>JAVDOI010000015.1:13914364-15114364 GCA_032191485.1 Leptoclinus maculatus
ATGTTACCATGTTAACATAACACGATAACAATGCTATATTGTCATCATGTTCTCATTATATTTAAGAGTGTTAGCATGCTAACATTTGCTAATTAGCTGTTGTGGATCGATTCACCCTGAGAGCCACTAAAAACTAAATCAAATTGATTGCAGATTTGACCTCAAACTTTTTTTTAACCTCACACATATCCTTGCTTCCCTTCAGGGTCGATGCATCAACTTCACGAGGGTGAAAGAAGAGTCAGCGGCAGCCAAGGCCCCACCTCGCACCCCGATCCACACATCATCGCCCCCGCCACCGGACTACCGTCCTGTGTCCGCCTCCCCGTCTCCCACCGCCGCCAGCCCTCCCGCCAGATCACCCCCTTCAGGCCAGGTACCCCCGGGGCCGCCGCCGTCCCGCACGCCCCCGGGGCTTCCTTGTGCACCGCCATCGCGCCCCCCGCCCAGCCTCCGACCCTGAATCACACAGACAAAAAAAAACTCCCACCCCCCTTCCCCCCCCAACGCACCCGCTTTGATGTCACAGACTTACCGCTCTGTTGACCAGTTCTTTCAGTCGAAGGTTGTGGTCCTCGCTACCAAAGGTACTCCTGCTATAAGCCAAAGATCAGCAGTATTTCCAGTCCCAGTCGTACTTTGTTCCTCTTCTTGTAGGGAGACTGTCAAGTCAAACTGTATCTGTGTCATTTAAGTCATTTCAAACTAAAAAAATTAACTCGGGAGGAATAAACATAGAAATACAAGGGAATCTCTGTGTCGTTGTTTATGTGCAAAATGAAGAGTGGACCCCCCCCCCCCCCTCCCAAATTGGAAAAAAAAAGCAGTTTGACTTGACATTGTGTCCCACACAGAGGGTGAACTTGGTGATTTGGGCACATATATTTTACTTAGTGTTGGCGTTTGTGAGATCAGGGTGGATTGTTGCTGGACAGCAAAGCATGTAGGCACAGGAAGTGCACGGAAGAAAAACTGCAATGGATGAAATTTCTTTGTTGTCTTCATCAACTACTGAGTGAGGCCGTTGTTAGCCGAAAAGGTAGGTTGTACATGAAAATCTGAGTTAACCCGGTAAAACCTCGAATGGATTGGACTATTTTCTCCATTGCTGTGACTGTGAATCAGAGGTTTTGGGAATTAGATTTCACAGAAATTTCAATTGGTCGAGTTGTTAACGGTGTTGAGTAATTAAGATTAAAAAAAATATCAAATTTGCAAAAAAAAAATTGTTTACAGTTTGAACTTTGGTTATTGTTCTCAGTGCCAAGGGGATTATTTTTTCTTCACCTTTTTGTGATGTTTCTATTCAACATGCTAACACATTTTCACCCTTTATTACAGAAATGATACAGTTACATGATTTTGTGGTCCAGTTTTTGTACCGTTAGTGACAGGGAAGTGTACAGATGTTATATGGAAGGTATGTTTTAACAATATGTGATTGAGATAGTTTTGAATGTTACGTTGGTTGATATCTTTGAGGCTTTGGATTTTAGAATACAGCAATATATGTTTTTGGGGGGTTTTTTTGGTATCTGCGTAAATAGACTGCTGGTCAACTACAGTATGTATTCCTTTTTTTTGTCAGCATTTGGACATTGAAATGGAACAACCAGAAATCAGGTTGACGTCTCTCCTCATACTTTTTCATACACAATCCTGAAACTGTACTTTAATACCAATATGTGTGTTTTATTTTTTCAGTTTTATCATCACCGGTCACATTGCAACTGCAGGGCAGTTCAAAGAGCATCTAATTTATTATACTCCCCGAGAGAAATAGAGGAGTACTTGAATATCGACAAGGTGTCCAACCGACAAGACGGACACTGTGCGCAGGATTTAGAAACACAACAGCTAGCCAGTTAAAAGTCATAAGGCGTACCAGCGTTTCACAACCCCTCAGCTACACTGAGAAACATTTCAAACTGAATGTAACCCCGTCACTGTTTATTTGTTAAAAAACTAAAATTGCATGAATATTGGTGTGCATTACGCACCACATGACTCCTTGCTAGCAAAAAGGCGCCGCTGTGTACGTGTTAGCAGTGGCTAATATTAGATTGTGGGGGGGCCCAAAAAATTGACAGAACTATGAAATTTTGACTTCGGTGTGTAGAAAAGAGGTTTAAAAAAACGCTGGTATTCCTTCTCTATCCACTTCCTTCTGGAATTTTCTTCTTGTTTGATTTTTTTTTATACTTTTATTTTGAAGTATGTCTATCAGTTATAGCGTGTACCCTTTTACTACATGCATTCATAATCGCTCTCAGTGCCTTATAGCTGAGCTAGAAGAAAGATGCATCAGTTGCTTTACTATTGTCATAAATACCAATACAGCTCAGTTAGAACACATTTGAATGTCAAGGTGCTACGTGTTGCAATCAACAGATGGGAAGCATTAATTACCATAAATTAGACATGGATAAGACAATCAGGTTTCGCGAGCAATTTCTAGCATTACATTTGACTACATTTTCCCTTATAGAAACGCAAAGTATTATTACTTTTGACTCAGCGGTGGGCATTTCCTTGTTTTATCTCTGCTCTGATCAGAACACACAGATGTACAGATGGTAGATTTTTCGCTTATAATTCACAAAATTGTTAAACATTTATTGTTTGAGAGACTTGAGAGATTTTGTTCTTCACAATGTGGTAATTCAGTTCACAAGAATGTCAGTGTAAACGCAGATCAGCGTTTGAAGGGGAACTTCTGCAGTGGCTACGAGAGCTCAATGTCATTCCTAATCAAGACGAGATACATTATGTTAATCGGTGTTTTTCACACGTATAAACAGCAGTACTGAAGCAAATATGAAAGACGTATATCATTTTCTCTTGTTGGTTGAAATTACTTCTTCCTTTTTTTTTTTACACGGTATCAATAAAGGTTGACTTCCAAGCTTCTCCCGGAGAGTGTCTGTGTGTGATTTGTGCCTGGACTCATGTGTCATACAGGATTCAGTGTGTGGCCAGTAGATAACTGTGCCACTCCCAGTTAGCCCTGTATACTACCCGCACACGCATTTTGGCTAAGCGCAGAATTACCAGGCTTTTTCTGTGGCCATGCTCCCGGTCCTGTTTAGCCTAGCGTAGCTTCATCACAACAGGCCTTTTATAATGGGCGACATTTTGACGGCTCATAGCAGGAACAGGTGTAAATGACCACACATTTGTGCACTTGTAATGAGTTCTGTTTACTGTTATGGAAGAGAGAACCAGCAAAGTGGTCTCGCTCAGAGGATTTTTCCTCATCCTTTAATTCTGCTGATGCTGATGGATAGAAGGGTGCTTTCCAGTGAATTTACCCCGAATACGTTTTTGTTTCCTTCGCTGCACTGGGTTCACCACTTGCTACCTTCCGGTCACAAGCTCAATACTAACCTTTCAACATCTACCTCCCAAATCGTCAAAGAGGCACCAACGAGACGGGGATGGCACTGTTGGTCGTGAATTCAAGTGTGCCGAAGTGTATCTGAGCGTCCCCTTCCAGCTCCAAGGATGCCAACAATCGAGGTGTCACATTATTACCTAATGTGTATAAAAAACACATTCTGCGCTGAGGGAGTATTCAAAATTTGATTCTCTGGTCGGTAATGAATTTAATACAGCCCGAAAAGTCATGAGCAGTTCCAGCTGGGTAATTACTGTGGAGTCTGCGTTTTTTCCCCTCTGCATGCAGAGGAGAGAAGGATGTGGGATGTTGAAAGGGGTGGGCTGAAAAAAAAAATGGAGAAAATGAGGCAGACGGGCAGTCGGTCCTCCAAACCGAGCTGAACAAAGCAAAAAGCAAGAATAACAGCAGCTGGGACTCTCCCTCGCGGTCCCATCTCAAGTCAACTGTCCGGCTCTCAAAGCTCCTTTTCATTCATTTGTACTCCATTTCTCCGTTAGTTAGTCTTGGATTCCTGGGTTTTACTGCAATGGTCCCAATCTATCCCACAATGCATCCCACAACCTATTTCACTGGCTGGTCATAATCCAAGATGATGATGGCGGGGAGACTTCCTTCTGTTTAACCGTTTCGCCATTTATTGTCTGAATAGTGCTGCAGGGATGATGTTTATTTGTAGGCCAACCCTGGAAGTTAGCATCGCACTGGTTCCCTCGACAAAAAGCCAATGGGATCTTTCCATTGGAGTTTGGAATATTGCAGGAAATAAGCTCTGTGGCAAATACAGGTTTGTGATAGGCTACTTACTAAGTTTTAATCTTCACAAATGAACACCACTTTTGTGATTTGTGAAACCTGAACAGAAGAACCTCAGCAGAAGTACAGAGCTAAAGTTATCGACGAACTACACGACAGCCGTACGACGCTGTGGAAGTGGATTAGTCAGCGCTTCCCTGTCATTATTACGCATTTTAGGCTTTTCGGGAGTCATTTCACTCCACGTTGTTACCGTGAAGCGGTCATGGTTATATGCTCAGCCAACAAAACTACGGTGACGGTCAGTTAGGTTTCGGCAACAAAACCACTTGGTTAGGTTGAGGAAAAACATCACGGTTGGGCTTAAAATGAGTACTTCAACCAAATAATATACATTCGGAAACAAGGTACAAACACGTCAGAAACGTCACTAACGTAACTTCACCTGTCTCTTGATTGCAAGTCCTGTGTTTGACTCGTCCAACTCCCCCTCTATTGTTCTGAAGCGGCGTCTGTCACATTTATTACTACGGCACTTCATTAACATTGAGGTCAGTACAGACTACATACACGCAAAAAAAACAAGAAAGGTGTTCCTATTGCACGCAAAATGACTTACAAATTGCTGTGTCATTCCTATGCCAATTGATGTTAGTGTTTAAGACATGTAAAAGGTTCAAAATTCACTCGCTAAATCATTGACGCTGTTCGCATGCTGGGTAGTTTGTTAGCTAACACCTAGTCCATGTTAGCGAGTTAGCTTGTCCTTTTCAAGCTGTAACTCAGTGTTAAGGTGTAGTAAAGATTGAATTTCAAGCACACAAAAAATGGGTATAAAATGGTGGAGACACAGCAGGTTGTTGAAAAGGATAGAATTAGATGAGCAGAGCCGAGGACTGCTCTCACCGTTCTACTCTCCTGAGAGGCTACTTACCCGCTAAACTGTGTCGCCAGGAGGGAAAACACTGAGAACTGAACCGTGTTGTTTCCCGATGCTGCAAGGTCTCTTCAAACTCGCGGCCAACTTGAACGTCAGGCTGCCAATTTTGAAAGTTGTCTGTCGCCTAATTTATGTCAACAAACAAACGTTTGTTAAAACAAAAGTCTGGGTACGCGCCATAATAAGTGGTTATTAAATGGTTCTTCAGCCACATCACAATGCCAGCGCTCTGTTTCTAGTCTGGTCCGCAGATATTCAGACAATATTTGTGGGAAGTGAATTCCTCCGTCGACCGCCATCATGGAGCAGACACGGCTGAAGGCAGATTTGTGCAAAGCCTCCATGAAGCGTATCATTATATATAAAGACTACAACAACATACAGACTTATACACACTGTCCTAATGAGAGGTGGAGGAGTCATTGCTGTATGATTATGGCTGTTACCGAATGGCCTAGGAGGCAACTGCATCCATTATAGTAGCTGACATGTTTACTGCTGCTTGGGTTTCTTTGTCTGTAATATTCCTTTTTTTTACTGACATCCCTTCTTTTTATTTTCTGTCTTTCTTTCTTTTCTTTTCTCTCTCTTTCTCTCTCTCTCTCTCCATGCTGAAGAAAACCGAGGCCCATAGGAATGTGCTGATGGCTGAGTGTTTCATCTCGGTCTCACATTACCGCCCAGTCTGAACCTCACTGACCCACGCACACACACACACACACACACACACACACACACACACACACACACACACACAGATGCTGGTATTTGTCATTGCGCCTATATTTTGATGCCCCTGGTATCCAGGGTAACTGGTGTGAATGCAAACAGCAGGCTGGAAAGATGGAAAGCTGTCCTGTAAGCACAGTTTATTTTTTTTTCAAAGTTAAAGCTGAGTTTATATGACCGTCTTCACTGTGTCTGATCCTCTACTGCTACACGGGGGAAACCTGTAATGTAATGCTTTCTGGACTCTGCACATACAACTCATCCGAAACTGTCTCCTCGTGGTCTCAATGAGGATTTAATATAAAACCTTTGTTGTAAATGATGCCTAGCATACCTGCTAAACGTTTGGATATTTACAGCATTTGATCTTAGATATAAATACAATAATACATTGTATCATGATATATTCTTCTCTCGTGTCTTTGATGTGTTTTCATTCTTCTGAAATATTTCCAGGATAGTGTCAATTTTATGTGAGACCATGCCCTCTTCTCACTTTCCCTCCCTTAGTTGGATTTGAAACATCTGTATCTGTTCTCGATTATTATTATAATGTCGTTTTGTTACCATTGGTCTCGCTGGCCGACAAAACATTCCCTATTAGTCGGTTGGCATTATGGAATTATCAACCAACTCTGTAGTTCTCCTCTGCTGCACGGGGCATTTTAACATCTTTCAGACTCAAACTGTGTTCTTGTTTCACAGTTTTTTGTCTTGACTTCAGACAGATCTTAATCATTGGGTACATCCCAAGTCTCTTAATTGCGTCCAGGTTTTCCCCTCACAAGGAATCGAGAGATGAGACGTCCTTTGCTCTGAAGCGTCACTTGAAGCAATGTCTTTTCTTCTGATGACGGTGGAACGGCTGATCACAGCTGGATCGGCTGTCAGTCGGCTTTAACATCTGGAGAGACTTTTGGTGGAGTTTGTGTCTGCAGACATGAATTGTACCAATACTGATAAAGACACACAGTTATCATCACTTCCAGAGCAGCGGTGTTTCCTCTATGTAGCCTGTAACCTGTTCACATTAATTCTGTCTTCATACTGTGTACTGAATCCTGCAGAATACGTTTATATGATTTATTCATTATTTACGTCTGTATTTATTGATATTCTGATTGTAAAATCAATATTGAATAACCCAGAACAGGATTATAGTATCTTTTGAACACTGGGAAGTATTTATAAGGCTAGGTGTGTCGGGGGAAATTGAAATGATGTAACTCATATCAAACCAGGAATTATCAGCCTGACTGAACGGAAATGGCGATAAATTATGTAAAAGGTGTTTCTTTCCAACAGACAGACTCTCTCTCTCTCTCTCTCTCTCTCTCTCTCTCTCTCTCTCTCTCTCTGACTTTAATAACTGTATCCATAATAACAGATATTGAAATATCAGATCATGAAAAGTCAAGTCTTTCTAATAAATTAAGAAAGTTGTTTGTAGGCTTTTTGTTGTTCAGACCTGCAATGAACATATATTTTAAACAAATGGTGAATCAGAAAAAAAATCAGATATAAAGCTGGAGAGTGATACACTTGAGTTTAATCTGTGATCTGTCTTCAGTCTGATATGAAACGTCAGTGATATTGAGAAATATCAGATCAGTCCGATCGGCTAACTAACTCTTCCTGTCATTACAGATCCAACCCCTTTCCCATCAGTCTCCTCACCATCGCCACACACTCGCTCACCTGCGTCTCATTTCCCTGATTAGTTTTGCAGTATATACCTTCACTCTTGTCTTTTCCAGATTGTCGAGTGTTTCTCTGATTTCATGACTCTCTGCCTTTCTCCGGATTTGTTTGCCTGCTCAGACTGTCTTCGTAGTTTGGCCTTCCTTTGTTGAAGTGAGAAAACTCTTTTATCTTACCTGCCTGTCTATAACTCAACCTCGCACTAGCGGTTTTGGTTTAGCAGGCAGCTGTTTTCAGTGAGAAATCTCAGATAACCGCACTGTACTCTGTCTGCAGCACCAAGATAAAGGAGACTGTCTCCTACCAACAGTCAACACGGGTTTATATTAATGGAATGAAGGCAATTATCGAATCGAAAAGTTATCGAATATGCACGTCATTGATTTCAAATGATTTGTGTTATTGGTCAAAGGTTTTTTAAACAGGCCCTTCCACATATACGCTGAATTCATACCACCTGGCTGTCAACTCTCAACCGGCTCTTCAGTTATGTTCCAACACTGATGATGTCGTGGACTTTGGAAAACCCCAAGTACCACAGAGGCCGACGAATGTATACTCTACCACTGAGGGCTATTACTGACTCCCGTTGCTGCATACAGTGCGTGTGTGAATGAGTTCATGTCAGGGCTATTTCAGATTTATGACCTTTCCCATCAGTTTGTTTCGTTTTGAAAAGTGTATTTCAGTTTTGTTTTGTTGTTTAGTTTTAGTTTACTTTTTTTATCATCATAAACGCTCTGTTTGGTTACAGCTAATTAGTGACTTTTTGTGGAGAATCTGTTTTATGTGTGTAGTGACACACTTTTTGCATGCGCCAAATTAGTTTTGATTCTTTTTTTCCAGTTACATCACTCTTTCTTGCATGCAAAGAGGCCTCGGCTGCGATCCCACAGATAATCTTCTGGCCAGCACAAATTAAAAGAAAGACAGTCAAAAACAAAAGACGAAGAAAGAGACACATTCCAACCAGCGACAACACACAATTACAGACATCCAGCGAGTGTGCGTTGGTCCAAGTCGCCTCGAAGTCATGCAATTTCCTCATCTTATGAGGATGCACGAACAGTGTCATTACCAGGCAGAGATGTTAGAACAGTTAGAGGGTTGGTTGCTGTTGAATGTGTCTTTGTTTATCAGTAGGCATGTTGTGTGTGTGTGTGTGTGTGTGTGTGTGTGTGTGTGTGTGTGTGTGTGTGTGTGTGTGTGTGTGTGTGTGTGTGTGTGTGTGTGTGTGTGTGTGTGTGTGTGTGTAGGTGTGTGTGTGTGCGTGTGTGTGTGTGTGTCTGCATTTGTGTTTGATGTGGGTTTTTGACAGGAAAATTAGAATGTGACAGCATCAACGGGGTTTTGGAAAATGTAATTACACAAAACTGCATTTCCGACATACGTTTGGCATTACAACTTTGTTTACTAGTCTGTGCATTACACACACTATTTTTAAAGTTGCTTTAGAGGCAATTGACTGTTCGCTAAACCCCCTCCCCCAACCAGTGATCGCAGCTGTGCCTCAATTCAGATACTTCCGTGACACTTCCATGTAGTACACTGTGTACAATATGTACTTGCTTGCGTAGTACATGCATTTTGACAAATCACACAAGGCTGTCATGGAATTACCGGAAATGATGAGCGCAAGATATGACCGCTTCTTCTTCCTCTTCTTCTTTTTAAAGGTACCTGACAGAGCATAACCGCCGGTTTGACTGCAATTGTTGGCCGCCAAAATATCAGCTGACTTGTTTGTTCACTTGACAATTGTATTTAAGGTATGCGTGCCCTGTTTCATGCAAGATCTAAAAATACACCGCCATCTCCACCTTTTTCACAAGTTTGAAGGTCCTTCCCCTTCCGCTACGTGGCCAAGATGGTGGCCATTGAGGGTAAGAAGTGTCTCAACTTTTTGTCATAAGTACACTCTCTAGGGCCCTGCATTTTGCCATACTTGTCAGACTGAACACACACGTATGCACTTAAAATAGCAAGTGTAAGTACGGAAGAATGCAAATTGAGACACAGTTTTCTGTCAAGAGTTAGCCTAAATGAGCTAGCTAGCTCCAGCTGATTAGATCGGCTAGCTACAGTCATTACTTTAGATCATTCTGTGTGTATTCAGGGGCCCATTGTTTGAAAACTTACTAAGAATTTCAGATGGTTAAACTGCCATTATTATCAGAAAACTCGACCGACATAGCAACTAAGGCACAAAGGAGGGCGGGGCTTTGCAAAGGTGCGTTCGAAGAAGATCCAAACAAAGGGGACATGTAACCGCTGTAAAAAGAAAAGGTAAGAATGAATACAACCCACACATTGCTGTTATAAAGTCACTTTGTGGGCGTCAATGGAGCAGCAACTGGTCAAAAACTGAAAGAAAGTGAAGCAGCCAAAGTACCAGCTCTGCTTCGCTCAGCACTGAAAGGAATTACAGTTCTGTGATGCAAACGTGGCACCAGGAGCTGCCCTCAACAGCCCCCCCCCTCCACACACATCCCCCTCCTCTTTGCTTCCTCGCTCTTCCTGCCAAAGCCAACGCAACCACTCAGGCCTCAGGGGCAACTTGTGTGGCACAGAATCCCCACCTCCACCTCCAGCTCTTCATCACCTCCTCCTCTCACATGTACTCAGTAAAGCTCTTACAGATTCAGCTCCCTACCTCTCTCCTTGCCTTTATTTATCTCCTATCTCCAGCTCACAATCTTTGACATAAAAAAACTCTATGAAGAACTTCTTGGAACTCACTGAATTGATTCTCTACAGCGGCAAACTGGGAAAACAACATTGTTCTCTTGAACTATCTGTGTTGCCAAATGATTAGTAACTGGACTCTTTTGTGAAGAAACATTGATGGTCCTCCAGGTTAAGTTTAGTTAGACCCAGACTGTCTCCAGTAAGAATGATCATACCTTAACAACTTGTATTACCATGTAACCCCCTGACCAGGAAGTGGGAAGAGCAAGAAAGATAAACAAATAGAGCACAGTTTGTTCCAATACTCCCACACACGTGCATGCGCACACACACACACACACACACCCACACACACATACACACATATGGAGCTGTTCGCATGGATCAAGATAAATAAGGATGGACTGGTTTAAAGGGAGGTTTAATGGGGGATTTTTAGAAACAAGCAGTACGTGTAGATAAAGCTTGATACATTCGAACCAAGAAAAACAATGTCACATTGTGCACAATGTAGTTTTTTCAAGGTGTTCCACGGTGTGTGAAGGCCTGATTTGGACTTTGTCCTGTTGGTTCATTTCACTTGCACAACAGGCCTAAACCATAAACATACATTTGGAGAAGATATACAGGCGGCAACCTCCGGTTCTGAAAAGTGAAGCCAATACGGTTGCAAAATGAAGTCCGATTGAATAGAAGTCTATGAGAAAATGTATCTACTTCTCATTTGATTTATTACCTCAGTAAACATCGTAAACATGAGTTTACGGTCTCAATTGCTAGTTTCAAGTCTTCTTCAATAAAATAGACGATAAAGCAGGGAATGCGCTAAGGCGTGGCTACCTTGTGATTGACAGGTCGCTACTGCTACCAGAGCCGTATACGGCGTCTCTACATCACTCCTCCGTGGTCCAAATAGGATCACTTCCGTTTACTGGTTGCAAAAAAGCAAGATGGCGACGGCGAAAATCCAAGATGGCGACGGCCTAAATGCAGAACTCAAGGCTTCAACACCGCAGTCCACAAACCAACAGGTGACGTCACGACGACTACGTCCACTTCCCCATCTTTATTTCAAAGGTCCTGCAATAAGTTAATGAAAACATAACCCCCACCCTTTTCTGACCCCCCACAAATCATTTTTGTACAATCCCTGAAGAGTTTCTAGACTTCTCCAGTTGTACTACACACACCACAGGAACCAGAACACCAAGCGTATCCAGCGTTTTAGCGTTTTGGGAAGAACTGTAGACGCCTGAAAGTATAAAAACACAGAAGACACGACCACAGGCAGGGAGGGCATGAAGTGACCAAAAATCAGGGACCGGATGCCAGTCTCACATTTACATGGTGGACACATTAGCAGGGCAGCCAGGACACCCACAGTCTGCAGTATTTTTTGCTTCACTGGGATTTGTTCTCATCTATACAAATGTGCTCATCTGCAAACTTTCCCTTTCCAAATTGATTATTCGTATTGCAGGCCTGGTTTGCATTAAGCCCCCATACCCAATTATCATGCTTATTTATTTCTCATAGAGAGTACATGGAGGAGAACTCTTTGCCTCATGAAATTTCATCTGGCATTTTACCACTGTAATCCAGCGTGGACGTGATGAAGAGCCTAGGGTTTAGCCTACATGATTGTTTGAACCATGTTTAAACCACTGTGTTTTAGGTTGCGACCATCTCTTGTGTACACATTTGTATCCAGCAAAGTTACATGCTCAAACAACTGTTTTCTTTTGTGACCAAAGTAATGCTTAGTGGGGAAACACAGTGAGATTACTGGTTTCAATGGTAACAACGTCGGTAAGGAGCTGTCACCAGAAGAGGAGAGAGAGAGATAGACAGAGATCTAGAGAGTACTGGATCTGAGTGACACAATTCATATTTATAGTCTGAGGAAAACGACCATAGACTGAAAGAAAAGTGTAAGTGTTGTATGACTGAATGGAAAATGTGATTGCACACTCTGGAAGTTAAATCTCACTAAAGCCTTAACACACACACCAAGCCGATATATAAATACCTTAACACTGAGTACCTCGTTGTTCATGGTACGAGTTAGGTCAAATACCATCAGCTAATAAATCTACTGATTATAAGGAAGAAATGCACATCTGTTGTTCACTCCTGAGGCAGCCTTCAGCCAGTTTCTGTCACTGTGTACTGTAATCTCACTCTGATTTGTCCAGTTTCCACAAAATTGAAGCAGTGGTTTGACATTTTGGGAAATACGCTTCGATTTCTTGATGAGAGTTAGATGATGATAAGATTGATACCACTAAATATGCCGGACGGCTACCTGTTAGCTTAGCTTAGAATAAAGACTGAAAACATGTGGGACCAGCTAGCCTGGCTCCGCCCAAAAGCTACTAGATTTGGCTCATTAATCAACACATTGGATCTGGTGTAATCCTCAGAAAAACCAACATGTGAACATGACTCGTTTGGTTTTATGGGGAGTTATGTGTCTGACAATTTCTTGGCCAGGAGCAGTGACTTCCTCGACTTCTGTCATTGCTGTGGGGTTGCCAGACTCCACTGGTAAGTTGGTAAGTCTCTACAACTTTAGCTACCCAGCTGCTGGCTTCATCTTTAGCGCACCGGACACGACAGTGATTTCAAAAGAGAAAAAGTGTATGAGTCACATTGTGCACAATGTATTTTCTTCAAGGTGATCCTGACATTCTCTCTAGTCTATGAGAAAACGACTCTACTTCTCACTTGATTTATTACCTCAGTAAACATCGTAAATTGTGAAAAAAGTGTCAAACTATTTTTTTAAAGATGTGATCAAGTAATACAATCTATACACAACTGGTGCTTAGTCATGCAGTTTAAAGCTAAAAATCACATGATACTGATATGACTAAGCCCTCTAGTGCAGAGGTCTTCAACAGGGGGTCCGCGACCCCTAGGGGGTCCGCGGAGGTACTGCAGGGGGGTCGTGAAATTTGTGGTTGATAAGACAATTTTTCATATTTTTTTTATATTTAAAAACATTTTTTTATTTTTTTTTCCCCAAACATGAATCTGTCCATTATTTGAATAGTTCAGTATTGTATGCAAGATAACAGGTATGTTTATGCATGGCAGTGGCACTAATAGGCCATCACTCATTTTTATGTTTCCACATTTATGTTTAAACATAAAACTTAAATTTGAATAGCTTGTATGCATGATTATCATGCAATTGACAGACAATGTTGATATTGGCATTGGTATCAGCTGACAAGGTATGTTTCTAAATGGCAGTGGCACGGCCACCCTACTCACTGTATGAATATATGAACCTGTGTATTATTTGAATAGTTTAGTATTGAATGCACAATAACAAGGTATGTTTATACATGGCACTAGGCCCAGTTTAATATAAAACACAATTTTATACAATATATATAGTAGGAGGTCCCTGCTCCATCTCTCTATCAGTTTGGGGGTCCTTGGCCTGAAAAACGTTGAAGACCCCTGCTCTAGTGCAACATTGTACGACTGAGAAACACAAGCTGATTCAAACTTCATGAGCGTGAATTCTTCCTCAGAGCTGCAGAGGCCCTCACCAACCACACAAAGAAAAGTAACAGCAGTGCAACCTGATAGGACAACATCAACATAAATTGTCATTTTTCCCCTATCCTGCCATGTCATGCGGTTTGGATAGAGCGTGTGTGTGTGTGTGTGTGTGTGTGTGTGTGTGTGTGTGTGTGTGTGTGTGTGTGTGTGTGTGTGTGTGTGTGTGAGTGAGTGTGTGTGTCAATCAGAACATAACCCTCTTCTGTCACAACCCAGGGATTTATATGACATATCTGAGGAAAATAACAGTCTTTACAGTCTAGTGTTACTTTGTGACACATGTTATCCATGTCATTACACAACAATAAAAATACATACAAAAAACGTAATGTTGTATGGCTGAATTACAAAGAGCATCATTATAATTAGAATAATAACAGAGCACAGCACAACATGTGGAGGGAAAAAGTAAACAGATAAATCCATTGTTTTTTGCTGATTTATTGGTCGACTTCTTTTCTTTTTTCCACAATTCAGAAAACAAACTGTTGAAAACTTTCTGGATCTACATGTGTTGAAGTTGTTCTATTATTTCGTGGTAACGAGGTTGAGAGCAGAGACCAATTTGAAACAAACGCCATAGAAAATTCAAAACTTGAACACAAACTTTGAACTTACGAAGAGCTAGAGCAACAAGCTGCTGAAGAATAGTAGGCTACACCTGCACATCTAGGGCAGCATATAGTATGCCTATAAGCCAACATCCTGAAATGGAGACCTAGAAGGAGGTGCTCCCTGAATTCCTAATACCAAGGGCTAGTTGCTAACTTGCAAACTTAGGCAAAGAAAGGCCTTTAACGACCTGTGATGACATTCTGTATTTCATCTTTAATTCAGACTTAATTAAGGATTTAACTAATTGAAAAGTGTTGAAGGGGAAACAACACAAATGATATTGTTTGATAAATGTATTATCATGCTACAGAATAATTGTGAAGTGGATCTGAGTATTTTTGACCTGCATCTTCAATACATTTTCACATCTCCCTTTAATTTCACCTAAAGTGTTGCAGACACAATACGTGGTCAAGCTTGGTCCCCGTTCTGTTGTCAACATAACAGGTTGGTTCTAATTAAGCCCTCAGACCTTTAACCTGTCAAACACACACCGACGCTCTCACACACACACCGTCCCGCCGTGCTAAGCCTTGGAAACCTGCCTCGTCTCGGAACACCTTCCATTGGCTCGGCTCCCACCGGACGCTGTGACGTGCTCTGTCAGGCCATGGGGTTGACCAGGTTTGAGGTTGTAGTTTACGGTAGACGCTATCACATGACTCACACTCACACACCATAGTATTACGTGAGGTTTAGCAGAGCACCAGGTGATTGTTGGGTAAGTGGATAAGAGTCTGGTGAGAGCAGGAATCCAGAGATTAGCTCTAAAGCCACCATAACTCGCCCTACGAGCACACGTAAGCATGCAAACACACAAACGGACACACAGCAGCCACCAACCACTGTGCTGACAGGAGTCCTCTGTTATTCTGGACAAAAGTCTGCCTTGCATAATAATCTTCTGCATTTAACCGACTAAGAGCACACACTCCCCTCTCCTAAACATGACTCATGGATGACCTCCAGTTCCTGTAAATCAGAGGAGGAGATTACTGTAGGTTCACTTACATCAAGTACACATTACACTGAAGCAAGGCATATTGGGAAGTTGAAGTTTTACACAATCACAATCATCAACAGCTAATTCATTCTTCTTCTGTCGGGCACAAAGTAACCAAATAAAAAATCTAGATTTTACACAATGTGCAGTGAGTCAATATGTTTACTTTGAAGAAAAAATGAGGGAATACTGAGAGAAGCTGTAAAATGGTTGGTCATGGAAAAGAGTGAGGGAAGGCAGGAAAGAAATTTGAGCTGTGCCTTGTGAACTCAAACAGGGCATGGTTGCACAAGTGGCAGCTTGAAAGAGAGTTGCGTCACTCAAAAATCATACAGGGCCATCACTAACCTAACTTAATTGTTCTTTTGGTGCTTTTCTGGGATACGGGTAGGAAATTCCACTAATACTACAGAGGAAAATGTAAGTCAGTGCTCCAAGCTGGAGACTGTCAAGATTTCGCTGGCCGTTTTTTTTTTCCAAGCCGCAGCTATCTGTTGCCAGCCCTTTGAGTATTACACACTACCACCTTTTTAAAATCCATTGAAACATATTTTGGTTGCCAATCTGTTCAAGAGTGTCCGGCTGCAGACCTCACATCTTGGGACCCAGGTCTGCCCGCCAATGGATAGAGAGGGTCCCCCAGATTTAAGATCCTTAAGTTCCGTTAGCCTTTTTTTTTATTTAAAAATGTCTTTACTGAAAGTTGTTTTTCAAGTAACAAAAATGAGCTAGACATTGTTTCTTGTGGCGTGTTTGTGAAAATAAACACTTTGCTAAATAAGCTGAATAAAAAACAGGCCTAACCCGTGTGATTGAAGTGCAAGTGATGTTAGCCTGTTAGAAGCTAACCTGTTACTTCAGCTCTATATATCCATTTGAACAGATTATTAAACAATATATCCTCTGAGAAGTGTGCTTGCACCAATATAGCCTTCAAAAATTGTGTATTAAATTGATTATTATATATTTTTTAAGTTTTCCTGCATATATTATCTCCATCCCGCTTTGCCTGGATGAAAAGGTAACAGTACCAATACAACAAGCTAATATGACCCATACGCTTACTAGCGTTTTAAGTTAGCATTATCTTTTTCCCCATCTTGCTAATATTAAAATGCAAATATAAATGACATACATCTTCATAGAAGACTGACGATAATGTTGTTGCTCAGTAGCACTCACTCTTCTTTCATTTCACTAGCAAACATACTGACAGTTAGCTCCACCTTAGCTTTTGTACAGTAAGCTAACGGTCAGTGGTAGCGTAACCCACAGGAGTTGTAATTACAGCCTATAAATTGGGACTTTCCAACTTTGAAGGGGAACATGGTGCTTGTGTCCAGCGGATGAGATTTGCTGGCAAGTCCAACTTTCTTTGCACTGTTATTATTTTTCCACTTCCTGTGGTGCAAATTCTGACAACTGATTTTTTTTTTGGGGGGGGGGGGGAATGTACAGCGTGTTTGTAGCTTTACTTTATAATTCAGTGTGACGAGCTGGGGTTTTTCTTCCATCTTTTTTTGGGAGATTTTTGTAGAAAATAAGTATGCTGAAGACTTATTTTTCTTTATCGACCCTGTAACGGAGGAGTTCATCTCTGTCTAACGAATCAGCTATGAGTCTTAACACAAAAGGATTCATTGCACACAGTACAAAACAGAAAGGATAAATTGAATGATACATATATTAAAGGGGGAGTCAGGATGCTAAATCTTGGCCTCACTGTACCAGTTGGTGCGTATGAGCCCTGTATTTTATACATAATCTCCTAAAATTGCAGTAAAAAGTTGCGGTTCATCCGGGAGGATTGGTGTAAAGCTTTTATGCGTCCACCCTGGTGGTTTTGCTGCACGCAGGAAAAAGTGCCAGAGGAAAGAAAATTGGATACACGCATCATGATGAGGGAGTTTTACAAAAAAGATTGAGCAAGATTAAATTACACAACCAAGCCCGGGACAATGTAATGTCCAAACCCCGCTGTGGCGTCAGGGTCATCCTGGGTCTGTCAGTGGGGGGAACAGAGTTTAGAATAAGGCTGACTGGGCAGGCGACCGCACAGCTCTCCCTGTGAAATTCCACCGTCAATAGGGGCTTTTTCCAGGCCCGGTGCGCCACAACCCTCCGGAGACCCTGTTTGCAGAGACTCAGAGCGAGAAAGAGACGCACTAGCGCTGCTTGAAAAGTTCCCTGTACATGTACTGAGAAGATATTATTAGTTGCTGCAGAATGTGCAGCAGGAGAGTGACAGTGGGCAGTATTTTCACAGTACAGTACCAGCAGAGAAATGCCTCTGTTGGCTATTTACTTCGACAAACTACTGAGTAAACATGAGCACAGTGGGTCCATGTTGTGCTCCAAACACTGAGCTGACGTCCGATCGCCTTTTCTTGCCTCCCCGACCGAAATGATGGATTTAACAGTGTTATTTAACCATGGATGCTCACCACAGTTTGGCAGAAGTTGTAATTCTCTTGGCGGAAAGAGCGCCACCTACAGAAACTTCATCAAGAGAAAGCCTCAGCAACTCAGATGGGGACATAACAGAATGAAACTAATGTGAACGTTGAGGTTGTTGACTCCTGTTTATGAGTAACACATGCAGCCCTCATCTTCCAAGCCATTTAAAACCACCTTTGACTGACAATACCATGTACACACCCTTATTTTGACAGGTTCAAAAGGCATTTGGGGAAATTTAGGAGCAGTTTTCTCAGCACATGTGCTATAATTCACTTATTGAAGCCTGGAAGTGCAGCTACAAAACTTTGTCTTTGTGAAAGAAAAAAAAAGACACTTTTCCGTGGTCTATATTTTCCCTCTCTCATGTTGGGCAACGCTGCTTTCAAGGAACACACACATCTGTAAATGATCTGTTTCCTGCCTGAATAGGTTATAAGATAAAACAAACACTGTGTGTGTTCCATCTCCTTCCCTCCTCCCACTCACATCCCTTTACGCAGGAGCAGAGCACCATCTTGTGGTGAAGATACATATCTTTCTCTTGCATACAGATTTATTTATACACACATTTATGCCACTTTATGGCTCATTTGAACATATTTCCGGGAGCTTTTATTCAAGAGGAAAGAGGAGAATTACGGCAACACACTTTCTTCACACTAAATTTTATTCGACGGTTTAAAAACATGATTGAAAACAATAATCAGCATAATAAACTGCAGGTGTCAATAATCATCAAGAAATGTCCATGTCACGATTAAATACACAGACACCTAATAAGGACATTTTGAAAAACAGAAACCGGTCGCCCCTCAGTGAGTGCTCTATGGGTGTTCTTATGGGAAAGCCTAATTTAACTGCAATACCTTCTGGGAATTTGAGTTCTTAAAAAGGAGAGAATCGACATACGGAGCGGTATTGGTTGTCATGTAAGGATAAAATAAATATTCCCGGCCTATTATGGCTTTTACAACCAGCTTCAAATGCAAGTCAGTTCCACCCGTGCAGCATTTAGGAAAAGTCAAAGTCTTACATGTGCAAGTAGAAATGCGTGTACATTCTAATGAGTGCAGGACAGTAATGGTTGATGGTTTTCTGCTTGCATTGCTCCCGACTGTGGAAAACATGAGAATACTAAAACTGACAAGTGAATGAAGAAATAAGATACGAGGGAAGGAGAGGAAGCATTAATGTCTCCTCTAAACGCTCCAAACAATATATCTTCTTGTGAATCTTAACTTTCCCTTTAGTCTTTACTAAGATGAGAGGCGCAACTTGCAGGCTGGGCCAGCGGGCTGAAACTGTAACTTAGACAATAAATTGCTGGAGACACCCTGGAGTGAAATTCACAGCTTTAAGGGAGCTAAATCAACACAACCGAGCGCAGCTGCACCGTTACCTTTTTCATTTGTCAGCCTTGAAAAAGCTAAGATAAGAAAACAGCTGGAGGAAATAACCGATCCTTTCTTCTCTGCCGTGGTTTCTGTCTCTCTCCAGTCACTGTTAGTGCGGCCCTCGATGTGATACGCTAAAGCAGAATCTGAACCAGGAGACTCTTCTCCAAAGAGAAGTGATGGGGAGTGAAGGAAACGCATCTGCTTAACTTCCATCTGGCTACTTGAGATGAGCGGTTCTTCAACCGATTGTTCATGGTGGGGTTGGACAAAACCATCTCATCTATTCCATAGCATATGAAAGGAGAACAGCATATCATCCCTCTTCATTGAATATCATAATAAAAGTGCTCGTGGGACAGGGATTGGTTTTTGAAACTGCCACGACCCTCAGTGAGGGGTTTCCTACCGGAGTTGCAAACCCGAGGGACACCTGAAAGTCCCTTGAGCCCCGTCACACTGCAGTAATATGTTGGGCCACCGCTCGGAACTAAAGCGAGTGGAAGCTCGGTGCGAGCCCAGCGACAGACAGCCACACGACGAGCAGCCCAGCACGGCTCAGGCTGTAACAGGAGACGCCGTAGATACAAGTCGTCAACAGACCCCGAGGCTCAATGACACCCCCGACCGTCACAGACGAGACGCTAAATGGACGCTGGGAGAAGAGAAGTTGTGTGTTTTTAATGTTTAGATATTTATTCTGCGAAAGGCAAGAGCCCACCTGAAGACGACAGCTTGGAATACATTTCAAAAGTGACAACAAAAAAAAAAACATGAACATTTAAAAAGGGCTGACGGAGGCACCTGATTATCAGATCACAGCAGGCTTTTGTACCTGTGGATCTGTGGATTGACATTTCTTTGCTGGTAGCTGGTGCTCTATGAAACCTGTAGCGTCAGAAGAACACAACAAAAACAAAGTGAGGTCTATATAGTATTGCACATACAGAGAGAAATGCTGATTCAAGTTTGAACATCCCCACAAGAACAAACAATGAAAGGGTGATTGTGATGAGCCCCAAGGCTGAAACTGGGTAGAAAAGAGACAATTTGAATCGTTATCTAAACATCTGCGACGTGGTGAGCTGTGGCTCAGGTTTTACTCTGATGGCTTAATCCCCCCCCCCCCCCCGATCATACTGCTTGAGAATTGTGCGACGTGAGCGGTGAATCAAAACAATGAGCATCAAGCTACAGACTAGTGTGTACAACAGAGAACACAGAGCAGGACGTACTCACTCATCAGGTCTGGATTCTCAACCTTGAATCGCCTGAAACTCTATTCTGGGATCTTCAGAATACATGTGGTTTGAATTCCCTTCTTTGAAAGTTATAATAGGTACCATCACGCTGTGCAATTATTTAAAAAAAGTTTCTCAAATTCAGTAGAATCATTTTGTTCTAAAAAAAAAAAAAATGCATGTCAAAAGGTGTAGTTGTTCATGTTGGACACATTCAGGCACCAACATTTGAAGATGAAAAATACTAAATGTAAGATCCAGGCTACCAAAGATCACAGAACATCTGGACCGTTGAACCTCTCAGAAATCTTTGACATTTCTAAACTTGAACTTGAAACAGGGGGAATTAGTTTGACCCGTTTCCTCAGTTGTGTCAGAAGAAAAGCTGCCATGGAGTCAAAGCGTGGGATATTTTAATGTTCACAGTGCTCAGACAAAACATCTGATATGTCAAACACATGTGACCGTGGGGGGGGGGGGGGGGTAATCTAAAGTGTGCCATTTGAGCTGCAGCGTGAATGTAGCCACGATGTTTCACCACGCAGACAGTCGTGCCTAATGGGAGCTTTGGCTACGAGCGGCGCAAATTCAAGGCAATTGTGTTTGTGTCCTCTGGCAGCCGCTGGAGGAACAAACTCAAAACAATTATCTTCACCGTGCAACGGCAATCAGTCACAGTCACTGCAGCTGTGCTGCTATATACAGGCTAAAAACACTGCTCAATGTCAGACTGAGAAAAGGGCAAAATGACTTATTCAAAGACCGTATGAACTGAAGTTAATCTTATCTTTTTCACATTTATTGTATTCAGGCAATGAGCCACTTGCCTAACCTGGAGAACTCACCTGACAGCTATATTTAAAAAAAAACATGTTTCGTGCTCAAGCAAGTGAACAGCGGACGGTCACCAAATGTTTGGAGGAGTTGTCACGAACAGCGTCACTCCACACAAAAGGTCTGATGTCTACGCAGCGGTACAGTGCTCACAGTATGCTGTGAAATGATACTTTATAGAGAATGAAAGGTGATGACTGTCACTCGTCCAGAAAGATGTCTACTTTTAATGCTTTCAAATCATAGCGTCCCTTTAAGTCATCTTTTTTTATATCAACACTGAAACTAAAGACTTCCTGTACTGCCGGCTCCATTGAGAACCAACACGGTGCTTCCCTCTCCTCATTGTTTCGGTTCACCGCTGCACGTGGACTCATCGTGGCTCTCACATGTGAAACGTGGAGGCCGTCTGTACGCCGGTGAAGGGAGTCAAACAGATCGAGCATAAAAAAAGGCATATGAATACTGAATTTACATTCATCGGGTGGTGAGAAAAAGAACGACGAGCCCGAAGCAACTGAGCTCAATGTATCAGGGCTGTGTGTTGCTGCCCCCTAGAGGACGGGGACGGGGTTAAATGGTCAACAATGCAGCTTTTAATAAGACCACATCAAAATGGGAGAATACTCTTTCCCTAAACAAAATTACATGATTGACTGCAAAGCTATGACCGGGGAAACAGTCTCGTCTCCGTGAACTACGTCAAACTGCAATGTCATCATAGTCGCCAAACACACATTACTTTCACCCCAACACACACGCCAGATGTTTTGTCTGTAGGATTCATGAAATTGTTAAAAAAAAAAAAAGGCAGCGGTTATAGCTTGGGTTGATCTAAGAGTTCCTGAATCTAAAAAAAAAATACAGAAGGCTTTAGCCTAGCGGTAAAACTAGCCGGACAGTAACCCTTTTTTTGTTTCGTCTTGTAGAAGAAGGCACACAAACTACCACGAAAGTATAGTAATAATCTTCAAAATGTGCAAAAAAGCTCAGTTTACATTGTTTCCTCGAGAAAAGAAAGAAAGAAGGAGAAAAAAAAAAGTATCTCAGTATCTGCCTTCCCCTCGTGTTTCTGTGTTGGAGAAGAGAAGTCCACGGGCGTCATATAGAAATGTGCTTTAGAACCACACCAACGCCTCTCTGCCGCTGCGTTTCTTCCATTGGCACTAAAGTTAGCGTTAGTGCAGATTAAAAAAAAAGTGCAGAGGCGGAGTCTGCACGCGCAGCATGATGTGCACATTCTGTATGTGGTCGAAAGAGGCTGCATGACAAGAAGTTCTGCTTTTAATTCGAGATGGTTCAGAGAGGCAGGGGGACGAGGACCTCCAGAGTCAGCGTGGTGACTGGATCCCCTTAAAGAGCGAAACCAGCACACAAGACAAAACACAATGACACATGGTAGATGAAAGAGAGCAGCACTTTCATGATTTTCTCCCTCATGCGTTTTGCCCCGCAGTAGTTTTGTACCTCCAAGGTACGATCTCAAAAAGTTATCCAGCAATAGGAGGCAGCTCTGGTCTTTAAGTGTGTGCCGCCCACCATCCCTCCGTCCATCCTCTGAGTCCTTGGTCATTCAGACGTAGACGTAGGCGAGGAGGCGTCAACGTCAACGGCGGGAACGGCGGTGGGGCTGGTGGTGGGGGTGTTTGTGGGGGTGTTGGTGGGGGTGGTGGCGGGTGACAGCTTGGGGTCTCGGAGGGCCTGCGGGTTGACGATGACCTGGATGACAAAGTCCTTCTGGATCTTCGTGTCCTGCAGCCGCGTCTTGTCCGTGAGCAGCTTCCCGGAGAAGAACCAGCGCTGGTGGCCGGCGTCAATGTCCTCCTGGGCCTGCAGCTGCTTCTTCAGGAGCCCGATGGTGTCGGCCATGCTGGCGCTGAGGCGCAGGTCCGTGCCCGTGGACAGCCGCACCTGCAGCGGACGGGGGAGCGTGAAGATTAACGGCGGACAAAAAAAGACATAAATAACAGAGTTTAATTGGTTGGTTACCTTTAAAAAAAAAACTCCCAATTAAATGAGAGAAACAACCAGGTGAGTCTTTAAGGATGCTTTGTGTCACAGTACCTTGAGCTGGAACTCCTTCTTGGGCGCCACAGCAGGTTCGGGGCCATCACTGGGGTCGTCGTCGCTGCGCTCTGAGATGAGGTTCACAGGTGGAGCCAAGCAGTAGACGGGCAGCTGGTAGCGGGTCCCCAGTTCGTCGTAGCACTCTGCGAGAGTTCCTGTAGAAGGGTGTCAAACAAAAACATGACGGGTTGTATTTTTCCGAGACATTTAAGCTATGTAATGTAAGATCCACGCCTTCTCCCGTCCTCACCGTGTGGCAGCGTGATGCTGGCCCCGTCCACTATAGCCTGGGCCAGGTCGTGGTCGCTGCCCTCCAAGGCCACGGCCGCGGCTTTCAGGGCGTCCCAGATCTCCTTGCGGCCCTCGAAGGCCGGCGCCGTGTCCCAGAACTCGTCGCGCTTGCTCCGCAGCTGGCCCTCGGTCATCGGATAGTCGCTCTTCCACTTGGGACGGTCTTTCTTCAGAGGCTCGTTGCGTCCTGCGACAGGGGGGAGCGAGTCGTCAAAAACTCTGCGATTCCTTTTGGTTGTTAAAACGGTCAACAACAAGTGCGGTACAGTACCCCCCCGTTTCCCTGGGGACTCTTTGGGGGACAAACAGGATTGGATATTCATTCATATCTAAATGCATATCATAAACTGAGCTGGCAGCAGAGAGAACCGCTAGCCGTCACCAGAGACGGAGAACATCACACCCCGCACCTCCGCATCACCCTAATCTAAAATTAGGAGGTCATTCGGAGTTTGCAATATGCATGAAGCACGTGTGGCCTCAACCTTCCTACTAACCTTACCGTTGTTTCCCACCATTCAATATTAACACAAGGCTAGTCGAGCACTTATGTTAGCGGAGGTCCGAGGGTCACATACACAGAGCAGGGAACTATAATTTCTGATCACCATTCAGTTAAACATCTTAATACTGAACCAGCAATTTACCATACCTGCAATTGTCTAGTGTGGCATTTCCCACTATTGGTAGTAATTTGAATAGGCTGAGGTGAAGTCCTATTTTTTTTTTTTAATGGTTGTTAATGTATTAAGAAACATCTTTAGTCTAAACTTTATATTTGCAAACGGCTGAGAGGCAGAGAAGCCACTCACTGAGGAGTGGAAAATGAAGAGGAGCATGAAGGAGACAGCACGCATCCAAGAGGTTGCGTTTCTGTTCAAACCAATTATTTATAGGGCAAGCAGCTTAGGAGGAGTAATTCGGAGGACACGGGGTGGTGTAGGATTAGCACCTGGAGTGACGCAGAGGGGCTCCCTCACTACCACTCAGCCGAAGTGGGAATGGACGTGTGGCGTCTACGAAGACGGCGAGTTGGGTTTAAATATCTATCCTAATGTGGTCCATCTATAAAGACGCACATAAACTGTACGAGAGGTTTTCAAACTGTGAGACATGCAATTTACCATTCATGTCATTATTTATTAATCTGAAGATTATATTCTCGATTAATGGATTAACTGTCTGCTTTATTAAAACATGAGAAAATAAGAGAAAAAAAAGTCCATTGTGACGTCATCAAATGTCTCTCCAGTTTACTGGAATATAGAAGCCAAGGACAACAAATAGCCCACCGAAACAGACACAAAGCACTGCAGAACAGACGCATGAAGCAATATGTCTCCAGCTGGGCTCATGAAAACGGCCGGCACCAGAAATACGTCATAATGAAAGTACGGGGATCAGGAAGTCGTCTCTAGGACGAGCATAGGTGGCTGTTAGAGGATTACCTGCGTCTGGGAAAATAAAGTGTCTTTGGCCCTGCAGAGACACCCAGCAACCCTCTCACATCCCCCCCGACATGAGGCAAATAATGAGCGTGGGGGGGGGGGTTTCTGTGTTCCTCTTTAAAAAGCAGACATCGGTGCACTCTTCAACCGGACACGGACTGAATCCATGTACGAGTGTCTTCCCTCGGGGCACACGAGCATTTACACATGCAGTCAAACAGCTGGTTATCTTATCACCGCTACGGTGCATTCTGCAACGACAGATAAAGTCCAGAGTAGCATCCATAATGTTACTTTTGGAAACATTCTCAGAAATATTTCCCGTTGGCGATTTCTGACAAGAAATCACAAACTATTTCACTTGCAGCGTTTTTAACACCGACCCTACCAGAGCGTGGTAGAACTCTACGTTTTCCTATGAACAGATAAACTTTACTTTATCTTAATCAAGCTTTAATTACTCCAAACTTAATTTCTACAGAACGTCTCAAACTATGCTTTGAGATTGACTAAATCTATTACTTGGGTTAAGTTACCTTTGGGATACACATTTGTATTTCATTTGTTTTATCCCTCTGGCAATGTGATGCAGTGTAAAAACCTGTACATTAAAGTTATTGTCAACCACCGTTTGTTTTTTGGTCATTTACATACCTAAATGTACTCAAGAATTCACGTCAGGTAGAGACACAAACGGGTTTTGCCAACGTTGCCTCGGATGCAGTGACACAAAATAAATCGAAGGACAAAGTCTTTACTGTTTGGGCGGAACTGAAATCAATTGAGCCCCACAGTAGAGACACCACATGAGCTGTTGTGTTGGATATCTTCCTCTCACAGGGCCGTCTGTCTGCATGAGGGTGTGTCTAACAGGGCCGGTCGGGTCCCGTTAGAGAAACCCGTCAGTGACTCAGTGGGACATGATGCGACTTGTTCTTTTTGAATGAAGCGTGGTCTAGCAGGGAGTGGCTGTTGATACCAATCAGGGTGGGGAATCACCACGAGCCGCTGCCAAAAACCCGGAGAACCTTGGCCGCGAAGGCTCGAACTTTAAATAGTCCGTCGGGCCACTTTGGCAGGAAACGCAGAAAGACAAATTATTTTGAAGGTCATATTCGAAAAATCTATATCAGATGTTCATTTTGGAACACGGCCATGTGGCCAGGGGGGGAAAAAACGTCTAAATCCCTGACACTAATGCACAAAGCTGAAATCATTCTCCACAACGTCCTGGCTTTCTGATGTAAACTCGGGACAATTCCTTTTGGAAAAAGACTTTCCATCAGTGACGATGGAGGAAATGAAAGGGACAGAACCTGCATCCAAATGAACAGACACGTGAAAACAGTCGCTACAAAGGGGAACTTCGTCTCTAACTAAATCACTTCCACCATTTTACTTCTGAGTTAAGTAACATCTCTTGTCCCAATAAGCAACATCACCGACATTGTTGTCTGGGGTCGAAACTATGCAGAGATTCAGAACGTCTGCCAGTTCAGCCGTGCGGCGCCTGCGTCCCTCAGTTTAGTCTGGTTGCATGTATAACATCTGCTCTCGCTAAGTGCTGAAGCAGCAATCCAAATTCCATCCGTCAGTATCAAAGACAAGTGCAAGAGGACAAAAAAACGTGGCAGCGGGCCAGTGTTTATCTCTGGAGGAATGTTATCTTCCGGGAAGGTAAGTAACTAATGGACACGACCGCCCCGATGTGAATAATCCACAGATCAGCAACTCCGAGAACCGGCGTTACCTTCCGCTTCAGTGTTGCCATTTACAGCGACGGCAGACTCCTGCTTGGTCACTCCGTCTGCATCAAAACGTCGGTGCGATACGGTTTGCACAGAGCCACCATACATACATACATACACACCACTTGTAAAATGGCCTACCGTCGTCAGATTAAGTGTGAGGCTTGAAATTGTTGGGGTGAGCAAATTGCAGGCCTCGTTATAAATGCGATGTCAGGCAAATGTAGGCGTAGAAGGCGTGGGTGAATTGGGCCGTAATCTCTGTTGATAGAGGGTCTGCCATCGCAGAGTTAATCTAGGTGCTCAAGTTAAACAGCACAAGAGAGTTACACCACGGTTGTAACTGCATTTACACTTACAACTAAGAACGCGTCTCCAGACTCCAACCGATGTCCTTGCACGTTATTTATTACATCTAAATCAATCCACATTGGTGTGAGCATGCCCATTAAAGATATGAAGCGCACTGTGAATGCAGATGGATCCCTGACCATGGAGACGGACACCCTCTGTCCTTCTGCTTAGCGGGCAGTCAGTTTCTCCACAGAACAACCTAAAAAGGTGAGCAAGGAGGTTGAAACCCAATCACAAGTGGTCACTTGAGATGCATCGGAGTCAGACGGCGGGAGTGAAATGCAGCTGGACACCAGTGAGTCTCCACCACCTTCTTGCAGGTGCTGTGTGCGTTTTGTGCAACACATGCAATTAAGCAGAACTGGACAGATGTGCGTGATTTCTGCAATGCCTTCACTTAGCATAGAAGTACATTTAGGTGGTATGAGACAGTATGAGCAGTGGTGGTGCAAGGATGACGTGTGTTGTGATTTAGTTGAAGCCCCTCTCTCAGAACTACATCCACACGCTGATATGTCTTACCTCCACGTCCACCGTTCCTGGACGAGCCTCGGCTCTGCGTGTCCTCCCAGCCTTCCCAGTATCTCCCGACACATCCTCCCATGGTTCAGAGGGCTGCGGATTGTTTCCACACGTCGCACTACCTGAACAGGGGGCCCATCGCGGCAGAAGACGGTGAACCAGGTCCGATGAAGAGGACGGGTCGCAGGTCCGATGCTGCAAGCCTATAGGTCACCCGAGGCGGCGGCAAGGACGAGACACCAGGATGTTTAATAGCGATGAACGCATATATATATATAAATAACTGTTATACCATTACGATCTAGGCTTAGTATGCGTTTCCTGTCTTTACGTATGAGTGCTGTTTGAGTGTGACACGACCCCACGAGACTCAAAGCTCGTGGCCCGCACTAACGTTACAAGAGTTTGACAAATCGGTGAGCAACCGAACCGTTTGTTTAAATGTTACAATACAAACTGCAACATGTCAGTCGTCAAACTTGCCTGCTAAGTTGGTCTAGTTGTGAAATGTCCAGCGTTCCACACAGCGCGCACCTTTCCTCGCTAACAAGCTAACAGGGCCAACCAGCTAGCTACTAGAACACCAGTAAACACAAACTTCCGCGCACTCGTGACCATTAGCACGTTGAGTTTCGTCCAAATGCAGTTGATGGTCGCAGCTTCTCGCAGACGTCCGTGTACCACTTCAATTCTTTGCCGCTGTTTCCAGCTTGTTTTTCTTTAAATCCCCCCAAAACGTTACTCCCCTCTCCGCTGGTAAGAAGGTGACGAGCGGTGGAGCTCGCGCAGCAGAACTTTTTTTTTTTACGCCTGCGCGTAAGCACGCAGGCAGGTGCTGTGTTCTCTTACGTCAGGACGAAATGCAATTGTGAATGGGCGAGACTGCGAATACATTCGACACTGACGGAGGTATCGCATAGCTACTATGTTTCTTGCTTTGAGTCATATTTTTAATGATTTATTTAAAACTGTAAACAGTACAAGAGCGAGCACACTGTGCCTCGGTGTAAGGGGAGACGGTGTCGGGAAGTACATCACGAATATCAGTCTGCGTTTTGCTGAGTTTTGGAATTCTGACAGCACCTGAAGGCAGCACCCAAAACTAATGTTCGGTTTTCATTTCAACATTCAGAAAACATTTCAGTTTCAAGCAACACACGCCTAACGCAATGGCCTCTACGTAACATTGCGTTGTTCGATAACGGCCCTGTTTTATAAAGTCTTGTATAAAATGTGTCACGTTTGCCTTTCGTCTCGCTCCTAACTTTTCGCGCATGCGTGGTCTCAGTTGAGCTAAAGAGGCACGATGGCTGCGGACAGCACCCTGCTGCTGTCTCTGGTGGAGGAATTTGTCTCGGGACTACAGGACAGCAAGGCCAAAGACACAGCAACATGTAAATACGTCTTCCTCATATTTGCTTCGACACTTTTTCCAGAACACCTCGTTGCGAAAAACACGCCGTCGAAGCTTGCGGAGCTGCTGCTTCTTCAAGGATGCGCAACACGGCGTGGATGGTTAACGAGCTAACTTAGCGCCACAACATCCTGTGTGGTATCACAACCTCATGAAACAAACACACACACTCACTGTGACACTTTCATCACGGTAACAGCACACACTCAATGTATCTCTAACGTTTTCTCGTAATGTCATTCGACTAGCAGCGTGGTATGTTATGCTCCAGTGTGCTAACTAGCTGCTGTGTTTGTGTCCGAAGCAAAGCATCCTGTCAATGAACTGTGGACCTTTGAACCCGGCCGAGGTCGTTAGTTAATCTGCAGATCTGTTGTTACCACTTGTTTTCTGCGCGTGTTTGTAGCTGGCTATCTTATCAGTGCTTTGCTACGATTCACTAAACTTGGCTTTCTGCTGCTCAGGTGTCAAAGATGGACAGTTTACAATACTGCAGCTGGTGGAGGCACTGGGGTAAGCTATCAGGATGTGTCCAACATTACAGCAATAACATAAACAGTAGTAGTATCATTAAAAAGTCCCTCTGTCTGTTGTGAGTTATATATAATTTAGCCATTGTCACCCAGCTAAACAAATATGAGGTCTTTCTCATGAATGGTATTATTTTAATATAAGTGTAAAATAATTCCCACCCTATATTGTGGTTTCCTATTCATTGATAATCATCACATTTCATACTCTTGAGTTGCTCTTGTATTAATATTTGGTAATGATGAACGTCTCCCTGTTCAGACTGAGCCTCACCAGCGTCCAGCCTCACACCCGAGCCAGAGGAGTCCAGCTTCTCTCTGACGTGTTACAGGATTGCTATGGAGGTCTCACAGAGAGAGAAGGTACACATCGTCTCCTGTGTTTTGTAGATCATCCCACTCTCTTCTTTACTCTTTGTTTGTTTTGTTTTTTAGTTATTTGGGTGCAAAACCATCATATAATTGTTGGCTTGTTTGGCTGATATATAAAATATTGAAAAAAGCAAACAAATCCGACATCTATCGAAAATATCTTAAATAACCCGCAGTCTTGCGGAGCTGCATGCAACATATGAACAGAGTGATATGTTATCAACATGTCTCTGTTCTCCCCAGTGGAAGTGCTAATTGCCTTCTATGAAGACCGTCTCAAGGACCATTACGTCATCACACCGCCTGTTCTACAGGGGCTCAGAGCGCTGGTGAGTGTTTGCCTCCGACAGATTTTCAGTGACGACAACGACTGAAACATCCTGCAAAAGATGAACTGACTGCCACGTTTGCACGTTAGTTGCTGCTTGGCAGGTTTGAGCGTCCTTTTGAGAAGCTCCAGATGTGAGCAGGGAGACCAACGAGCACGTTGTGTGTTTTTATGCTTTTTCTCCCCAGACAAAATGTACAGTGTTGCCTCCCGGCTCAGCTGTGACCATGCTGAGGTCTTTGTTCCAGGATGTTCACGTTCAGGTGAGACCTGACACTGTGTTATAATTAAGATGTCAAACTCGTAGCATGTGCCACATTTTATTTTAACATCCACCGTTTTTTTGTGTGCAGTCCAATCGGAACATCATTGCTCTAAATCGTATCGTTTAGTTTATTCACGAGGAACAAAGACAGCTGATCAACCTACTGTACAAGTCTATTATTCATCTGCTGCAACAAATGCAACCCAGTCACGTAACCGGCGATCAATGGCCCATTCAAAACAAATGAGTCAATCAAACGAGAGTCACTCAAATGGGCCATTTAGGTGACACACAGCCGCACAGCCCTGATGTGTGAAACGCAGCCTTCGAGCGTGTGATGATGTTGTTCTTTATTTCCCCTGCATGTCTGCGAAGCACTTCCTCTTCTATTAAGCATGCTTTGTTGGTAAACTTGACTCATGAAATTGTTGTTTAGTTCTGGGTGTTGTGGGTAAAGAGCTCACAGGGCCTGCTCCTTTTTCTCCAGTCTTTGATGCTGACCGAGAGAGCGTGCGTCTACAACATGCTCATCAACCTCATGGCGACCAGAGAAGCCGGTAAGAGATGCCAGCTCTGAGTTTGAGTCACCGTGGCTTAGTTAGCAGAGGAAAAAAAACAAAGCTTCTGTGTTGAAAATGTAGGAAATCCAAAACGGCAGAGAGAGAGTTTAGAAAGTCAGAACTCTTACTAGTTGACTTAAACTCTTACCAGCCCTGTAATACAGGACAGAGTTGTGTCAGCTTCCTCTGCTTTGTTTGGCGGTTGAATGATTTGCATGCACTGCAACATAGACGTACTGTACCAGAAGCAAATAGAAGACTGACGGCGATCGTGTAATGCTGCCGGTATTTAGAAAGAACAGTGCAGCATGTGTGATGGAACAATGTCACCTCACATCTGTCTCCCCGCTAAAGTAGAAGAAAACACAATAATAGCACTTAAATAATAGCTTACTGTGTGTATCCATCGATTTAGATGAAATAAAATAATTTATTGTGCCTAAGCAATCTTCAACATACAGGTATGTGGTGTCATTTCTCCAAACTTGTCCCCACTCTTCAAGCACCATGTGTAAAACCAATAAATCTGCCCGCCGTCTAACAGAGCTTCAACCAAGCTGTGTGTTCCTGTTTCACTTGTCCACAGAGCTGAAGGGTTTGGGGGCAGACTTTGTGTTTGGTTTTGTCCAGTCGATGGACGGAGAGCGAGACCCTCGCAACCTCCTGTTAGCCTTCCAGATCGCCAGGAGCATCGTCCTCCGAGGTTACGATCTAGGTGAGAGCGCATACCTGTGCACATTCAGCATCTTCCTCTGCATCTCTGTCCCTCTATCCTATTGCACAGTTCGAGCGTGACTCTTATTTTGTTAATTTCCTGTCCGCTGTCCTCAGGTAAATTCACAGAGGAGCTGTTCGAGGTGACGTCCTGCTATTTCCCCATTGACTTCAGCCCCGTGAGTCCCTGTTTACTCAGCTGCTTTTTGTCTGAGAACTGCCTGAAAGCCGAGCGAGAGCAGCAGACAGAAATGTCATCACCGGCTTCCTGTGGCCTCAGACTAACTCTGTAAAAACAATAGCACGCTGTCGGCCTCCTCGTCTGCTCACGTACATTTCCCGTCTCTGCGTCACAGTTTGTTGACTCGATGCTGCTAACACGACGTGGGGTTTTGTGTGGCATGAGGACATTCTTCATGAATATGAGTAGGTTTATTTATGATTTCTGTGTGTATTCTCTCCTTATTATCCACCCTCCTCAGCCTCCCAACGACCCCCACGGCATCACCAGAGAGGAGCTCATCCAGATGTTGAGGGACGTCCTCACTGGGACGCCGCGGTTTGCAGAGGTAGGACCGTTTACATTTAGCTTCTTGGTGCAACGGCGGTCCTGTGACCTGAGAAGTTTTAGATAACGTCAATACGGCCTAAAGAGAGTTTTTTGTTGTTGTGTTTATTACTTCCCTCCTCCAGTTTCTGTTACCTCTCATCATTGAGAAACTGGACTCGGACGTTCAGAGTGCAAAGCTGGACTCGCTGCAGACTCTGGTGAGAAGTCTCTATTGATCTCTACTATTTCCCTACAGTTTGTATTTGTGGATTATTCACTGTGACTTATTACAGCTACAGCGGCGCTGCTGAGAGGAGCAGGAGGGTTCATGGACAACTTATCAAGTTGATGCGGGGTTTCTTATCTTTCTCATTACCACACTGGACACTTTTCAGGTCGCCGGCGTGTCCCGATATGAACATAAGGACGTAGCGGAGTTCCTGGAGGGCCTGTGGGCGTCACTGCGGAGAGAGGTTTGTTTGAGACAAAAGTATACAAACCATTAATACTACTTTACGGTGTCTTAGAAACATTTCATCATCTTTTAAGTGTTTTTGTTTTGTTTGTGGAGATGGCATTCTGCTTATCTTCATGGCTAGGAATGAAAAACAAGAAGCGTCTTTGAAAGCTGCGTTCACATGAACCAACTTTATTTCTCAAACTCTGCAGAGTTTAGTCTTTTGGTTTGTGTTGTTTGTCCAGTCGCAATAGCATTTGAACTCCAGATTAAGGCTCCGAGACATGAAGATGTGAGTCGCAGTCTTCAAACGATAGAACTGCTGGATGTCATTGAGAGCATCTAAAGGAAATGACCCAAAACGCAATGCTTTATGGGAAGAAGGGAACAAATGCAGTTTCTCATGCTCTGAGAGCCAAGACAAACACAGTCTGGACTGCTGCTGATGTTCATCAGTATTTACTTTTGTTCTTAACAAGAGAAGAGATAAATGACTCACTCATTTAAATTTCAAAATCAATCACAGGAAATGTGTCAAAATAAACGTTTTCATTCCAGTGCGACCGCTTAGATCAAAGTAAACAAACTGTTAATGTGAGCGCCTCTTTGTGAATCTGAAGAACCAGCCCATTTAACATGTCCCCCCCTCTTGTTGTTTCCTTGCAGGTGTTTCAGACATCGAGCGAGAAGATCGAGTCTGCCGGCCTCGCCGCTCTTACCGCGATCACTTCCTGTCTGTCTCGCTCAGTCCTCAACTCTGACTCCGAGGACTCCCTCAGCACCTTCCTGGATCTCGTTCTCAAAGGTGAAATGTTGTGAAATCGAGCTTATTCGCACATGAAACACATTTCATAGGAAGGATGTAAGAACTATGAAACATGTCGAAGGAAAGGTGAAATACATGAAAAGAAAATAACCTGCATTGAGTGACTGTGAGGCGGTGAGAGGGTGTGTAGATGTAGAAAGGGCTGAACTACATGAGAACTGTGGTTAGTAGATAGGCAGGAAATTCTACCATAGCGAGTGTTTAGTTCTCTTATTTCAACCAGCTGCTTGTACACCGCCGGCATGCTGTGAACGAGATACAATGTTGGCCTCAGAGGATGGTTAGGAAGACTTACCAACCAGAATCACAGCTGTCATGACTTTTATAAGTACCTAAATGTAAAATCTACAGTTCTTGAGAAGGTAGTCTTGATTATAATGATGATATAGACACTGGGGTTTGAGGAATATTGGTTGATTTTTGAAGACCAATATTTATATTTTACATCCCAAAACCCGACAAAGATAATCAAAAGGTATTTCTGTGTGAATGTTTATCTCTTTCGGGTAAAACAAAGCCAGTGAAGCAGCATGGGAGACGATAATGAACACCAACGAATTTTACTTTGATAAAAGTCACTAACGTACCAGTTTAATACAGTGAGTGGTCTACTTTTAAAACATTTAGTTTGTTACTGAAAGTGTGATGTTGTTCCAGACTGCAAACATCACCTGTGTGAGCCGGACCTGAAGCTGGTGTGGCCCAGCGCCAAGCTGCTGCAGGCCGCCTGCAGCGCCTCCAACAGGGCGAGCCACGTCATTACAGACGCCGTCATGCCCTCTCTCATCGAGCAGTACAACAGCAGAGCACAGGTAAGGGAGGACAGCGGACGCCCACATGGTTGGTTGGTTGGTTTTAAGCTAAGTTTTTAATTTAACTCTCTGTGCAGTGTTCCCACAGACGAACATTGCTGGAGGTGGTGCAGCGGTTTGTTCAGTCAGCGAGAACCTGTGAGAACGGTAAGAGTTGTTTATCGCTGTAACTCCACTCCGCTCATGTGTGACCTCCATGTCTTACAGCTGCGTCCACTTAAACACCGAGAAATAATGATACAAATCATCTACTTCTACTACAAAGAACACATTTGTTTTGTGTGTGTGTGGACTCTGAGAACATCTGTATTTCTCATCTGTTTCATGTCATTGCTGTGAGTGTGTTTGAGCGTATCCTGTACCATGACGAGTATGAAAAGCTTGCTGTAGTTTATTGTCTCTTGACATTAAATCTTGAGTTTTCCAGATGCACTGTGAGGTAATGTGTGTTTGTGTACATGTATACTGTGCTAGTCAGTCGTAAAGGGACTGTTTGCTGTTTGTGCATAACCATGGAGACAAAAGACAGGATTTGCTTTCAGATTTGAACTCTTCTCTTCTGTTTCTCCTCTGTTTCATCCCTCCACATTAGAAGAGAGTGTGTTCTCAGCCTTCCGCCCGTCTCTGTGCAGCATGGTGTTTTCCGCTCTGACGGAGACTAATTCCAGCCTGCAGATCACGGCCACCTCTGTGCTCACCTCACTGACGCAGCAGACTGGTGAGATGCGATAAACTCTTCCATCCACAGCCTGCAGCTGAGTCGGGTGTAGTGCGACATTTCAAATCTACCGTCTCTCTCTCTCTCTCTCTCTCTCTCTCTCTCTCTCTCTCTCTCTCTCTCTCTCTCAGGCCTGCTGTTGGACTCTGACGTTGAGCTGGCTGTAGATCACCTGACCAGACTGTTGCTGACGGAGGAGGACGGCAGCGTCAGGTCAGCTCCTGTTGAACACGCCTCTCCTCTGTCATCCTTACTGTAATAATGTGTCGCTACGTCTCTGCTTAACCTGTAGTTCTCTCACCACTAAACCCTACACACTGCTCCTTTATAGCTCATACTGTGTACGTTTAGTTTCGCTGTTGAGCTATCGAGGAATGTCCTTTTTTGTCCCTCGATCCGAGTCGTTTATTATTGATAATACCGATACCGAGTCCTGATCCGATACTTGTGTTTTCATAGATCATACAGCTGCACGCACTTCAAGTACATCAACATGAATCCAAAGCTTCAAAGCTCTGCATTGCATTAAGAAAAACAATGCCTGCACAACGCCTACACTTCACAGTAGGGTGTGACTGCTGACTAAAACTAAAACCAAGCGTCGGATCAGGCTCAATACAGCCGATTCAGTAAATTATATAATCCCTTGACTGGCCACGATGCCGATCTCTGAGATTGGATCGGGACTACCCTCCTAAACATAAATAGTACCCGTCTGAGTCTTTGTGCTGTTTCTGCCTCCAGCCTTGCTGTGGTGGAGTGTGCCGGAGCCTTGGCGGGGTTACACCCTGCAGCTTTTATCACGAAGCTGATCCCAAGACTAAAGACGGAGATGTTTTCTGGTAAGTGGAAAGCACTAAAAGTATGACGTACGACGCAAGATCCACACAGAAATGTACTTGTGTTATACAATGCTTGTAAAAAAGACTGACAAAAAAAAAAAAACCTCCTCCTCTCCACTGTTCAGAGCCCATGGATCAAAACGACAACAGAGCAGCTTCTGAGAAGCATTCCCATCATGCAGTGCGCCAGCGCTGTTTGTCTGCTCTGGCTGCGGTGTCCACTCGACCCGGTGTTGTCCAGGAGAGCACGCCTGTGCTGTTGGAGGTCCTCAGCTCAGCGCACACAGGTACATCGGTGTGGAAAGACGGCTTTAGATGGTTTGGTATCGATGACGCCTCACCAGGGTCACAGTCCATCTCAAACTGCACAAACATCTTCTTAGTATTGTGTGAAGATTTAAACATACAATAGCTAAAGCACACTTAAGATGGTTACGTATTAGTTTGCCTCCAAGTACAAAAAGCTGACTGTGAGGCAGCACAGAGGTTTGACGCAGTAACGTGACCCATCAACTTCTGAAGTGTGAGTGTCGTTACTGCCGATACTTCATTGTATCACGCGACGCACATCTGTGTCCCAGGCTAACGAAGTGAAGTTTCTTATTTTCTCAGGTAGCGGCGTTTTCTCCGTGGAGGAGGTGGTGTTGGCGTGTCGTAGCCTCCAGAGAATAGCCGAGCAGGTTGAGGACTCGGAGGAGACGGGGCGATGCTTCCACGACGTCATCATCCCGCGCCTGCTGTCTCTGGCGCTCCAGGCAGCACTGCAGGGTGAGAGCGGTCCTTCAACTAAATAATGACAATCTCCCCTTTTACCTCGTCTATACATATTACTTCAGCTGAAATTGAAACATTTCGTGCTTCCTATTCATGTTTGTCAGACGACGGGTCACCTGGTCGTCGTAGTCCTCTTCTGGAGGAGGTGGTCCTGTCGGCCATGGTCCCCGTCATCAGTACTTCCTGCTCCAGGCTGCAGCCCACGTCAGTACAAACCCTCATCCACTCTTAAACACAAACTACTGTCTGTTTCTTACATTTTGTTATCTCAGATTTATTTAAGTACCATTCGGAGCGTTGTTAACGAGGTTTGTGCGGTTTCCTCTCGGGGTGTTTGGTGTCGTCAGGCTGGCGGGACAGACGGCGTCGAGGGCCGTGTCTCTCTTCCTGGATGGTGATGTTTCCTTTTTGCCCGACAACTCGTTCCCTTCAAACATCCAGCTGCTCAAGGTTTGTACCTGCATGGATTTGTGTACATGAGTGAGTATTTTGGGGGCTTTTATTTAAATATCACACCCCGAAATTCTTCATCATTGCCTCACTGTGCGGGTTTATGTCATTGAAGACGGTATCATAATGATGCAGCTGTATTGCAGCATTATTATCCGTATACCTCGTATCATCTATATTTCCCACCACTGGGAATCAAAGTGTGATCATTGTGATGTTTTCCCAGAAGCAGCCGGGGGACTCGTGGAGCCGGTCTCAGATGGTTTGTCTGCTCCTGGGATGTGTGTGTTCGCTGCCTCGCGGCGTGAGTCTCCACACGTACACAACACTTTATCTTCTTTTAATAAACGTAGCTGCATTCTAAGTGCTGTGCGTGTCATTCAGGTGGAGGTGCCTCGGTTAGATCTCCTGATGACGGAGCTGGAGGAGATGAGCTGCACCTGCAGCCACCCGCTGTCGTACACCTCGGCTGCAAAGTGCTTTGCTGGGCTGGTTAACAAGAGACCACAGGGTCAGTTTAGGGTCTTTACTCAATTAAAATGTTTCCTCCAAGACCGAGAGCTTCGCCGTGTCAACTAAAAGTCTCCGTGATGGTTTGGTTTCTTCTTCAGGCGATGCTCTCGACAGCCTAATCCAGAGGACCATGAAGAGAGTGTGTAGTGAGCTGGACTCTGCGTCTTCATCCGTACGCACTCAGGCCTTCACCCTCATGCTCTGGGTAAGAGTCACACTGTTTTCAATATTCTTTTCTCTGCTAGAATGTTTTTCTTTGCCAGATACAGATCAGAGTTTTCAGACATTTTGTGGTTGACGATACAAAAAGTTTTCACTTATTTTGCCGTCATCTGTCTGTCAATCAATGAAGTTGTTTGGTAACTTAACAGAAGTGTATCATGAGTCAGTATAAGAAGCAGCAGGTGCAATAAAGTTGCTCTTGTCTCCAGGTTGCCAAGGCTCTGCTTCTCCGATACCACCCTCTGTTCACCACGCTGACTGACAAGGTAAAAACAGCAACTATATATTTATGCTCATTTAAATACAGGTGGACCTCGTGTTCCAATAAAACAAGGATCATCTTGTGTTGTAATTTTCCCTCCACTGTGTGTTTCTGAAGCTCTTCTCTCTGCTCGACGATGCTGATCTGGGTCCGGCGGCTGCAGACGGCTTCTGGCTGCTGATGAGCGACTCCGCCGACATCCTGAACCGCGGTTGCCATGCCGATGTTCGCATCATGTACCGCCAGCGCTTCTTCAGCGAGAATTCGGCCAAGTTGGTCCAGGGCTTCAACGCGGCGCCGCAAGGTACGAGGCTGAGGAGAGATAATTCAGACATCACGATGTGCTGGTGATCACATTAAACGGCACTTTAGCAGACAAAAATGTTTTAGTTTTACACTACTTGTGTACGTAACAGTTTATCCTTTATTTGTTCATTTGTATTGCCTTTGTACATCAAGAGAGATGTAAAAACAAAGACCACATTGTTCAGAAAGCATCAATTTGAGCTTTGTTAATGAAGACCAAGATTCCTGGAGATCATAGTCGGTCGTATTTAAATATATAAAGCAAAAAGAGGAAATGAAAGAAGGAAATGAAACCTCTTGTAGGAGGTTTATTATCCATTCTGACAGAGATCTCAGAGTCGCACCTCCGTTTTTGATTAAATCAGTTCATATCCATCAAGTGTATGAAAGAATATTCTCACCAAGAGTCACATATAGTTTGTAACCAAAGAGGTTTGCTCGTGTTTGATGTAAAATCTCCAGAAGAGAACAAATAAATGAGTCACTTGTTATTTAGCAGGTTTTTAGACTTTTCCTCTGGCTGTCTCAGGTTTTAGACACCTACGGTATCACTTTAATGTTATTCATGTCTCCTCTACAGAGAAGAAGCCCAACTACCTGAAGGCTCTGTCTAACATTGTCAATAAACTGCCCAAGCAGGTTCAAGTCACTGAACTACCAGCGGTGAGTCGAGAGCAAACGGCTCATTTTATTAAAACATGTAGAGCACCTGGGAAATGGTCAGCATTAATGTGTCTCGTTTCTTTTTGTCCCGGTCCAGCTGCTGTCCCTGCTGTTGGAGGCCTTGTCGTGTCCGGACCAGGGCGTCCAGTTGTCCACGCTGTCCTGTCTGCAGCCCGTCCTCATCGACCCGCCTCCAGCGCTCATCCAGCAGCTCGAGGCTCTGGTCAGCAGGCTGCTGGCCCTCACCTCCAGTCCAGTCATGGTGAGTGAGACGACATGCGTGACACAGTGTACATTTATCATATGTGAAACTACAGCAAAATAATATTTGATATATTGTATTACTGTATGATGCAGTGACACATGCATGTTGCCCCACGTCTCAAAGAAGCTTCATGAAAGTGATGTAAACAGAATAAACTGACATAAAGAGACACCAAGCAGCTCCTTCCTTGTGTTAAAGGTGCCGTGCTGTGTGTTCATTGGTCTGATGAGGCCGCTCATCACGTAGCATGAACACGTTGAATCACTCTAACAATATTTTGTTTGTTTCTCGCAGAGCGTAAGGATCGTCTCGTTGCGTTGCGTCCACGCCATTTCCTGCTTCCCCGAGCATGAGGTACAACTCAAAGAATTCTGGATCATTAGATGTTGTTGAATACATTCTAAAAGTTATGTTTCTCATTTAGAATGTTACTATCGAATAGAAAATAGTGCTCTATTACTATTACTGTATTATTATTATTTCTATGGACAAACAGTTTTTTCGGTTCCTTTCAACATGTTTTACCGTTTCAGGTGTTGCCGTTTCGGGCCCGGGTGCTGCGAGCTCTGGCCCGGCCTCTGGACGACAGGAAGAGGCTGGTGAGGAGGGAGGCGGTTCGGGCAAGAGCAGAGTGGTAAGAGAGCGGATACCGCCGATCAAGGAGATTTAAAATCACTAAATATCACATTTGTCTTGACAGAGTTCTTTGTTTCTCTGGTATATGTGCTTATAGACCACCCTGCTCATTCCCTCTCATGTGTGTTGTGTGAGCCAGGTGTTGACATGCTAAGGAAATAATCTTAAAACACACACACAATAGGAAAGGTTGCATTCTCTTCATGAGTGGAAAATTAGCAGATAAACGCCCCAAATCTTCACGTTCTGTTCTTTGGAATGCATCTTTTTTATGGTCATGTGCCAAATGAACAGTTTGTAGTTGGTTCGTCACAAGAAGGTGTCTCTGTCTCGTCTTCCTCACAGGTTCCTGTTAGGAAGTCCTGGAGGAAGTTGATTCTGCTCCTCAAACACAGTCGCCCATCCTCCCTAAACCTGGAAGAATACAGATGTGGGGAAAGTCAAAACTCCTGGTACCAAGGATCAAAGCTGCACAATCCACACAACAGCTCTCTCTCCTCGGTGCCCCCCCCCCCCCACACCCACACACACTCCCTCCCTCTTTATCCTCCCGACTCATCTTTTCAACCAGAACCCCTCCACCCTTCATCTTCTCGCCCTTTTTACTGCGTCTATATCTTCATGAACGCACAAATGCGAGTGTGTGGACCGACTGGGAGCATTGTCTAAGTGAAAAAGAATGTTGAACATGTTACACACCTCATGTACGTTGTTGTCTTTCTCACTATTGGAGAAAATGGAACATCAGTGCATTTTTAAATCCTCCAAAGTGTTGTCTCATAGGGTTCAGCTGTTAAAATACTGTTATCAGCTGCTTTTCTGCCAATAACTAACACAATGATCAAGAAATGTATCGTTCTTTTTGCAAGATTTTTGAAAATCTAATCAAACTTGTTTGGATCTAGTAAGAGAGTTAAGTTCTGAGATTCTAAAGAGCTCGTTAAATAGTTTGTGTGAACTCCCGTACGAAGAGAGGAAACACCGTACACACACACACACGCACTGAATGATGATGTCATGGACTGTGGGGGAAACATTTTCTTTGTTTCTTTTTTTTTTAAACTTCGACCATTTTGACAGTTCCGGCTGCTAGAAGACTGTTGAGACCTGGAAACATGTGGATGTGCCAATTGTCCGGTGGCGTGAATCAATGTATCACACCTCCACTGAGATCATTTTACATAATTAAAAACCTGTCGAGGTCAATGTACGTTAACTTAAGAGTGTAAGTTATGTGAACATCTGCTGTATTGTTTTCCAATAGCTGAACAAAGACGGGCGTGATATCGTAGTTCTTGTCGAGTCATTGCAGTGCGGTCGGCTGACTTTGGACCTCTCAACTGATGCCAAGGAAATAGAGTATTTAAGATGTCATTAAAACCTCTTTGTAATTATTCAAAATGCATTTAATGTCATTTCTTTAAATGTCGTCGTGTGAAGAACTTCAAACTAGAAATATCAAACCGGTGTTTAATTAAAAAAGAAACAAATCAAACTGGAGCTCAGCTCCCATTGGTTACACATATCACAGCTGTATGTCATGTTTCTATGGCAACTACAGATGCAACCCATCCGTCAGTAAGTTAATGATACAAACGTGTTGCAGTCAAAAATCTGAAAGGGGATTAAAAATCTGGTGTTATATTTCACAGTGCCTCATTCTAAAGACGGAACAACCAAACAAGGCACACAAGTTCTTTATCGGTAGTAAACCTTAAAACATGACAATTATTGAAATAATCTCAGGACAAAAGCATCATTGAAAACGTACCCCACATTAAGAAACACTTGGGTTTGTCCTCAGTGAACATGAACATGAACATGAACAATGGAAACTAAAATAAAAACCAGACGTCTGGCCTCAACTCTCTGGTTTAACAGGAAGTCACGGATCAACACGGTGTCACTTATTAATGCTGCTAGATTCTGCATTTCATCGTCGGTAAACCGTGAGCACATCAAAGGGGTACTTGGGATGTTTAGAAGTGAGGTTGTATGAGGTACTTCCAGTCGGTGCAACCCCAGTTTGGAGAAGAAGTGAGTACTGGCACACAAGTAAAGCAATTTAACGTTGTTTACTTCCCTCTCCCCAGACAATGGAGATATTCTCATCTTTTTGAAAACAATGTCACAGTAATGGTGAACATTATTGTGTATTTGAATGACATAACCTGACAGGAAGTAAACACAGACACAAGTTGTTGCCGAGCAGTTCAGTTCAGTGGAAACAGTGAAGCTAGCTCACTGGCTGTTTCTTTCTTTCAGTATTGATCAAAGGACGAGGGCATCAACATACCTCATGTTGCACTTAAACTTAACAGAATTGAATATTCTTGAATTTTTTATTTATTTCATTTTGTTTCAAATTGGACATCTTCAATATTTTAGTTTTCATGTAAGACTATAGCCCAAAGTTCTTTTCTTTAAGTGTTCTTGAAGTTCTTTAATTAATAAATGGAAAGCAAAGTTATATTTGTCTCCTCCCCTTTTCTTTGTTGATCCGAACCGAACCGTGAGGTTTGTGATCCGTTGCACCCCTAGTGTCGTACACTTAAACTGATATTGATTTTTTTTTTTAGGTAGGTTTGTTTTAGGTTGCTAAAAAAAACGTGTTGTCAGCATCGCTTTGCCGCTGTTCCTGTACTTGTGTCTGCTTCTCCAAACCGGGGGGTTGCCGACAAGTCATCCATAGCTGTACCTCACACAACCCTACCTCAAAAGAACCAAACTAACGCTGGCACATTGAAACGGTGTAAACAAATCAGACCTTCTCCGAGAAGTCAAAACACATTTACCTCCGTCTCATATCTGAACGACATTGACAATACGACTGAAATAAGATGGCGGGTCATTCTAGTTTACAATGTGCTGCGTTTGACGTTTGAAGATGCGACACGTAGCACCTTTAATGTGCCGTACCTGCAGACTGTGGTGTTCTGCGACGCTTCCCTCACTACCTCATCCCTCTGTCCTACATCTCACAAAAGAGGCTGTAGTGTTGGTGCATGATTTTCCGTCAAAGAGAGACGCACATGAAAAGTCTTTGCTTGTGTCTTTACGGGAGAATGGCGTCGTCTTCACCACTATGCTGGCCAGCAGCACCATTCGTGACTCTAATTAGCGCTGCAGTCGCGGGGCGAGGTCTAGTGAGACCTTCAGTCGACCGGAGACGGATCCTAGAAAGAGAAACCACTAGTGCGTATTTCCATGTGGTTCCCACTTTTAACAAAGCAAATACCAACACAGCAACAACAACAACACCTGTGTCTTATTTGTGAAACTACAAAGCTTCCTTTTCCTTGTCACATGATTGTAGCGGCAGGAGCTTCTCTTCTTTTCAATATGGTTTCGAGGAAAGGATCAGATGGCCATGGGGTCTGTTCTGCTGAAGGTAAAGTCCCAGATGATGCCGTCCCCTTTGGGAAGATGGCTGGAGGGCAAGAGGACCCGCGTGAACCAGTGACTGAGGGAAACGGAAGAACAAATACGTATTGGCTGAAAACAGGTCATGTTTTTGTCAACGGAGTCTGGCGGCTTTGAAGAGAAAAGGGTTAACAGCAGCAGTGAAAATAAATAAAGCGTAAACTTAAAATGAACTTTTTCATTGCTTTGACAGTGGATATGTTTCATGAAATCGCCCTTTTATGGTCCTAATGTGTTTACCTTCTGTAACTACCGCCTCTTTATATAAGGAGTTGTTGTGTTTCTGTGGTATTAATCTGCACTTGATTTCACCGCTTGGTGCCAAATCAACTACGGCGGAAACTCTAATGAGAACATTTTCACAGTTTAGGAAAAACTCACCTCCTTTTTTCCACACCCAACAGTAACTTCCAGTTGTTCATTGGACCGTGATGATATGGATTTTTGAACAACTGCGTTAGAACACAAAAGAAAGCCATTTTCAATGGATTTGTATACCAAATACTGACACAGTCAACAATGTTATTGAAGTTTTTTGGTCTCAAAATGTACGATTGCATGCGCTCCAACCGGTCCAGAGTGTTTGTACCTTGCCCTTCTCCCGGAGTCTTTTGGTCTCTTTGTTGTTGATGTGACGCTCCACGCTGGTCTCTCCTCTGCTGATGAGGATACTGTGCCAGACGTTGAGTCCTCCCAGAGCTACACACACCGTGCTGCGCGGAGGACATATTGCAACATGATGCTATCAGCCTTTATCTGATGTTTAAACAGCGGGGGGGGGGGGGGGGGGGGGGGGGTCCTTACCTGGTCAGCACCCAGAGGAAGATGACACTCTTTTGAGCGGTGGTCTCGGTGTAGGTGTCGGTTGGAGGAGGGGTCTGATAGTATCTCTGAGGTGGGGGGGACGACAGGAAAATAGTCATGCTTGCGAAATACGCACTCCTTTCACTTTCAGGTCTGATCCCAGGAGGTTTCAGCTCACTGCTCACAACACGGACACGTTAACATGAAGTGATCTCTGGGTCAAACTAATTGGTATTCAAAGCCCAAAGGTTGTTTGTTTACCAGCTGGTGCATAAGCACCTTTGACATAAGAGCGTCCTGGAGCAGAAAGCTGAGATCATTTGCACGTCTCCAATTTCTCTTTTCATCAACCGAGCCCGTCTTGTGACCTTCTGACGTGCTACCGAGTTTTTTTTGTTTTTTTTTGTTCACATCGATAACAGAACGTGTCCCGGCCTCACCTCTATCGCGTCGTAGGCCTCCAGGAACAAGGGTTTGCTGCTGACGCTGCAGTAGAAGCAGCCCAGCATCATGTACAGGCAGAAGGAGAAGAAGTAGCGGTGGTTGAAGTGGCCCACGCAGTTGTTCAACCAGGCTGGAGACGTGTTCAGTTCAATGTGTACAAAGACGGTGATTCAAAAACAAAACACTTCAATCATTTTTTTTTAAATCTGAGAGTGAAGCATGTTCATGCATTCTCTGCGATGCTTGTCAGAAGGATACGACAGTGGTGGTCCATCTTCAGAATACAGCTGCAACAGAAACAATTTACCATGAGGGACTATTTAAATTCATTTTAAACTGCACATGAGAATTATTATTTGCTTATCTTACGTGTTGCAGATGCTGCAGTGGTGCGTCCTGTGCGGTTTGGGAGTGATGCATTTCTTGCAGATGGACACTGAGGGACTATGAATTTTGTCCTAAAATAAAACAGAAAAAACACAAATGAGGAGGATGTATTATTGTCTCACAACAGTAGTGTCGAACTGAAACAAAAAGAGCTCAATGCACTACATGTAAAACACCTCACACCTCTGGTGTTTGTCCAACACCACTTGGCAACAACAAGCGTGCATCACTTTTTAGCATAAACCGCGTCAGCATTTTCTCTTTCGGGAGTTCAGTACCTTGGGCGAGTGTCCTGGAGAGGTGGTGGTGGCCTTGTAGTAATGGAAGACCACCATGATGAGAAGCCAGTGGCCACAGCTCAGGTGCCAGACGACCCAGTGCAGAGGGTAGGTGTTGAGAATTGTAGGTAGGACGTACAGGTAGATGATGACCACAACCGAGGTCATCAGCAGTATGACGAGACAGACAAACACCTGAGAGAGAGAGAAGATGTGAGACGGTGAGGAACGAGGTTCGTGGTGGTGGTGGGGGGGGGGGGAGAACAGGGAGGATAGAGATCCAACGGCTCACCGCTCCGAACCAGCGGGTCACATTGTCCACGATCCAGTAGACGGGTTCAAACGCGCAGTCCAGCAGAGTGTCGCTGTTGGTGAGGCTGTTGAAGTACAGCGACTTGAGCAGCAGCCTGCTGTAGCTCCACAGCTCCAACAGCCGGCCGCCGGCCCACGTCCCGGTCGCCCCGCCTCGGCCTCCTCTCTGCGGGCGGCACTGCCGGAACCAGCGCAGAGCCAGCCTCATGGCCCGGGAGAGCTGCCACCTCCAGGTGCTGCTGCTGCTGCTGCTGCTGCTGCTGCCCGTACGCATGCCACCACCTCCTCTCCTACACACTCTGCCTTCCACACACACACACACACACAGACACACAGACCAACAGGTGCAAACACAGGCCGCGTAAAAGAGCAGCTCTTCGTAGCGCAGCCTGACGGCCGCAGAGTTTTCCCCCGTCATCTCTGCCGCAGCACGGGGGGGAACCGGCACTCCTAGAAAGCACCGGTATCCTCTGTGTGACACTCGGCCGTCAAAGAAAACAAGGCACGAGCTGCCAGGTATTGAGCTACGCCCCTAGAAATGAACTTCTCCTGTTAATAATTCACAGCAAATCCACATCTCCAGGCCAAAAACCTGCAGGGGAGAAGCAGAGTGGTAACCCTGTAAGAGGGACACGCGATGGGGTGAATATCTTAAGGAGGAAATAAAGTAGCTACCCGATCCAGGGCATCATTTCATGAAAGTGAGTATTGGTTACACGGATAAGGCTTGTTCAGGTTCTCCCATATAGGATGGCATGAATAATGAGACGCTAATCAGGGACCTTTAGTAGAAAAGTAAGGCCCGGCAACAACTTGCCCTCTTTCGTTGCCGTCAGCTGAAACTTGACTATCCTTAAAAAAAGCTTCTTTTTTTTTAAAAGTAAGTGTAATAAGTGATCTGACATAAATAATGCAAATGTGACACACGCCACCTGTCGGGGTCGCACATGATGACGCCGTTTTCCTATCGTCATTAAAAAGGTGCTGAATGCAACATTAATAAATCATGATGAACACCGAATGAGTTCTGCATGGAAGCAGAGGAAAGAAATGGATAAAAAGTTAGGAATCGCCACAGAACAAGTTATGTTTAGGGCTGCAACAACTCACCAATTATGTTTTTTTTTACTTTTGCTTAATCTGCAAATTACTATGTCTTGTAATCAATTGATCTCATTTGGACCATTGAACATGAGAAATCTTCAAAAAAGCACTTTCCCAGAGGGCAAGTTGTTTTTGTCTGACCGACGGTCCGACAATATGAAGAATAAAGCACCTTATACAGCAGCAGCAGAGCCTCCGCTCGTTGTGCAGACAGGCTGTCGGCTGACTAAGTGGGACCTTTGATATGAATTTGCATATTATATTCAGTGACAGACAGAACACAGCAGGGCACCGCGGTCTCTATGGCAACCCGCTGCCCTAAATCTGGTTTGAGAAGAAAGGAGGATCACTGTGACTCAGTCTCTCTCAATATCATCAATTATTGATGATAATCATCATCATAATGTTCATGCGTGAATCATCTGAGGGCCACATGCTGGTGTTTTTCATTTAGTTTGTGTTTAGTCAGGCAGTCTGAAGACTGGAGTCACTCAAGTACTTCACAATCAATATGACAATATTCTTGACATATATGCAGTACATTCATTCATTATTGATCTTATATATACTTAACAAATAAGTATTCATGAGGAAATGCCATACAATGCAAATACATTTCCAACAGCTGGGTGGACTCAATCCATAGCAATATGTTGACATGATGTGTGAGGTTATGGTTAAAACAAATCGATTAATCAATCAACAGAAAACTAATTGGCCACTATTCTGACAATCTGACTATTATGGCAGACACTATCCTGAAGGGTTTTGGGAAGTTAAATGGACATTTTTCTATATTTTATAGACTATTAATTGTTGACTAGAGAAAACATCTGCAGTCTTATTTATGATGAAAAAGTGTTGCTTCAAACCCTAATATCATGATGTAACTATTGTAAGTCATTTGTTTCCCAGTCTAAATAGCCACATTACAGTCAAGTGGTGCAGCTATATAATTTATCTGAGTGAAATTAATACAGAATTCCACCATTTGAGCATGAATGTGACATTAATGATCCCCCCACACACCCCCCCCGGATTAGATCGTCCACTCCTGAGGATTAGATTGGATACTGAGTGACAGCACCAACAGCCACAACCAGATCATAGTTATACTATACAAGTATAACATGTGTTATGTTGTATTTTGGTTGTCAGTAGCCTACATGCTATTGTCATTGTAGCTCTTAACCAGCAGAGAACGTCACCTTTGTAGAAATGCAATCGAAGACTGAGATAATTTGACAAATCCACATTACGATAGTTCACACTGACCGAATGATTAATACTATTCAGTTTTCATAATCTTGTAATCTCTCAAACAGTGAAATAAAGCATCCATCCCTTTGCTCCAATGTGTCCTGCTTTGCTATTTGTCGTATCGTTGCTGCTAGCTGCCTCCAGCTACCTGCAACCCGCCCACAGTGGACTCATTTTTAATAAATACAGCTCTTCGACTTGTACTAAACTCGACAACTGACGTTGTGTACCTGGTCAGGTGAAGTGTGCGGACAGGTCTGCAGCAGTACGGTCAGGTCATGGTCAGGCTAAACTGTTAGCCATGGTCTCCACTGACTGCAGGAGAGTTACCCACAGCAAAAAGCGGCGGTGCTTACGAAGATCGTCTATTGAACAAAGGTTTTACTCAGCAGTGGCAAGTGGAGACGTCTTCCGGCTAAGCTGGTCACCAGAGAACATTTTGAGTTAGTTCATCAGTACAGGGTCAACTACTTGTTACACCAAGGTTAAATAAGTTTGGTTGAGAAACTCCAAATTGCACGTTATACAACGTAAAGTTCCTCAAAAAGGGTTTAGTGTCCAAAAGAATAATTTCGAAGTGGGACATCTTCTTCTTCGCCCCGTCGGTGCAGCTTGCTTGAGAGCGCGCAATGTGTTGTGGGTAATGAAGTCGTATTTTGCTCGAAGGGTTCATTAAAACGTATCTTAACTCACGCTGTCGTTGTTATGAGTTTAAAATAACATTCTGTCATGTATTCACAGTATCAGTCCTGTATGACGACAACAATTCATATTCAACAGACCGCCCATTTGAAACCAATAACGGCGCATTAGCAAAAGTTGGCATAACCAGGAAGTAGTGAGGTGTCATGTGATTGTAAAAAAAAATGGCTGCGGTGCAGTGGTAAGATGTTCTTTTCTATTTAAAAAAAACTCCGTTTCATCAACATACATTTCCTTTAATCGTGTATTCTAAGTGCACATTTTGAGAACGTTCATGTAGTATCGCGAGCTGGATTATAATGATCGTGCCAAATGAAATGTCAACCTTGTTTTTGCAGGTTGTCAACATAACATTACCAATCAAATGCAGAATGAACAAGTGGTATTATGGCTCTGGCCTTGAATCAAATGTCCCCTTTGGTTGCATTCTGGCAAAGCCTATGCTGAAGTGTCAAAGTTATTACACGGAGGAGTGTTAGCATCAGTTGTAACAGCTGTTGGTAAATAAACAGTGTGCTCTCTATGGTGAGTGTGTATAGTGAGAGACCTCAGACTGCCAGTGGAAGCGCACTTGGTGATTGGAAGGACGTCAGTGGAAGCTGGAGCTGAATCTGGCCTCTTGTCTGTGTGTGTTGTTTACCAAGGCGATCCAGTGGACGCAACTATGACGCAGAGCTGCAGAGGTGTCGCCCTGAGGCTGCTCTGGTTGAGTTTGGAGACTATCACCCCCTCAAACCCATCATGGTAGACATTTCTCTTGTAACTAGTGATCAGCCTCATCATACACCCCACTGTCACAACATCACAGCGTCTGCATCCGTTCCACCGTCAGCATAGTTAAACACAATCTATTATGTTATTTGACAGAAATTAAGGTTGTTAAAAGTGCGATTCGGATGTTTCTTTGCTGTCCCTGTAACAGCTGTGACCTTCTCCTCTCCACCCAGGTGACCGACACAAAGACCCGCCGCGGGGCTCGTAAAGGCAGCACCTCCTCGTCGTCCTCCTCTTCCTCCTCGATGCCCCCGGACCCCCTCAGCTCCATGCTGGACGGGACCGACCCCCTCTCTATGTTTGCGGCAGCCTCGGCCAGTGAGGCTCCTGCCATGTCACACAGCGCCTCCACTGGGGTTTGTAACACTGAGACACTGTTCCAAAAGCTTTTCTGCTCTGGTTTCTTTATTTTTTTAATATGAAATTGCGAGGAATAATTGGTAAACATCAGCTATTGGCAGCTTGGATACATATTTCTTGTTACTGACATTCAGAAACTAACATTAGTCGAACTCTATGTAACGCACCCAGAAGTGGAAATAAGATGATACCCACACCTGGTTTTTTTTTAAGGAGAGATGTTGTGCTTCCAGGACCTCGGAAGGAAGAGGACGGAGAAGGAGGAAGAGGCGGTTGGACCAGAATTTGAGCCTTGGTTGTCGAAACGTGGGGAGATCCTGGCAAGGTTCACCACCACTGAGAAGCTCTCAATTGTGAGGCGTCCTCCACCATAACAGCACGTTGTTCTGGTTCTTTGAACAGAAACCTAATTCCAATTTCTTTGTCTTCACAGAATCTTTTCATGGGTTCGGACCGAGGTAAGACCTGCATTCGTATTCATCGTAACAACTTCATTCACAACTGGCTGGTGAACATAGGGGACCTAGCAGCCAAAGAGCCAGATGTTCTTTCCGTAAAGTGTCGGTGTTGTGCAACACAGAGTCTGTGTGTGTTTTTACTTTGGTCAAACGCTAACACGTCACTCCTGTTGTCGCCGTAGGAAAAGCCCCGAGTCCAGGATCCTCCGCTGTTTCAGAGAAAGTTCGAACTCGCCTGGAGGAACTGGACGATCTGGAGGAGGTACCTTCTTGTCTAAATAGCAAAATCATCCGTCACCAAATGCTCTATTACTCGTGTTTGCGTGCATACACTGTACATACTTTAACGGCACACTTTGACTGCCTCTGTTGGTGCTTAAACAAGCTGCAAAATCCATCAACACAATAGATTTTCATTGAAGTAAACATTATTCTAGCTAAGCAGAGAGAATCCATATTAGAGCGCCGATGTGTTTTGGACTGACTTGTTTTTGTGTGTGTGTGTGTGTGTGTGTGTGTGTGTGTGTGTGTGTGTGTGTGTGTGTGTGTGTGTGTGTGTGTGTGTGTGCAGGGTTCCCAGAAAGAGCTGCTGAACCTCTCCCAACAGGATTACGCCAACCGCATCGAGGAGCTGAACCAGTCCCTGAAGGAGGCCTGGGCCTCGGACCAGAAGGTCAAAGCCCTGAAGATCGTCATCCAGGTAACCCAGCAGTTGAAAACACACCAAAAGGAATGGAGAGAAAAACCTTTATGCTCCTTAAACATAAACACTGATCTGTGATCTGTTTTCCAAGTGCTCGAAGCTTCTGTCCGACACCTCGGTGATCCAGTTCTACCCCAGCAAGTTTGTCCTCATCACTGATATCCTCGACACTTTTGGTGCGTAAAGAACACCTCGTATCTCTCAGTTCAGTAAAAAAAACGTTGCTAGTTGTCTGACTGCAGTCTCACTTGTCTGTAGGCCGGCTGGTGTACGACAGAATCTGGACCATGTGTTCAGACCCACGACCCCTACCAGGTACGGAGAAGACTCTCGAAAAATCCAGTCAAACCTTTTTTTTTTTTTTTTTTCAAGCTTCTGAGGTGATGGGTGTATTGTCCGTGTCTTTCTCTCGCTCCCTCCTCAGACTCGTTCACAGTCGACGATGTGAACGACACGGCCAAGGAGACGTGCCTCAACTGGTTCTTCAAGATCGCATCCATCAGAGAGCTCCTGCCCAGATTGTATCCTTCTCCCACCATCTGCAGCGCGTCACAGCTTAAATCTGCTAATAAATCAGTTCGTCAGAGAGTATCTTCTCATAACACTACATCTCACGTTTGTCTCCGGTGACATCCCAAAGACACACTCCTTACCTCGTGTAGGAATTTGACTCTTTGACCTCTGCGAACAGATACGTCGAGGCTGCCATTCTCAAGTGCAACCGCTTCCTGAACAAATGGTTCGTTTCTTTCCCCTTTTTAAGTCTTCTACGCACAATGCGTTTAGCTTTTGTTATTCTGCCTTTACTTGCTCCAATTCTTCAGTTCAGCAATGTTAGATTTGTATCTGATCCATCAGAATTACCGTTTGGATGGTTGTTTGAAAGATTTGGGGATATATTTGTTACAACGGACCAACAAAGTAGTCCCTCTCTGTCCCTCCGCCCTCCACAGCGGGATTCAGGAGACGCTCCCTCGGTTGACGGCCATGGTCCGAGGGATCGGAGACCCCCTGGTGGCGGCGTACGCCAGAGCTTACCTCTGCAGGGTGAGACATGCTCGCGTCTTTCCATTTTTCTCTCCTCATTCTGAGCCTTTTCAACCAGCAAAGGAGTAACTTTATATTTGGTTGTATTGGGCCCAGAGATAACAGTGCTCTCTCCCTCCAGGTGGGCATGGAAGTCGCCCCCCACCTGAAGGACAGCCTGAACCGCAACTTCTTCGACCTGCTGGGCGCCTTCCGGCAGATCAGCAGCGAGAGCGTCCAGAACCAGCTGGTCCTGCAGCGGGTGGAGGTGCCCGAGTACCTGACGCTTTATTCGCCCGCCATCAACTGGATCCTGCAGTGCATCGCCTACAGAGCTCCAGAGGCACGCAGTCACACACAGTTTTACTTGAACATATTTTAGCTTCCTTTTTTTCAAACCGAAAGATATCAAATAACAGGCTCAGTCAAAACCCTCATATAGACGGAGGCACGTGTGTTTTTAATGCTGTTTGTGTTTCCATGTCAGCCTCTGCTAACGGAGATGATGGAGAGATGCAAGAAGCTGGGGAACAAGTGAGTGCTTTTACAGACACTGTCATAATGAGGTGGATTTCATTTGTTTTCACGATTCAAAAGTCAAAACGATTGGGAACCAGTTCTTAAAAATCCATTTGAATTAACAGAAGAAGAACACGACGCACGCACCAAAAGTTTTACGCAGCTTTTACTCGAGTGTTTCAATAGTTTCTGGTTTCGGTGAAATAAAATGTCCCTTTAACCGCGAAGATGACAGCGTGTTCCTGTTTCTCCGTAGTGCTTTGCTGCTGAATTCAGTCATGAGGGCGTTCAGGCCAGAGTTTGTCGCGGCCAGAGCCACCGACTTCATCGGGATGATCAAAGACTGCGACGAGGCCGGCTTCCCAAAGGTCAGAGGGCATGAACACTTGTAATGCGCTGGTCCAGTGAATGTAAATATGTGAAGGAATATTACAGCAAACCTTGGGAGTTTGTGAAGTCTCCTGTCCCAATGAGGTGTGGGTTTAAGTCGTCTAAATGTGCTTAGAATATAAATTGGAAGCTTGATTGTCGTCCTCTCTCCAGCATCTGTTGTTTGGATCTCTGGGTCGCAGTCTGGCCTGTGCCGACCCCCCAGAATCTGAAAGGCTGACGATCCTTAATGAAGCCTGGAAGGTCGTCACCAAAGTCCGCAGCCCCCAGGTACTGTAGGAATGCCGATGCTGCTCTCACACAGGTGTGCACATTCAGGTTCTGACTGTGTCCGTGATTGTTTGTTGTATTTAGGATTACGTCAACTGTGCCGAGATCTGGGTGGAGTTCACCTGCCGACACTTCTCCGTGAGTAAAGCACCGCGGGGAGGAGGAGTTGTAGCACTTTTTGTTCCTTAAAATTCACCTTTTTTACATTTTTTTTGTCTCTTGGCTCTCAGAAACGTGAGGTCAACACCGTTCTGGCTGACGTCATCAAACACATGACCCCTGACCGGGCGTTTGAGGATGCTTATCCTCAGGTTAGCAGCTCATTGGCTAACGGAACCATTCTCCCTCCTCCTGCCGTGTGCTCTGTGGTGACTCTTGTCTTGTCTTGTTCCGCCTCCAGCTGCAGTCAGTGATCAGGAAGATCCTCACCTACTTCTACGACTTCTCCGTCCTCTTCTCCATGGTGAGCGACCAAAAAGTTTGCTTTCTGGAGGCCTGAAATAAGCGGCTTTTATCGTGCCACAGTTCCACAATGTCCCCCCATTTTCCCGTTCCCCAGGAGCGCTTCCTGCCGTTTCTAGACATGTTCCAGAAGGACAGTGTGAGGGTGGAGGTGTGTAGATCCATCATGGAGATCTTCATCAGGTAAGAGCCACCTCAGAGACAGAGTGTGATGAATGAGATGTATCTGCTTTGTGACAAACAACAAAATTACAAATGTTGGACTTCTACTTGGTCTCCATCTGCTGCAGACACCAAGAAGAGCCCACCAGGGACCCGGTTATCCTCAACGCCATGTTGCACATCTGCAAGACCATGCACGACTCTGTCAAGTAGGGTATTGTGTGTGTGTGTGTGTGTGTGTGTGTGTGTGTGTGTGTGTGTGTGTGTGTGTGTGTGTGTGTGTGTGTGTGTGTGTGTGTGTTTGTGATATACTTATAATTACCTCTGTAGTTGTTGTCTGTTAGGGGCTCGGGGAATTTGTTATTTTGTCATTATTTTAAACACCTTGTTTTCTCCTTAGTTTCAGTTCTTTAAATGTAGATTGTGAATATGGACAGATATTTCATCAGCCTTCACTCGGTCAGCTGTTTGCTCTCTGTTATTGCAGCGCTCTCACTCTGGAGGACGAGAAAAGATCTCTGGCTCTGCTGATCATCGGCTTCATCCGCATGGTGAGAAATAAGGCCGGTGTTATGTGGTTCACGGTCAACCAAACCGATTATTCATTAGTATCTCTTACAGTAACATTACTAAATTGTTTCTTTTTTTTAAAGGTTAAATGATTTCCTTAAAAAAGCTGGTGGCATGGTAGTGTTTAGGAAACGTTACCCAATCAGTAGGAAATAGCGTATTTGTTGGGGACTATTTTCAGCTGCGGATTAATACACATTTGGAGCTCTTATGAATATGTCTGGCAGCAGGACAGTGTACGTGGAATTGAATCAAATAAACTACAAAGCCCACGTTCATGTCACTCAGTACACATTTAACATGTTTTTTAAACAATAAGACTCTATGGAGCACCTTGGTACCCAAGTGGTTACAGTGCACGCTTATAACTGCAATGTTGCATGTCACACCCCCCCCCCGCTCTCTGGCCCCCATCGCTACAGAGTCGTCTGTCAAATATAGGTGAAAATGCCCCCGACCCCCCCCCCCCAAAAAACAAATCTTTAAAAGAAAATAATGGAGCTATATGGCATAAAGGAGTAAACTATACCGATAAATATTTCTTTTGAGCTCTAAATGTTTGGAAAATGTTGTGATTTTTGACCAATGCAACCGTCAATTCATGACTATCTTTCAGTAAATCTGTAAGAACTCTTTTCTCTCTTCTTGACACTCACACATTCTGTCTGTGTGTCCGTCATCGTGTTCAGGTTTCTTTCGGTCGAGACTTCGAGCAGCAGTTGAGTTTCTGTGTGGAGGCGCGAGCCACCTTCTGTAACCTGGAGTCGGTGCTGGTGCAGCTCATTCACGTCAGTATGAATCCATGTTTGCGTGTTCAACGTTCATGCACGCGCGCACGCAGCATCCTCAGTGTTCTCCCTGTCGTTTACTAGACGGTGAACCAGCTGGCGATGGAGACCAGTAGGGTGATGAGAGGGAGTCACTCCCGCAAAACGGCGGCCTTCGTCAGGGTGAGTGGACACGCACCGGCATCTGATCGCTGCGGGCCACCGTGAGATCCCACGGGATGAGATTTCAGCCGTGCCCGAGTAACGTTGGCTTCAGATGTCGGATGCTTTGACTCAAGTTATCGTTCCTCTTTCCTCCAGGCGTGCGCTGCCTACAGTTTCATCACCATCCCGTCTCTCAGCAGCATCTTCAGCCGTCTCAGCCTTTATTTGCTGTCTGGTCAGGTTGCGTTGGCCAATCAGTGTCTCTCCCAGGGTGAGCAGCTGCTTCCTTTCAAATTTTACACGAGGCGTTTACTCATTTTCAGCAATTCTTCACGCTCTTTTTTTGTCCTCCCTCTCTTTTCCCTCTCTCCCTCCCTCCTTCTTTCCGCACCTCCAGCGGATGCTTTCCTAAAAGCAGCGGTCAGTCTTCTTCCGGAGGTTCCTCGCTCCATCAGCGTGGAGGGGAAACATCGCTCTTCTGAGAGCTTCCTGCTGGACTTCGTCAACAACTTCCTGTCTACGCTGCTGGTTGTCCCGGTAACACAATCCCTTCCTCGGCCTTCCTCAGTTAGGAGTTCTGATGTGGGTGTGAGTCGAAGGAGATGAAGTACCAAACCAGAAGCCCAACGTGTGTGTTAAATGTGTTTTCAGGACCATCCGGAGCATGGCGTGCTCTACCTAGTCCGCGGTTTGCTCAACATGGTGCAGGATTACACCTGGGAGGACAACAGTGACGCCAAGGTGCGGGTCTACATCAGCGCTCTGCCCCTGCTGGCTGCCATGAGCCAAGAAACATACCTCTACTCCATCCCTAAAGGTACATGTACACACAGCGTCGTCAGAATATCTCAGATACAGTGAAATCCAAATGACTGCGCGTGTTTTGTTTTGTTTTTTACTAAAAGACAAATCCAGCAACACTGTTACTTTTCTGCTTTTTTGCAAGTTGTCGTGGTTTGTAGAGGGATTTTTTCTGTGAGCGTTTTTTCCAGCTAAATTGATCTTTTTCGTCTTTCCTGGTCCCAGTCGACTCCAATGAGACACTTTACGGAGGAGACCCCAAGTTTCTATCGGAGATCAACAAGCTGTGCGAGACTCTGATCGGACAGATCCTGGACCATCTGAAGACCCTCTGTCGGGACGAGGTGAGGCAGAAGCGACTCACTGCCACCAGCAAGACAGACTCTTGCACTTTAATTTTCCTCAGAAGCTGATTTCTATCTAATAACGAAAAACACCACCATCGTTTTGCCCTCTTGCAGCAGAGCACACGGCGTCAAGGTGCCATGGCCTTTTCCCTGTTCGGTGTCCTGCTGGCTCACGGGGACCTGAGGAACAACAAGCTGAGCCAGCTGGCCGTCAACCTGTGGAACCTCAGCCACAAACACGGACACTGTGAGAGTCGAGTCTCAGTGAGTTCACAGCACACACCTCTAACACATTTACCAGATTTCTCAAGCAGCTGCACCCAGAACTGTTTGAATGTTTGCTGCACTTTGTCCAGATTTACGGTCTCATTCATTTCAGTGAACGTGTGAATGCAGCCGGTCTCCTCTCTCTGTTCCAGGTCAGAACCCTTGAGTACATCAAACACCAGGCTCAGCAGGCTGACATGACCCACCTCTCAGATACAGTCCAGAGGCTGGCCCTTCAGTCCTGCACCTGAACGTCAGCCTCCGCAACCTCCGTATAATGTTTGTGTAAATAAAAGATAACCAGAAGCACAAAGAAGAAGAAAACATGCCTGAATGTATTTTTGTTTGAGGACACTTTGTGAATTTTTCGGTGCATTTTAGCACTAAATATTAACGATTGGTTTGGACCAATATAAAATAAATAACAATTGTAGACTGAAATTACAGAAAGAGGGTCTTGTGCCACAATTCCTTGTTTATGCCATTTTGAAGCCTACAAATAGGAACTACTTGCACACTGTTATAGGACAATTTAAATATATATGCGTGTGTAGATTATTTTATATTATAAGACTAAAATGTGTTGTGCGTTATGTCCATGCAGGTACTTATGGGAACCTATCTCTTCTGCTGGACTAATTGTGAGGTTACCAGATGACACCACAGCAGAGTAGCTTTAACTGTTTAGTGTTCTTCTGAGAATGAAACCTCTTCCTGCCATATTCATGGCTGTGAACTGCAGTAGTTCAACTAACTATTGTAGATAGAGGTGGAGCTGCTATTAAAACTAAATGCAAAACATGCAAATGCCTCGTGGTCCACACGGATACCCGGTGCATCAAAATGTCTTCTCTGTCTCTTTCATTTTGTGTCTCTTGCAGTACAGTGCCTCGCTCTCTCTATTCACTTCTCTCAACAACTGTGCAAACATGAACAATACATGTCTATATGCGTCAGGGTTCACAGTAATTAACAAGTAGGTTAAATGATGATAAAGATTTTGAATTGTAACTATTTTGCTCTGTGTGTTTTATTCAATAACAAATGCACTCATCACTTATCCATCTTGCAAACGCACATTCTGGTCATGTGACAAATCCAATCCGGATCATAATGTTTCTTCAATTGTTGCAGAACTTCCCTGTTATATTCAAACTATAGCTTATAAAACAATAAGCTCCCAGTTGGCCTAAACATATTACAACAGGGGTTTAATTAATATTACTACAAAGCATTAAAAACCGGCAGGTTGTGTCCTTGTACTACAAATGACAGTTAAATGTTTGAATAGGTAAAAGTACAAAATAAGCTGCAAATTGTTCAATATCTCGTTTTCATGTATAATTTTCCATAACTTGTGAGGGTAAGAAAGTACAAGTAAGGGGTCATGTTTATATTTATTGTAGAAAAGATTTGCAGCACCTAGAATGAGTCCACATCTTTTTGGTGTAAAGCCTCAAAAATAAGGTTGCCTTTGACCTTTATAATGTTTCCATCATCTGTAATCCTCTGCAAGTACTCTCAAAGAACTCTTAATCTCTTCATGTCTTTATTATAACAGCATTCATGGTGCATGGCGTGGCCAGTAGGAGCAGCAGTTTACTCTGTAACATCACCTATGCCTGAAATTTCTTTGCATTCTTGGATTTGATCAGTCTGTTGTGGGTGCCCCAGCTCTACAAGTGTTACACCGAATCAGTGGAATGATTTAAAATTAAGTAGTTAAACCTTTGACAGTAGCGGTCATAATGTTTTGACATGAATGTCATTTTAAAATGCTGAATAAAAAACACGTTTCTAAATTACCATTTTTTTTGTAAATGATTAGAAACTATTTGTGTTAGACAGTGTGAATGTGTTGACACACTGTCCCCTACATGGCAGGTACGTATTATTAATAAAACAACTTTGTGATTTTTAAGAGCATAAACTGACACGCGGAATAGTGTCGCCTAATTTAACCAATGTTTCACCTATATTGAATAATAGGGAATGAATAATGTTTGGCTCGAGGGGGAGACTACTTAGAACCTCATCTAAGCCAGATGATCATGACCATGACCGGGATCTTTCACTAACCCAAAAAATAATTGTATTTTCCCCAACCCCTTATAACGATGCTGCCTTTAGGGTGCATGGCATGGATGTTGCCGTCACATTGTTTCATGAACTGTGTGGTTCACACTCCTCTCAACCAAATAACCGCAACACACCGGCTACGGCAAGCGAGGAGGGTCTGTTTTGTTTATAGCTTTCCGGTTTCCCACTGAAAACACTTGGCTCGAGTGCTGCTGCGGAGCAACAATGTCGGAGCAGGAGTCTCTGAGGTGCTCCAGTGCCAGAAACCGTGGAGGCGTACAAAGGGTTGAAGGAAAACTGCGAGCCAGTGTAGAAAAGGGGGATTATTATGAAGCGCATCAGATGTACAGGACTTTATTTTTTAGGTAAGACTTCGTCTCGTGTTAATATGTGCAGTTGTAGCTGTCATTTGGCTTTGGGGCCTGTCTGTTCCAGATCATTCCACTGTCAACCTTGCTTACACGTCTGTCCGTTTGTGATTGGCTGAATTCACCGCGGACCCACCCACTTATCTTGGTCCGTCGGTTTGTGTGAACAATTGAGCTGTCAATCTATAATCACGTAATGGGACTGCTAACTACTGCTAGGTAGCTTGCTAGCTACGTGTTTAGCAGCACAACTAATGACAGACCTGCTATTACAACAGTCAAAGTTTATGTTTATGCGTTATCGGAAAAGACACTTAACATGTAACGTTAAATTAACAGAATATAGCGGTTAGCTGCGTTGTTAACCTAAACGTGTGTTGAAGCTGTCCAGCTGTGTTAGCATTTAGCCAGTTAGCCGCGTACTGCACCGCCACAGTCTGAACTATGATGTCTAACGTTAGACATGTTTTGCCTCCTGCCTAGTATATGTATGTATTTATTGTACTTTATCTGCCTGAAGCATAGTTTAATGAAGCAGATGATTTGTTCTGAATCCAATCCAATTGAAGCCAATCCTCCCCCGTCTCACAGAGCGAGTTTGTTACCCTTCTAACCTCGTCATTGTCTTTCTCATGACTAACGGTGGCAATTGCAATATTATCTCCTGGAATTCTCTCATACGGGCCAGATGGGGAGTCTAAAAATGCTGCAGCTGAACTGTGGTCTCAAAGAAAGTTATATACATTGAAACCACCGTGCATGTATCTTATCTTGTAGCCCAATGCGGGGAGGGTCCTGAGTGATGCATAAAAGGCTTGTGTCTATCTTGATAAGCAGCCGTTATCTCGTGTGTAATGCTGCTGACGCTCCTGTCCCTCCTCAGGTACATGTCACAGGCTAAACATGCCGAGGCCAGGGAGCTGATGCACAACGGCGCTCTACTCTTCTTCAGCTACAACCAGGTATACATGCTGCACTCGATCTCTGCTCGATTAGCTGGCCTGTTATGTCCCATGGCAGGTTTAGCTTTTAAAGTGTCCACATTGTTTATGTACACATAGCCGATAGGGGAACGATAATATCATGGTTTAAAGCAGTATTGTTGATTGACTGTATTTATTGTCTACTTTAGTATAGTTATAATACCAGAGTAGTGTCTATAAGCTTGTGATTCACAAGTGAAACAGCACATGTAAGAATGTAACTTTTGTACAGAGAGCTCTTCTTTGTGTGCAGAATGCTGATGTTGACATCAGATTATTACTGGTCACACTATGAATACACTTTGTTTTTAGAGTAGTAGTTTAATGTAAGCTTCCAGACAGAATTCATTGTGCTTGTAAATTAAGCCAGGAATCCGTTAGACGGCCAGTTTGTTAGTTGGGTGATGAATTCATGATTGAATGATTGATTAAGCTTATTCTCCCATCCGCCAATTGCTTTTGCAAAAATATCCAATTCTTTAGAAATGATGGAATCAAAGATACACTTAATTGTGTTTTCATCTCCAGCAAAACAGTGCAGCAGACCTGTCCATGCTGGTACTGGAGGTGTTGGAGAAATCTGAGACAAAAGTCGAAGATGAAATATTAGGTGAGTGGCAGCCTTAAGCCTTTGCCATCGTATTGCTACTGCGCTATTGTTAAACATGCATACAGTACCTTCCAAAGCAAGATCTACACAAATAAGAAGCACATACATTTAGAATTTTCTAAATTGATTCCATTGCCTCTGAAAGACACAATTCAGCTTTTTGTGTAAGTGAATATTGTTTAACAAGACGAATGTAATGATTGCAAAAAAAGCGCCAATGAAATGTATGAAGATATTCTGTACATTAAACAATATACATTATTTACAGTAGTATGTCCTGATCAATAAGTACCAGTCTTTTAATACAATGAGGCATTTTTGACAGCTGGCATACCCAGATCGCAGTTGTTGATGGATTGGGCTTTACATGCATAGCCAATACAGATCCACTATTGATTGGCCTTGATACTGTTAGAGATATGCTGCATTTCTTTGGGACAGCTCTAGTCTGTGATGTGATACCTTTTTTATAAATACTGCCGCATTAAATTGTCATGATGTTCAGAGCAGACCGCCTTTCACACGGAGGGGCATAGAAGGGACGTCCTCTGATGCTGTTGGGGTCGTGTGTGTTTGCATATGTGATTGTTGCAGAAAGCCTGGCTAAGCTGTTCAGCCGGATGGACCAGAACTCTCCAGAGAGAGTCGCATTTGTGTCCAGAGCCTTGAAATGGTCCACAGGAGGTCCCGGCAAGTTGGGTCACCCAAAACTACACCAGCTGCTAGCTGTCACCTTGTGGAAAGGTAATTATTTAGTTAATTAATAACTGTAGAGGATAATAACGCATTCAGTCATTCTGAACTAATTGTGTAGTATTGGGTTTTTGATTTTGGTATTCAGAACAGCTCTGGATTTCAAACAAATAAAAAATGCAAACCACAATATTAAAGATTAACGGAATACTTCAAATCAATGCTGTTTAATTAAAGCGAAAGATGCGTGTTGCAGCGCTATGCTGTCCATCTCAGCCGACATCGCAGAAACGTCTGGCGGAGTCGTCCCCGGGTCATGTCATGGAGACGAGCCAAGCCAGAGCGTTCGTCGCTGGTGCATGTGTTGGAGCGTAATCCATGGGGGGGGGGGCTCAGGCCGAAAGGGCCAAGTTGAATCTCCAGCAGGCTGCGTTACACACAGGCACAAAGCGCAATGCCCGGCAGACAGCAGCCTCGAAACACCACCGTTTAGGGGGTGAGGGCCCGCAAACGTGACTTTGATGTACGTCTACACTCCCGCACGCACTGAGGGATGAGGAGAGGAGACGCTGAGCGCGAACAGAAGAGGCGTGAAAACGGCACGTGTGGACTCCTCATGAAACAATGTTGTTCGAAAAGACATGCGTGCTGGAGGCCTCCGAGTGTGTGACAGAGGCATTGTGCTGCACGCTAACCGAGAGGTTGAAGTGCTCCTCCGGTCACTGCGTAGGAGTGACGAGGTGCATCCCAGCTTCTGTACTAATTCTTCTGTACCGTATCCTGTATTCGGTGTGTGCCATGGATGTTTGGCGCCCATAATATTGTTCCCAATGTGCACGCTGCCAGTTAATATCTTAACATTGTTCTATGTTCAATCCTTCAAACTGTTGTGTCTCCAGAGCAAAACTACAGTGAGTCCCGTTACCACTTCCTGCATTCGTCTGACGGTGAGGGCTGTGCACAGATGCTGGTGGAGTATTCGGCGTCACGAGGCTTCCGCAGCGAGGTCGACATGTTTGTGGCGCAGGCCGTCCTACAGTAAGTCAAACACCAATGTTTGTTTTTGATATCGTCGCAATGTACAAGTTTAAATGACTTTCCATGTCAGCAAATGTAATCTGAACTATTTGTTGGATTTAAGGTGTAGTATTCCGACTGTACACGCAGCGGAGAGAGTGGTGTTGATGCATCCTCCTCCAGTATGTTAGTCAGATTGTCTGTCTGTCTGTCAGCAGTTTCTTTCAAGTGTTTGATCTCTCTGTGTCTCTGGTCTTCTCTCGCTCTCTCCATCTTCCGTGTCACACTTTCTGTCACATTTTCTTTCCCATCTTCTCCTTTTGTCTTTGTCCTCTGTCCCTTTTTTTTCTATTTCTGTCCTTCTCTTCTCTGGTCCTCCGCCCTACAGGTTCCTCTGCTTAAAGAACAAAAACGGCGCTTCTGTGGTGTTCAGCACGTACACAGAGAAACACCCGTCCATAGAGAAGGGCCCCCCCTTCGTCCAGCCTCTACTAAACTTTATCTGGTTTCTGCTGCTGGCAGTGGATGGGTAAGTTTGATTTATTGTGTTAACACTCAAGACCCTAGGTATACATCTATTCATGACATATTGTTAATGTATCATTATGACCTTAATGTCTTGTGATGATGTATTATTCTGTACAGACACCTCAGCTAGCATTAGCTGACTTCCTACTGCAGCACTGATCCCATTTGAACAAAGCCAACTATAGACTCCATGTAGTGAGGCTGAAGTACACAACGGTGTCTGAACTACTGCTGAGCTTGTTCTTCTAGTCCTTTACAGCAGTGACTTGTCTGAGTGTAATAATGTACAGTATTAGAAAGCCTCCTTCTCTTTGTCTCTTTAGGGGTAAATTAACAGTTTTCACAGTGTTATGTGAGCAATATCAACCTTCCCTGAAGAGGGACCCCATGTATAATGAGGTGAGTGTTACAAACACCGCTTGATGGTCCGGTACTTCCTCCCATGAATCACGCATTAAGTAAAGCGACTGCAGCTGCACGTGTACCATATGAATAATGGTTGAATAATTATGTCTTGTTTTTCTTGTTGGGACTGCGTATTGTTATTTCTTTAAGTGATATAGATGTATTGTTGTATAAAGTATTTGTTATACCTATATTGTTTTGGGGGGTTTACTTAAATAGCTGTAAATTTAAGTAAGTGGGATTGTTTTTACCAGTCGAGGTCGTTCCCTTAATATTGTGTGAGTCACGCTTTATCCATAATTGTGTATTTGTGCTGCTGTTTTATTGTGTATTTTCTGTGGCCTTTAACCGGCATCTGTTCCTCCCTTAACTCTAGACGTAACAACATGTAAACGTGTCTTCGGCTGTAGTTTTGCAACCTCTCTTATTCACAACCCTGTCTTCCTCTACCTCCTCCTCTGGACAACTTCCCGGCTCCTCAGTATCTCGACAGAATAGGACAAGTTTTCTTTGGTGTTCCACCCAAACAGTCGCCATCATACGGTGGACTGCTAGGTGAGTGAACCAAGACTCTGTACGTTAGAGCGGATTATTTTCACATAATCTTACAGATGAGCAGTAATTGAACTACTTTTAGCTCCCTGTATGATCTCATCACTGTTTGAATCACACGTTTAAACCCCTCTGGTATCACAGAGCAGGTGTGCTGCTTTCAATTTATTAAATACACAAACCAGGCTAGCTGGACTGGGGGAACCAGGGGGAACCCTACTTTCCAGTCTTTATGCTAAGCTAACTGGCTGCTAGCTAGTTTTCACTACAGACATGAGAGGTGCTATCAATCTTCTCATTTCAGTCTCTGCAAGAAATGCAATGTGTGTAACTATTCCTTTTCAAATGCTACACATAATATCTAAACACCCCTTTGAAGAAGCTCCCTGCACAAAGTGCTGTTGTACAGTGTAAATGATTGTACGCACAGCATGATGATCACTGTGTTGCGTCCTGCAGGAAACCTGCTGAACAGCCTGATGGGATCGGGCGAGGACGACGACACGGCTGAAGAAGCCCAGGAGGACAGCAGCCCCATAGAGCTGGACTGAGCCGGCCCCAGGACAAGGAGAACAAACGAACACACACACACACACACAAAAAGAGAGAGGAAGACCACGCCGCCTCCCTCCTTCACCTCCACAACAAAGGGTTGGGCGATGGCACCGGTCCGTGTTTTCAGAGGCGTGCTGTTTCCAGAAAAATAACCCTTCCCAGTCTTAAGATCAGAGCCAGTACCAGGCTGCCAAAACATCCCTCTGAGCAGTGCCGGGACTGACTGCGCCAAACTGCAACCTCTTCCCGCGTTGCATTATTGTAAGGTTATAATCTTATTTTATTTGAATCACTACTTTTGTTAGTGTGGGACTCTTGCTCTCTGTGTATGGTTTTTAAACGAGAGATAACAAACTGCCCTCTCCCTGTGACGACTTGCTCCAAAGAGATGGGGAAGGTTAGAGTCTCCCGGTGGAGAGGGTAGCGTCACCAGAACACCCTCTTCATAATGATGACGTCATTGTAAGACGGTTTAGTCGACTCGACTCGCTACAAGTAATTGTTTGCCAGACAGCCACACGGAGCTCGATCAGAGCCCTGGTGTTGCTGCATTTTTCAGCAACGTTCTTGTTAAAAGTCTCTTCTTTCGGTAGTAAATTAAAATACTTGTACTCGATGCCGTCTTACAGTTTCTCATCTCTTTGTCCTTGAGCAGTATTGGACAAAAAGACAACAAAGTCATTATCGGAGGTCATCTTGCACCTTGAGTCTCAACCAAACAAACCCACAGATCATAGTGGTGGCTGTGGATTACTGCACACATAGAGCTGTCTGTATACAGACATAGAGGTCCCACTTTTTACTGTGCACTTACTGAACTGCTGCCGTTTGCATCCCCAAGAGGAATTGTGTGGAAAAAAAAACATTTTGGCTTTTTATTATGTTTTTGTTCTTTTACAGTTGCCAAGTCAACCTTTCCAGCAGTGAGGTGTTTAAAGCACCTCCTGTTTGTCGGCTCTGGCTTCCTGTCTGCATTTCGCTGTGAAAAATAAAAAGTCAAAGCGTTGAAGTCTGTAAAGTGATCTTTGAAAATGCAAACGAGACCTTCTGTTGGAGTGGATTTCGCTTGTTATGTTACAAAATGCTAATATCTAAACCAGCTGTTATACCTGACCGTTTCTGATTTAGTCTTTAGTCGCATTCTGTTTTCCTTTTCTTTTTTCTGTTAAACAAGTGGATCAGTAGCCCCAACATCAGTTCAGCCAGTGCACAATCAGAAGTGTGATTTTAAACAATAGCTGCTGTTCATCAGTGTTTATCAGCCCAGAACGCTCTCGCTCTGCTCGTTCCTCTTCACAGCTTTCTTTTCTCACATATTTCAATCTTCAGCATCTCTTTGTCCTCGTAGGGACATTCGATCAGTCCAGGTCTTGTCAGTTTCAGGATTAAAAAGACCTGTGCTCCAGATAATGTTAAATTATTATGTTAAATAATACTAGGAAAGTCCAGAGGTTTAGAGTAATGTTTATTTACTTCTGTGTAATTATCAGTGTGGGACTGAACACCAAAGTGGCCAATACTAAATAAGAAATTATGAAAAAGATAATGGTTTGAATATGTAGAGTAAAGCATTTAAATATACAAAATCATTTCTTGGTAAAACTGAACTGATGTTTAGGGAATGTTATTCTAGGGTTCAAACGTCACTGGAACAAAGGATGAAACTCATGAATATTAGCTGCTGAGTACATAACAGGTTATTTGGGTCCTTTTAAACTTTTTACTCATTTATTTACATAATTATTTGTTTCATGAACTTTAATATGCCGTACGGAGGGACGGATAGAATAGTGTTGAGTTGTCGATGCACTCTGCTGTGATTACGTCTCTAATGTTGAAGACGCAGAGAAAGAGACCAGTGATGTGGCAGTCGAGGGGTTAACAGCAGCAGTCGTCAAAGATTGAAGAACTACAAAAGAAAATGCACATTTAAAGACTCCACTTTAACAGTATTGTGTTTCAGTCATGAAAAGTCCCGTTTCTCCTGAGCGGCTCTTTGTGCAGGCGTCTCCGTTAAATCACAGGTCTACCGTCTAAAGGGTCGTCCGAGGAAAATTGACTTTCAGGTTGCTCAACAGTACACATTTCCCAAGACGTCCATCCGTCAAACAGTATGACAGAACATGCCCTTCTACTCAAATACCAAGAGTTTGATTATTCAGTGTCGATTGTCACGTCTTTTTTTTTTTTTGCATACCTGAAAGTCAGTTTTGTTAGAATTCTCCTTTAATCGTCTGGCGTGTGTGACCAAAGGCCTGTCTGACATTACAGCTGTTTGCTTTTGATAATATTTTTTCGTTTTTACTAAAGGGGAGTGTTTGCCTTGTCAATGATTCACTAATTAAGTAAATAAACTACAACTGAGAAGAGTTTGAGAATGTCTTGAAACAAATATTGTCCTGTCCTCTTTTTCTATTGCTTCATGGTGCATTAACAAAGTTGGTGCATGGGTTGCTAGGATGTAGTATATTTGAATGTAGGATTAAAGAAAATACACAATAAAAAAACTCAATTTCATAAGATACTTAATAGCAACATATTGGTACGTCAGCTTGTACACAACAAATCAAAAAAGATACATTCATACTGATGTGTGTTTCAATACATTCACAAATGAATGTTTATTTATTCAAATGGAGGAAGAGGACCGCGTGTTAAAACACTATTATTAAACCAAATTCAGTTGTATTCTAGTTGTTTAATGTGCAGTGTACTACAGGTAACAAGTGGAAATTACATAATGATGAACGGTGCAAAACTCTGGCACCTGCATGCACACAAATCACACAAACGCAGTTAGATATGAACCTCTGAACAAGTTTGAACTCGGATGGCCCTCTACTTTCTCTACATTGTACATGTGTCCCCAGTTGCTGCTGATCTGTAGCTTCACATATCTGAAGACCCCTATGTCTGGATTCTGGTCAGAGACAAGAGAGAGAAATGAATAAAGAGACTCAGGCAATGTAACAGAGACACAAATGAAAGGATCGGACATCAGCGATAAAGAAGACAATTTGTTTTAATGTCAGATGCTCCTGGCATCTGTGTTGACCACCTGGTCTTTGCATGTTTGAAATCTAAGCTAATCTCTGTTTATTAAGCTTGTTGTGGAGTCATCTGGTAGCCTCACAATGTTTTTGAATGTGACCGAATAAAACGTTCATGGATGCTGTTCTGTATAACTTCTATCATACTCACGGGCAGTTCGAAGGTCTGAAATGCTGCGCTGTCCTGATCGTAAACCAGTGTCCCCAGGTAGACCCTTACTCATCCGTGGTGCTCATTCCCTGGAAGAGACAGAAAAGAAACACAGAGATGAGCGGAGCCTTTTGTTGTGCGCTGTGTGAACAACACTGACTAAGTATGCAGGACATGTCGAGGAGGATGACAGAAAATGTCTGACTTACGTAGATTGAAAATTCCCTCTTGAAATGTGTCCATCTGGCTCTTTGGGATGTGGGCGAGTGTCACGTGAGTGATGGAGACTGGGTGCGACAGGGAGACCAATGAATGCCCGTGGCTGCCTGCATTGTCCTGGAAGCAACGGTGACTGTCCCGAAGGGGGAGAGAATTTCATTTTGCAACTGTTACCTCCATGTTCTTTCATATGAAATACCAGAAGTTTCAAAAGTGTAATTACAAGACACTGTGGAGCAATGTGTCTGTAATTCCTACCTGGATCACTCTTCGCTGTCCTTTGGATGAATAGCACCCGAAGAATAGTCTATCACATGTTCCAGCTCCTTTGTTGCAATATGTGTCCGACGATAAGTGATATACAACTTATATCACTTATGCACACAAGTTAAGGACACACATACAAAGTTAGAAATCAACCCCTGAACAAGTACCACAATAAAGCACATGTATGAATAGTGATGAGACAATGATGAAGATGATGACGACTCACCTAGCGAGTCTAAGGCGAAGTTTGCCAAAATACAGCAAACTATACAATACTTACATGAATAAAAACAAAAATAGGATACAAGTATTGACAGGTTTGTTGACTTGTACTGCCTGATCTTTCATGCTCTCTTCTCGATTGGCATGTACACATAGTTACTTATTGCACAGAGAGTGAGTGATAGTCGGACAAGTCAAAGCTTAAAGCGGTTCAGTCTCAAGTTTTAAGACAAATCCTACATCAGACATTTTATGTGTCAAATGTGCAGCATTGCTGGTAACTTACTTGTTATTTCTGTGGTGGAAAAACACAATCAGTAGAAATCCTTGGAGCTCGTATGAGTCCCATAGCACTCTATAAACATGCAGGAGAGAGATATTAATTTATATTTATGAATCATATTAAAAACAAGTTGCCCACATTAACTCAACTTGAAGACTTTGCACTTTACTCTCAATGTTAATGATTTAAAGTGTTATGTCGTGCATGTGATGGTGGATTACCAAAACACCTGAGTAGGCACTTCACTACATACCTAATATTGTGGACTTTGTTGTCTTTTAGAGAAGCCCTGTTTTATGATTAGTTTCTATTGGCCTCCTGGTGCATATTTCTAAATAAAGTTGTGTGTAATCAAAGTGACCTGGAAGATGTGAAGATGAAAGTTTATTTTGAAAAGACACCGTGCATGTAACGAGTAGAAACTGACACGCCGTCCCTGCCACATCCAAAGCTAACGCTAGAGGGGTAGCTAGAGCGTCATAGTTTGAAGCTTAGGGCCGCTGATCAAGCGTCGTTTTTTGACGAGTTGGGAGTGAGAACGTGTTGTCCATTCACGAGCTCCCATCAGTGTGTCCAAACAATGCATGTCAAAAAAGGCATAGTATAGTTAACATAAAAAGTTATAGTATTATGTGTCAAAAACAGTTATAACAAAGGCGTAGTTTAGTCAAAATCATAAAAAGGCATTCTACAGTAGCCTATGTCCAAAAAGGTCATAGTACAAAAGGATTGTAGTTTGTCCATGAAAAGAATATGCATGTCCTTGTGTAATACGTGCAAAAAAGTCATACAAATTCAGAGTATATGACAAAAAAGTAATAGTATAGTAAGTCCAAAAAAACAGTATAGAGAAAATGGTCTTGTAAAAGGCAATATATTATATGTCGCAATAGAACTCGTGAAAAGTAAATGAACAGTATGTCTAATATAGCCTGTAAAAAAATAAAAATAAAAAAGTCTACAAAAATGCATGTATAGTATGTCAAAGAAATAAAAAAAAATGCATAGAAAAGTATGTCCAAAAAAGTCAAAGCATAGAAAAAACCTAGCCAATCAAATCCCAGGATGCACTTTGTCAGAAGCCACTCTCCTCCTTCCCTCCCCAGAGAAATAAGGAAACCAAAATATCAGAAAAAAGTTTTATTCAAAGTGCCTCCGCCAGCGTCACCGGGGCCTCCGTCGGCTTCGTCGGCTTCGTCCGGCGCGTCTCCAGCGTCGCCTCCGTAGGCTTCGTCCGGCGCGTCTCCGCCAGCGTCGCCAGCGTCACCGGGGCCTCAGTAGGCTTCGTCCAGCGCGTCTCCAGCGTCGCCAGCGTCACCGGGGCCTCAGTAGGCTTCGTCCAGCGCGTCTCCAGCGTAGGCTTCGTCCGGCGCGTCTCCAGCGTAGGCTTCGTCCGGCGCGTCTCCGCCAGCGTCACCGGGGCCTCAGTAGGCTTCGTCCGGCGCGTCTCCAGCGTCGCCAGCGTCACCGGGGCCTCAGTCGGCTTCGTCCGGCGCGTCTCCAGCGTCGCCAGCGTCACCGGGGCCTCAGTCGGCTTCGTCCGGCGCGTCTCCAGCGTAGGCTTCGTCCGGCGCGTCTCCGCCAGCGTAGCCAGCGTAACCGGGGCCTCAGTAGGCTTCGTCCGGCGCGTCTCCAGCGTCGCCAGCGTCACCGGGGCCTCAGTCGGCTTCGTCCGGCGCGTCTCCAGCGTCACCGGGGCCTCAGTCGGGTCCGTCCAGCACGCGTCCGCCATCGCCGCCAGCGCCACCGGGGCCTCAGTCGGTGTTGTGGATGTTAAGGCATCAGCTAAAAATAAATATGTTTTACTACAACACAACATATATTGAACTCTTACAGTGGCCGATGATAAAATACGCAGCAACTGAAATCTTATGGTCAGTTGAGGACATTTTGTTGGAATCCAAACACCAAAAGCCAGACAGCATTAATGAAAACTTAACTAACCAAATTATGACACCAGGAACCTGATCCGTACAGAAACTTGCATTTTTCCAATAGGGTTAAACAGAACCTGCTCACCTTTTCTATACTCTCGCAGAGACATGGACTCATGTGAACAGAAATGTTAAGTGTAAGGGCCTTCTTTATGGAGATGTCATTGGAAGACAAATCTATAGTAGGCCTACAAAAGAAATTTACTAATATTCTTACCTCTCATTTTCCTCTCCAGCCAGTCATTGCTTCTTTCAGTTGAGTCAGGTAAACAAGAGCCTATGGACACAGAAGTTGCCGTTTATCAAATTCTTTTGGCAGTTTGATGGCACATAAGACAAACCTGTCGCTGCTAAATGGAATTTCAAGAATAAAGAAATTAACATACCTAACTTTTGCTTTTCTCAACTACCAATGTCTTGAATACAACTCCAAACAGAACAAATATAAATACCTTTGGTACGCCAGACAGTCAGCAGACAAATAAACAAGGCCCAAAAAGCTCCCATCGCTTCAGTCACCAACAGGAAATGCTGCCTGTGCCACATGGCAGGTTAAATAACCCCATCGTGCAGGTGTCACAGCTGTTGCTGATCAGCTCTAATTGTCTCTCGAGAGAGTCAGTGCTAGTTGAGATGCAGCCCTTTCCTGTGAAAAATATTAAACAATCGATCAGATCATAAAACTCTGAGAATGTTGTATTCATGAATTTGATGACTGTTTTTTGATGTATGTTAAGAAGCAATCATCATTTTAAACACAAACTCGCTTTAGGTCCAAACACTGACAATGCTCCATAAATGGGGAAAATGGAAGAAGATTTCAAAGATACCCCTCCTTTTCAGACAACTAGTAGCAATGAAGGTTGTATTTGGGAGATAACTACAAAAGATGAACAGCTTCCAACCCAACACACACAAGAATTTTTTACAAAAGGAAAAGTCTGGCCAAAGGAAAAGTCTGGCCAAAACAATTTATTCTGATTTACAGTACTTCAAATTTGTGCACAATCCTCTAAATCTATAATTTCAACAACAGGAAATGTTCAGAAATTTCAAACAAAGGTTAAAAATATTCTTGGAATACTTTTGCCAGAGAGATGCATCTCACAACTTTTCAATTTGGATTCTAGATCCTGGGCTTGTTTGTATCTCACTTCAAAGGACTACACTTAAGCGTGCGCTTAAGAGGCAGTTTAAGAGTAAAAAAGTGTGTTTGTTTGGTGTGAAGAATGCGGCACATTAATCAAGTGACGTCCTCCCTACTTACAGTGAAGTGAAGGAGTAACATTTAAGAGCAGTTCTAAAACCTAAACCTAAGAGCCCAATATGATGAGAATCCTAACACATTCATTCAATTCAATTCAATTCAAATTTATTTTGTATAGCCCAAAATCACAAATTACAAATTTGCCTCAGAGGGCTTTACAATATGTACACATGACATCCTCTTGTCCCGGAACCCTCACATCGGAACAGGAAAAACTCCCCCAAAAACCCCTTTAACGGGGAGAAAAGAGGAAGAGACCTTAGGGAGACTAACAGAGGAGGGATCCCTCTCCCAGGATGGACAGAAGTGCAATAGATGTCAAGTGTTGAACAGCATAACAAAATTACAACACATGCAATGTAATTTCAACACATTCAATGTATGACAGAACTACGGCAGGTGGAAAGACCAGGTCCAGGTACAGCCCGGATCAGAGGTACCTGCGAGGCGATAAAGCACAGATACTCTGGTGAAAAAGCTGGTCAATAATGTGCATTAATGGGACCGGTAATATGAAATAGTAATGTAAGTAATAATAAGAGTGTTGTTTATTAGTGGGAGTCAGCAGGGTTAAAGCGGGCGGAAGGACCAGGGTCCAGATGAAACCACGATACATGGAAACCTGTGAGGAGAGAAAGCACAAAGACTCCGGGGAAGAAACAAAGTCAGTAATGTGCATTTAGTGGTAACGGTAATGTGGTTAATAATGTTAATAATAAAATAGGTAGTAGGTATCTGCAGGGCCATGGCGGGTGGAAGGACCAGAGTCCAGATGAAACCACGATCCATGGGAACCTGTGGGGCGAGAAAGCACAAAGACTCCGTCTGCGCCAACGAGCAGGTGCGAAGGGTAGAGGAAGCCTGGGGGGATCCTCCTGAGCGTCTGACCACAGCCTCCTTCAGAAACGTACGGCGGTCCTTCCCGGTGGCGGAGCGGCGAGTCGTCAGATCAGCGCTGGCCACAGGTGGGACAGACGTGGCGGGAGTGGTTGGAAGTGGTTGGAGTGGTTGGAGGTGGTTAGCGGTTGCTTCCCAGCTGGTTTTCTCCGGCGGCCGCGGCCCACCACCTCAGTCCAGGATGCCGGTTTCGGAGTGGAGCTATGGGTCGGATCTATAGCGGATCTATAGCCAGCCCTAACTATAAGCACTATCAAAAAGGAAAGTCTTAAGCTTACTCTTAAATGTGGTGAGTGTGTCTGCCCCCCGGACTGAAACGGGAAGCTTGTTCCACAAAAGAGGAGCTTGGTAACTGAAGGCTCTGGCTCCCATCCTACTCTTTAAGACTCTAGGAACCACAAGTAACCCTGAATTAGTGGAGCGCAGCTCCCTAGTAGGATAATATGGTACTATAAGCTCTTTAAGATATGATGGTGCCCGACCAGTTCGGGCTTTGTAGGTGAGTAAAAGAATTTTAAATTCTATTCTAGATTTTACAGGGAGCCAGTGCAGAGAAGCTAATACAGGACTAATATGATCTCTTTTCTTAGTTCTTGTTAGTACACGAGCTGCAGCATTCTGAATCAGCTGGAGAGATTTAAGAGATTTATTAGAGCAACCTGAAAATAAGGAATTGCAGTAATCTAGTCTAGAGGTAACAAATGCATGAACTAATTTCTCTGCATCGCTATGAGACAAGATGTGTCTGATTTTTGAAATATTACGTAGGTGAAAAAAGGCAGTCCTAGAAATTTGTTTTATCTGAGAATTAAAAGACAAATCCTGATCAAAAATGACCCCAAGATTCTTTACGGTGGAGCTGGATGTCAGCGCAATGCCATCTGGAGAAACTATGTCATTAGATAACTGATTTCGAAGGTGTTCTGGGCCTAGTAGAATAACTTCAGTTTTGTCTGCGTTTAACATCAGGAAGTTGCAAGTCATCCAGGTTTTTATGTCCTTTAGACATGCTTGCAGTTTAGTGAGCTGGTTGGTTTCATCTGGTTTAATCGATATATACAATTGAGTATCATCTGCATAACAATGAAACTTTATGGAGTGTTCTCTGATAATATTACCTAAAGGAAGCATATATAAGGTGAACAAAATTGGTCCAAGCACAGAACCTTGTGGAACTCCATAACTAACGTTGGTCCTCATCGAGGCTTCATCGTTTACATATACAAACTGAGATCGATCCGATAAATAGGATCCAAACCAGTTCAGTGCGGTTCCTTTGATACCAATATAATGTTCTAGTCTCTGTAACAGGATATAATGGTCTATGGTGTCGAACGCAGCACTAAGGTCTAACAAGACAAGAACAGAGACAAGTCCTTTGTCTGATGCAATTAGAAGGTCATTAGTAATTTTTACCAGAGCTGTCTCAGTGCTGTGATGCTTTCTAAATCCTGACTGAAAATCCTCAAATAAACTATTGTTATGTAGAAAGTCACACAACTGATTAGCTACTGCTTTCTCAAGGATCTTAGAGAGGAATGGAAGGTTGGAGATCGGTCTATAGTTAGCCAACACCTCTGGGTCGAGAGTGGGCTTCTTAAGAAGAGGTTTAATTACAGCTACTTTGAAGGACTGTGGTACATGGCCTGTTAGTAGAGACAGGTTGATCATATCTAGTAGAGATGTGCTAATTATTGGTAGCACTTCTTTAAGCAGTCTAGTCGGTATAGGATCCAAGAGACAGGTAGAAGGTTTAGACTTTGAGATTGTTGAAGTTAATTTATCAAGATCGATGGGAGCAAAGCCATCCAGACATATATCATGGCCTGCAGCTGTTTCCAAGGGTACCCTATTTGAGGAAAGATCGGTACTAGTCGAGGGCAGTACATTGTTAATGCTCTCTCTAATAGTTATGATCTTATCATTAAAGAAGTTCATGAAGTCATTACTACTGAGGTCTATAGGAATACACGGCTCAACAGAGCTGTGACTCTCTGTCAGCCTGGCTACAGTGCTGAAGAGAAACCTGGGGTTGTTCTTATTTTTCTCTATCAACGATGAGTAATAGGCTGCTCTGGCATTACGGAGGACCTTCTTATATATCTTAAGACTGTCTCGCCAGACTAACCGAGATTCTTCCAAGTTAGTGGAACGCCATGTCCTTTCAAGTTTTCGCAATGTCTGCTTTAATTTACGGGTTTGAGGGTTATACCATGGGGCGAACCTCCTTTGTTTTACTAACTTCTTTTTTAGAGGAGCAATAGAGTCTAGTGTCCTTCTCAGTAAGCTAGTAGCACTATCGACAAGATGATCAATCTGGGTCGGACTAAAGTTATCACAGGAGTCCTCTGTTATATCAAAGCATGGTATTGAGTTGAATAAAGATGGAATCGCTTCTTTAAACTGAGCTACGGCACCATCAGATAGACATCTAGTGTAATAGCTCTTGCTTAATGGCGCACACTCAGTTAATAGGAACTCAAAAGCCACTAGACAATGGTCCGACAAGAGAGGGTTCTGCGGAAAGACCACCAAATCTTCTATTAAGATGCCATAAGTCAGAACCAGGTCAAGGGTGTGGTTAAAACAGTGAGTGGGTTTCTGTACACTCTGACAGAAACCAATCGAATCTAATAATAAGATAAACGCAGTACTAAGGCTATCATTCTCGACATCCACATGAATATTAAAGTCACCTACAATAATTACTTTATCTGTTTTAAGGACCAGGCTTGACAGAAACTGAGAAAACTCTGATAAAAATTCAGAATACGGACCTGGGGCTCGGTACACTATAACAAATATAACTGGCTGTATTGTTTTCCACGTTGGGTGTGAAAGACTAAGAACCAGGCTTTCAAACGAGTTATAGTCTAGTTTAGGTTTCGGGTTCAATAATAGGCTTGAGTCAAAGATGGCTGCTACTCCACCTCCTCGGCCGGTGCCTCGAGGAATGTGAGTATTAATATGACTTGGAGGAGTTGATTCATTTAGGCTGACATATTCTTCATTACACAGCCAGGTTTCAGTAAGACAAAATAAATCAATATGATTATCTGATATTAACTCATTTACTAATACAGCTTTAGATGACAAAGATCTGATATTTAAGAGTCCACATTTAATTATCCTATGTTGTTGCACTGTTGCGTTAGTTTTAACTTGGATTAGATTATTTAATATAACTCCTCGACTGTTTAGTTTTGAATTAATTAATTTAAGTGGCCGTGGGGCAGACACAGTCTCTATATGGTTTTGGGTAAGTAGCTGCTCTAATGGAAGCTCAGAGAAGTGTGTAAGACTACAACTCTGCTTCCTGGTCTGTACCCTGGGTTGTCATTCACTGTCCAACGATATTGACAGAGAGGGATAGAGCTGAAACAAGTGGTTTCAATAACCACAGATTAAGTCCCTGCACACAATTTTCTCTTTTTAGACGAGAATATAATATTGTGGCTCTTTTGATTGACTTCACACCTGAATGAACTGAATTTAAAGCTGCAGGACAATTCAGTTCAATCATTTTTTCGAAAATTAAGTACTTTATTTTAAGAGCAACATTTTTCAAAAGCATTCTGTTACGTATTGTTTTTTATCCAGCCCTTATTTTACTTGAAATCAGAGAAACATTTTTTTAATTATGAGTATGTATTATTTATAATATATACAGTTCAATTAAAAATCTGTAATAATTATTGTTTAGATATTATTCAATTGAACTTTATTTGATTTGACAGTCAGTTCTTGACTACATACAGATGTTAATACAACTGTTGGCTACTTCAATATATATGAGACTCAATAACACAAATTAGACATTGTGATGTTTCCGGACCTTTGCATGAGGAAATTCACTCGAACTGGACCTCGCTGAATTATAATTAAATACCCCTGGTATAGTTTGTCGAAAATAGTCATAATAAAGGCAAAATATATTGTGTCGCGGTATAGTATGGCGAATAAAGTCATGTTATAGTATGTCAAGAAAATCCATTAAAAAGCCAAAGTATTAGCGTGTCAAAAGTCAGTTTAATATGTTGAAAAAGGTCATAGAACTTCAAAAATAGTCACATGAATCCATATTATAGAATGTCAAGTCAAAAAAAGTTATGGTATAGCATGTCAAAAAAGTAATAAAAAAGGCATAGGGAAGTATGCTGAATATAGTCATGAAAGGTCATTAGTATATTATGTCAAAACAAGTAATAAAAAAGCCATAGTATATCAAAAATAGTCATAAGAAAGGCATAGTAAGTCTAAAAAGTTAGTATGGCAAATAAAATTGGAATATGTCACAGAATAGTATGTCGGAAAAAAACAAACACCAAAAAGGCATAGTACAGTAAAATAAGTCATAGTATGGCAAATGAAAAATGGCATAGTGAAGTATGTGGAATACGGTCAATAAATGCCAAAGTATATTATGTCAAAATAAGTTATAAAAAAGGCTAACTGTAGTGTGTCCTAACAATGTATGTCAAAAAAGGCATAGTATAGTTAACATAAAAAGTTATAGTATTATGTGTCAAAAACAGTTATAACAAAGGCGTAGTTTAGTCAAAATCATAAAAAGGCATTCTACAGTAGCCTATGTCCAAAAAGGTCATAGTACAAAAGGATTGTAGTTTGTCCATGAAAAGAATATGTATGTCCTTGTGTAATACGTGCAAAAAAGTCATACAAATTCAGAGTATGACAAAAAAGTAATAGTATAGTAAGTCAAAAAAACAGTATAGAGAAAATGGTCTTGTAAAAGGCAATATATTATATGTCGCAATAGAACTCGTGAAAAGTAAATGAACAGTATGTCTAATATAGCCTGTAAAAAAATTAAAATAAAAAAAGTCTACAAAAATGCATGTATAGTATGTCAAAGAAATAAAAAAAAATGCATAGAAAAGTATGTCCAAAAAAGTCAAAGCATAGAAAAAACCTAGCCAATCAAATCCCAGGATGCACTTTGTCAGAAGCCACTCTCCTCCTTCCCTCCCCAGAGAAATAAGGAAACCAAAATATCAGAAAAAAGTTTTATTCAAAGTGCCTCCGCCAGCGTCACCGGGGCCTCCGTCGGCTTCGTCCGGCGCGTCTCCAGCGTCGCCTCCGTAGGCTTCGTCCGGCGCGTCTCCGCCAGCGTCGCCAGCGTCACCAGCGTCACCGGGGCCTCAGTAGGCTTCGTCCAGCGCGTCTCCAGCGTCGCCAGCGTCACCGGGGCCTCAGTCGGCTTCGTCCGGCGCGTCTCCAGCGTAGGCTTCGTCCGGCGCGTCTCCGCCAGCGTCGCCAGCGTCACCGGGGCCTCAGTAGGCTTCGTCCGGCGCGTCTCCAGCGTCACCGGGGCCTCAGTCGGCTTCGTCCGGCGCGTCTCCAGCGCCGCCAGCGTCACCGGGGCCTCAGTCGGCTTCGTCCGGCGCGTCTCCAGCGTAGGCTTCGTCCGGCGCGTCTCCGCCAGCGTCGCCAGCGTCACCGGGGCCTCAGTAGGCTTCGTCCGGCGCGTCTCCAGCGTCGCCAGCGTCACCGGGGCCTCAGTGGGCTTCGTCCGGCGCGTCTCCAGCGTCACCGGGGCCTCCGTCGGGTCCGTCCAGCACGCGTCCGCCATCGCCGCCAGCGCCACCGGGGCCTCAGTCGGTGTCGTGGATGTTAAGGCATCAGCTAAAAATAAATATGTTTTACTACAACACAACATATATTGAACTCTTACAGTGGCCGATGATAAAATACGCAGCAACTGAAATCTTATGGTCAGTTGAGGACATTTTGTTGGAATCCAAACACCAAAAGCCAGACAGCATTAATGAAAACTTAACTAACCAAATTATGACACCAGGAACCTGATCCGTACAGAAACTTGCATTTTTCCAATAGGGTTAAACAGAACCTGCTCACCTTTTCTATACTCTCGCAGAGACATGGACTCATGTGAACAGAAATGTTAAGTGTAAGGGCCTTCTTTATGGAGATGTCATTGGAAGACAAATCTATAGTAGGCCTACAAAAGAAATTTACTAATATTCTTACCTCTCATTTTCCTCTCCAGCCAGTCATTGCTTCTTTCAGTTGAGTCAGGTAAACAAGAGCCTATGGACACAGAAGTTGCCGTTTATCAAATTCTTTTGGCAGTTTGATGGCACATAAGACAAACCTGTCGCTGCTAAATGGAATTTCAAGAATAAAGAAATTAACATACCTAACTTTTGCTTTTCTCAACTACCAATGTCTTGAATACAAGCTCCAAACAGAACAAATATAAATACCTTTGGTACGCCAGACAGTCAGCAGACAAATAAACAAGGCCCAAAAAGCTCCCATCGCTTCAGTCACCAACAGGAAATGCTGCCTGTGCCACATGGCAGGTTAAATAACCCCATCGTGCAGGTGTCACAGCTGTTGCTGATCAGCTCTAATTGTCTCTCGAGAGAGTCAGTGCTAGTTGAGATGCAGCCCTTTCCTGTGAAAAATATTAAACAATCGATCAGATCATAAAACTCTGAGAATGTTGTATTCATGAATTTGATGACTGTTTTTTGATGTATGTTAAGAAGCAATCATCATTTTAAACACAAACTCGCTTTAGGTCCAAACACTGACAATGCTCCATAAATGGGGAAAATGGAAGAAGATTTCAAAGATACCCCTCCTTTTCAGACAACTAGTAGCAATGAAGGTTGTATTTGGGAGATAACTACAAAAGATGAACAGCTTCCAACCCAACACACACAAGAATTTTTTACAAAAGGAAAAGTCTGGCCAAAGGAAAAGTCTGGCCAAAACAATTTATTCTGATTTACAGTACTTCAAATTTGTGCACAATCCTCTAAATCTATAATTTCAACAACAGGAAATGTTCAGAAATTTCAAACAAAGGTTAAAAATATTCTTGGAATACTTTTGCCAGAGAGATGCATCTCACAACTTTTCAATTTGGATTCTAGATCCTGGGCTTGTTTGTATCTCACTTCAAAGGATTACACTTAAGCGTGCGCTTAAGAGGCAGTTTAAGAGTAAAAAAGTGTGTTTGTTTGGTGTGAAGAATGCGGCACATTAATCAAGTGACGTCCTCCCTACTTACAGTGAAGTGAAGGAGTAACATTTAAGAGCAGTTCTAAAACCTAAACCTAAGAGCCCAATATGATGAGAATCCTAACACATTCATTCAATTCAATTCAATTCAATTCAAATTTATTTTGTATAGCCCAAAATCACAAATTACAAATTTGCCTCAGAGGGCTTTACAATATGTACACATGACATCCTCTTGTCCCGGAACCCTCACATCGGAACAGGAAAAACTCCCCCAAAAAACCCCTTTAACGGGGAGAAAAGAGGAAGAGACCTTAGGGAGAGCAACAGAGGAGGGATCCCTCTCCCAGGATGGACAGAAGTGCAATAGATGTCAAGTGTTGAACAGCATAACAAAATTACAACACATGCAATGTAATTTCAACACATTCAATGTATGACAGAACTACGGCAGGTGGAAAGACCAGGTCCAGGTACAGCCCGGATCAGAGGTACCTGCGAGGCGATAAAGCACAGATACTCTGGTGAAAAAGCTGGTCAATAATGTGCATTAATGGGACCGGTAATATGAAATAGTAATGTAAGTAATAATAAGAGTGTTATTTATTAGTGGGAGTCAGCAGGGTTAAAGCGGGCGGAAGGACCAGGGTCCAGATGAAACCACGATACATGGAAACCTGTGAGGAGAGAAAGCACAAAGACTCCGGGGAAGAAACAAAGTCAGTAATGTGCATTTAGTGGTAACGGTAATGTGGTTAATAATGTTAATAATAAAATAGGTAGTAGGTATCTGCAGGGCCATGGCGGGTGGAAGGACCAGAGTCCAGATGAAACCACGATCCATGGGAACCTGTGGGGCGAGAAAGCACAAAGACTCCGTCTGCGCCAACGAGCAGGTGCGAAGGGTAGAGGAAGCCTGGGGGGATCCTCCTGAGCGTCTGACCACAGCCTCCTTCAGAAACGTACGGCGGTCCTTCCCGGTGGCGGAGCGGCGAGTCGGCGGAGCGGCGAGTCGTCAGATCAGCGCTGGCCACAGGTGGGACAGACGTGGCGGGAGTGGTTGGAAGTGGTTGGAGTGGTTGGAGGTGGTTAGCGGTTGCTTCCCAGCTGGTTTTCTCCGGCGGCCGCGGCCCACCACCTCAGTCCAGGATGCCGGTTTCGGAGTGGAGCTATGGGTCGGATCTATAGCGGATCTATAGCCAGCCCTAACTATAAGCACTATCAAAAAGGAAAGTCTTAAGCTTACTCTTAAATGTGGTGAGTGTGTCTGCCCCCCGGACTGAAACGGGAAGCTTGTTCCACAAAAGAGGAGCTTGGTAACTGAAGGCTCTGGCTCTCATCCTACTCTTTAAGACTCTAGGAACCACAAGTAACCCTGAATTAGTGGAGCGCAGCTCCCTAGTAGGATAATATGGTACTATAAGCTCTTTAAGATATGATGGTGCCCGACCAGTTCGGGCTTTGTAGGTGAGTAAAAGAATTTTAAATTCTATTCTAGATTTTACAGGGAGCCAGTGCAGAGAAGCTAATACAGGACTAATATGATCTCTTTTCTTAGTTCTTGTTAGTACACGAGCTGCAGCATTCTGAATCAGCTGGAGAGATTTAAGAGATTTATTAGAGCAACCTGAAAATAAGGAATTGCAGTAATCTAGTCTAGAGGTAACAAATGCATGAACTAATTTCTCTGCATCGCTATGAGACAAGATGTGTCTGATTTTTGAAATATTACGTAGGTGAAAAAAGGCAGTCCTAGAAATTTGTTTTATCTGAGAATTAAAAGACAAATCCTGATCAAAAATGACCCCAAGATTCTTTACGGTGGAGCTGGATGTCAGCGCAATGCCATCTGGAGAAACTATGTCATTAGATAACTGATTTCGAAGGTGTTCTGGGCCTAGTAGAATAACTTCAGTTTTGTCTGCGTTTAACATCAGGAAGTTGCAAGTCATCCAGGTTTTTATGTCCTTTAGACATGCTTGCAGTTTAGTGAGCTGGTTGGTTTCATCTGGTTTAATCGATATATACAATTGAGTATCATCTGCATAACAATGAAACTTTATGGAGTGTTCTCTGATAATATTACCTAAAGGAAGCATATATAAGGTGAACAAAATTGGTCCAAGCACAGAACCTTGTGGAACTCCATAACTAACGTTGGTCCTCATCGAGGCTTCATCGTTTACATATACAAACTGAGATCGATCCGATAAATAGGATCCAAACCAGTTCAGTGCGGTTCCTTTGATACCAATATAATGTTCTAGTCTCTGTAACAGGATATAATGGTCTATGGTGTCGAACGCAGCACTAAGGTCTAACAAGACAAGAACAGAGACAAGTCCTTTGTCTGATGCAATTAGAAGGTCATTAGTAATTTTTACCAGAGCTGTCTCAGTGCTGTGATGCTTTCTAAATCCTGACTGAAAATCCTCAAATAAACTATTGTTATGTAGAAAGTCACACAACTGATTAGCTACTGCTTTCTCAAGGATCTTAGAGAGGAATGGAAGGTTGGAGATCGGTCTATAGTTAGCCAACACCTCTGGGTCGAGAGTGGGCTTCTTAAGAAGAGGTTTAATTACAGCTACTTTGAAGGACTGTGGTACATGGCCTGTTAGTAGAGACAGGTTGATCATATCTAGTAGAGATGTGCTAATTATTGGTAGCACTTCTTTAAGCAGTCTAGTCGGTATAGGATCCAAGAGACAGGTAGAAGGTTTAGACTTTGAGATTGTTGAAGTTAATTTATCAAGATCGATGGGAGCAAAGCCATCCAGACATATATCATGGCCTGCAGCTGTTTCCAAGGGTACCCTATTTGAGGAAAGATCGGTACTAGTCGAGGGCAGTACATTGTTAACGCTCTCTCTAATAGTTATGATCTTATCATTAAAGAAGTTCATGAAGTCATTACTACTGAGGTCTATAGGAATACACGGCTCAACAGAGCTGTGACTCTCTGTCAGCCTGGCTACAGTGCTGAAGAGAAACCTGGGGTTGTTCTTATTTTTCTCTATTAACGATGAGTAATAGGCTGCTCTGGCATTACGGAGGACCTTCTTATATATCTTAAGACTGTCTCGCCAGACTAACCGAGATTCTTCCAAGTTAGTGGAACGCCATGTCCTTTCAAGTTTTCGCAATGTCTGCTTTAATTTACGGGTTTGAGGGTTATACCATGGGGCGAACCTCCTTTGTTTTACTAACTTCTTTTTTAGAGGAGCAATAGAGTCTAGTGTCCTTCTCAGTAAGCTAGTAGCACTATCGACAAGATGATCAATCTGGGTCGGACTAAAGTTATCACAGGAGTCCTCTGTTATATCAAAGCATGGTATTGAGTTGAATAAAGATGGAATCGCTTCTTTAAACTGAGCTACGGCACCATCAGATAGACATCTAGTGTAATAGCTCTTGCTTAATGGCGCACACTCAGTTAATAGGAACTCAAAAGCCACTAGACAATGGTCCGACAAGAGAGGGTTCTGCGGAAAGACCACCAAATCTTCTATTAAGATGCCATAAGTCAGAACCAGGTCAAGGGTGTGGTTAAAACAGTGAGTGGGTTTCTGTACACTCTGACAGAAACCAATCGAATCTAATAATAAGATAAACGCAGTACTAAGGCTATCATTCTCGACATCCACATGAATATTAAAGTCACCTACAATAATTACTTTATCTGTTTTAAGGACCAGGCTTGACAGAAACTGAGAAAACTCTGATAAAAATTCAGAATACGGACCTGGGGCTCGGTACACTATAACAAATATAACTGGCTGTATTGTTTTCCACGTTGGGTGTGAAAGACTAAGAACCAGGCTTTCAAACGAGTTATAGTCTAGTTTAGGTTTCGGGTTCAATAATAGGCTTGAGTCAAAGATGGCTGCTACTCCACCTCCTCGGCCGGTGCCTCGAGGAATGTGAGTATTAATATGACTTGGAGGAGTTGATTCATTTAGGCTGACATATTCTTCATTACACAGCCAGGTTTCAGTAAGACAAAATAAATCAATATGATTATCTGATATTAACTCATTTACTAATACAGCTTTAGATGACAAAGATCTGATATTTAAGAGTCCACATTTAATTATCCTATGTTGTTGCACTGTTGCGTTAGTTTTAACTTGGATTAGATTATTTAATATAACTCCTCGACTGTTTAGTTTTGAATTAATTAATTTAAGTGGCCGTGGGGCAGACACAGTCTCTATATGGTTTTGGGTAAGTAGCTGCTCTAATGGAAGCTCAGAGAAGTGTGTAAGACTACAACTCTGCTTCCTGGTCTGTACCCTGGGTTGTCATTCACTGTCCAACGATATTGACAGAGAGGGATAGAGCTGAAACAAGTGGTTTCAATAACCACAGATTAAGTCCCTGCACACAATTTTCTCTTTTTAGACGAGAATATAATATTGTGGCTCTTTTGATTGACTTCACACCTGAATGAACTGAATTTAAAGCTGCAGGACAATTCAGTTCAATCATTTTTTCGAAAATTAAGTACTTTATTTTAAGAGCAACATTTTTCAAAAGCATTCTGTTACGTATTATTTTTTATCCAGCCCTTATTTTACTTGAAATCAGAGAAACATTTTTTTAATTATGAGTATGTATTATTTATAATATATACAGTTCAATTAAAAATCTGTAATAATTATTGTTTAGATATTATTCAATTGAACTTTATTTGATTTGACAGTCAGTTCTTGACTACATACAGATGTTAATACAACTGTTGGCTACTTCAATATATATGAGACTCAATAACACAAATTAGACATTGTGATGTTTCCGGACCTTTGCATGAGGAAATTCAATCGAACTGGAACTCGCTGAATTATAATTAAATACCCCTGGTATAGTTTGTCGAAAATAGTCATAATAAAGGCAAAATATATTGTGTCGCGGTATAGTATGGCGAATAAAGTCATGTTATAGTATGTCAAGAAAATCCATTAAAAAGCCAAAGTATTAGCGTGTCAAAAGTCAGTTTAATATGTTGAAAAAGGTCATAGAACTTCAAAAATAGTCACATGAATCAATATTATAGAATGTCAAGTCAAAAAAAGTTATGGTATAGCATGTCAAAAAAGTAATAAAAAAGGCATAGGGAAGTATGCTGAATATAGTCATGAAAGGTCATTAGTATATTATGTCAAAACAAGCAATAAAAAAGCCATAGTATATCAAAAATAGTCATAAGAAAGGCATAGTAAGTCTAAAAAGTTAGTATGGCAAATAACATTGGAATATGTCACAGAATAGTATGTCGGAAAAAAACAAACACCAAAAAGGCATAGTACAGTAAAATAAGTCATAGTATGGCAAATGAAAAATGGCATAGTGAAGTATGTGGAATACGGTCAATAAATGCCAAAGTATATTATGTCAAAATAAGTTATAAAAAAGGCTAACTGTAGTGTGTCCTAACAATGTATGTCAAAAAAGGTATAGTATAGTTAACATAAAAAGTTATAGTATTATGTGTCAAAAACAGTTATAACAAAGGCGTAGTTTAGTCAAAATCATAAAAAGGCATTCTACAGTAGCCTATGTCCAAAAAGGTCATAGTACAAAAGGATTGTAGTTTGTCCATAAAAAGAATATGTATGTCCTTGTGTAATACGTGCAAAAAAGTCATACAAATTCAGAGTATATGACAAAAAAGTAATAGTATAGTAAGTAAAAAAAACAGTATAGAGAAAATGGTCTTGTAAAAGGCAATATATTATATGTCGCAATAGAACTCGTGAAAAGTAAATAAACAGTATGTCTAATATAGCCTGTAAAAAAATTAAAATAAAAAAAGTCTACAAAAATGCATGTATAGTATGTCAAAGAAATAAAAAAAAATGCATAGAAAAGTATGTCCAAAAAAGTCAAAGCATAGAAAAAACCTAGCCAATCAAATCCCAGGATGCACTTGGTCAGAAGCCACTCTCCTCCTTCCCTCCCCAGAGAAATAAGGAAACCAAAATATCAGAAAAAAGTTTTATTCAAAGTGCCTCCGCCAGCATCACCGGGGCCTCCGTCGGCTTCGTCCGGCGCGTCTCCAGCGTCGCCTCCGTAGGCTTCGTCCGGCGCGTCTCCGCCAGCGTCACCGATGCCTCAGTAGGCTTCGTCCAGCGCGTCTCCAGCGTCGCCAGCGTCACCGGGGCCTCAGTCGGCTTCGTCCGGCGCGTCTCCAGCGTAGGCTTCGTCCGGCGCGTCTCCGCCAGCGTCACCGGGGCCTCAGTAGGCTTCGTCCGGCGCGTCTCCAGCGTAGGCTTCGTCCGGCGCGTCTCCGCCAGCGTAGCCAGCGTAACCGGGGCCTCAGTAGGCTTCGTCCGGCGCGTCTCCAGCGTCGCCAGCGTCACCGGGGCCTCAGTCGGCTTCGTCCGGCGCGTCTCCAGCGTAGGCTTCGTCCGGCGCGTCTCCGCCAGCGTAGCCAGCGTAACCGGGGCCTCAGTAGGCTTCGTCCGGCGCGTCTCCAGCGTCGCCAGCGTCACCGGGGCCTCAGTCGGCTTCGTCCGGCGCGTCTCCAGCGTCACCGGGGCCTCCGTCGGGTCCGTCCAGCACGCGTCCGCCATCGCCGCCAGCGCCACCGGGGCATCAGTCGGTGTCGTGGATGTTAAGGCATCAGCTAAAAATAAATATGTTTTACTACAACACAACATATATTGAACTCTTACAGTGGCCGATGATAAAATACGCAGCAACTGAAATCTTATGGTCAGTTGAGGACATTTTGTTGGAATCCAAACACCAAAAGCCAGACAGCATTAATGAAAACTTAACTAACCAAATTATGACACCAGGAACCTGATCCGTACAGAAACTTGCATTTTTCCAATAGGGTTAAACAGAACCTGCTCACCTTTTCTATACTCTCGCAGAGACATGGACTCATGTGAACAGAAATGTTAAGTGTAAGGGCCTTCTTTATGGAGATGTCATTGGAAGACAAATCTATAGTAGGCCTACAAAAGAAATTGACTAATATTCTTACCTCTCATTTTCCTCTCCAGCCAGTCATTGCTTCTTTCAGTTGAGTCAGGTAAACAAGAGCCTATGGACACAGAAGTTGCCGTTTATCAAATTCTTTTGGCAGTTTGATGGCACATAAGACAAACCTGTCGCTGCTAAATGGAATTTCAAGAATAAAGAAATTAACATACCTAACTTTTGCTTTTCTCAACTACCAATGTCTTGAATACAAGCTCCAAACAGAACAAATATAAATACCTTTGGTACGCCAGACAGTCAGCAGACAAATAAACAAGGCCCAAAAAGCTCCCATCGCTTCAGTCACCAACAGAAAATGCTGCCTGTGCCACATGGCAGGTTAAATAACCCCATCGTGCAGGTGTCACAGCTGTTGCTGATCAGCTCTAATTGTCTCTCGAGAGAGTCAGTGCTAGTTGAGATGCAGCCCTTTCCTGTGAAAAATATTAAACAATCGATCAGATCATAAAACTCTGAGAATGTTGTATTCATGAATTTGATGACTGTTTTTTGATGTATGTTAAGAAGCAATCATCATTTTAAACACAAACTCGCTTTAGGTCCAAACACTGACAATGCTCCATAAATGGGGAAAATGGAAGAAGATTTCAAAGATACCCCTCCTTTTCAGACAACTAGTAGCAATGAAGGTTGTATTTGGGAGATAACTACAAAAGATGAACAGCTTCCAACCCAACACACACAAGAATTTTTTACAAAAGGAAAAGTCTGGCCAAAGGAAAAGTCTGGCCAAAACAATTTATTCTGATTTACAGTACTTCAAATTTGTGCACAATCCTCTAAATCTATAATTTCAACAACAGGAAATGTTCATAAATTTCAAACAAAGGTTAAAAATATTCTTGGAATACTTTTGCCAGAGAGATGCATCTCACAACTTTTCAATTTGGATTCTAGATCCTGGGCTTGTTTGTATCTCACTTCAAAGGATTACACTTAAGCGTGCGCTTAAGAGGCAGTTTAAGAGTAAAAAAGTGTGTTTGTTTGGTGTGAAGAATGCGGCACATTAATCAAGTGACGTCCTCCCTACTTACAGTGAAGTGAAGGAGTAACATTTAAGAGCAGTTCTAAAACCTAAACCTAAGAGCCCAATATGATGAGTTTCCTAACACGTTCATTCACTGTCCAACGATATTGACAGAGAGGGATAGAGCTGAAACAAGTGGTTTCAATAACCACAGATTAAGTCCCTGCACACAATTTTCTCTTTTTAGACGAGAATATAATATTGTGGCTCTTTTGATTGACTTCACACCTGAATGAACTGAATTTAAAGCTGCAGGACAATTCAGTTCAATCATTTTTTCGAAAATTAAGTACTTTATTTTAAGAGCAACATTTTTCAAAAGCATTCTGTTACGTATTGTTTTTTTATCCAGCCCTTATTTTACTTGAAATCAGAGAAACATTTTTTTAATTATGAGTATGTATTATTTATAATATATACAGTTCAATTAAAAATCTGTAATAATTATTGTTTAGATATTATTCAATTGAACTTTATTTGATTTGACAGTCAGTTCTTGACTACATACAGATGTTAATACAACTGTTGGCTACTTCAATATATATGAGACTCAATAACACAAATTAGACATTGTGATGTTTCCGGACCTTTGCATGAGGAAATTCACTCGAACTGGACCTCGCTGAATTATAATTAAATACCCCTGGTATAGTTTGTCGAAAATAGTCATAATAAAGGCAAAATATATTGTGTCGCGGTATAGTATGGCGAATAAAGTCATGTTATAGTATGTCAAGAAAATCCATTAAAAAGCCAAAGTATTAGCGTGTCAAAAGTCAGTTTAATATGTTGAAAAAGGTCATAGAACTTCAAAAATAGTCACATGAATCCATATTATAGAATGTCAAGTCAAAAAAAGTTATGGTATAGCATGTCAAAAAAGTAATAAAAAAGGCATAGGGAAGTATGCTGAATATAGTACATAAAACTCTGAGAATGTTGTATTCATGAATTTGATGACTGTTTTTTGATGTATGTTAAGAAGCAATCATCATTTTAAACACAAACTCGCTTTAGGTCCAAACACTGACAATGCTCCATAAATGGGGAAAATGGAAGAAGATTTCAAAGATATGTTGAAGGAGCACAAAGCTATTCTGGGATTCATGTGAGGTCATCAACCTCCATGTACTGTGTAGTGATGGTTGGATGAAAGCTTGCGAAGCTTTAGGGTTTTCTTTCCAGTTGTGCTGACAAGAAGATTTGAAGCTGCAGGCTCAGTAAACACAGTGACACCTCGTGATTTGAAAAACATATCTCATCCATTGAAGACTGGAGCCAAACTACAACATTTAAACGTTGACAAAGTGGTAAACCTTTGACCTCTATAATTGTCAATGCAGAGTGCACCAGAGTAACAACCTTACATTTAGTTGTCCTGACAGCTTACCATACCGTGGTATTGTGTTTTATCTTGTACTTTTAGGACTGTATGATGAAAGCCACAAGTTATACTACTCATTCAGTCTGTACATTAGTACACAATCATGTATGGGTCAGGCAATTCACATCAACATGTTGACTATGATAATACTGTAGAATTATCCTGAAGAGAAGAGAACGAACAAAAATTAAAAAAATTAAAACTTGGTATGTTTGGGGTTTTAACGGCGTATAGAAGAGCAGGCATGTTGGCCTAACTTTTCAGTATCAAGAAGGATTACACTGTCCAAGCACAAGTTCACATCCCTCTTCCAAGGATGCACAAAGTAAAAGTGAAGGAATTGTATCTTTCACTTTAAAGGGTAGTACTCCCAAAGACCTGTAAATACATGGGAAATATGTGGAGTTCCCCTTTAAGTCCAAAATATCTGTTGTCAGTTTCCCAACTAAAACACAGACATAACGTCCAACAGGACTAAAAAATAACCTCCATGGCAGGTTTTAACAGAATTCAATCGCAACACAGTTGAAAAAAAAATGCTTTATTTTTATTTAACATAAATAATCCAACTGACATTTACAAGGAAATGTGTTTTCTCCACTCTGTCAGTGCGTGTGTCCTTATCAATATATTCCATAGCTGTGCTTCTTTCCATCTCTGTATCTGTCCAGGTAGCGTAGGGGCTGTCGATGAGGGTATTTGACCTGTGGAGGGTGGTACACTGGAGGCCGGGTGAACTCAAACACTGGCTCCCTCATGTCTACAGGGAGAAGGTACAGCAGAGAGGCTTCATGGTTACCAGACAAGCGCACACACACACAACCTTGTTGTCCTAAAATCTCAGAAAGAAAAGGAAAATGTCAGAAGACCAAAGTTGCACTTTGTCTGCGAGCTTTAGCGTGACTCACTGAGTGTGGTGTGAAAGGTGTCGGTGACAGATTCGTCCCACTGGCACTGGAAGAAGGACAAGCCTGCAGGTGTCATGTTGTCCTGGTGCTTTCTGTAGAAATCCATCGTCTTAAATGAGCAATCCACCAGAGAATGGCTACGGGGGAAGAGCCAACACATGCTTAGTGTCTAAGATGCTATACAAGAACATGCACTAACACGCCTTAATGGTATGCTTGTGAATACAGTTTATGGTCCGATGTCATGGCTGCTGACAATAGGACACTCTTATGCTGAAACAGACGGTTAAATTACTTGAAGAAATTTGATTCTTCGTTCCCCGTGGAGGTAACACGGGGTGAGTCATTGATACACAAACGGTCATTTTGTGGGTAAAGTCTTCCTTTAAAAGGCAGATATTTGCATGACCTAAAAAGGAAAATCTCAATTTATAATCCTATGCAGCAATGAGTGTACAAGTACATGTGAATTATATTTCATATAATGAATTTCATATAAATATCATTATATTTCACTTCCTGCATTCGTCTGACGGTGAGGGCTGTGCACAGATGCTGGTGGAGTATTCGGCGTCACGAGGCTTCCGCAGCGAGGTCGACATGTTTGTGGCGCAGGCCGTCCTACAGTAAGTCAAACACCAATGTTTGTTTTTGATATCGTCGCAATGTACAAGTTTAAATGACTTTCCATGTCAGCAAATGTAACTATTTATTGGATTTAAGGTGTAGTATTCCGACTGTACACGCAGCGGAGAGAGTGGTGTTGATGCATCCTCCTCCAGTATGTTAGTCAGATTGTCTGTCTGTCTGTCAGCAGTTTCTTTCAAGTGTTTGATCTCTCTGTGTCTCTGGTCTTCTCTCGCTCTCTCCATCTTCCGTGTCACACTTTCTGTCACATTTTCTTTCCCATCTTCTCCTTTTGTCTTTGTCCTCTGTCCCTTTTTTTTCTATTTCTGTCCTTCTCTTCTCTGATCCTCCGCCCTACAGGTTCCTCTGCTTAAAGAACAAAAACGGCGCTTCTGTGGTGTTCAGCACGTACACAGAGAAACACCCGTCCATAGAGAAGGGCCCCCCCTTCGTCCAGCCTCTACTAAACTTTATCTGGTTTCTGCTGCTGGCAGTGGATGGGTAAGTTTGATTTATTGTGTTAACACTCAAGACCCTAGGTATACATCTATTTATGACATATTGTTAATGTATCATTATGACCTTAATGTCTTGTGATGATGTATTATTCTGTACAGACACCTCAGCTAGCATTAGCTGACTTCCTACTGCAGCACTAATCCCATTTGAACAAAGCCAACTATAGACTCCATGTAGTGAGGCTGAAGTACACAACGGTGTCTGAACTACTGCTGAGCTTGTTCTTCTAGTCCTTTACAGCAGTGACTTGTCTGAGTGTAATAATGTACAGTATTAGAAAGCCTCCTTCTCTTTGTCTCTTTAGGGGTAAATTAACAGTTTTCACAGTGTTATGTGAGCAATATCAACCTTCCCTGAAGAGGGACCCCATGTATAATGAGGTGAGTGTTACAAACACCGCTTGATGGTCCGGTACTTCCTCCCATGAATCACGCATTAAGTGAAGCGACTGCAGCTGCACGTGTACCATATGAATAATGGTTGAATAATTATGTCTTGTTTTTCTTGTTGGGACTGCGTATTGTTATTTCTTTAAGTGATATAGATGTATTGTTGTATAAAGTATTTGTTATACCTATATTGTTTTGGGGGGTTTACTTAAATAGCTGTAAATTTAAGTAAGTGGGATTGTTTTTACCAGTCGAGGTCGTTCCCTTAATATTGTGTGTATTTGTGCTGCTGTTTTATTGTGTATTTTCTGTGGCCTTTAACCGGCATCTGTTCCTCCCTTAACTCTAATAGTAACAACATGTAAACGTGTCTTCGGCTGTAGTTTTGCAACCTCTCTTATTCACAACCCTGTCTTCCTCTACCTCCTCCTCTGGACAACTTCCCGGCTCCTCAGTATCTCGACAGAATAGGACAAGTTTTCTTTGGTGTTCCACCCAAACAGTCGCCATCATACGGTGGACTGCTAGGTGAGTGAACCAAGACTCTGTACGTTAGAGCGGATTATTTTCACATAATCTTACAGATGAGCAGTAATTGAACTACTTTTAGCTCCCTGTATGATCTCATCACTGTTTGAATCACACGTTTAAACCCCTCTGGTATCACAGATCAGGTGTGCTGCTTTCAATTTATTAAATGCACAAACCAGGCTAGCTGGACTGGGGGAACCAGGGGGAACCCTACTTTCTAGTCTTTATGCTAAGCTAACTGGCTGCTAGCTAGTTTTCACTACAGACATGAGAGGTGCTATCAATCTTCTCATTTCAGTCTCTGCAAGAAATGCAATGTGTGTAACTATTCCTTTTCAAATGCTACACATAATATCTAAACACCCCTTTGAAGAAGCTCCCTGCACAAAGTGCTGTTGTACAGTGTAAATGATTGTACGCACAGCATGATGATCACTGTGTTGCGTCCTGCAGGAAACCTGCTGAACAGCCTGATGGGATCGGGCGAGGACGACGACACGGCTGAAGAAGCCCAGGAGGACAGCAGCCCCATAGAGCTGGACTGAGCCGGCCCCAGGACAAGGAGAACAAACGAACACACACACACACACACACACACACAAAAAGAGAGAGGAAGACCACGCCGCCTCCCTCCTTCACCTCCACAACAAAGGGTTGGGCGATGGCACCGGTCCGTGTTTTCAGAGGCGTGCTGTTTCCAGAAAAATAACCCTTCCCAGTCTTAAGATCAGAGCCAGTATCAGGCTGCCAAAACATCCCTCTGAGCAGTGCCGGGACTGACTGCGCCTAACTGCAACCTCTTCCCGCGTTGCATTATTGTAAGGTTATAATCTTATTTTATTTGAATCACTACTTTTGTTAGTGTGGGACTCTTGCTCTCTGTGTATGGTTTTTAAACGAGAGATAACAAACTGCCCTCTCCCTGTGACGACTTGCTCCAAAGAGATGGGGAAGGTTAGAGTCTCCCGGTGGAGAGGGTAGCGTCACCAGAACACCCTCTTCATAATGATGACGATGACGTCATTGTAAGACGGTTTAGTCGACTCGACTCGCTACAAGTAATTGTTTGCCAGACAGCCACACGGAGCTCGATCAGAGCCCTGGTGTTGCTGCATTTTTCAGCAACGTTCTTGTTAAAAGTCTCTTCTTTCGGTAGTAAATTAAAATACTTGTACTCGATGCCGTCTTACAGTTTCTCATCTCTTTGTCCTTGAGCAGTATTGGACAAAAAGACAACAAAGTCATTATCGGAGGTCATCTTGCACCTTGAGTCTCAACCAAACAAACCCACAGATCATAGTGGTGGCTGTGGATTACTGCACACATAGAGCTGTCTGTATACAGACATAGAGGTCCCACTTTTTACTGTGCACTTACTGAACTGCTGCCGTTTGCATCCCCAAGAGGAATTGTGTGGAAAAAAAAACATTTTGGCTTTTTATTATGTTTTTGTTCTTTTACAGTTGCCAAGTCAACCTTTCCAGCAGTGAGGTGTTTAAAGCACCTCCTGTTTGTCGGCTCTGGCTTCCTGTCTGCATTTCGCTGTGAAAAATAAAAAGTCAAAGCGTTGAAGTCTGTAAAGTGATCTTTGAAAATGCAAACGAGACCTTCTGTTGGAGTGGATTTCGCTTGTTATGTTACAAAATGCTAATATCTAAACCAGCTGTTATACCTGACCGTTTCTGATTTAGTCTTTAGTCGCATTCTGTTTTCCTTTTTTTTCTGTTAAACAAGTGGATCAGTAGCCCCAACATCAGTTCAGCCAGTGCACAATCAGAAGTGTGATTTTAAACAATAGCTGCTGTTCATCAGTGTTTATCAGCCCAGAACGCTCTCGCTCTGCTCGTTCCTCTTCACAGCTTTCTTTTCTCACATATTTCAATCTTCAGCATCTCTTTGTCCTCGTAGGGACATTCGATCAGTCCAGGTCTTGTCAGTTTCAGGATTAAAAAGACCTGTGCTCCAGATAATGTTAAATTATTATGTTAAATAATACTAGGAAAGTCCAGAGGTTCAGAGTAATGTTTATTTACTTCTGTGTAATTATCAGTGTGGGACTGAACACCAAAGTGGCCAATACTAAATAAGAAATTATGAAAAAGATAATGGTTTGAATATGTAGAGTAAAGCATTTAAATATACAAAATCATTTCTTGGTAAAACTGAACTGATGTTTAGGGAATGTTATTCTAGGGTTCAAACGTCACTGGAACAAAGGATGAAACTCATGAATATTAGCTGCTGAGCACATAACAGGTTATTTGGGTCCTTTTAAACTTTTTACTCATTTATTTACATAATTATTTGTTTCATGAACTTTAATATGCCGTACGGAGGGACGGATAGAATAGTGTTGAGTTGTCGATGCACTCTGCTGTGATTACGTCTCTAATGTTGAAGACGCAGAGAAAGACCAGTGATGTGGCAGTCGAGGGGTTAACAGCAGCAGTCGTCAAAGATTGAAGAACTACAAAAGAAAATGCACATTTAAAGACTCCACTTTAACAGTATTGTGTTTCAGTCATGAAAAGTCCCGTTTCTCCTGAGCGGCTCTTTGTGCAGGCGTCTCCGTTAAATCACAGGTCTACCGTCTAAAGGGTCGTCCGAGGAAAATTGACTTTCAGGTTGCTCAACAGTACACATTTCCCAAGACGTCCATCCGTCAAACAGTATGACAGAACATGCCCTTCTACTCACATACCAAGAGTTTGATTATTCAGTGTCGATTGTCACGTCTTTTTTTTTTTTTGCATACCTGAAAGTCAGTTTTGTTAGAATTCTCCTTTAATCGTCTGGCGTGTGTGACCAAAGGCCTGTCTGACATTACAGCTGTTTGCTTTTGTTTTTGATAATATTTTTTCGTTTTTACTAAAGGGGAGTGTTTGCCTTGTCAATGATTCACTAATTAAGTAAATAAACTACAACTGAGAAGAGTTTGAGAATGTCTTGAAACAAATATTGTCCTGTCCTCTTTTTCTATTGCTTCATGGTGCATTAACAAAGTTGGTGCATGGGTTGCTAGGATGTATATTTGAATGTAGGATTAAAGAAAATACACAATAAAAAAACTCAAGTTCATAAGATACTTAATAGCAAGATATTGGTACGTCAGCTTGTACACAACAAATCAAAAAAAGATACATTCATACTGATGTGTGTTTCAATACATTCACAAATGAATGTTTATTTATTCAAATGGAGGAAGAGGACCGCGTGTTAAAACACTATTATTAAACCAAATTCAGTTGTATTCTAGTTGTTTAATGTGCAGTGTACTACAGGTAACAAGTGGAAATTACATAATGATGAACGGTGCAAAACTCTGGCACCTGCATGCACACAAATCACACATACGCAGTTGGATATGAACCTCTGAACAAGTTTGAACTCGGATGGCCCTCTACTTTCTCTACATTGTACATGTGTCCCCAGTTGCTGCTGATCTGTAGCTTCACATATCTGAAGACCCCTATGTCTGGATTCTGGTCAGAGACAAGAGAGAGAAATGAATAAAGAGACTCAGGCAATGTAACAGAGACACAAATGAAAGGATCGGACATCAGCGATAAAGAAGACAATTTGTTTTAATGTCAGATGCTCCTGGCATCTGTGTTGACCACGTGGTCTTTGCATGTTTGAAATCTAAGCTAATCTCTGTTTATTAAGCTTGTTGTGGAGTCATCTGGTAACCTCACAATGTTTTTGAATGTGACCGAATAAAACGTTCATGGATGCTGTTCTGTATAACTTCTATCATACTCACGGGCAGTTCGAAGGTCTGAAATGCTGCGCTGTCCTGATCGTAAACCAGTGTCCCCAGGTAGACCCTTACTCATCCGTGGTGCTCATTCCCTGGAAGAGACAGAAAAGAAACACAGAGATGAGCGGAGCCTTTTGTTGTGCGCTGTGTGAACAACACTGACTAAGTATGCAGGACATGTCGAGGAGGATGACAGAAAATGTCTGATTTACGTAGATTGAAAATTCCCTCTTGAAATGTGTCCATCTGGCTCTTTGGGATGTGGGCGAGTGTCACGTGAGTGATGGAGACTGGGTGCGACAGGGAGACCAATGAATGCCCGTGGCTGCCTGCATTGTCCTGGAAGCAACGGTGACTGTCCCGAAGGGGGAGAGAATTTGGACACTGTGGAGCAATGTGTCTGTAATTCCTACCTGGATCACTCTTCGCTGTCCTTTGGATGAATAGCACCCGAAGAATAGTCTATCACATGTTCCAGCTCCTTTGTTGCAATATGTGTCCGACGATAAGTGATATACAACTTATATCACTTATGCACACAAGTTAAGGACACACATACAAAGTTAGAAATCAACCCCTGAACAAGTACCACAATAAAGCACATGTATGAATAGTGATGAGACAATGATGAAGATGATGACGACTCACCTAGCGAGTCTAAGGCGAAGTTTGCCAAAATACAGCAAACTATACAATACTTACATGAATAAAAACAAAAATAGGATACAAGTATTGACAGGTTTGTTGACTTGTACTGCCTGATCTTTCATGCTCTCTTCTCGATTGGCATGTACACATAGTTACTTATTGCACAGAGAGCGAGTGACAGTCGGACAAGTCAAAGCTTAAAGCGGTTCAGTCTCAAGTTTTAAGACAAATCCTACATCAGACATTTTATGTGTCAAATGTGCAGCATTGCTGGTAACTTACTTGTTATTTCTGTGGTGGAAAAACACAATCAGTAGAAATCCTTGGAGCTCGTATGAGTCCCATAGCACTCTATAAACATGCAGGAGAGAGATATTAATTTATATTTATGAATCATATTAAAAACAAGTTGCCCACATTAACTCAACTTGAAGACTTTGCACTTTACTCTCAATGTTAATGATTTAAAGTGTTATGTCGTGCATGTGATGGTGGATTACCAAAACACCTGAGTAGGCACTTCACTACATACCTAATATTGTGGACTTTGTCTTTTAGAGAAGCCCTGTTTTATGATTAGTTTCTATTGGCCTCCTGGTGCATATTTCTAAATAGTTGTGTGTAATCAAAGTGACCTGGAAGATGTGAAGATGAAAGTTTATTTTGAAAAGACACCGTGCATGTAACGAGTAGAAACTGACACGCCGTCCCTGCCACATCCAAAGCTAACGCTAGAGGGGTAGCTAGAGCGTCATAGTTTGAAGCTTATGGCCGCTGATCAAGCGTCGTTTTTTGACGAGTTGGGAGTGAGAACGTGTTGTCCATTCACGAGCTCCCATCAGTGTGTCCAAACAATGCATGTCAAAAAAGGCATAGTATAGTTAACATAAAAAGTTATAGTATTATGTGTCAAAAACAGTTATAACAAAGGCGTAGTTTAGTCAAAATCATAAAAAGGCATTCTACAGTAGCCTATGTCCAAAAAGGTCATAGTACAAAAGGATTGTAGTTTGTCCATGAAAAGAATATGTATGTCCTTGTGTAATACGTGCAAAAAAGTCATACAAATTCAGAGTATATGACAAAAAAGTAATAGTATAGTAAGTCAAAAAAACAGTATAGAGAAAATGGTCTTGTAAAAGGCAATATATTATATGTCGCAATAGAACTCGTGAAAAGTAAATGAACAGTATGTCTAATATAGCCTGTAAAAAAATTAAAATAAAAAAAGTCTACAAAAATGCATGTATAGTATGTCAAAGAAATAAAAAAAAATGCATAGAAAAGTATGTCCAAAAAAGTCAAAGCATAGAAAAAACCTAGCCAATCAAATCCCAGGATGCACTTTGTCAGAAGCCACTCTCCTCCTTCCCTCCCCAGAGAAATAAGGAAACCAAAATATCAGAAAAAAGTTTTATTCAAAGTGCCTCCGCCAGCGTCACCGGGGCCTCAGTCGGCTTCGTCCGGCGTGTCTCCAGCGTCGCCTCCGTAGGCTTCGTCCGGCGCGTCTCCAGCGTAGGCTTCGTCCGGCGCGTCTCCGCCAGCGTCGCCAGCGTCACCGGGGCCTCAGTAGGCTTCGTCCGGCGCGTCTCCAGCGTCGCCAGCGTCACCGGGGCCTCAGTCGGCTTCGTCCGGCGCGTCTCCAGCGTCGCCAGCGTCGCCAGCGTCACCGGGGCCTCAGTCGGCTTCGTCCGGCGCGTCTCCAGCGTAGGCTTCGTCGGGCGCGTCTCCGCCAGCGTCGCCAGCGTCACCGGGGCCTCAGTAGGCTTCGTCCGGCGCGTCTCCAGCGTCACCGGGGCCTCAGTCGGCTTCGTCCGGCGCGTCTCAAGCGTCACCGGGGCCTCAGTCGGGTCCGTCCAGCACGCGTCCGCCATTGCCGCCAGCGGGGCCTCAGTCGGTGTCGTGGATGTTAAGGCATCAGCTAAAAATAAATATGTTTTACTACAACACAACATATATTGAACTCTTACAGTGGCCGATGATAAAATACGCAGCAACTGAAATCTTATGGTCAGTTGAGGACATTTTGTTGGAATCCAAACACCAAAAGCCAGACAGCATTAATGAAAACTTAACTAACCAAATTATGACACCAGGAACCTGATCCGTACAGAAACTTGCATTTTTCCAATAGGGTTAAACAGAACCTGCTCACCTTTTCTATACTCTCGCAGAGACATGGACTCATGTGAACATAAATGTTAAGTGTAAGGGCCTTCTTTATGGAGATGTCATTGGAAGACAAATCTATAGTAGGCCTACAAAAGAAATTTACTAATATTCTTACCTCTCATTTTCCTCTCCAGCCAGTCATTGCTTCTTTCAGTTGAGTCAGGTAAACAAGAGCCTATGGACACAGAAGTTGCCGTTTATCAAATTCTTTTGGCAGTTTGATGGCACATAAGACAAACCTGTCGCTGCTAAATGGAATTTCAAGAATAAAGAAATTAACATACCTAACTTTTGCTTTTCTCAACTACCAATGTCTTGAATACAAGCTCCAAACAGAACAAATATAAATACCTTTGGTACGCCAGACAGTCAGCAGACAAATAAACAAGGCCCAAAAAGCTCCCATCGCTTCAGTCACCAACAGAAAATGCTGCCTGTGCCACATGGCAGGTTAAATAACCCCATCGTGCAGGTGTCACAGCTGTTGCTGATCAGCTCTAATTGTCTCTCGAGACAGTCAGTGCTAGTTGAGATGCAGCCCTTTCCTGTGAAAAATATTAAACAATCGATCAGATCATAAAACTCTGAGAATGTTGTATTCATGAATTTGATGACTGTTTTTTGATGTATGTTAAGAAGCAATCATCATTTTAAACACAAACTCGCTTTAGGTCCAAACACTGACAATGCTCCATAAATGGGGAAAATGGAAGAAGATTTCAAAGATACCCCTCCTTTTCAGACAACTAGTAGCAATGAAGGTTGTATTTGGGAGATAACTACAAAAGATGAACAGCTTCCAACCCAACACACACAAGAATTTTTTACAAAAGGAAAAGTCTGGCCAAAGGAAAAGTCTGGCCAAAACAATTTATTCTGATTTACAGTACTTCAAATTTGTGCACAATCCTCTAAATCTATAATTTCAACAACAGGAAATGTTCAGAAATTTCAAACAAAGGTTAAAAATATTCTTGGAATACTTTTGCCAGAGAGATGCATCTCACAACTTTTCAATTTGGATTCTAGATCCTGGGCTTGTTTGTATCTCACTTCAAAGGACTACACTTAAGCGTGCGCTTAAGAGGCAGTTTAAGAGTAAAAAAGTGTGTTTGTTTGGTGTGAAGAATGCGGCACATTAATCAAGTGACGTCCTCCCTACTTACAGTGAAGTGAAGGAGTAACATTTAAGAGCAGTTCTAAAACCTAAACCTAAGAGCCCAATATGATGAGAATCCTAACACATTCATTCAATTCAATTCAATTCAATTCAAATTTATTTTGTATAGCCCAAAATCACAAATTACAAATTTGCCTCAGAGGGCTTTACAATATGTACACATGACATCCTCTTGTCCCGGAACCCTCACATCGGAACAGGAAAAACTCCCCCAAAAAACCCCTTTAACGGGGAGAAAAGAGGAAGAGACCTTAGGGAGAGCAACAGAGGAGGGATCCCTCTCCCAGGATGGACAGAAGTGCAATAGATGTCAAGTGTTGAACAGCATAACAAAATTACAACACATGCAATGTAATTTCAACACATTCAATGTATGACAGAACTACGGCAGGTGGAAAGACCAGGTCCAGGTACAGCCCGGATCAGAGGTACCTGCGAGGCGATAAAGCACAGATACTCTGGTGAAAAAGCTGGTCAATAATGTGCATTAATGGGACCGGTAATATGAAATAGTAATGTAAGTAATAATAAGAGTGTTATTTATTAGTGGGAGTCAGCAGGGTTAAAGCGGGCGGAAGGACCAGGGTCCAGATGAAACCACGATACATGGAAACCTGTGAGGAGAGAAAGCACAAAGACTCCGGGGAAGAAACAAAGTCAGTAATGTGCATTTAGTGGTAACGGTAATGTGGTTAATAATGTTAATAATAAAATAGGTAGTAGGTATCTGCAGGGCCATGGCGGGTGGAAGGACCAGAGTCCAGATGAAACCACGATCCATGGGAACCTGTGGGGCGAGAAAGCACAAAGACTCCGTCTGCGCCAACGAGCAGGTGCGAAGGGTAGAGGAAGCCTGGGGGGATCCTCCTGAGCGTCTGACCACAGCCTCCTTCAGAAACGTACGGCGGTCCTTCCCGGTGGCGGAGCGGCGAGTCGTCAGATCAGCGCTGGCCACAGGTGGGACAGACGTGGCGGGAGTGGTTGGAAGTGGTTGGAGTGGTTGGAGGTGGTTAGCGGTTGCTTCCCAGCTGGTTTTCTCCGGCGGCCGCGGCCCACCACCTCAGTCCAGGATGCCGGTTTCGGAGTGGAGCTATGGGTCGGATCTATAGCGGATCTATAGCCAGCCCTAACTATAAGCACTATCAAAAAGGAAAGTCTTAAGCTTACTCTTAAATGTGGTTAGTGTGTCTGCCCCCCGGACTGAAACGGGAAGCTTGTTCCACAAAAGAGGAGCTTGGTAACTGAAGGCTCTGGCTCCCATCCTACTCTTTAAGACTCTAGGAACCACAAGTAACCCTGAATTAGTGGAGCGCAGCTCCCTAGTAGGATAATATGGTACTATAAGCTCTTTAAGATATGATGGTGCCCGACCAGTTCGGGCTTTGTAGGTGAGTAAAAGAATTTTAAATTCTATTCTAGATTTTACAGGGAGCCAGTGCAGAGAAGCTAATACAGGACTAATATGATCTCTTTTCTTAGTTCTTGTTAGTACACGAGCTGCAGCATTCTGAATCAGCTGGAGAGATTTAAGAGATTTATTAGAGCAACCTGAAAATAAGGAATTGCAGTAATCTAGTCTAGAGGTAACAAATGCATGAACTAATTTCTCTGCATCGCTATGAGACAAGATGTGTCTGATTTTTGAAATATTACGTAGGTGAAAAAAGGCAGTCCTAGAAATTTGTTTTATCTGAGAATTAAAAGACAAATCCTGATCAAAAATGACCCCAAGATTCTTTACGGTGGAGCTGGATGTCAGCGCAATGCCATCTGGAGAAACTATGTCATTAGATAACTGATTTCGAAGGTGTTCTGGGCCTAGTAGAATAACTTCAGTTTTGTCTGCGTTTAACATCAGGAAGTTGCAAGTCATCCAGGTTTTTATGTCCTTTAGACATGCTTGCAGTTTAGTGAGCTGGTTGGTTTCATCTGGTTTAATCGATATATACAATTGAGTATCATCTGCATAACAATGAAACTTTATGGAGTGTTCTCTGATAATATTACCTAAAGGAAGCATATATAAGGTGAACAAAATTGGTCCAAGCACAGAACCTTGTGGAACTCCATAACTAACGTTGGTCCTCATCGAGGCTTCATCGTTTACATATACAAACTGAGATCGATCCGATAAATAGGATCCAAACCAGTTCAGTGCGGTTCCTTTGATACCAATATAATGTTCTAGTCTCTGTAACAGGATATAATGGTCTATGGTGTCGAACGCAGCACTAAGGTCTAACAAGACAAGAACAGAGACAAGTCCTTTGTCTGATGCAATTAGAAGGTCATTAGTAATTTTTACCAGAGCTGTCTCAGTGCTGTGATGCTTTCTAAATCCTGACTGAAAATCCTCAAATAAACTATTGTTATGTAGAAAGTCACACAACTGATTAGCTACTGCTTTCTCAAGGATCTTAGAGAGGAATGGAAGGTTGGAGATCGGTCTATAGTTAGCCAACACCTCTGGGTCGAGAGTGGGCTTCTTAAGAAGAGGTTTAATTACAGCTACTTTGAAGGACTGTGGTACATGGCCTGTTAGTAGAGACAGGTTGATCATATCTAGTAGAGATGTGCTAATTATTGGTAGCACTTCTTTAAGCAGTCTAGTCGGTATAGGATCCAAGAGACAGGTAGAAGGTTTAGACTTTGAGATTGTTGAAGTTAATTTATCAAGATCGATGGGAGCAAAGCCATCCAGACATATATCATGGCCTGCAGCTGTTTCCAAGGGTACCCTATTTGAGGAAAGATCGGTACTAGTCGAGGGCAGTACATTGTTAATGCTCTCTCTAATAGTTATGATCTTATCATTAAAGAAGTTCATGAAGTCATTACTACTGAGGTCTATAGGAATACACGGCTCAACAGAGCTGTGACTCTCTGTCAGCCTGGCTACAGTGCTGAAGAGAAACCTGGGGTTGTTCTTATTTTTCTCTATTAACGATGAGTAATAGGCTGCTCTGGCATTACAGAGGACCTTCTTATATATCTTAAGACTGTCTCGCCAGACTAACCGAGATTCTTCCAAGTTAGTGGAACGCCATGTCCTTTCAAGTTTTCGCAATGTCTGCTTTAATTTACGGGTTTGAGGGTTATACCATGGGGCGAACCTCCTTTGTTTTACTAACTTCTTTTTTAGAGGAGCAATAGAGTCTAGTGTCCTTCTCAGTAAGCTAGTAGCACTATCGACAAGATGATCAATCTGGGTCGGACTAAAGTTATCACAGGAGTCCTCTGTTATATCACAGCATGGTATTGAGTTGAATAAAGATGGAATCGCTTCTTTAAACTGAGCTACGGCACCATCAGATAGACATCTAGTGTAATAGCTCTTGCTTAATGGCGCACACTCAGTTAATAGGAACTCAAAAGCCACTAGACAATGGTCCGACAAGAGAGGGTTCTGCGGAAAGACCACCAAATCTTCTATTAAGATGCCATAAGTCAGAACCAGGTCAAGGGTGTGGTTAAAACAGTGAGTGGGTTTCTGTACACTCTGACAGAAACCAATCGAATCTAATAATAAGATAAACGCAGTACTAAGGCTATCATTCTCGACATCCACATGAATATTAAAGTCACCTACAATAATTACTTTATCTGTTTTAAGGACCAGGCTTGACAGAAACTGAGAAAACTCTGATAAAAATTCAGAATACGGACCTGGGGCTCGGTACACTATAACAAATATAACTGGCTGTATTGTTTTCCACGTTGGGTGTGAAAGACTAAGAACCAGGCTTTCAAACGAGTTATAGTCTAGTTTAGGTTTCGGGTTCAATAATAGGCTTGAGTCAAAGATGGCTGCTACTCCACCTCCTCGGCCGGTGCCTCGAGGAATGTGAGTATTAATATGACTTGGAGGAGTTGATTCATTTAGGCTGACATATTCTTCATTACACAGCCAGGTTTCAGTAAGACAAAATAAATCAATATGATTATCTGATATTAACTCATTTACTAATACAGCTTTAGATGACAAAGATCTGATATTTAAGAGTCCACATTTAATTATCCTATGTTGTTGCACTGTTGCGTTAGTTTTAACTTGGATTAGATTATTTAATATAACTCCTCGACTGTTTAGTTTTGAATTAATTAATTTAAGTGGCCGTGGGGCAGACACAGTCTCTATATGGTTTTGGGTAAGTAGCTGCTCTAATGGAAGCTCAGAGAAGTGTGTAAGACTACAACTCTGCTTCCTGGTCTGTACCCTGGGTTGTCATTCACTGTCCAACGATATTGACAGAGAGGGATAGAGCTGAAACAAGTGGTTTCAATAACCACAGTTTAAGTCCCTGCACACAATTTTCTCTTTTTAGACGAGAATATAATATTGTGGCTCTTTTGATTGACTTCACACCTGAATGAACTGAATTTAAAGCTGCAGGACAATTCAGTTCAATAATTTTTTCGAAAATTAAGTACTTTATTTTAAGAGCAACATTTTTCAAAAGCATTCTGTTACGTATTGTTTTTTATCCAGCCCTTATTTTACTTGAAATCAGAGAAACACTTTTTTAATTATGAGTATGTATTATTTATAATATATACAGTTCAATTAAAAATCTGTAATAATTATTGTTTAGATATTATTCAAATGAACTTAATTTGATTTGACAGTCAGTTCTTGACTACATACAGATGTTAATACAACTGTTGGCTACTTCAATATATATGAGACTCAATAACACAAATTAGACATTGTGATGTTTCCGGACCTTTGCATGAGGAAATTCACTCGAACTGGACCTCGCTGAATTATAATTAAATACCCCTGGTATAGTTTGTCGAAAATAGTCATAATAAAGGCAAAATATATTGTGTCGCGGTATAGTATGGCGAATAAAGTCATGTTATAGTATGTCAAGAAAATCCATTAAAAAGCCAAAGTATTAGCGTGTCAAAAGTCACTTTAATATGTTGAAAAAGGTCATAGAACTTCAAAAATAGTCACATGAATCCATATTATAGAATGTCAAGTCAAAAAAAGTTATGGTATAGCATGTCAAAAAAGTAATAAAAAAGGCATAGGGAAGTATGCTGAATATAGTCATGAAAGGTCATTAGTATATTATGTCAAAACAAGTAATAAAAAAGCCATAGTATATCAAAAATAGTCATAAGAAAGGCATAGTAAGTCTTAAAAGTTAGTATGGCAAATAAAATTGGAATATGTCACAGAATAGTATGTCGGAAAAAAACAAACACCAAAAAGGCATAGTATAGTAAAATAAGTCATAGTATGGCAAATGAAAAATGGCATAGTGAAGTATGTGGAATACGGTCAATAAATGCCAAAGTATATTATGTCAAAATAAGTTATAAAAAAGGCTAACTGTAGTGTGTCCTAACAATGTATGTCAAAAAAGGCATAGTATAGTTAACATAAAAAGTTATAGTATTATGTGTCAAAAACAGTTATAACAAAGGCATAGTTTAGTCAAAATCATAAAAAGGCATTCTACAGTAGCCTATGTCCATAAAGGTCATAGTACAAAAGGATTGTAGTTTGTCCATGAAAAGAATATGTATGTCCTTGTGTAATACGTGCAAAAAAGTCATACAAATTCAGAGTATGACAAAAAAGTAATAGTATAGTAAGTCAAAAAAACAGTATAGAGAAAATGGTCTTGAAAAAGGCAATATATTATATGTCGCAATAGAACTCGTGAAAAGTAAATGAACAGTATGTCTAATATAGCCTGTAAAAAAAGTCTACAAAAATGCATGTATAGTATGTCAAAGAAATAAAAAAAAATGCATAGAAAAGTATGTCCAAAAAAGTCAAAGCATAGAAAAAACCTAGCCAATCAAATCCCAGGATGCACTTTGTCAGAAGCCACTCTCCTCCTTCCCTCCCCAGAGAAATAAGGAAACCAAAATATCAGAAAAAAGTTTTATTCAAAGTGCCTCCGCCAGCGTCACCGGGGCCTCCGTCGGCTTCGTCCGGCGCGTCTCCAGCGTCGCCTCCGTAGGCTTCGTCCGGCGCGTCTCCGCCAGCGTCGCCAGCGTCACCAGCGTCACCGGGGCCTCAGTAGGCTTCGTCCAGCGCGTCGCCAGCGTCGCCAGCGTCACCGGGGCCTCAGTAGGCTTCGTCCAGCGCGTCTCCAGCGTCGCCAGCGTCACCGGGGCCTCAGTCGGCTTCGTCCGGCGCGTCTCCAGCGTAGGCTTCGTCCGGCGCGTCTCCGCCAGCGTCGCCAGCGTCACCGGGGCCTCAGTAGGCTTCGTCCGGCGCGTCTCCAGCGTCACCGGGGCCTCAGTCGGCTTCGTCCGGCGCGTCTCCAGCGTCGCCAGCGTCACCGGGGCCTCAGTCGGCTTCGTCCGGCGCGTCTCCAGCGTAGGCTTCGTCCGGCGCGTCTCCGCCAGCGTCGCCAGCGTCACCGGGGCCTCAGTAGGCTTCGTCCAGCGCGTCTCCAGCGTCGCCAGCGTCACCGGGGCCTCAGTGGGCTTCGTCCGGCGCGTCTCCAGCGTCACCGGGGCCTCCGTCGGGTCCGTCCAGCACGCGTCCGCCATCGCCGCCAGCGCCACCGGGCCCTCAGTCGGTGTCGTGGATGTTAAGGCATCAGCTAAAAATAAATATGTTTTACTACAACACAACATATATTGAACTCTTACAGTGGCCGATGATAAAATACGCAGCAACTGAAATCTTATGGTCAGTTGAGGACATTTTGTTGGAATCCAAACACCAAAAGCCAGACAGCATTAATGAAAACTTAACTAACCAAATTATGACACCAGGAACCTGATCCGTACAGAAACTTGCATTTTTCCAATAGGGTTAAACAGAACCTGCTCACCTTTTCTATACTCTCGCAGAGACATGGACTCATGTGAACAGAAATGTTAAGTGTAAGGGCCTTCTTTATGGAGATGTCATTGGAAGACAAATCTATAGTAGGCCTACAAAAGAAATTTACTAATATTCTTACCTCTCATTTTCCTCTCCAGCCAGTCATTGCTTCTTTCAGTTGAGTCAGGTAAACAAGAGCCTATGGACACAGAAGTTGCCGTTTATCAAATTCTTTTGGCAGTTTGATGGCACATAAGACAAACCTGTCGCTGCTAAATGGAATTTCAAGAATAAAGAAATTAACATACCTAACTTTTGCTTTTCTCAACTACCAATGTCTTGAATACAAGCTCCAAACAGAACAAATATAAATACCTTTGGTACGCCAGACAGTCAGCAGACAAATAAACAAGGCCCAAAAAGCTCCCATCGCTTCAGTCACCAACAGGAAATGCTGCCTGTGCCACATGGCAGGTTAAATAACCCCATCGTGCAGGTGTCACAGCTGTTGCTGATCAGCTCTAATTGTCTCTCGAGAGAGTCAGTGCTAGTTGAGATGCAGCCCTTTCCTGTGAAAAATATTAAACAATCGATCAGATCATAAAACTCTGAGAATGTTGTATTCATGAATTTGATGACTGTTTTTTGATGTATGTTAAGAAGCAATCATCATTTTAAACACAAACTCGCTTTAGGTCCAAACACTGACAATGCTCCATAAATGGGGAAAATGGAAGAAGATTTCAAAGATACCCCTCCTTTTCAGACAACTAGTAGCAATGAAGGTTGTATTTGGGAGATAACTACAAAAGATGAACAGCTTCCAACCCAACACACACAAGAATTTTTTACAAAAGGAAAAGTCTGGCCAAAGGAAAAGTCTGGCCAAAACAATTTATTCTGATTTACAGTACTTCAAATTTGTGCACAATCCTCTAAATCTATAATTTCAACAACAGGAAATGTTCAGAAATTTCAAACAAAGGTTAAAAATATTCTTGGAATACTTTTGCCAGAGAGATGCATCTCACAACTTTTCAATTTGGATTCTAGATCCTGGGCTTGTTTGTATCTCACTTCAAAGGATTACACTTAAGCGTGCGCTTAAGAGGCAGTTTAAGAGTAAAAAAGTGTGTTTGTTTGGTGTGAAGAATGCGGCACATTAATCAAGTGACGTCCTCCCTACTTACAGTGAAGTGAAGGAGTAACATTTAAGAGCAGTTCTAAAACCTAAACCTAAGAGCCCAATATGATGAGTTTCCTAACACATTCATTCACTGTCCAACGATATTGACAGAGAGGGATAGAGCTGAAACAAGTGGTTTCAATAACCACAGATTAAGTCCCTGCACACAATTTCTCTTTTTAGACGAGAATATAATATTGTGGCTCTTTTGATTGACTTCACACCTGAATTAACTGAATTTAAAGCTGCAGGACAATTCAGTTCAATCATTTTTTCGAAAATTAAGTACTTTATTTTAAGAGCAACATTTTTCAAAAGCATTCTGTTACGTATTGTTTTTTATCCAGCCCTTATTTTACTTGAAATCAGAGAAACATTTTTTTAATTATGAGTATGTATTATTTATAATATATACAGTTCAATTAAAAATCTGTAATAATTATTGTTTAGATATTATTCAATTGAACTTTATTTGATTTGACAGTCAGTTCTTGACTACATACAGATGTTAATACAACTGTTGGCTACTTCAATATATATGAGACTCAATAACACAAATTAGACATTGTGATGTTTCCGGACCTTTGCATGAGGAAATTCACTCGAACTGGACCTCGCTGAATTATAATTAAATACCCCTGGTATAGTTTGTCGAAAATAGTCATAATAAAGGCAAAATATATTGTGTCGCGGTATAGTATGGCGAATAAAGTCATGTTATAGTATGTCAAGAAAATCCATTAAAAAGCCAAAGTATTAGCGTGTCAAAAGTCAGTTTAATATGTTGAAAAAGGTCATAGAACTTCAAAAATAGTCACATGAATCCATATTATAGAATGTCAAGTCAAAAAAAGTTATGGTATAGCATGTCAAAAAAGTAATAAAAAAGGCATAGGGAAGTATGCTGAATATAGTCATGAAAGGTCATTAGTATATTATGTCAAAACAAGTAATAAAAAAGCCATAGTATATCAAAAATAGTCATAAGAAAGGCATAGTAAGTCTAAAAAGTTAGTATGGCAAATAAAATTGGAATATGTCACAGAATAGTATGTCGGAAAAAAACAAACACCAAAAAGGCATAGTACAGTAAAATAAGTCATAGTATGGCAAATGAAAAATGGCATAGTGAAGTATGTGGAATACGGTCAATAAATGCCAAAGTATATTATGTCAAAATAAGTTATAAAAAAGGCTAACTGTAGTGTGTCCTAACAATGTATGTCAAAAAAGGCATAGTATAGTTAACATAAAAAGTTATAGTATTATGTGTCAAAAACAGTTATAACAAAGGCATAGTTTAGTCAAAATCATAAAAAGGCATTCTACAGTAGCCTATGTCCAAAAAGGTCATAGTACAAAAGGATTGTAGTTTGTCCATGAAAAGAATATGTATGTCCTTGTGTAATACGTGCAAAAAAGTCATACAAATTCAGAGTATGACAAAAAAGTAATAGTATAGTAAGTCAAAAAAACAGTATAGAGAAAATGGTCTTGTAAAAGGCAATATATTATATGTCGCAATAGAACTCGTGAAAAGTAAATGAACAGTATGTCTAATATAGCCTGTAAAAAAATTAAAATAAAAAAAGTCTACAAAAATGCATGTATAGTATGTCAAAGAAATAAAAAAAAATGCATAGAAAAGTATGTCCAAAAAAGTCAAAGCATAGAAAAAACCTAGCCAATCAAATCCCAGGATGCACTTTGTCAGAAGCCACTCTCCTCCTTCCCTCCCCAGAGAAATAAGGAAACCAAAATATCAGAAAAAAGTTTTATTCAAAGTGCCTCCGCCAGCGTCACCGGGGCCTCCGTCGGCTTCGTCCGGCGCGTCTCCAGCGTCGCCTCCGTAGGCTTCGTCCGGCGCGTCTCCGCCAGCGTCGCCAGCGTCACCAGCGTCACCGGGGCCTCAGTAGGCTTCGTCCAGCGCGTCTCCAGCGTCGCCAGCGTCACCGGGGCCTCAGTAGGCTTCGTCCAGCGCGTCTCCAGCGTCGCCAGCGTCACCGGGGCCTCAGTCGGCTTCGTCCGGCGCGTCTCCAGCGTAGGCTTCGTCCGGCGCGTCTCCGCCAGCGTCGCCAGCGTCACCGGGGCCTCAGTAGGCTTCGTCCGGCGCGTCTCCAGCGTCACCGGGGCCTCAGTCGGCTTCGTCCGGCGCGTCTCCAGCGTCGCCAGCGTCACCGGGGCCTCAGTCGGCTTCGTCCGGCGCGTCTCCAGCGTAGGCTTCGTCCGGCGCGTCTCCGCCAGCGTCGCCAGCGTCACCGGGGCCTCAGTAGGCTTCGTCCAGCGCGTCTCCAGCGTCGCCAGCGTCACCGGGGCCTCAGTGGGCTTCGTCCGGCGCGTCTCCAGCGTCACCGGGGCCTCCGTCGGGTCCGTCCAGCACGCGTCCGCCATCGCCGCCAGCGCCACCGGGCCCTCAGTCGGTGTCGTGGATGTTAAGGCATCAGCTAAAAATAAATATGTTTTACTACAACACAACATATATTGAACTCTTACAGTGGCCGATGATAAAATACGCAGCAACTGAAATCTTATGGTCAGTTGAGGACATTTTGTTGGAATCCAAACACCAAAAGCCAGACAGCATTAATGAAAACTTAACTAACCAAATTATGACACCAGGAACCTGATCCGTACAGAAACTTGCATTTTTCCAATAGGGTTAAACAGAACCTGCTCACCTTTTCTATACTCTCGCAGAGACATGGACTCATGTGAACAGAAATGTTAAGTGTAAGGGCCTTCTTTATGGAGATGTCATTGGAAGACAAATCTATAGTAGGCCTACAAAAGAAATTTACTAATATTCTTACCTCTCATTTTCCTCTCCAGCCAGTCATTGCTTCTTTCAGTTGAGTCAGGTAAACAAGAGCCTATGGACACAGAAGTTGCCATTTATCAAATTCTTTTGGCAGTTTGATGGCACATAAGACAAACCTGTCGCTGCTAAATGGAATTTCAAGAATAAAGAAATTAACATACCTAACTTTTGCTTTTCTCAACTACCAATGTCTTGAATACAAGCTCCAAACAGAACAAATATAAATACCTTTGGTACGCCAGACAGTCAGCAGACAAATAAACAAGGCCCAAAAAGCTCCCATCGCTTCAGTCACCAACAGGAAATGCTGCCTGTGCCACATGGCAGGTTAAATAACCCCATCGTGCAGGTGTCACAGCTGTTGCTGATCAGCTCTAATTGTCTCTCGAGAGAGTCAGTGCTAGTTGAGATGCAGCCCTTTCCTGTGAAAAATATTAAACAATCGATCAGATCATAAAACTCTGAGAATGTTGTATTCATGAATTTGATGACTGTTTTTTGATGTATGTTAAGAAGCAATCATCATTTTAAACACAAACTCGCTTTAGGTCCAAACACTGACAATGCTCCATAAATGGGGAAAATGGAAGAAGATTTCAAAGATACCCCTCCTTTTCAGACAACTAGTAGCAATGAAGGTTGTATTTGGGAGATAACTACAAAAGATGAACAGCTTCCAACCCAACACACACAAGAATTTTTTACAAAAGGAAAAGTCTGGCCAAAGGAAAAGTCTGGCCAAAACAATTTATTCTGATTTACAGTACTTCAAATTTGTGCACAATCCTCTAAATCTATAATTTCAACAACCGGAAATGTTCAGAAATTTCAAACAAAGGTTAAAAATATTCTTGGAATACTTTTGCCAGAGAGATGCATCTCACAACTTTTCAATTTGGATTCTAGATCCTGGGCTTGTTTGTATCTCACTTCAAAGGATTACACTTAAGCGTGCGCTTAAGAGGCAGTTTAAGAGTAAAAAAGTGTGTTTGTTTGGTGTGAAGAATGCGGCACATTAATCAAGTGACGTCCTCCCTACTTACAGTGAAGTGAAGGAGTAACATTTAAGAGCAGTTCTAAAACCTAAACCTAAGAGCCCAATATGATGAGAATCCTAACACATTCATTCACTGTCCAACGATATTGACAGAGAGGGATAGAGCTGAAACAAGTGGTTTCAATAACCACAGATTAAGTCCCTGCACACAATTTTCTCTTTTTAGACGAGAATATAATATTGTGGCTCTTTTGATTGACTTCACACCTGAATGAACTGAATTTAAAGCTGCAGGACAATTCAGTTCAATCATTTTTTCGAAAATTAAGTACTTTATTTTAAGAGCAACATTTTTCAAAAGCATTCCGTTACGTATTGTTTTTTTATCCAGCCCTTATTTTACTTGAAATCAGAGAAACATTTTTTCATTATGAGTATGTATTATTTATAATATATACAGTTCAATTAAAAATCTGTAATAATTATTGTTTAGATATTATTCAATTGAACTTTATTTGATTTGACAGTCAGTTCTTGACTACATACAGATGTTAATACAACTGTTGGCTACTTCAATATATATGAGACTCAATAACACAAATTAGACATTGTGATGTTTCCGGACCTTTGCATGAGGAAATTCACTCGAACTGGACCTCGCTGAATTATAATTAAATACCCCTGGTATAGTTTGTCGAAAATAGTCATAATAAAGGCAAAATATATTGTGTCGCGGTATAGTATGGCGAATAAAGTCATGTTATAGTATGTCAAGAAAATCCATTAAAAAGCCAAAGTATTAGCGTGTCAAAAGTCAGTTTAATATGTTGAAAAAGGTCATAGAACTTCAAAAATAGTCACATGAATCCATATTATAGAATGTCAAGTCAAAAAAAGTTATGGTATAGCATGTCAAAACAAGTAATAAAAAAGGCATAGGGAAGTATGCTGAATATAGTCATGAAAGGTCATTAGTATATTATGTCAAAACAAGTAATAAAAAAGCCATAGTATATCAAAAATAGTCATAAGAAAGGCATAGTAAGTCTAAAAAGTTAGTATGGCAAAAATAAATAGTATGGCAAATAAAATTGGAATATGTCACAGAATAGTATGTCGGAAAAAAACAAACACCAAAAAGGCATAGTACAGTAAAATAAGTCATAGTATGGCAAATGAAAAATGGCATAGTGAAGTATGTGGAATACGGTCAATAAATGCCAAAGTATATTATGTCAAAATAAGTTATAAAAAAGGCTAACTGTAGTGTGTCCTAACAATGTATGTCAAAAAAGGCATAGTATAGTTAACATAAAAAGTTATAGTATTATGTGTCAAAAACAGTTATAACAAAGGCGTAGTTTGGTCAAAATCATAAAAAGGCATTCTACAGTAGCCTATGTCCAAAAAGGTCATAGTACAAAAGGATTGTAGTTTGTCCATGAAAAGAATATGTATGTCCTTGTGTAATACGTGCAAAAAAGTCATACAAATTCAGAGTATATGACAAAAAAGTAATAGTATAGTAAGTCAAAAAAACAGTATAGAGAAAATGGTCTTGTAAAAGGCAATATATTATATGTCGCAATAGAACTCGTGAAAAGTAAATGAACAGTATGTCTAATATAGCCTGTAAAAAAATTAAAATAAAAAAAGTCTACAAAAATGCATGTATAGTATGTCAAAGAAATAAAAAAAAATGCATAGAAAAGTATGTCCAAAAAAGTCAAAGCATAGAAAAAACCTAGCCAATCAAATCCCAGGATGCACTTGGTCAGAAGCCACTCTCCTCCTTCCCTCCCCAGAGAAATAAGGAAACCAAAATATCAGAAAAAAGTTTTATTCAAAGTGCCTCCGCCAGCGTCACCGGGGCCTCCGTCGGCTTCGTCCGGCGCGTCTCCGCCAGCGTCGCCAGCGTCACCGGGGCCTCCGTCGGCTTCGTCCGGCGCGTCTCCGCCAGCATCGCCAGCATCGCCAGCGTCACCGGGGCCTCAGTAGGCTTCGTCCAGCGCGTCTCCAGCGTCGCCAGCGTCGCCAGCGTCGCCAGCGTCACCGGGGCCTCAGTCGGCTTCGTCCGGCGCGTCTCCAGCGTAGGCTTCGTCCGGCGCGTCTCCGCCAGCGTCGCCAGCGTCACCGGGGCCTCAGTAGGCTTCGTCCGGCGCGTCTCCAGCGTCGCCAGCGTCGCCAGCGTCACCGGGGCCTCAGTCAGCTTCGTCCGGCGCGTCTCCAGCGTCACCGGGGCCTCAGTCGGCTTCGTCCGGCGCGTCTCCGCCAGCGTCGCCAGCGTCACCGGGGCCTCAGTCGGCTTCGTCCGGTGCGTCACCGGGGCCTCCGTCGGGTCCGTCCAGCACGCGTCCGCCATCGCCGCCAGCGCCACCGGGGCCTCAGTCGGTGTCGTGGATGTTAAGGCATCAGCTAAAAATAAACATGTTTTACTACAACACAACATATATTGAACTCTTACAGTGGCCGATGATAAAATACGCAGCAACTGAAATCTTATGGTCAGTTGAGGACATTTTGTTGGAATCCAAACACCAAAAGCCAGACAGCATTAATGAAAACTTAACTAACCAAATTATGACACCAGGAACCTGATCCGTACAGAAACTTGCATTTTTCCAATAGGGTTAAACAGAACCTGCTCACCTTTTCTATACTCTCGCAGAGACATGGACTCATGTGAACAGAAATGTTAAGTGTAAGGGCCTTCTTTTATGGAGATGTCATTGGAAGACAAATCTATAGTAGGCCTACAAAAGAAATTGACTAATATTCTTACCTCTCATTTTCCTCTCCAGCCAGTCATTGCTTCTTTCAGTTGAGTCAGGTAAACAAGAGCCTATGGACACAGAAGTTGCCGTTTATCAAATTCTTTTGGCAGTTTGATGGCACATAAGACAAACCTGTCGCTGCTAAATGGAATTTCAAGAATAAAGAAATTAACATACCTAACTTTTGCTTTTCTCAACTACCAATGTCTTGAATACAAGCTCCAAACAGAACAAATATAAATACCTTTGGTACGCCAGACAGTCAGCAGACAAATAAACAAGGCCCAAAAAGCTCCCATCGCTTCAGTCACCAACAGAAAATGCTGCCTGTGCCACATGGCAGGTTAAATAACCCCATCGTGCAGGTGTCACAGCTGTTGCTGATCAGCTCTAATTGTCTCTCGAGAGAGTCAGTGCTAGTTGAGATGCAGCCCTTTCCTGTGAAAAATATTAAACAATCGATCAGATCATAAAACTCTGAGAATGTTGTATTCATGAATTTGATGACTGTTTTTTGATGTATGTTAAGAAGCAATCATCATTTTAAACACAAACTCGCTTTAGGTCCAAACACTGACAATGCTCCATAAATGGGGAAAATGGAAGAAGATTTCAAAGATACCCCTCCTTTTCAGACAACTAGTAGCAATGAAGGTTGTATTTGGGAGATAACTACAAAAGATGAACAGCTTCCAACCCAACACACACAAGAATTTTTTACAAAAGGAAAAGTCTGGCCAAAGGAAAAGTCTGGCCAAAACAATTTATTCTGATTTACAGTACTTCAAATTTGTGCACAATCCTCTAAATCTATAATTTCAACAACCGGAAATGTTCAGAAATTTCAAACAAAGGTTAAAAATATTCTTGGAATACTTTTGCCAGAGAGATGCATCTCACAACTTTTCAATTTGGATTCTAGATCCTGGGCTTGTTTGTATCTCACTTCAAAGGATTACACTTAAGCGTGCGCTTAAGAGGCAGTTTAAGAGTAAAAAAGTGTGTTTGTTTGGTGTGAAGAATGCGGCACATTAATCAAGTGACGTCCTCCCTACTTACAGTGAAGTGAAGGAGTAACATTTAAGAGCAGTTCTAAAACCTAAACCTAAGAGCCCAATATGATGAGAATCCTAACACATTCATTCACTGTCCAACGATATTGACAGAGAGGGATAGAGCTGAAACAAGTGGTTTCAATAACCACAGATTAAGTCCCTGCACACAATTTTCTCTTTTTAGACGAGAATATAATATTGTGGCTCTTTTGATTGACTTCACACCTGAATGAACTGAATTTAAAGCTGCAGGACAATTCAGTTCAATCATTTTTTCGAAAATTAAGTACTTTATTTTAAGAGCAACATTTTTCAAAAGCATTCCGTTACGTATTGTTTTTTTATCCAGCCCTTATTTTACTTGAAATCAGAGAAACATTTTTTCATTATGAGTATGTATTATTTATAATATATACAGTTCAATTAAAAATCTGTAATAATTATTGTTTAGATATTATTCAATTGAACTTTATTTGATTTGACAGTCAGTTCTTGACTACATACAGATGTTAATACAACTGTTGGCTACTTCAATATATATGAGACTCAATAACACAAATTAGACATTGTGATGTTTCCGGACCTTTGCATGAGGAAATTCACTCGAACTGGACCTCGCTGAATTATAATTAAATACCCCTGGTATAGTTTGTCGAAAATAGTCATAATAAAGGCAAAATATATTGTGTCGCGGTATAGTATGGCGAATAAAGTCATGTTATAGTATGTCAAGAAAATCCATTAAAAAGCCAAAGTATTAGCGTGTCAAAAGTCAGTTTAATATGTTGAAAAAGGTCATAGAACTTCAAAAATAGTCACATGAATCCATATTATAGAATGTCAAGTCAAAAAAAGTTATGGTATAGCATGTCAAAACAAGTAATAAAAAAGGCATAGGGAAGTATGCTGAATATAGTCATGAAAGGTCATTAGTATATTATGTCAAAACAAGTAATAAAAAAGCCATAGTATATCAAAAATAGTCATAAGAAAGGCATAGTAAGTCTAAAAAGTTAGTATGGCAAAAATAAATAGTATGGCAAATAAAATTGGAATATGTCACAGAATAGTATGTCGGAAAAAAACAAACACCAAAAAGGCATAGTACAGTAAAATAAGTCATAGTATGGCAAATGAAAAATGGCATAGTGAAGTATGTGGAATACGGTCAATAAATGCCAAAGTATATTATGTCAAAATAAGTTATAAAAAAGGCTAACTGTAGTGTGTCCTAACAATGTATGTCAAAAAAGGCATAGTATAGTTAACATAAAAAGTTATAGTATTATGTGTCAAAAACAGTTATAACAAAGGCGTAGTTTGGTCAAAATCATAAAAAGGCATTCTACAGTAGCCTATGTCCAAAAAGGTCATAGTACAAAAGGATTGTAGTTTGTCCATGAAAAGAATATGTATGTCCTTGTGTAATACGTGCAAAAAAGTCATACAAATTCAGAGTATATGACAAAAAAGTAATAGTATAGTAAGTCAAAAAAACAGTATAGAGAAAATGGTCTTGTAAAAGGCAATATATTATATGTCGCAATAGAACTCGTGAAAAGTAAATGAACAGTATGTCTAATATAGCCTGTAAAAAAATTAAAATAAAAAAAGTCTACAAAAATGCATGTATAGTATGTCAAAGAAATAAAAAAAAATGCATAGAAAAGTATGTCCAAAAAAGTCAAAGCATAGAAAAAACCTAGCCAATCAAATCCCAGGATGCACTTGGTCAGAAGCCACTCTCCTCCTTCCCTCCCCAGAGAAATAAGGAAACCAAAATATCAGAAAAAAGTTTTATTCAAAGTGCCTCCGCCAGCGTCACCGGGGCCTCCGTCGGCTTCGTCCGGCGCGTCTCCGCCAGCGTCGCCAGCGTCACCGGGGCCTCCGTCGGCTTCGTCCGGCGCGTCTCCGCCAGCATCGCCAGCATCGCCAGCGTCACCGGGGCCTCAGTAGGCTTCGTCCAGCGCGTCTCCAGCGTCGCCAGCGTCGCCAGCGTCGCCAGCGTCACCGGGGCCTCAGTCGGCTTCGTCCGGCGCGTCTCCAGCGTAGGCTTCGTCCGGCGCGTCTCCGCCAGCGTCGCCAGCGTCACCAGCGTCACCGGGGCCTCAGTAGGCTTCGTCCAGCGCGTCTCCAGCGTCGCCAGCGTCACCGGGGCCTCAGTAGGCTTCGTCCAGCGCGTCTCCAGCGTCGCCAGCGTCACCGGGGCCTCAGTCGGCTTCGTCCGGCGCGTCTCCAGCGTAGGCTTCGTCCGGCGCGTCTCCGCCAGCGTCGCCAGCGTCACCGGGGCCTCAGTAGGCTTCGTCCGGCGCGTCTCCAGCGTCACCGGGGCCTCAGTCGGCTTCGTCCGGCGCGTCTCCAGCGTCGCCAGCGTCACCGGGGCCTCAGTCGGCTTCGTCCGGCGCGTCTCCAGCGTAGGCTTCGTCCGGCGCGTCTCCGCCAGCGTCGCCAGCGTCACCGGGGCCTCAGTAGGCTTCGTCCAGCGCGTCTCCAGCGTCGCCAGCGTCACCGGGGCCTCAGTGGGCTTCGTCCGGCGCGTCTCCAGCGTCACCGGGGCCTCCGTCGGGTCCGTCCAGCACGCGTCCGCCATCGCCGCCAGCGCCACCGGGCCCTCAGTCGGTGTCGTGGATGTTAAGGCATCAGCTAAAAATAAATATGTTTTACTACAACACAACATATATTGAACTCTTACAGTGGCCGATGATAAAATACGCAGCAACTGAAATCTTATGGTCAGTTGAGGACATTTTGTTGGAATCCAAACACCAAAAGCCAGACAGCATTAATGAAAACTTAACTAACCAAATTATGACACCAGGAACCTGATCCGTACAGAAACTTGCATTTTTCCAATAGGGTTAAACAGAACCTGCTCACCTTTTCTATACTCTCGCAGAGACATGGACTCATGTGAACAGAAATGTTAAGTGTAAGGGCCTTCTTTATGGAGATGTCATTGGAAGACAAATCTATAGTAGGCCTACAAAAGAAATTTACTAATATTCTTACCTCTCATTTTCCTCTCCAGCCAGTCATTGCTTCTTTCAGTTGAGTCAGGTAAACAAGAGCCTATGGACACAGAAGTTGCCATTTATCAAATTCTTTTGGCAGTTTGATGGCACATAAGACAAACCTGTCGCTGCTAAATGGAATTTCAAGAATAAAGAAATTAACATACCTAACTTTTGCTTTTCTCAACTACCAATGTCTTGAATACAAGCTCCAAACAGAACAAATATAAATACCTTTGGTACGCCAGACAGTCAGCAGACAAATAAACAAGGCCCAAAAAGCTCCCATCGCTTCAGTCACCAACAGGAAATGCTGCCTGTGCCACATGGCAGGTTAAATAACCCCATCGTGCAGGTGTCACAGCTGTTGCTGATCAGCTCTAATTGTCTCTCGAGAGAGTCAGTGCTAGTTGAGATGCAGCCCTTTCCTGTGAAAAATATTAAACAATCGATCAGATCATAAAACTCTGAGAATGTTGTATTCATGAATTTGATGACTGTTTTTTGATGTATGTTAAGAAGCAATCATCATTTTAAACACAAACTCGCTTTAGGTCCAAACACTGACAATGCTCCATAAATGGGGAAAATGGAAGAAGATTTCAAAGATACCCCTCCTTTTCAGACAACTAGTAGCAATGAAGGTTGTATTTGGGAGATAACTACAAAAGATGAACAGCTTCCAACCCAACACACACAAGAATTTTTTACAAAAGGAAAAGTCTGGCCAAAGGAAAAGTCTGGCCAAAACAATTTATTCTGATTTACAGTACTTCAAATTTGTGCACAATCCTCTAAATCTATAATTTCAACAACCGGAAATGTTCAGAAATTTCAAACAAAGGTTAAAAATATTCTTGGAATACTTTTGCCAGAGAGATGCATCTCACAACTTTTCAATTTGGATTCTAGATCCTGGGCTTGTTTGTATCTCACTTCAAAGGATTACACTTAAGCGTGCGCTTAAGAGGCAGTTTAAGAGTAAAAAAGTGTGTTTGTTTGGTGTGAAGAATGCGGCACATTAATCAAGTGACGTCCTCCCTACTTACAGTGAAGTGAAGGAGTAACATTTAAGAGCAGTTCTAAAACCTAAACCTAAGAGCCCAATATGATGAGAATCCTAACACATTCATTCACTGTCCAACGATATTGACAGAGAGGGATAGAGCTGAAACAAGTGGTTTCAATAACCACAGATTAAGTCCCTGCACACAATTTTCTCTTTTTAGACGAGAATATAATATTGTGGCTCTTTTGATTGACTTCACACCTGAATGAACTGAATTTAAAGCTGCAGGACAATTCAGTTCAATCATTTTTTCGAAAATTAAGTACTTTATTTTAAGAGCAACATTTTTCAAAAGCATTCCGTTACGTATTGTTTTTTTATCCAGCCCTTATTTTACTTGAAATCAGAGAAACATTTTTTCATTATGAGTATGTATTATTTATAATATATACAGTTCAATTAAAAATCTGTAATAATTATTGTTTAGATATTATTCAATTGAACTTTATTTGATTTGACAGTCAGTTCTTGACTACATACAGATGTTAATACAACTGTTGGCTACTTCAATATATATGAGACTCAATAACACAAATTAGACATTGTGATGTTTCCGGACCTTTGCATGAGGAAATTCACTCGAACTGGACCTCGCTGAATTATAATTAAATACCCCTGGTATAGTTTGTCGAAAATAGTCATAATAAAGGCAAAATATATTGTGTCGCGGTATAGTATGGCGAATAAAGTCATGTTATAGTATGTCAAGAAAATCCATTAAAAAGCCAAAGTATTAGCGTGTCAAAAGTCAGTTTAATATGTTGAAAAAGGTCATAGAACTTCAAAAATAGTCACATGAATCCATATTATAGAATGTCAAGTCAAAAAAAGTTATGGTATAGCATGTCAAAACAAGTAATAAAAAAGGCATAGGGAAGTATGCTGAATATAGTCATGAAAGGTCATTAGTATATTATGTCAAAACAAGTAATAAAAAAGCCATAGTATATCAAAAATAGTCATAAGAAAGGCATAGTAAGTCTAAAAAGTTAGTATGGCAAAAATAAATAGTATGGCAAATAAAATTGGAATATGTCACAGAATAGTATGTCGGAAAAAAACAAACACCAAAAAGGCATAGTACAGTAAAATAAGTCATAGTATGGCAAATGAAAAATGGCATAGTGAAGTATGTGGAATACGGTCAATAAATGCCAAAGTATATTATGTCAAAATAAGTTATAAAAAAGGCTAACTGTAGTGTGTCCTAACAATGTATGTCAAAAAAGGCATAGTATAGTTAACATAAAAAGTTATAGTATTATGTGTCAAAAACAGTTATAACAAAGGCGTAGTTTGGTCAAAATCATAAAAAGGCATTCTACAGTAGCCTATGTCCAAAAAGGTCATAGTACAAAAGGATTGTAGTTTGTCCATGAAAAGAATATGTATGTCCTTGTGTAATACGTGCAAAAAAGTCATACAAATTCAGAGTATATGACAAAAAAGTAATAGTATAGTAAGTCAAAAAAACAGTATAGAGAAAATGGTCTTGTAAAAGGCAATATATTATATGTCGCAATAGAACTCGTGAAAAGTAAATGAACAGTATGTCTAATATAGCCTGTAAAAAAATTAAAATAAAAAAAGTCTACAAAAATGCATGTATAGTATGTCAAAGAAATAAAAAAAAATGCATAGAAAAGTATGTCCAAAAAAGTCAAAGCATAGAAAAAACCTAGCCAATCAAATCCCAGGATGCACTTGGTCAGAAGCCACTCTCCTCCTTCCCTCCCCAGAGAAATAAGGAAACCAAAATATCAGAAAAAAGTTTTATTCAAAGTGCCTCCGCCAGCGTCACCGGGGCCTCCGTCGGCTTCGTCCGGCGCGTCTCCGCCAGCGTCGCCAGCGTCACCGGGGCCTCCGTCGGCTTCGTCCGGCGCGTCTCCGCCAGCATCGCCAGCATCGCCAGCGTCACCGGGGCCTCAGTAGGCTTCGTCCAGCGCGTCTCCAGCGTCGCCAGCGTCGCCAGCGTCGCCAGCGTCACCGGGGCCTCAGTCGGCTTCGTCCGGCGCGTCTCCAGCGTAGGCTTCGTCCGGCGCGTCTCCGCCAGCGTCGCCAGCGTCACCGGGGCCTCAGTAGGCTTCGTCCGGCGCGTCTCCAGCGTCGCCAGCGTCGCCAGCGTCACCGGGGCCTCAGTCAGCTTCGTCCGGCGCGTCTCCAGCGTCACCGGGGCCTCAGTCGGCTTCGTCCGGCGCGTCTCCGCCAGCGTCACCGGGGCCTCAGTCGGCTTCGTCCGGTGCGTCACCGGGGCCTCCGTCGGGTCCGTCCAGCACGCGTCCGCCATCGCCGCCAGCGCCACCGGGGCCTCAGTCGGTGTCGTGGATGTTAAGGCATCAGCTAAAAATAAACATGTTTTACTACAACACAACATATATTGAACTCTTACAGTGGCCGATGATAAAATACGCAGCAACTGAAATCTTATGGTCAGTTGAGGACATTTTGTTGGAATCCAAACACCAAAAGCCAGACAGCATTAATGAAAACTTAACTAACCAAATTATGACACCAGGAACCTGATCCGTACAGAAACTTGCATTTTTCCAATAGGGTTAAACAGAACCTGCTCACCTTTTCTATACTCTCGCAGAGACATGGACTCATGTGAACAGAAATGTTAAGTGTAAGGGCCTTCTTTTATGGAGATGTCATTGGAAGACAAATCTATAGTAGGCCTACAAAAGAAATTGACTAATATTCTTACCTCTCATTTTCCTCTCCAGCCAGTCATTGCTTCTTTCAGTTGAGTCAGGTAAACAAGAGCCTATGGACACAGAAGTTGCCGTTTATCAAATTCTTTTGGCAGTTTGATGGCACATAAGACAAACCTGTCGCTGCTAAATGGAATTTCAAGAATAAAGAAATTAACATACCTAACTTTTGCTTTTCTCAACTACCAATGTCTTGAATACAAGCTCCAAACAGAACAAATATAAATACCTTTGGTACGCCAGACAGTCAGCAGACAAATAAACAAGGCCCAAAAAGCTCCCATCGCTTCAGTCACCAACAGAAAATGCTGCCTGTGCCACATGGCAGGTTAAATAACCCCATCGTGCAGGTGTCACAGCTGTTGCTGATCAGCTCTAATTGTCTCTCGAGAGAGTCAGTGCTAGTTGAGATGCAGCCCTTTCCTGTGAAAAATATTAAACAATCGATCAGATCATAAAACTCTGAGAATGTTGTATTCATGAATTTGATGACTGTTTTTTGATGTATGTTAAGAAGCAATCATCATTTTAAACACAAACTCGCTTTAGGTCCAAACACTGACAATGCTCCATAAATGGGGAAAATGGAAGAAGATTTCAAAGATACCCCTCCTTTTCAGACAACTAGTAGCAATGAAGGTTGTATTTGGGAGATAACTACAAAAGATGAACAGCTTCCAACCCAACACACACAAGAATTTTTTACAAAAGGAAAAGTCTGGCCAAAGGAAAAGTCTGGCCAAAACAATTTATTCTGATTTACAGTACTTCAAATTTGTGCACAATCCTCTAAATCTATAATTTCAACAACCGGAAATGTTCAGAAATTTCAAACAAAGGTTAAAAATATTCTTGGAATACTTTTGCCAGAGAGATGCATCTCACAACTTTTCAATTTGGATTCTAGATCCTGGGCTTGTTTGTATCTCACTTCAAAGGATTACACTTAAGCGTGCGCTTAAGAGGCAGTTTAAGAGTAAAAAAGTGTGTTTGTTTGGTGTGAAGAATGCGGCACATTAATCAAGTGACGTCCTCCCTACTTACAGTGAAGTGAAGGAGTAACATTTAAGAGCAGTTCTAAAACCTAAACCTAAGAGCCCAATATGATGAGAATCCTAACACATTCATTCACTGTCCAACGATATTGACAGAGAGGGATAGAGCTGAAACAAGTGGTTTCAATAACCACAGATTAAGTCCCTGCACACAATTTTCTCTTTTTAGACGAGAATATAATATTGTGGCTCTTTTGATTGACTTCACACCTGAATGAACTGAATTTAAAGCTGCAGGACAATTCAGTTCAATCATTTTTTCAAAAATTAAGTACTTTATTTTAAGAGCAACATTTTTCAAAAGCATTCCGTTACGTATTGTTTTTTTATCCAGCCCTTATTTTACTTGAAATCAGAGAAACATTTTTTCATTATGAGTATGTATTATTTATAATATATACAGTTCAATTAAAAATCTGTAATAATTATTGTTTAGATATTATTCAATTGAACTTTATTTGATTTGACAGTCAGTTCTTGACTACATACAGATGTTAATACAACTGTTGGCTACTTCAATATATATGAGACTCAATAACACAAATTAGACATTGTGATGTTTCCGGACCTTTGCATGAGGAAATTCACTCGAACTGGACCTCGCTGAATTATAATTAAATACCCCTGGTATAGTTTGTCGAAAATAGTCATAATAAAGGCAAAATATATTGTGTCGCGGTATAGTATGGCGAATAAAGTCATGTTATAGTATGTCAAGAAAATCCATTAAAAAGCCAAAGTATTAGCGTGTCAAAAGTCAGTTTAATATGTTGAAAAAGGTCATAGAACTTCAAAAATAGTCACATGAATCCATATTATAGAATGTCAAGTCAAAAAAAGTTATGGTATAGCATGTCAAAACAAGTAATAAAAAAGGCATAGGGAAGTATGCTGAATATAGTCATGAAAGGTCATTAGTATATTATGTCAAAACAAGTAATAAAAAAGCCATAGTATATCAAAAATAGTCATAAGAAAGGCATAGTAAGTCTAAAAAGTTAGTATGGCAAAAATAAATAGTATGGCAAATAAAATTGGAATATGTCACAGAATAGTATGTCGGAAAAAAACAAACACCAAAAAGGCATAGTATAGTAAAATAAGTCATAGTATGGCAAATGAAAAATGGCATAGTGAAGTATGTGGAATACGGTCAATAAATGCCAATGTATATTATGTCAAAATAAGTTATAAAAAAGGCTAACTGTAGTGTGTCCTAACAATGTATGTCAAAAAAGGCATAGTATAGTTAACATAAAAAGTTATAGTATTATGTGTCAAAAACAGTTATAACAAAGGCGTAGTTTGGTCAAAATCATAAAAAGGCATTCTACAGTAGCCTATGTCCAAAAAGGTCATAGTACAAAAGGATTGTAGTTTGTCCATGAAAAGAATATGTATGTCCTTGTGTAATACGTGCAAAAAAGTCATACAAATTCAGAGTATATGACAAAAAAGTAATAGTATAGTAAGTCAAAAAAACAGTATAGAGAAAATGGTCTTGTAAAAGGCAATATATTATATGTCGCAATAGAACTCGTGAAAAGTAAATGAACAGTATGTCTAATATAGCCTGTAAAAAAATTAAAATAAAAAAAGTCTACAAAAATGCATGTATAGTATGTCAAAGAAATTAAAAAAAATGCATAGAAAAGTATGTCCAAAAAAGTCAAAGCATAGAAAAAACCTAGCCAATCAAATCCCAGGATGCACTTGGTCAGAAGCCACTCTCCTCCTTCCCTCCCCAGAGAAATAAGGAAACCAAAATATCAGAAAAAAGTTTTATTCAAAGTGCCTCCGCCAGCGTCACCGGGGCCTCCGTCGGCTTCGTCCGGCGCGTCTCCGCCAGCGTCGCCAGCGTCACCGGGGCCTCCGTCGGCTTCGTCCGGCGCGTCTCCGCCAGCATCGCCAGCATCGCCAGCGTCACCGGGGCCTCAGTAGGCTTCGTCCAGCGCGTCTCCAGCGTCGCCAGCGTCGCCAGCGTCGCCAGCGTCGCCAGCGTCACCGTGGCCTCAGTCGGCTTCGTCCGGCGCGTCTCCGCCAGCGTCGCCAGCGTCACCGGGGCCTCAGTAGGCTTCGTCCGGCGCGTCTCCAGCGTCGCCAGCGTCGCCAGCGTCACCGGGGCCTCAGTCAGCTTCGTCCGGCGCGTCTCCAGCGTCACCGGGGCCTCAGTCGGCTTCGTCCGGCGCGTCTCCGCCAGCGTCGCCAGCGTCACCGGGGCCTCAGTCGGCTTCGTCCGGTGCGTCACCGGGGCCTCCGTCGGGTCCGTCCAGCACGCGTCCGCCATCGCCGCCAGCGCCACCGGGGCCCCAGTCGGTGTCGTGGATGTTAAGGCATCAGCTAAAAATAAACATGTTTTACTACAACACAACATATATTGAACTCTTACAGTGGCCGATGATAAAATACGCAGCAACTGAAATCTTATGGTCAGTTGAGGACATTTTGTTGGAATCCAAACACCAAAAGCCAGACAGCATTAATGAAAACTTAACTAACCAAATTATGACACCAGGAACCTGATCCGTACAGAAACTTGCATTTTTCCAATAGGGTTAAACAGAACCTGCTCACCTTTTCTATACTCTCGCAGAGACATGGACTCATGTGAACAGAAATGTTAAGTGTAAGGGCCTTCTTTTATGGAGATGTCATTGGAAGACAAATCTATAGTAGGCCTACAAAAGAAATTTACTAATATTCTTACCTCTCATTTTCCTCTCCAGCCAGTCATTGCTTCTTTCAGTTGAGTCAGGTAAACAAGAGCCTATGGACACAGAAGCTGCCGTTTATCAAATTCTTTTGGCAGTTTGATGGCACATAAGACAAACCTGTCGCTGCTAAATGGAATTTCAAGAATAAAGAAATTAACATACCTAACTTTTGCTTTTCTCAACTACCAATGTCTTGAATACAAGCTCCAAACAGAACAAATATAAATACCTTTGGTACGCCAGACAGTCAGCAGACAAATAAACAAGGCCCAAAAAGCTCCCATCGCTTCAGTCACCAACAGAAAATGCTGCCTGTGCCACATGGCAGGTTAAATAACCCCATCGTGCAGGTGTCACAGCTGTTGCTGATCAGCTCTAATTGTCTCTCGAGAGAGTCAGTGCTAGTTGAGATGCAGCCCTTTCCTGTGAAAAATATTAAACAATCGATCAGATCATAAAACTCTGAGAATGTTGTATTCATGAATTTGATGACTGTTTTTTGATGTATGTTAAGAAGCAATCATCATTTTAAACACAAACTCGCTTTAGGTCCAAACACTGACAATGCTCCATAAATGGGGAAAATGGAAGAAGATTTCAAAGATACCCCTCCTTTTCAGACAACTAGTAGCAATGAAGGTTGTATTTGGGAGATAACTACAAAAGATGAACAGCTTCCAACCCAACACACACAAGAATTTTTTACAAAAGGAAAAGTCTGGCCAAAGGAAAAGTCTGGCCAAAACAATTTATTCTGATTTACAGTACTTCAAATTTGTGCACAATCCTCTAAATCTATAATTTCAACAACCGGAAATGTTCAGAAATTTCAAACAAAGGTTAAAAATATTCTTGGAATACTTTTGCCAGAGAGATGCATCTCACAACTTTTCAATTTGGATTCTAGATCCTGGGCTTGTTTGTATCTCACTTCAAAGGATTACACTTAAGCGTGCGCTTAAGAGGCAGTTTAAGAGTAAAAAAGTGTGTTTGTTTGGTGTGAAGAATGCGGCACATTAATCAAGTGACGTCCTCCCTACTTACAGTGAAGTGAAGGAGTAACATTTAAGAGCAGTTCTAAAACCTAAACCTAAGAGCCCAATATGATGAGAATCCTAACACATTCATTCACTGTCCAACGATATTGACAGAGAGGGATAGAGCTGAAACAAGTGGTTTCAATAACCACAGATTAAGTCCCTGCACACAATTTTCTCTTTTTAGACGAGAATATAATATTGTGGCTCTTTTGATTGACTTCACACCTGAATGAACTGAATTTAAAGCTGCAGGACAATTCAGTTCAATCATTTTTTCGAAAATTAAGTACTTTATTTTAAGAGCAACATTTTTCAAAAGCATTCCGTTACGTATTGTTTTTTTATCCAGCCCTTATTTTACTTGAAATCAGAGAAACATTTTTTCATTATGAGTATGTATTATTTATAATATATACAGTTCAATTAAAAATCTGTAATAATTATTGTTTAGATATTATTCAATTGAACTTTATTTGATTTGACAGTCAGTTCTTGACTACATACAGATGTTAACACAACTGTTGGCTACTTCAATATATATGAGACTCAATAACACAAATTAGACATTGTGATGTTTCCGGACCTTTGCATGAGGAAATTCACTCGAACTGGACCTCGCTGAATTATAATTAAATACCCCTGGTATAGTTTGTCGAAAATAGTCATAATAAAGGCAAAATATATTGTGTCGCGGTATAGTATGGCGAATAAAGTCATGTTATAGTATGTCAAGAAAATCCATTAAAAAGCCAAAGTATTAGCGTGTCAAAAGTCAGTTTAATATGTTGAAAAAGGTCATAGAACTTCAAAAATAGTCACATGAATCCATATTATAGAATGTCAAGTCAAAAAAAGTTATGGTATAGCATGTCAAAACAAGTAATAAAAAAGGCATAGGGAAGTATGCTGAATATAGTCATGAAAGGTCATTAGTATATTATGTCAAAACAAGTAATAAAAAAGCCATAGTATATCAAAAATAGTCATAAGAAAGGCATAGTAAGTCTAAAAAGTTAGTATGGCAAATAAAATTGGAATATGTCACAGAATAGTATGTCGGAAAAAAACAAACACCAAAAAGGCATAGTATAGTAAAATAAGTCATAGTATGGCAAATGAAAAATGGCATAGTGAAGTATGTGGAATACGGTCAATAAATGCCAAAGTATATTATGTCAAAATAAGTTATAAAAAAGGCTAACTGTAGTGTGTCCTAACAATGTATGTCAAAAAAGGCATAGTATAGTTAACATAAAAAGTTATAGTATTATGTGTCAAAAACAGTTATAACAAAGGCGTAGTTTGGTCAAAATCATAAAAAGGCATTCTACAGTAGCCTATGTCCAAAAAGGTCATAGTACAAAAGGATTGTAGTTTGTCCATGAAAAGAATATGTATGTCCTTGTGTAATACGTGCAAAAAAGTCATACAAATTCAGAGTATATGACAAAAAAGTAATAGTATAGTAAGTCAAAAAAACAGTATAGAGAAAATGGTCTTGTAAAAGGCAATATATTATATGTCGCAATAGAACTCGTGAAAAGTAAATGAACAGTATGTCTAATATAGCCTGTAAAAAAATTTAAATAAAAAAAGTCTACAAAAATGCATGTATAGTATGTCAAAGAAATAAAAAAAAATGCATAGAAAAGTATGTCCAAAAAAGTCAAAGCATAGAAAAAACCTAGCCAATCAAATCCCAGGATGCACTTGGTCAGAAGCCACTCTCCTCCTTCCCTCCCCAGAGAAATAAGGAAACCAAAATATCAGAAAAAAGTTTTATTCAAAGTGCCTCCGCCAGCGTCACCGGGGCCTCCGTCGGCTTCGTCCGGCGCGTCTCCGCCAGCGTCGCCAGCGTCACCGGGGCCTCCGTCGGCTTCGTCCGGCGCGTCTCCGCCAGCATCGCCAGCATCGCCAGCATCACCGGGGCCTCAGTAGGCTTCGTCCAGCGCGTCTCCAGCGTCGCCAGCGTCACCGGGGCCTCAGTCGGCTTCGTCCGGCGCGTCTCCAGCGTAGGCTTCGTCCGGCGCGTCTCCGCCAGCGTCGCCAGCGTCACCGGGGCCTCAGTAGGCTTCGTCCGGCGCGTCTCCAGCGTCGCCAGCGTCGCCAGCGTCACCGGGGCCTCCGTCGGCTTCGTCCGGCGCGTCTCCAACATCGCCTCCGTAGGCTTCGTCCGGCGCGTCTCCGCCAGCATCGCCAGCGTCACCGGGGCCTCAGTAGACTTCGTCCAGCGCGTCTCCAGCGTCGCCAGCGTCACCGGGGCCTCAGTCGGCTTCGTCCGGCGCGTCTCCAGCGTAGGCTTCGTCCGGCGCGTCTCCGCCAGCGTCACCGGGGCCTCAGTAGGCTTCGTCCGGCGCGTCGCCAGCGTCGCCAGCGTCACCGGGGCCTCAGTCGGCTTCGTCCGGCGCGTCTCCAGCGTCACCGGGGCCTCAGTCGGCTTCGTCCGGCGCATCTCCGCCAGCGTCGCCAGCGTCACCGGGGCCTCAGTCGGCTTCGTCCGGTGCGTCACCGGGGCTTCCGTCGGGTCCGTCCAGCATGCGTCCGCCATCGCCGCCAGCGCCACCGGGGCCTCAGTCGGTGTCGTGGATGTTAAGGCATCAGCTAAAAATAAATATGTTTTACTACAACACAACATATATTGAACTCTTACAGTGGCCGATGATAAAATACGCAGCAACTGAAATCTTATGGTCAGTTGAGGACATTTTGTTGGAATCCAAACACCAAAAGCCAGACAGCATTAATGAAAACTTAACTAACCAAATTATGACACCAGGAACCTGATCCGTACAGAAACTTGCATTTTTCCAATAGGGTTAAACAGAACCTGCTCACCTTTTCTATACTCTCGCAGAGACATGGACTCATGTGAACAGAAATGTTAAGTGTAAGGGCCTTCTTTATGGAGATGTCATTGGAAGACAAATCTATAGTAGGCCTACAAAAGAAATTGACTAATATTCTTACCTCTCATTTTCCTCTCCAGCCAGTCATTGCTTCTTTCAGTTGAGTCAGGTAAACAAGAGCCTATGGACACAGAAGTTGCCGTTTATCAAATTCTTTTGGCAGTTTGATGGCACATAAGACAAACCTGTCGCTGCTAAATGGAATTTCAAGAATAAAGAAATTAACATACCTAACTTTTGCTTTTCTCAACTACCAATGTCTTGAATACAAGCTCCAAACAGAACAAATATAAATACCTTTGGTACGCCAGACAGTCAGCAGACAAATAAACAAGGCCCAAAAAGCTCCCATCGCTTCAGTCACCAACAGAAAATGCTGCCTGTGCCACATGGCAGGTTAAATAACCCCATCGTGCAGGTGTCACAGCTGTTGCTGATCAGCTCTAATTGTCTCTCGAGAGAGTCAGTGCTAGTTGAGATGCAGCCCTTTCCTGTGAAAAATATTAAACAATCGATCAGATCATAAAACTCTGAGAATGTTGTATTCATGAATTTGATGACTGTTTTTTGATGTATGTTAAGAAGCAATCATCATTTTAAACACAAACTCGCTTTAGGTCCAAACACTGACAATGCTCCATAAATGGGGAAAATGGAAGAAGATTTCAAAGATACCCCTCCTTTTCAGACAACTAGTAGCAATGAAGGTTGTATTTGGGAGATAACTACAAAAGATGAACAGCTTCCAACCCAACACACACAAGAATTTTTTACAAAAGGAAAAGTCTGGCCAAAGGAAAAGTCTGGCCAAAACAATTTATTCTGATTTACAGTACTTCAAATTTGTGCACAATCCTCTAAATCTATAATTTCAACAACCGGAAATGTTCAGAAATTTCAAACAAAGGTTAAAAATATTCTTGGAATACTTTTGCCAGAGAGATGCATCTCACAACTTTTCAATTTGGATTCTAGATCCTGGGCTTGTTTGTATCTCACTTCAAAGGATTACACTTAAGCGTGCGCTTAAGAGGCAGTTTAAGAGTAAAAAAGTGTGTTTGTTTGGTGTGAAGAATGCGGCACATTAATCAAGTGACGTCCTCCCTACTTACAGTGAAGTGAAGGAGTAACATTTAAGAGCAGTTCTAAAACCTAAACCTAAGAGCCCAATATGATGAGAATCCTAACACATTCATTCACTGTCCAACGATATTGACAGAGAGGGATAGAGCTGAAACAAGTGGTTTCAATAACCACAGATTAAGTCCCTGCACACAATTTTCTCTTTTTAGACGAGAATATAATATTGTGGCTCTTTTGATTGACTTCACACCTGAATGAACTGAATTTAAAGCTGCAGGACAATTCAGTTCAATCATTTTTTCGAAAATTAAGTACTTTATTTTAAGAGCAACATTTTTCAAAAGCATTCCGTTACGTATTGTTTTTTTATCCAGCCCTTATTTTACTTGAAATCAGAGAAACATTTTTTCATTATGAGTATGTATTATTTATAATATATACAGTTCAATTAAAAATCTGTAATAATTATTGTTTAGATATTATTCAATTGAACTTTATTTGATTTGACAGTCAGTTCTTGACTACATACAGATGTTAATACAACTGTTGGCTACTTCAATATATATGAGACTCAATAACACAAATTAGACATTGTGATGTTTCCGGACCTTTGCATGAGGAAATTCACTCGAACTGGACCTCGCTGAATTATAATTAAATACCCCTGGTATAGTTTGTCGAAAATAGTCATAATAAAGGCAAAATATATTGTGTCGCGGTATAGTATGGCGAATAAAGTCATGTTATAGTATGTCAAGAAAATCCATTAAAAAGCCAAAGTATTAGCGTGTCAAAAGTCAGTTTAATATGTTGAAAAAGGTCATAGAACTTCAAAAATAGTCACATGAATCCATATTATAGAATGTCAAGTCAAAAAAAGTTATGGTATAGCATGTCAAAACAAGTAATAAAAAAGGCATAGGGAAGTATGCTGAATATAGTCATGAAAGGTCATTAGTATATTATGTCAAAACAAGTAATAAAAAAGCCATAGTATATCAAAAATAGTCATAAGAAAGGCATAGTAAGTCTAAAAAGTTAGTATGGCAAATAAAATTGGAATATGTCACAGAATAGTATGTCGGAAAAAAACAAACACCAAAAAGGCATAGTATAGTAAAATAAGTCATAGTATGGCAAATGAAAAATGGCATAGTGAAGTATGTGGAATACGGTCAATAAATGCCAAAGTATATTATGTCAAAATAAGTTATAAAAAAGGCTAACTGTAGTGTGTCCTAACAATGTATGTCAAAAAAGGCATAGTATAGTTAACATAAAAAGTTATAGTATTATGTGTCAAAAACAGTTATAACAAAGGCGTAGTTTAGTCAAAATCATAAAAAGGCATTCTACAGTAGCCTATGTCCAAAAAGGTCATAGTACAAAAGGATTGTAGTTTGTCCATGAAAAGAATATGTATGTCCTTGTGTAATACGTGCAAAAAAGTCATACAAATTCAGAGTATATGACAAAAAAGTAATAGTATAGTAAGTCAAAAAAACAGTATAGAGAAAATGGTCTTGTAAAAGGCAATATATTATATGTCGCAATAGAACTCGTGAAAAGTAAATGAACAGTATGTCTAATATAGCCTGTAAAAAAATTTAAATAAAAAAAGTCTACAAAAATGCATGTATAGTATGTCAAAGAAATAAAAAAAAATGCATAGAAAAGTATGTCCAAAAAAGTCAAAGCATAGAAAAAACCTAGCCAATCAAATCCCAGGATGCACTTGGTCAGAAGCCACTCTCCTCCTTCCCTCCCCAGAGAAATAAGGAAACCAAAATATCAGAAAAAAGTTTTATTCAAAGTGCCTCCGCCAGCGTCACCGGGGCCTCCGTCGGCTTCGTCCGGCGCGTCTCCGCCAGCGTCGCCAGCGTCACCGGGGCCTCCGTCGGCTTCGTCCGGCGCGTCTCCGCCAGCATCGCCAGCATCGCCAGCATCACCGGGGCCTCAGTAGGCTTCGTCCAGCGCGTCTCCAGCGTCGCCAGCGTCACCGGGGCCTCAGTCGGCTTCGTCCGGCGCGTCTCCAGCGTAGGCTTCGTCCGGCGCGTCTCCGCCAGCGTCGCCAGCGTCACCGGGGCCTCAGTAGGCTTCGTCCGGCGCGTCTCCAGCGTCGCCAGCGTCGCCAGCGTCACCGGGGCCTCCGTCGGCTTCGTCCGGCGCGTCTCCAACATCGCCTCCGTAGGCTTCGTCCGGCGCGTCTCCGCCAGCATCGCCAGCGTCACCGGGGCCTCAGTAGACTTCGTCCAGCGCGTCTCCAGCGTCGCCAGCGTCACCGGGGCCTCAGTCGGCTTCGTCCGGCGCGTCTCCAGCGTAGGCTTCGTCCGGCGCGTCTCCGCCAGCGTCACCGGGGCCTCAGTAGGCTTCGTCCGGCGCGTCGCCAGCGTCGCCAGCGTCACCGGGGCCTCAGTCGGCTTCGTCCGGCGCGTCTCCAGCGTCACCGGGGCCTCAGTCGGCTTCGTCCGGCGCATCTCCGCCAGCGTCGCCAGCGTCACCGGGGCCTCAGTCGGCTTCGTCCGGTGCGTCACCGGGGCTTCCGTCGGGTCCGTCCAGCATGCGTCCGCCATCGCCGCCAGCGCCACCGGGGCCTCAGTCGGTGTCGTGGATGTTAAGGCATCAGCTAAAAATAAATATGTTTTACTACAACACAACATATATTGAACTCTTACAGTGGCCGATGATAAAATACGCAGCAACTGAAATCTTATGGTCAGTTGAGGACATTTTGTTGGAATCCAAACACCAAAAGCCAGACAGCATTAATGAAAACTTAACTAACCAAATTATGACACCAGGAACCTGATCCGTACAGAAACTTGCATTTTTCCAATAGGGTTAAACAGAACCTGCTCACCTTTTCTATACTCTCGCAGAGACATGGACTCATGTGAACAGAAATGTTAAGTGTAAGGGCCTTCTTTATGGAGATGTCATTGGAAGACAAATCTATAGTAGGCCTACAAAAGAAATTGACTAATATTCTTACCTCTCATTTTCCTCTCCAGCCAGTCATTGCTTCTTTCAGTTGAGTCAGGTAAACAAGAGCCTATGGACACAGAAGTTGCCGTTTATCAAATTCTTTTGGCAGTTTGATGGCACATAAGACAAACCTGTCGCTGCTAAATGGAATTTCAAGAATAAAGAAATTAACATACCTAACTTTTGCTTTTCTCAACTACCAATGTCTTGAATACAAGCTCCAAACAGAACAAATATAAATACCTTTGGTACGCCAGACAGTCAGCAGACAAATAAACAAGGCCCAAAAAGCTCCCATCGCTTCAGTCACCAACAGAAAATGCTGCCTGTGCCACATGGCAGGTTAAATAACCCCATCGTGCAGGTGTCACAGCTGTTGCTGATCAGCTCTAATTGTCTCTCGAGAGAGTCAGTGCTAGTTGAGATGCAGCCCTTTCCTGTGAAAAATATTAAACAATCGATCAGATCATAAAACTCTGAGAATGTTGTATTCATGAATTTGATGACTGTTTTTTGATGTATGTTAAGAAGCAATCATCATTTTAAACACAAACTCGCTTTAGGTCCAAACACTGACAATGCTCCATAAATGGGGAAAATGGAAGAAGATTTCAAAGATACCCCTCCTTTTCAGACAACTAGTAGCAATGAAGGTTGTATTTGGGAGATAACTACAAAAGATGAACAGCTTCCAACCCAACACACACAAGAATTTTTTACAAAAGGAAAAGTCTGGCCAAAGGAAAAGTCTGGCCAAAACAATTTATTCTGATTTACAGTACTTCAAATTTGTGCACAATCCTCTAAATCTATAATTTCAACAACCGGAAATGTTCAGAAATTTCAAACAAAGGTTAAAAATATTCTTGGAATACTTTTGCCAGAGAGATGCATCTCACAACTTTTCAATTTGGATTCTAGATCCTGGGCTTGTTTGTATCTCACTTCAAAGGATTACACTTAAGCGTGCGCTTAAGAGGCAGTTTAAGAGTAAAAAAGTGTGTTTGTTTGGTGTGAAGAATGCGGCACATTAATCAAGTGACGTCCTCCCTACTTACAGTGAAGTGAAGGAGTAACATTTAAGAGCAGTTCTAAAACCTAAACCTAAGAGCCCAATATGATGAGAATCCTAACACATTCATTCACTGTCCAACGATATTGACAGAGAGGGATAGAGCTGAAACAAGTGGTTTCAATAACCACAGATTAAGTCCCTGCACACAATTTTCTCTTTTTAGACGAGAATATAATATTGTGGCTCTTTTGATTGACTTCACACCTGAATGAACTGAATTTAAAGCTGCAGGACAATTCAGTTCAATCATTTTTTCGAAAATTAAGTACTTTATTTTAAGAGCAACATTTTTCAAAAGCATTCCGTTACGTATTGTTTTTTTATCCAGCCCTTATTTTACTTGAAATCAGAGAAACATTTTTTCATTATGAGTATGTATTATTTATAATATATACAGTTCAATTAAAAATCTGTAATAATTATTGTTTAGATATTATTCAATTGAACTTTATTTGATTTGACAGTCAGTTCTTGACTACATACAGATGTTAATACAACTGTTGGCTACTTCAATATATATGAGACTCAATAACACAAATTAGACATTGTGATGTTTCCGGACCTTTGCATGAGGAAATTCACTCGAACTGGACCTCGCTGAATTATAATTAAATACCCCTGGTATAGTTTGTCGAAAATAGTCATAATAAAGGCAAAATATATTGTGTCGCGGTATAGTATGGCGAATAAAGTCATGTTATAGTATGTCAAGAAAATCCATTAAAAAGCCAAAGTATTAGCGTGTCAAAAGTCAGTTTAATATGTTGAAAAAGGTCATAGAACTTCAAAAATAGTCACATGAATCCATATTATAGAATGTCAAGTCAAAAAAAGTTATGGCATAGCATGTCAAAAAAGTAATAAAAAAGGCATAGGGAAGTATGCTGAATATAGTCATGAAAGGTCATTAGTATATTATGTCAAAACAAGTAATAAAAAAGCCATAGTATATCAAAAATAGTCATAAGAAAGGCATAGTAAGTCTAAAAAGTTAGTATGGCAAATAAAATTGGAATATGTCACAGAATAGTATGTCGGAAAAAAACAAACACCAAAAAGGCATAGTATAGTAAAATAAGTCATAGTATGGCAAATGAAAAATGGCATAGTGAAGTATGTGGAATACGGTCAATAAATGCCAAAGTATATTATGTCAAAATAAGTTATAAAAAAGGCTAACTGTAGTGTGTCCTAACAATGTATGTCAAAAAAGGCATAGTATAGTTAACATAAAAAGTTATAGTATTATGTGTCAAAAACAGTTATAACAAAGGCGTAGTTTGGTCAAAATCATAAAAAGGCATTCTACAGTAGCCTATGTCCAAAAAGGTCATAGTACAAAAGGATTGTAGTTTGTCCATGAAAAGAATATGTATGTCCTTGTGTAATACGTGCAAAAAAGTCATACAAATTCAGAGTATATGACAAAAAAGTAATAGTATAGTAAGTCAAAAAAACAGTATAGAGAAAATGGTCTTGTAAAAGGCAATATATTATATGTCGCAATAGAACTCGTGAAAAGTAAATGAACAGTATGTCTAATATAGCCTGTAAAAAAATAAAAATAAAAAAAGTCTACAAAAATGCATGTATAGTATGTCAAAGAAATAAAAAAAAATGCATAGAAAAGTATGTCCAAAAAAGTCAAAGCATAGAAAAAACCTAGCCAATCAAATCCCAGGATGCACTTGGTCAGAAGCCACTCTCCTCCTTCCCGCCCCAGAGAAATAAGGAAACCAAAATATCCGAAAAAAGTTTTATTCAAAGTGCCTCCGCCAGCGTCACCGGGGCCTCCGTCGGCTTCGTCCGGCGCGTCTCCGCCAGCGTCGCCAGCGTCACCGGGGCCTCCGTCGGCTTCGTCCGGCGCGTCTCCGCCAGCATCGCCAGCATCGCCAGCGTCACCGGGGCCTCAGTAGGCTTCGTCCAGCGCGTCTCCAGCGTCGCCAGCGTCGCCAGCGTCGCCAGCGTCACCGGGGCCTCAGTCGGCTTCGTCCGGCGCGTCTCCAGCGTAGGCTTCGTCCGGCGCGTCTCCGCCAGCGTCGCCAGCGTCACCGGGGCCTCAGTAGGCTTCGTCCGGCGCGTCTCCAGCGTCGCCAGCGTCGCCAGCGTCACCGGGGCCTCAGTCAGCTTCGTCCGGCGCGTCTCCAGCGTCACCGGGGCCTCAGTCGGCTTCGTCCGGCGCGTCTCCGCCAGCGTCGCCAGCGTCACCGGGGCCTCAGTCGGCTTCGTCCGGTGCGTCACCGGGGCCTCAGTCGGCTTCGTCCGGTGCGTCACCGGGGCCTCCGTCGGGTCCGTCCAGCACGCGTCCGCCATCGCCGCCAGCGCCACCGGGGCCTCAGTCGGTGTCGTGGATGTTAAGGCATCAGCTAAAAATAAACATGTTTTACTACAACACAACATATATTGAACTCTTACAGTGGCCGATGATAAAATACGCAGCAACTGAAATCTTATGGTCAGTTGAGGACATTTTGTTGGAATCCAAACACCAAAAGCCAGACAGCATTAATGAAAACTTAACTAACCAAATTATGACACCAGGAACCTGATCCGTACAGAAACTTGCATTTTTCCAATAGGGTTAAACAGAACCTGCTCACCTTTTCTATACTCTCGCAGAGACATGGACTCATGTGAACAGAAATGTTAAGTGTAAGGGCCTTCTTTTATGGAGATGTCATTGGAAGACAAATCTATAGTAGGCCTACAAAAGAAATTTACTAATATTCTTACCTCTCATTTTCCTCTCCAGCCAGTCATTGCTTCTTTCAGTTGAGTCAGGTAAACAAGAGCCTATGGACACAGAAGTTGCCGTTTATCAAATTCTTTTGGCAGTTTGATGGCACATAAGACAAACCTGTCGCTGCTAAATGGAATTTCAAGAATAAAGAAATTAACATACCTAACTTTTGCTTTTCTCAACTACCAATGTCTTGAATACAAGCTCCAAACAGAACAAATATAAATACCTTTGGTACGCCAGACAGTCAGCAGACAAATAAACAAGGCCCAAAAAGCTCCCATCGCTTCAGTCACCAACAGAAAATGCTGCCTGTGCCACATGGCAGGTTAAATAACCCCATCGTGCAGGTGTCACAGCTGTTGCTGATCAGCTCTAATTGTCTCTCGAGAGAGTCAGTGCTAGTTGAGATGCAGCCCTTTCCTGTGAAAAATATTAAACAATCGATCAGATCATAAAACTCTGAGAATGTTGTATTCATGAATTTGATGACTGTTTTTTGATGTATGTTAAGAAGCAATCATCATTTTAAACACAAACTCGCTTTAGGTCCAAACACTGACAATGCTCCATAAATGGGGAAAATGGAAGAAGATTTCAAAGATACCCCTCCTTTTCAGACAACTAGTAGCAATGAAGGTTGTATTTGGGAGATAACTACAAAAGATGAACAGCTTCCAACCCAACACACACAAGAATTTTTTACAAAAGGAAAAGTCTGGCCAAAGGAAAAGTCTGGCCAAAACAATTTATTCTGATTTACAGTACTTCAAATTTGTGCACAATCCTCTAAATCTATAATTTCAACAACAGGAAATGTTCAGAAATTTCAAACAAAGGTTAAAAATATTCTTGGAATACTTTTGCCAGAGAGATGCATCTCACAACTTTTCAATTTGGATTCTAGATCCTGGGCTTGTTTGTATCTCACTTCAAAGGACTACACTTAAGCGTGCGCTTAAGAGGCAGTTTAAGAGTAAAAAAGTGTGTTTGTTTGGTGTGAAGAATGCGGCACATTAATCAAGTGACGTCCTCCCTACTTACAGTGAAGTGAAGGAGTAACATTTAAGAGCAGTTCTAAAACCTAAACCTAAGAGCCCAATATGATGAGAATCCTAACACATTCATTCAATTCAATTCAATTCAATTCAAATTTATTTTGTATAGCCCAAAATCACAAATTACAAATTTGCCTCAGAGGGCTTTACAATATGTACACATGACATCCTCTTGTCCCGGAACCCTCACATCGGAACAGGAAAAACTCCCCCAAAAACCCCTTTAACGGGGAGAAAAGAGGAAGAGACCTTAGGGAGACTAACAGAGGAGGGATCCCTCTCCCAGGATGGACAGAAGTGCAATAGATGTCAAGTGTTGAACAGCATAACAAAATTACAACACATGCAATGTAATTTCAACACATTCAATGTATGACAGAACTACGGCAGGTGGAAAGACCAGGTCCAGGTACAGCCCGGATCAGAGGTACCTGCGAGGCGATAAAGCACAGATACTCTGGTGAAAAAGCTGGTCAATAATGTGCATTAATGGGACCGGTAATATGAAATAGTAATGTAAGTAATAATAAGAGTGTTGTTTATTAGTGGGAGTCAGCAGGGTTAAAGCGGGCGGAAGGACCAGGGTCCAGATGAAACCACGATACATGGAAACCTGTGAGGAGAGAAAGCACAAAGACTCCGGGGAAGAAACAAAGTCAGTAATGTGCATTTAGTGGTAACGGTAATGTGGTTAATAATGTTAATAATAAAATAGGTAGTAGGTATCTGCAGGGCCATGGCGGGTGGAAGGACCAGAGTCCAGATGAAACCACGATCCATGGGAACCTGTGGGGCGAGAAAGCACAAAGACTCCGTCTGCGCCAACGAGCAGGTGCGAAGGGTAGAGGAAGCCTGGGGGGATCCTCCTGAGCGTCTGACCACAGCCTCCTTCAGAAACGTACGGCGGTCCTTCCCGGTGGCGGAGCGGCGAGTCGTCAGATCAGCGCTGGCCACAGGTGGGACAGACGTGGCGGGAGTGGTTGGAAGTGGTTGGAGTGGTTGGAGGTGGTTAGCGGTTGCTTCCCAGCTGGTTTTCTCCGGCGGCCGCGGCCCACCACCTCAGTCCAGGATGCCGGTTTCGGAGTGGAGCTATGGGTCGGATCTATAGCGGATCTATAGCCAGCCCTAACTATAAGCACTATCAAAAAGGAAAGTCTTAAGCTTACTCTTAAATGTGGTGAGTGTGTCTGCCCCCCGGACTGAAACGGGAAGCTTGTTCCACAAAAGAGGAGCTTGGTAACTGAAGGCTCTGGCTCCCATCCTACTCTTTAAGACTCTAGGAACCACAAGTAACCCTGAATTAGTGGAGCGCAGCTCCCTAGTAGGATAATATGGTACTATAAGCTCTTTAAGATATGATGGTGCCCGACCAGTTCGGGCTTTGTAGGTGAGTAAAAGAATTTTAAATTCTATTCTAGATTTTACAGGGAGCCAGTGCAGAGAAGCTAATACAGGACTAATATGATCTCTTTTCTTAGTTCTTGTTAGTACACGAGCTGCAGCATTCTGAATCAGCTGGAGAGATTTAAGAGATTTATTAGAGCAACCTGAAAATAAGGAATTGCAGTAATCTAGTCTAGAGGTAACAAATGCATGAACTAATTTCTCTGCATCGCTATGAGACAAGATGTGTCTGATTTTTGAAATATTACGTAGGTGAAAAAAGGCAGTCCTAGAAATTTGTTTTATCTGAGAATTAAAAGACAAATCCTGATCAAAAATGACCCCAAGATTCTTTACGGTGGAGCTGGATGTCAGCGCAATGCCATCTGGAGAAACTATGTCATTAGATAACTGATTTCGAAGGTGTTCTGGGCCTAGTAGAATAACTTCAGTTTTGTCTGCGTTTAACATCAGGAAGTTGCAAGTCATCCAGGTTTTTATGTCCTTTAGACATGCTTGCAGTTTAGTGAGCTGGTTGGTTTCATCTGGTTTAATCGATATATACAATTGAGTATCATCTGCATAACAATGAAACTTTATGGAGTGTTCTCTGATAATATTACCTAAAGGAAGCATATATAAGGTGAACAAAATTGGTCCAAGCACAGAACCTTGTGGAACTCCATAACTAACGTTGGTCCTCATCGAGGCTTCATCGTTTACATATACAAACTGAGATCGATCCGATAAATAGGATCCAAACCAGTTCAGTGCGGTTCCTTTGATACCAATATAATGTTCTAGTCTCTGTAACAGGATATAATGGTCTATGGTGTCGAACGCAGCACTAAGGTCTAACAAGACAAGAACAGAGACAAGTCCTTTGTCTGATGCAATTAGAAGGTCATTAGTAATTTTTACCAGAGCTGTCTCAGTGCTGTGATGCTTTCTAAATCCTGACTGAAAATCCTCAAATAAACTATTGTTATGTAGAAAGTCACACAACTGATTAGCTACTGCTTTCTCAAGGATCTTAGAGAGGAATGGAAGGTTGGAGATCGGTCTATAGTTAGCCAACACCTCTGGGTCGAGAGTGGGCTTCTTAAGAAGAGGTTTAATTACAGCTACTTTGAAGGACTGTGGTACATGGCCTGTTAGTAGAGACAGGTTGATCATATCTAGTAGAGATGTGCTAATTATTGGTAGCACTTCTTTAAGCAGTCTAGTCGGTATAGGATCCAAGAGACAGGTAGAAGGTTTAGACTTTGAGATTGTTGAAGTTAATTTATCAAGATCGATGGGAGCAAAGCCATCCAGACATATATCATGGCCTGCAGCTGTTTCCAAGGGTACCCTATTTGAGGAAAGATCGGTACTAGTCGAGGGCAGTACATTGTTAATGCTCTCTCTAATAGTTATGATCTTATCATTAAAGAAGTTCATGAAGTCATTACTACTGAGGTCTATAGGAATACACGGCTCAACAGAGCTGTGACTCTCTGTCAGCCTGGCTACAGTGCTGAAGAGAAACCTGGGGTTGTTCTTATTTTTCTCTATCAACGATGAGTAATAGGCTGCTCTGGCATTACGGAGGACCTTCTTATATATCTTAAGACTGTCTCGCCAGACTAACCGAGATTCTTCCAAGTTAGTGGAACGCCATGTCCTTTCAAGTTTTCGCAATGTCTGCTTTAATTTACGGGTTTGAGGGTTATACCATGGGGCGAACCTCCTTTGTTTTACTAACTTCTTTTTTAGAGGAGCAATAGAGTCTAGTGTCCTTCTCAGTAAGCTAGTAGCACTATCGACAAGATGATCAATCTGGGTCGGACTAAAGTTATCACAGGAGTCCTCTGTTATATCAAAGCATGGTATTGAGTTGAATAAAGATGGAATCGCTTCTTTAAACTGAGCTACGGCACCATCAGATAGACATCTAGTGTAATAGCTCTTGCTTAATGGCGCACACTCAGTTAATAGGAACTCAAAAGCCACTAGACAATGGTCCGACAAGAGAGGGTTCTGCGGAAAGACCACCAAATCTTCTATTAAGATGCCATAAGTCAGAACCAGGTCAAGGGTGTGGTTAAAACAGTGAGTGGGTTTCTGTACACTCTGACAGAAACCAATCGAATCTAATAATAAGATAAACGCAGTACTAAGGCTATCATTCTCGACATCCACATGAATATTAAAGTCACCTACAATAATTACTTTATCTGTTTTAAGGACCAGGCTTGACAGAAACTGAGAAAACTCTGATAAAAATTCAGAATACGGACCTGGGGCTCGGTACACTATAACAAATATAACTGGCTGTATTGTTTTCCACGTTGGGTGTGAAAGACTAAGAACCAGGCTTTCAAACGAGTTATAGTCTAGTTTAGGTTTCGGGTTCAATAATAGGCTTGAGTCAAAGATGGCTGCTACTCCACCTCCTCGGCCGGTGCCTCGAGGAATGTGAGTATTAATATGACTTGGAGGAGTTGATTCATTTAGGCTGACATATTCTTCATTACACAGCCAGGTTTCAGTAAGACAAAATAAATCAATATGATTATCTGATATTAACTCATTTACTAATACAGCTTTAGATGACAAAGATCTGATATTTAAGAGTCCACATTTAATTATCCTATGTTGTTGCACTGTTGCGTTAGTTTTAACTTGGATTAGATTATTTAATATAACTCCTCGACTGTTTAGTTTTGAATTAATTAATTTAAGTGGCCGTGGGGCAGACACAGTCTCTATATGGTTTTGGGTAAGTAGCTGCTCTAATGGAAGCTCAGAGAAGTGTGTAAGACTACAACTCTGCTTCCTGGTCTGTACCCTGGGTTGTCATTCACTGTCCAACGATATTGACAGAGAGGGATAGAGCTGAAACAAGTGGTTTCAATAACCACAGTTTAAGTCCCTGCACACAATTTTCTCTTTTTAGACGAGAATATAATATTGTGGCTCTTTTGATTGACTTCACACCTGAATGAACTGAATTTAAAGCTGCAGGACAATTCAGTTCAATCATTTTTTCGAAAATTAAGTACTTTATTTTAAGAGCAACATTTTTCAAAAGCATTCTGTTACGTATTGTTTTTTATCCAGCCCTTATTTTACTTGAAATCAGAGAAACATTTTTTTAATTATGAGTATGTATTATTTATAATATATACAGTTCAATTAAAAATCTGTAATAATTATTGTTTAGATATTATTCAATTGAACTTAATTTGATTTGACAGTCAGTTCTTGACTACATACAGATGTTAATACAACTGTTGGCTACTTCAATATATATGAGACTCAATAACACAAATTAGACATTGTGATGTTTCCGGACCTTTGCATGAGGAAATTCACTCGAACTGGACCTCGCTGAATTATAATTAAATACCCCTGGTATAGTTTGTCGAAAATAGTCATAATAAAGGCAAAATATATTGTGTCGCGGTATAGTATGGCGAATAAAGTCATGTTATAGTATGTCAAGAAAATCCATTAAAAAGCCAAAGTATTAGCGTGTCAAAAGTCAGTTTAATATGTTGAAAAAGGTCATAGAACTTCAAAAATAGTCACATGAATCCATATTATAGAATGTCAAGTCAAAAAAAGTTATGGTATAGCATGTAAAAAAAGTAATAAAAAAGGCATAGGGAAGTATGCTGAATATAGTCATGAAAGGTCATTAGTATATTATGTCAAAACAAGTAATAAAAAAGCCATAGTATATCAAAAATAGTCATAAGAAAGGCATAGTAAGTCTAAAAAGTTAGTATGGCAAATAAAATTGGAATAAGTCACAGAATAGTATGTCGGAAAAAAACAAACACCAAAAAGGCATAGTATAGTAAAATAAGTCATAGTATGGCAAATGAAAAATGGCATAGTGAAGTATGTGGAATACGGTCAATAAATGCCAAAGTATATTATGTCAAAATAAGTTATGAAAAAAGGCTAACTGTAGTGTGTCCTAACAATGTATGTCAAAAAAGGCATAGTATAGTTAACATAAAAAGTTATAGTATTATGTGTCAAAAACAGTTATAACAAAGGCGTAGTTTAGTCAAAATCATAAAAAGGCATTCTACAGTAGCCTATGTCCAAAAAGGTCATAGTACAAAAGGATTGTAGTTTGTCCATGAAAAGAATATGTATGTCCTTGTGTAATACGTGCAAAAAAGTCATACAAATTCAGAGTATGACAAAAAAGTAATAGTATAGTAAGTCAAAAAAACAGTATAGAGAAAATGGTCTTGTAAAAGGCAATATATTATATGTCGCAATAGAACTCGTGAAAAGTAAATGAACAGTATGTCTAATATAGCCTTTAAAAAAATAAAAATAAAAAAAGTCTACAAAAATGCATGTAAAGTATGTCAAAGAAATAAAAAAAAATGCATAGAAAAGTATGTCCAAAAAAGTCAAAGCATAGAAAAAACCTAGCCAATCAAATCCCAGGATGCACTTGGTCAGAAGCCACTCTCCTCCTTCCCTCCCCAGAGAAATAAGGAAACCAAAATATCAGAAAAAAGTTTTATTCAAAGTGCCTCCGCCAGCGTCACCGGGGCCTCCGTCGGCTTCGTCCGGCGCGTCTCCAGCGTCGCCTCCGTAGGCTTCGTCCGGCGCGTCTCCGCCAGCGTCGCCAGCGTCACCGGGGCCTCAGTAGGCTTCGTCCAGCGCGTCTCCAGCGTCGCCAGCGTCGCCAGCGTCACCGGGGCCTCAGTAGGCTTCGTCCAGCGCGTCTCCAGCGTCGCCAGCGTCGCCAGCGTCACCGGGGCCTCAGTCGGCTTCGTCCGGCGCGTCTCCAGCGTAGGCTTCGTCCGGCGCGTCTCCAGCGTAGGCTTCGTCCGGCGCGTCTCCGCCAGCGTCACCGGGGCCTCAGTAGGCTTCGTCCGGCGCGTCTCCAGCGTCACCGGGGCCTCAGTCGGCTTCGTCCGGCGCGTCTCCAGCGTCGCCAGCGTCACCGGGGCCTCAGTCGGCTTCGTCCGGCGCGTCTCCAGCGTAGGCTTCGTCCGGCGCGTCTCCGCCAGCGTCGCCAGCGTCACCGGGGCCTCAGTAGGCTTCGTCCGGCGCGTCTCCAGCGTCGCCAGCGTCACCGGGGCCTCAGTCGGCTTCGTCCGGCGCGTCTCCAGCGTCACCGGGGCCTCCGTCGGGTCCGTCCAGCACGCGTCCGCCATCGCCGCCAGCGCCACCGGGGCCTCAGTCGGTGTCGTGGATGTTAAGGCATCAGCTAAAAATAAATATGTTTTACTACAACACAACATATATTGAACTCTTACAGTGGCCGATGATAAAATACGCAGCAACTGAAATCTTATGGTCAGTTGAGGACATTTTGTTGGAATCCAAACACCAAAAGCCAGACAGCATTAATGAAAACTTAACTAACCAAATTATGACACCAGGAACCTGATCCGTACAGAAACTTGCATTTTTCCAAAAGGGTTAAACAGAACCTGCTCACCTTTTCTATACTCTCGCAGAGACATGGACTCATGTGAACAGAAATGTTAAGTGTAAGGGCCTTCTTTATGGAGATGTCATTGGAAGACAAATCTATAGTAGGCCTACAAAAGAAATTTACTAATATTCTTACCTCTCATTTTCCTCTCCAGCCAGTCATTGCTTCTTTCAGTTGAGTCAGGTAAACAAGAGCCTATGGACACAGAAGTTGCCGTTTATCAAATTCTTTTGGCAGTTTGATGGCACATAAGACAAACCTGTCGCTGCTAAATGGAATTTCAAGAATAAAGAAATTAACATACCTAACTTTTGCTTTTCTCAACTACCAATGTCTTGAATACAAGCTCCAAACAGAACAAATATAAATACCTTTGGTACGCCAGACAGTCAGCAGACAAATAAACAAGGCCCAAAAAGCTCCCATCGCTTCAGTCACCAACAGGAAATGCTGCCTGTGCCACATGGCAGGTTAAATAACCCCATCGTGCAGGTGTCACAGCTGTTGCTGATCAGCTCTAATTGTCTCTCGAGAGAGTCAGTGCTAGTTGAGATGCAGCCCTTTCCTGTGGAAAATATTAAACAATCGATCAGATCATAAAACTCTGAGAATGTTGTATTCATGAATTTGATGACTGTTTTTTGATGTATGTTAAGAAGCAATCATCATTTTAAACACAAACTCGCTTTAGGTCCAAACACTGACAATGCTCCATAAATGGGGAAAATGGAAGAAGATTTCAAAGATACCCCTCCTTTTCAGACAACTAGTAGCAATGAAGGTTGTATTTGGGAGATAACTACAAAAGATGAACAGCTTCCAACCCAACACACACAAGAATTTTTTACAAAAGGAAAAGTCTGGCCAAAGGAAAAGTCTGGCCAAAACAATTTATTCTGATTTACAGTACTTCAAATTTGTGCACAATCCTCTAAATCTATAATTTCAACAACAGGAAATGTTCAGAAATTTCAAACAAAGGTTAAAAATATTCTTGGAATACTTTTGCCAGAGAGATGCATCTCACAACTTTTCAATTTGGATTCGAGATCCTGGGCTTGTTTGTATCTCACTTCAAAGGATTACACTTAAGCGTGCGCTTAAGAGGCAGTTTAAGAGTAAAAAAGTGTGTTTGTTTGGTGTGAAGAATGCGGCACATTAATCAAGTGACGTCCTCCCTACTTACAGTGAAGTGAAGGAGTAACATTTAAGAGCAGTTCTAAAACCTAAACCTAAGAGCCCAATATGATGAGAATCCTAACACATTCATTCATTGTCCAACGATATTGACAGAGAGGGATAGAGCTGAAACAAGTGGTTTCAATAACCACAGATTAAGTCCCTGCACACAATTTTCTCTTTTTAGACGAGAATATAATATTGTGGCTCTTTTGATTGACTTCACACCTGAATGAACTGAATTTAAAGCTGCAGGACAATTCAGTTCAATCATTTTTTCGAAAATTAAGTACTTTATTTTAAGAGCAACATTTTTCAAAAGCATTCTGTTACGTATTGTTTTTTATCCAGCCCTTATTTTACTTGAAATCAGAGAAAACTAATTTTTTATTATGAGTATGTATTATTTATAATATATACAGTTCAATTAAAAATCTGTAATAATTATTGTTTAGATATTATTCAATTGAACTTTATTTGATTTGACAGTCAGTTCTTGACTACATACAGATGTAAATACAACTGTTGGCTACTTCAATATATATGAGACTCAATAACACAAATTAGACATTGTGATGTTTCCGGACCTTTGCATGAGGAAATTCACTCGAACTGGACCTCGCTGAATTATAAATACCCCTGGTATAGTTTGTCGAAAATAGTCATAATAAAGGCAAAATATATTGTGTCGCGGTATAGTATGGCGAATAAAGTCATGTTATAGTATGTCAAGAAAATCCATTAAAAAGCCAAAGTATTAGCGTGTCAAAAGTCAGTTTAATGTGTTGAAAAAGGTCAGAGAACTTCAAAAATAGTCACATGAATCCATATTATAGAATGTCAAGTCAAAAAAAGTTATGGTATAGCATGTCAAAAAAGTAAAAAAAAAGGCATAGGGAAGTATGCTGAATATAGTCATGAAAGGTCATTAGTATATTATGTCAAAACAAGTAATAAAAAAGCCATAGTATATCAAAAATAGTCATAAGAAAGGCATAGTAAGTCTAAAAAGTTAGTATGGCAAAAATAAATAGTATGGCAAATAAAATTGGAATATGTCACAGAATAGTATGTCGGAAAAAAACAAACACCAAAAAGGCATAGTACAGTAAAATAAGTCATAGTATGGCAAATGAAAAATGGCATAGTGAAGTATGTGGAATACGGTCAATAAATGCCAAAGTATATTATGTCAAAATAAGTTATAAAAAAGGCTAACTGTAGTGTGTCCTAACAATGTATGTCAAAAAAGGCATAGTATAGTTAACATAAAAAGTTATAGTATTATGTGTCAAAAACAGTTATAACAAAGGCGTAGTTTAGTCAAAATCATAAAAAGGCATTCTAAAGTAGCCTATGTCCAAAAAGGTCATAGTACAAAAGGATTGTAGTTTGTCCATAAAAAGAATATGTATGTCCTTGTGTAATACGTGCAAAAAAGTCATACAAATTCAGAGTATATGACAAAAAAGTAATAGTATAGTAAGTCAAAAAAACAGTATAGAGAAAATAGTCTTGTAAAAGGCAATATATTATATGTCGCAATAGAACTCGTGAAAAGTAAATGAACAGTATGTCTAATATAGCCTGTAAAAAAATTAAAATAAAAAAGTCTACAAAAATGCATGTATAGTATGTCAAAGAAATAAAAAAAAATGCATAGAAAAGTATGTCCAAAAAAGTCAAAGCATAGAAAAAACCTAGCCAATCAAATCCCAGGATGCACTTGGTCAGAAGCCACTCTCCTCCTTCCCTCCCCAGAGAAATAAGGAAACCAAAATATCAGAAAAAAGTTTTATTCAAAGTGCCTCCGCCAGCGTCACCGGGGCCTCCGTCGGCTTCGTCCGGCGCGTCTCCAGCGTCGCCTCCGTAGGCTTCGTCCGGCGCGTCTCCGCCAGCGTCGCCAGCGTCACCGGGGCCTCCGTCGGCTTCGTCCGGCGCGTCTCCGCCGGCGTCGCCAGCGTCGCCAGCGTCACCGGGGCCTCAGTAGGCTTCGTCCAGCGCGTCTCCAGCGTCGCCAGCGTCACCGGGGCCTCAGTCGGCTTCGTCCGGCGCGTCTCCAGCGTAGGCTTCGTCCGGCGCGTCTCCGCCAGCGTCGCCAGCGTCACCGGGGCCTCAGTAGGCTTCGTCCGGCGCGTCTCCAGCGTCGCCAGCGTCACCGGGGCCTCAGTCGGCTTTGTCCGGCGCGTCTCCAGCGTCGCCGGGGCCTCCGTCGGGTCCGTCCAGCACGCGTCCGCCATCGCCGCCAGCGCCACCTCAGTCGGTGTCGTGGATGTTAAGGCATCAGCTAAAAATAAATATGTTTTACTACAACACAACATATATTGAACTCTTACAGTGGCCGATGATAAAATACGCAGCAACTGAAATCTTATGGTCAGTTGAGGACATTTTGTTGGAATCCAAACACCAAAAGCCAGACAGCATTAATGAAAACTTAACTAACCAAATTATGACACCAGGAACCTGATCCGTACAGAAACTTGCATTTTTCCAATAGGGTTAAACAGAACCTGCTCACCTTTTCTATACTCTCGCAGAGACATGGACTCATGTGAACAGAAATGTTAAGTGTAAGGGCCTTCTTTTATGGAGATGTCATTGGAAGACAAATCTATAGTAGGTCTACAAAAGAAATTTACTAATATTCTTACCTCTCATTTTCCTCTCCAGCCAGTCATTGCTTCTTTCAGTTGAGTCAGGTAAACAAGAGCCTATGGACACAGAAGTTGCCGTTTATCAAATTCTTTTGGCAGTTTGATGGCACATAAGACAAACCTGTCGCTGCTAAATGGAATTTCAAGAATAAAGAAATTAACATACCTAACTTTTGCTTTTCTCAACTACCAATGTCTTGAATACAAGCTCCAAACAGAACAAATATAAATACCTTTGGTACGCCAGACAGTCAGCAGACAAATAAACAAGGCCCAAAAAGCTCCCATCGCTTCAGTCACCAACAGAAAATGCTGCCTGTGCCACATGGCAGGTTAAATAACCCCATCGTGCAGGTGTCACAGCTGTTGCTGATCAGCTCTAATTGTCTCTCGAGAGAGTCAGTGCTAGTTGAGATGCAGCCCTTTCCTGTGAAAAATATTAAACAATCGATCAGATCATAAAACTCTGAGAATGTTGTATTCATGAATTTGATGACTGTTTTTTGATGTATGTTAAGAAGCAATCATCATTTTAAACACAAACTCGCTTTAGGTCCAAACACTGACAATGCTCCATAAATGGGGAAAATGGAAGAAGATTTCAAAGATACCCCTCCTTTTCAGACAACTAGTAGCAATGAAGGTTGTATTTGGGAGATAACTACAAAAGATGAACAGCTTCCAACCCAACACACACAAGAATTTTTTACAAAAGGAAAAGTCTGGCCAAAGGAAAAGTCTGGCCAAAACAATTTATTCTGATTTACAGTACTTCAAATTTGTGCACAATCCTCTAAATCTATAATTTCAACAACAGGAAATGTTCAGAAATTTCAAACAAAGGTTAAAAATATTCTTGGAATACTTTTGCCAGAGAGATGCATCTGTGACAAGTTGGAAAACATGCATTTTTATAAGTTAAGGAAAATAGTAATTTCATGGCCTATTGTGTTGAATGTGATGTGATTGAGAGGATTATTCATAGATAACTTGACGATTTACTGAAACCACGAGTTAAAACTCATCACACATGAATACGTGGTTGAAATAATAAGATTGTGTTTCTTGCATCGTTTGCTTTGTTCTAAATTGTGTAGTTTGAGAAACGTAATGTTAAACTGTGATCTACATAGTGGTCTTGATCTTGAGTCTGAGATCGATTGTTTTGGTCTCCACCCACATATCCCGGGGAAACTGCGATCTTTTCCTCATTGCAGTAAAGTTCTCACTGAGGAAAAACATAATATCACTCTCGTGATTATTTATCCCCCTTTTGCAGGGGGTGCAACATTTTGGAGGCACCGCTGGGATTGCTGTTCAGATGTCCAGTGTCCACGACCTGTTCGCTGAATTCTGAGCTCGCTAAATCCCCCCATTACAACCCAGGCAGTGAAGAACGTGTTGCTGTACAAGGAGAGCTGGAAGCTGGAGGTTGAGTACACGTCACCTGAGGCCAGTTAGAGATCATCAGGGACAGAAAAGACCTTCCAGTTCAGAGTTGACTCCTTTACAGTTGAAACCCATCCTGCCCTGTCAACATTATGGCAGCCCTGGAAGAGCTACAGGAAGAGGTAGTAGGTGCATTACACACCCTGTCCAAAGACAATTTAATGGAAATCTGTGATTTCCTCAACATGTCAGACAAACAAAGAGCAAATGTTAAAGGAAAATCCCGCATATCATTGTTGACTCATATATTGAACCACCTTGAAAGAGAGGAGGTGGCAGAGCTAGAAGATGACGGCATGTCCGAATTATTGATACTGAAAGACTACATTGTTGAAGTGTTACAAGACAAGCACGATGAGATGTCAGGAACACAGAAAGAAATGGAGGAGCTAAGAGCTGTAAACCAACAACAAGGATTGGAATTCAACCAGACTACTAATGTCAATGCCATTGCTAAGGGTTCTCTGCACCTACCTCAAACCCTTGTCGGCCCACAAGTGAGCATGCAGCCCTTAGCCAGTGCTCAGTCGCAGCCAAGCCCGTGCTGGCGCAAGGATTTCAAAATTTCGGGTCAAATTGGTGAACCAGGCCAGAGAGAGAAACTGACATTTTCCAGTCTTGTTCACCAGATTGAGAATGGACTAAACAGAGGTTATCCTGAGATAGAAATAGTAGATGCGGTAATCAGGGCTATTTCTCCAGGCGCACAGCTACGCAGCTACTTGGAGGGAAAACCCCACCTTACCCTTCCCACTCTTAGGTGCATCCTACGCTCACACTTTCAAGAAAAGAGCGCCACAGAGCTTTACAAGCAGCTAGCTTCAGAAGCACAGCATAGCAAAGAGACTGCTCAAAGTTTCCTGATGCGAGTCTTCGGTCTAAGGCAGAAAGTACTATTTGCGTCCCAAGAGTCAGAATCAGGGCTTAAGTATGACCCAGCTCTAGTTCAGCGCATGTGCTTACACACAGTACTCACTGGTCTCCAGAATGACAGTGTCAGGATAGACATGCAGCCCCTCTTGTTAGATACTAACACCTCAGATGAGCTTTTGCTAGAGAGGTTAAACATTGCCTGTGCCAATGAGACTGAAAGAAGAAACAAGAAGAGGTTCAGCACCCCACAGCCAGCTACAAGTGTAAGCGTAGTCCAGTCAGAAGACCCGCCATCTGCAAAATGCCCTGTGAAGGAAGCTAAAGCAAAAGTGTCCCCTGAGTTGTTAACAGAGTTAGCAGAACTTAAGACAGGTGTTGCTTCTCTTAAAGGCCTCAGTGCAGAAATAGCTCAGATTAAAGAGACATTGCAGCAGCCTATGTTCCAGTCACAACCCTATGCCCCACCTTTAGCTAGAAGGCCAGATAGGGACCCCCAGGCCCATATTTCACAACAGCAGTATCATAGCAGCCACAGCCAGCCCCAAACACCAAATCCAACTCACCCCCAGCATGCACCTCACCGGTACACCAACGGCCCTGCTTATGTTCCAAGGAGGTGTTTTGTCTGCCAGCAGACTGGATCAGAAGAACGTTGCATGCATTGCTACCGCTGTGGGAGTGGAGAACATTTTCAAGCTGGATGTAAAACTAGAGGAGTCAGACCATCAAGAGAGGCCCCTTTAAACGGGAGATGGTTACCCCTGCGGGACGAGTGTTAACCATAGCCAATGAAATGTCCCAGAAATGTGCAAATTGTGGCAGTGTGAGTTCACCAAAGAAGCTGAAACAGTGCTCATCCTGTAAAGAGACACTGTATTGTTCCATTGCATGTCAAAAACAACATTGGACTGAACATAGGATAAAATGCACTCACCCGACGACTAAAAGTGAAAAGCCTCCCTGCAAAGACAATAGTGCCCACTATTTGCCACCCCTTGCTCCAGTTGGCCACCCCCACAAAGTCACCTCACTAGTTGGCAGGCGGTGTCTTGTTGAATGTTACCTGAACGGTCACCAGCTCCAAGCTTTATGGGACACAGGCTCTCAGGTATCGATCATTGATGAAAGATGGAAAACTGAATACTTACCAGATATAAGACTGAGAGATGTTTCAGAAATTCTTGACACACCTGATGGATTAACATTGACTGCAGCAAATGGAATTGAAATGCCTTACCTGGGATGGATTGAGACAACTTTCCGGCTAGCCTCTGAAACTGACCAAACAAAAGAACTGATCGTTCCCGTGCTTGTGATGAAAGGCTGTCACCTGTCCCATCCCATCATAGGTTTCAATGTTGTTGAACACATACTGGCAAAGACTGAGAAGACCAAACAGTACAGTGCTGTGAGGAAAGCTTTCCCAAGTCTCAAAAGAAATAAGGTGAGAGCTTTTATACAGGCTGTGAGTGTAGAGCAGATAGACGAGTATACAGTGAAAACAAAGAAAGAGATGGTTACAGTGCCAAAACACAGCAGTATTCAGATTGAGTGTCGTGTAGCTGTCCAGCCTTTCAAGGAAGACATGACCATGCTATTTCAGCCAGACCTGAACCCTGGGTGGCCAGATGGTCTTGAGTTCTATGACACACTAGTCAGAGTCAGGAAAGGTGTTTTACCAGTCATCATAATTGATGTTGCTAACCCAACTGATCATGACATTGTTTTGCCAGGGCGTACTGTAATTGGAACAGTACAAACCATTCTGACTGTGATGCCTGCCCAGACCTTTGAAAAAGTTACAACACCAGCGACAGTGAATCACACTAGCACCCAAATCTCCTGTAAAGCTAGTGAACAGTGGGATCCACCCGTAGACTTAAGTCACCTGGATGAAGGTCAGAGACAGGTAGTGAGACAGATGCTTAGAGAAGAGTGTCATTCCTTTTCAAGATCAGACAATGATATCGGCTGCATTGAAAGGTTGCAAATGACCATCTCTCTCAAAGACCCTGAGCCAGTCAAACGCAGGTACATATCAGTGCCAAAACCCCTGTACCAGGAGATGAAGGGTTACCTCCATGACCTAATAGCACAGGGTTGGGTGAGAAAGTCTAATTCTTCATACTCCTCACCTGTCGTGTGTGTTAGAAAAAAGGATGGCACCCTCCGGTTGTGTATAGACTATAGAGATCTGAACAGGAAGACACATCCCGACCGCCAACCTATCCCTCGGGTCCAAGACATCATGGACAGTTTAGGTGGTAATTCCTGGTTCTCCCTCTTAGACCAGGGAAAAGCTTATCACCAGGGATTTATCTCGGAAGAGAGCAGACCAGTGACCGCTTTTGTTACACCGTGGGGACTTTATGAGTGGATACGCATTCCTTTTGGCCTCATGAATGCCCCTGCTGCCTTCCAACGTTGTATGGAGGAATGTTTGGAAGGGCTCCGGGATAACATCTGCATCCCTTATCTGGACGACACACTGGTTTTCAGTAAGACCTTTGAAAGTCATGTGGATGATGTGCGAAAAGTGCTGAATCGCCTCAGGGAGTATGGCATCAAACTCAAACCAAGTAAGTGTGATCTCTTAAAACCTGAGGTCCGTTATTTGGGAAGAATAGTGTCTGCAGAGGGCAGCAAAGTTGATCCAGCTGATTTTGAAGCAGTCAGGGCGTTGAAAGACATCAGGCCACAGAATGTGGGTCAGCTCAGAAAAATGCTTGGTCTACTCACCTACTACAGACAATACATCAAAGATTTCTCCAGGAAAGCGAGCTGTCTGTATGACCTCCTGAAAACAGACCCCAACGAGGTCCCTGACAAAACAACAAAATCAAAAACAAAGAAAGTGAGTCATGTCGTGCCCTCTAAGAAGCCAATCACATGGACTGATCAGCACCAACTGGCACTTGAACAACTAATTGACTGTTTGCTCCACCCACCAGTGTTGGGCTTCCCTGATTTCACTCAGCCATTCGTTGTACACACAGATGAGTCAGCCACAGCATCAGTCAGCCCCATTCCAAAAGATCAGTTAAGAGAGGCACAACAATCAGATCCGTACATCAGTCCATTGCTAGACTGCAAACTGTCAGGTTCCAGACCGCCAGTTAAACAGCTAAAGACATTCAGTCCAAAAACAAAATGCCTGTTCAGAGAATGGGACAAATTGACAATTGACAGTGATGGTGTTTTGTACAGGACTACCACAGGCCGTAGGCAGTTGGTCCTACCAGACCAGTACAAAGGAAAGGTGCTGGAAGAGCTGCACAATAACATGGGACACCAAGGTGCAGATCGCACAGTATCTCTTGTACGAGACCGCTTCTTCTGGCCATATATGCAATCTGACATTGAACACTATGTGACTAAAGCATGCACCTGTCTCAAGCAGAAAAAACCATGCCATGAAACAAGAGCTCCCCTGACAAATATTGTGACAACACAGCCCTTTGAACTGGTATGTATTGATTTCCTACATCTTGACCGATGCAAAGGTGGATACGAGTACATCCTTGTGATTGTGGACCATTTCACACGTTTTGTTCAAGCATATGCCACCACGTCAAAGTCAGGAAAAACTGCTGCAAATCTCATCTTCAACGACTTTTCTCTGAAGTTTGGGTTCCCCTCTCGCATCCACCATGACCAAGGGAGAGAATTTGAAAATCAGTTGTTCACTCAGTTAAAAAATCTCAGTGGCATGGCCGGGTCTAGGACAACACCCTATCACCCGATGGGAAATGGTAAAGTGGAGCGTATGAACAGGACTTTGTTGCAGATGCTTAAGACACTGACTGAAACACAGAAATCAAACTGGAAGGAGTCTCTTAACAAACTGGTGTATGCCTACAACTGTACCCGATGTGATGTGACAGGTTATTCACCATTCTACCTTCTGTTTGGGAGATCACCTAGGCTTCCAGTTGACTTGTTGTTTGGACTGTACACAGAGTCAGGTTCCAGTGACCAGCGTGACTATGTGGAGAGGTGGAAAAGAGGTATGGAGGAAGCATATGCCATTGCAAATGAGAATGCTCAAAAAGCTGCTGAAAGGAGTAAAAAGCATTATGACACAAAAGTTAGGAGTTCAGTGCTACAGCCTGGTGAGCGGGTTCTGATCAGAAACCTGACGCCAAGAGGAGGACCAGGAAAACTCCGTGACTATTGGGAAGACACAGTTCACACAGTAGTGAGACAAATGGGGTCTGACCTGCCGATTTATGAAGTAAGACCAGAAAGGGGTAAGGGACGCTCCAGGGTCTTGCACAGAAATTTGCTCATGTCCTGTGACCACCTACCTTTTGAGACACAACCAGAAGTGACCAAAAATGACAAAAGCAACCAGAAAAAAAGACACCAGCCTGCATTACAGCTTCAAGAGTCTGATGAAGACAGTGGAGATGAATATGACCTTCACTATGAGCCATTTCAGGTTTCCACGTTGCCTGCCGAACCAGAGATGGAGCCTGAACATGGGCCCCCGTCAGTGGAACAGAGAGTTGGAGTGACAGTCCCTGTTGCCATGCCAGCACAGCCTCCTGATGGAGATCAGCTGGATGAGGCCAGCACACCTGTTGAAAACTTGCCTGATGAGGAGATAAACTTACCTGCTGGAAATCTGCCTGATGATCGCTCACCAGATACCTCTCCATCATCAAGTGCTGCTGCTGAACCTGTAGAGCCGGCCTACCAGCTGCCACAAAGAGAGAGATATCCGCCAAGACGCATCACCTATGATCAGCTTGGTATCCCTTCATGCTACAACATACAGTCAACACCACAGCTGTTACCTTTCTACCCCGTACCAGGACTGGTCCCATGGTTGCCACCTCTACAGCCATACTACCTTCAGTCACCTTGTATGTATGTACTCTAGAAAAAGTGAGCCTACAGAAGAAACATTGGCTAGAATCATGGACTTCTAGTTGACTGTTTTCGAGGACAATGTATGTACTGGTTATAATGGACAGTCAACAAACACAAACTGAATATGGACTGTATTTGAGCAGTGACCCTTGACCTTTGTTCAAGCACCAGCTTACAGAAGAGGATCTTCAGTGTCAAGTTCATAAGAGACTGTTTAATTGCAGAAAAATGTCTGAGTTAATGTCGGGACGACATTTATTTTGTAGGAGAGAGTGTGACAAGTTGGAAAACATGCATTTTTATAAGTTAAGGAAAATAGTAATTTCATGGCCTATTGTGTTGAATGTGATGTGATTGAGAGGATTATTCATAGATAACTTGACAATTTACTGAAACCACGAGTTAAAACTCATCACACATGAATACGTGGTTGAAATAATAAGATTGTGTTTCTTGCATCGTTTGCTTTGTTCTAAATTGTGTAGTTTGAGAAACGTAATGTTAAACTGTGATCTACATAGTGGTCTTGATCTTGAGTCTGAGATCGATTGTTTTGGTCTCCACCCACATATCCCGGGGAAACTGCGATCTTTTCCTCATTGCAGTAAAGTTCTCACTGAGGAAAAACATAATATCACTCTCGTGATTATTTATCCCCCTTTTGCAGGGGGTGCAACACATCTCACAACTTTTCAATTTGGATTCTAGATCCTGGGCTTGTTTGTATCTCACTTCAAAGGATTACACTTAAGCGTGCGCTTAAGAGGCAGTTTAAGAGTAAAAAAGTGTGTTTGTTTGGTGTGAAGAATGCGGCACATTAATCAAGTGACGTCCTCCCTACTTACAGTGAAGTGAAGGAGTAACATTTAAGAGCAGTTCTAAAACCTAAACCTCAGAGCCCAATATGATGAGAATCCTAACACATTCATTCACTGTCCAACGATATTGACAGAGAGGGATAGAGCTGAAACAAGTGGTTTCAATAACCACAGATTAAGTCCCTGCACACAATTTTCTCTTTTTAGACGAGAATATAATATTGTGGCTCTTTTGATTGACTTCACACCTGAATGAACTGAATTTAAAGCTGCAGGACAATTCAGTTCAATCATTTTTTCGAAAATTAAGTACTTTATTTTAAGAGCAACATTTTTCAAAAGCATTCTGTTACGTATTGTTTTTTTATCCAGCCCTTATTTTACTTGAAATCAGAGAAAAAAAATTTAATTATGAGTATGTATTATTTATAATATATACAGTTCAATTAAAAATCTGTAATAATTATTGTTTAGATATTATTCAATTGAACTTTATTTGATTTGACAGTCAGTTCTTGACTACTTACAGATGTTAATACAACTGTTGGCTACTTCAATATATATGAGACTCAATAACACAAATTAGACATTGTGATGTTTCCGGACCTTTGCATGAGGAAATTCACTCGAACTGGACCTCGCTGAATTATAATTAAATACCCCTGGTATAGTTTGTCGAAAATAGTCATAATAAAGGCAAAATATATTGTGTCGCGGTATAGTATGTCAAGAAAATCCATTAAAAAGCCAAAGTATTAGCGTGTCAAAAGTCAGTTTAATATGTTGAAAAAGGTCATAGAACTTCAAAAATAGTCACATGAATCCATATTATAGAATGTCAAGTCAAAAAAAGTTATGGTATAGCATGTCAAAAAAGTAATAAAAAAGGCATAGGGAAGTATGCTGAATATAGTCATGAAAGGTCATTAGTATATTATGTCAAAACAAGTAATAAAAAAGCCATAGTATATCAAAAATAGTCATAAGAAAGGCATAGTAAGTCTAAAAAGTTAGTATGGCAAATAAAATTGGAATATGTCATAGAATAGTATGTCGGAAAAAAACAAACACCAAAAAGGCATAGTACAGTAAAATAAGTCATAGTATGGCAAATGAAAAATGGCATAGTGAAGTATGTGGAATACGGTCAATAAATGCCAAAGTATATTATGTCAAAATAAGTTATAAAAAAGGCTAACTGTAGTGTGTCCTAACAATGCATGTCAAAAAAGGCATAGTATAGTTAACATAAAAAGTTATAGTATTATGTGTCAAAAACAGTTATAACAAAGGCGTAGTTTAGTCAAAATCATAAAAAGGCATTCTACAGTAGCCTATGTCCAAAAAGGTCATAGTACAAAAGGATTGTAGTTTGTCCATAAAAAGAATATGTATGTCCTTGTGTAATACGTGCAAAAATGTCATACAAATTCAGAGTATATGACAAAAAAGTAATAGTATAGTAAGTCAAAAAAACAGTATAGAGAAAATGGTCTTGTAAAAGGCAATATATTATATGTCGCAATAGAACTTGTGAAAAGTAAATGAACAGTATGTCTAATATAGCCTGTAAAAAAATTAAAATAAAAAAAGTCTACAAAAATGCATGTATAGTATGTCAAAGAAATAAAAAAAAATGCATAGAAAAGTATGTCCAAAAAAGTCAAAGCATAGAAAAAACCTAGCCAATCAAATCCCAGGATGCACTTGGTCAAAAGCCACTCTCCTCCTTCCCTCCCCAGAGAAATAAGGAAACCAAAATATCAGAAAAAAGTTTTATTCAAAGTGCCTCCGCCAGCGTCACCGGGGCCTCCGTCGGCTTCGTCCGGCGCGTCTCCAGCGTCGCCTCCGTAGGCTTCGTCCGGCGCGTCTCCGCCAGCGTCGCCAGCGTCACCGGGGCCTCAGTAGGCTTCGTCCAGCGCGTCTCCAGCGTCGCCAGCGTCACCGGGGCCTCAGTAGGCTTCGTCCGGCGCGTCTCCAGCGTCGCCAGCGTCACCGGGGCCTCAGTTGGCTTCGTCCGGCGCGTCTCCAGCGTAGGCTTCGTCGGGCGCGTCTCCGCCAGCGTCGCCAGCGTCACCGGGGCCTCAGTAGGCTTCGTCCGGTGCGTCTCCAGCGTCACCGGGGCCTCAGTCGGCTTCGTCCGGCGCGTCTCCAGCGTCACCGGGGCCTCAGTCGGCTTCGTCCGGCGCGTCTCCAGCGTCACCGGGGCCTCCGTCGGGTCCGTCCAGCACGCGTCCGCCATCGCCGCCAGCGCCACCGGGGCCTCAGTCGGTGTCGTGGATGTTAAGGCATCAGCTAAAAATAAATATGTTTTACTACAACACAACATATATTGAACTCTTACAGTGGCCGATGATAAAATACGCAGCAACTGAAATCTTATGGTCAGTTGAGGACATTTTGTTGGAATCCAAACACCAAAAGCCAGACAGCATTAATGAAAACTTAACTAACCAAATTATGACACCAGGAACCTGATCCGTACAGAAACTTGCATTTTTCCAATAGGGTTAAACAGAACCTGCTCACCTTTTCTATACTCTCGCAGAGACATGGACTCATGTGAACAGAAATGTTAAGTGTAAGGGCCTTCTTTATGGAGATGTCATTGGAAGACAAATCTATAGTAGGCCTACAAAAGAAATTTACTAATATTCTTACCTCTCATTTTCCTCTCCAGCCAGTCATTGCTTCTTTCAGTTGAGTCAGGTAAACAAGAGCCTATGGACACAGAAGTTGCCGTTTATCAAATTCTTTTGGCAGTTTGATGGCACATAAGACAAACCTGTCGCTGCTAAATGGAATTTCAAGAATAAAGAAATTAACATACCTAACTTTTGCTTTTCTCAACTACCAATGTCTTGAATACAAGCTCCAAACAGAACAAATATAAATACCTTTGGTACGCCAGACAGTCAGCAGACAAATAAACAAGGCCCAAAAAGCTCCCATCGCTTCAGTCACCAACAGAAAATGCTGCCTGTGCCACATGGCAGGTTAAATAACCCCATCGTGCAGGTGTCACAGCTGTTGCTGATCAGCTCTAATTGTCTCTCGAGAGAGTCAGTGCTAGTTGAGATGCAGCCCTTTCCTGTGAAAAATATTAAACAATCGATCAGATCATAAAACTCTGAGAATGTTGTATTCATGAATTTGATGACTGTTTTTTGATGTATGTTAAGAAGCAATCATCATTTTAAACACAAACTCGCTTTAGGTCCAAACACTGACAATGCTCCATAAATGGGGAAAATGGAAGAAGATTTCAAAGATACCCCTCCTTTTCAGACAACTAGTAGCAATGAAGGTTGTATTTGGGAGATAACTACAAAAGATGAACAGCTTCCAACCCAACACACACAAGAATTTTTTACAAAAGGAAAAGTCTGGCCAAAGGAAAAGTCCGGCCAAAACAATTTATTCTGATTTACAGTACTTCAAATTTGTGCACAATCCTCTAAATCTATAATTTCAACAACAGGAAATGTTCAGAAATTTCAAACAAAGGTTAAAAATATTCTTGGAATACTTTTGCCAGAGAGATGCATCTCACAACTTTTCAATTTGGATTCTAGATCCTGGGCTTGTTTGTATCTCACTTCAAAGGATTACACTTAAGCGTGCGCTTAAGAGGCAGTTTAAGAGTAAAAAAGTGTGTTTGTTTGGTGTGAAGAATGCGGCACATTAATCAAGTGACGTCCTCCCTACTTACAGTGAAGTGAAGGAGTAACATTTAAGAGCAGTTCTAAAACCTAAACCTAAGAGCCCAATATGATGAGTTTCCTAACACATTCATTCACTGTCCAACGATATTGACAGAGAGGGATAGAGCTGAAACAAGTGGTTTCAATAACCACAGATTAAGTCCCTGCACACAATTTTCTCTTTTTAGACGAGAATATAATATTGTGGCTCTTTTGATTGACTTCACACCTGAATGAACTGAATTTAAAGCTGCAGGACAATTCAGTTCAATCATTTTTTCGAAAATTAAGTACTTTATTTTAAGAGCAACATTTTTCAAAAGCATTCTGTTACGTATTGTTTTTTATCCAGCCCTTATTTTACTTGAAATCAGAGAAACATTTTTTGATTATGAGTATGCATTATTTATAATATATACAGTTCAATTAAAAATCTGTAATAATTATTGTTTAGATATTATTCAATTGAACTTTATTTGATTTGACAGTCAGTTCTTGACTACTTACAGATGTTAATACAACTGTTGGCTACTTCAATATATATGAGACTCAATAACACAAATTAGACATTGTGATGTTTCCGGACCTTTGCATGAGGAAATTCACTCGAACTGGACCTCGCTGAATTATAATTAAATACCCCTGGTATAGATTGTCGAAAATAGTCATAAAGGCAAAATATATTGTGTCGCGGTATAGTATGGCGAATAAAGTCATGTTATAGTATGTCAAGAAAATCCATTAAAAAGCCAAAGTATTAGCGTGTCAAAAGTCAGTTTAATATGTTGAAAAAGGTCATAGAACTTCAAAAATAGTCACATGAATCCATATTATAGAATGTCAAGTCAAAAAAAGTTATGGTATAGCATGTCAATAAAGTAATAAAAAAGGCATAGGGAAGTATGCTGAATATAGTCATGAAAGGTCATTAGTATATTATGTCAAAACAAGTAATAAAAAAGCCATAGTATATCAAAAATAGTCATAAGAAAGGCATAGTAAGTCTAAAAAGTTAGTATGGCAAATAAAATTGGAATATGTCACAGAATAGTATGTCAGAAAAAAACAAACACCAAAAAGGCATAGTACAGTAAAATAAGTCATAGTATGGCAAATGAAAAATGGCAGTGAAGTATGTGGAATACGGTCAATAAATGCCAAAGTATATTATGTCAAAATAAGTTATGAAAAAAGGCTAACTGTAGTGTGTCCTAACAATGTATGGCAAAAAAGGCATAGTATAGTTAACATAAAAAGTTATAGTATTATGTGTCAAAAACAGTTATAACAAAGGCGTAGTTTAGTCAAAATCATAAAAAGGCATTCTACACTAGCCTATGTCCAAAAAGGTCATAGTACAAAAGGATTGTAGTTTGTCCATGAAAAGAATATGCATGTCCTTGTGTAATACATGCAAAAAAGTCATACAAATTCAGAGTATATGACAAAAAAGTAATAGTATAGTAAGTCAAAAAAACAGTATAGAGAAAATGGTCTTGTAAAAGGCAATATATTATATGTCGCAATAGAACTCGTGAAAAGTAAATGAACAGTATGTCTAATATAGCCTGTAAAAAAATTAAAATAAAAAAAGTCTACAAAAATGCATGTATAGTATGTCAAAGAAATAAAAAAAAAAATGCATAGAAAAGTATGTCCAAAAAAGTCAAAGCATAGAAAAAACCTAGCCAATCAAATCCCAGGATGCACTTGGTCAGAAGCCACTCTCCTCCTTCCCTCCCCAGAGAAATAAGGAAACCAAAATATCAGAAAAAAGTTTTATTCAAAGTGCCTCCGCCAGCGTCACCGGGGCCTCCGTCGGCTTCGTCCGGCGCGTCTCCAGCGTCGCCTCCGTAGGCTTCGTCCGGCGCGTCTCCGCCAGCGTCGCCAGCGTCACCGGGGCCTCAGTAGGCTTCGTCCAGCGCGTCTCCAGCGTCGCCAGCGTCGCCAGCGTCACCGGGGCCTCAGTCGGCCTCAGTCGGCCTCAGTCGGCTTCGTCCGGCGCGTCTCCAGCGTCGCCTCCGTAGGCTTCGTCCGGCGCGTCTCTGCCAGCGTCGCCAGCGTCACCGGGGCCTCAGTAGGCTTCGTCCAGCGCGTCTCCAGCGTCGCCAGCGTCACCGGGGCCTCAGTAGGCTTCGTCCAGCGCGTCTCCAGCGTCGCCAGCTTCGCCAGCGTCGCCAGCGTCACCGGGGCCTCAGTCGGCTTCGTCCGGCGCGTCTCCAGCGTAGGCTTCGTCCGGCGCGTCTCCGCCAGCGTCGCCAGCGTCACCGGGGCCTCAGTAGGCTTCGTCCGGCGCGTCTCCAGCGTCGCCAGCGTCACCGGGGCCTCAGTCGGCTTCGTCCGGCGCGTCTCCAGCGTCACCGGGGCCTCCGTCGGGTCCGTCCAGCACGCGTCCGCCATCGCCGCCAGCGCCACCGGGGCCTCAGTCGGTGTCGTGGATGTTAAGGCATCAGCTAAAAATAAATATGTTTTACTACAACACAACATATATTGAACTCTTACAGTGGCCGATGATAAAATACGCAGCAATTGAAATCTTATGGTCAGTTGAGGACATTTTGTTGGAATCCAAACACCAAAAGCCAGACAGCATTAATGAAAACTTAACTAACCAAATTATGACACCAGGAACCTGATCCGTACAGAAACTTGCATTTTTCCAATAGGGTTAAACAGAACCTGCTCACCTTTTCTATACTCTCGCAGAGACATGGACTCATGTGAACAGAAATGTTAAGTGTAAGGGCCTTCTTTATGGAGATGTCATTGGAAGACAAATCTATAGTAGGCCTACAAAAGAAATTTACTAATATTCTTACCTCTCATTTTCCTCTCCAGCCAGTCATTGCTTCTTTCAGTTGAGTCAGGTAAACAAGAGCCTATGGACACAGAAGTTGCCGTTTATCAAATTCTTTTGGCAGTTTGATGGCACATAAGACAAACCTGTCGCTGCTAAATGGAATTTCAAGAATAAAGAAATTAACATACCTAACTTTTGCTTTTCTCAACTACCAATGTCTTGAATACAAGCTCCAAACAGAACAAATATAAATACCTTTGGTACGCCAGACAGTCAGCAGACAAATAAACAAGGCCCAAAAAGCTCCCATCGCTTCAGTCACCAACAGGAAATGCTGCCTGTGCCACATGGCAGGTTAAATAACCCCATCGTGCAGGTGTCACAGCTGTTGCTGATCAGCTCTAATTGTCTCTCGAGAGAGTCAGTGCTAGTTGAGATGCAGCCCTTTCCTGTGAAAAATATTAAACAATCGATCAGATCATAAAACTCTGAGAATGTTGTATTCATGAATTTGATGACTGTTTTTTGATGTATGTTAAGAAGCAATCATCATTTTAAACACAAACTCGCTTTAGGTCCAAACACTGACAATGCTCCATAAATGGGGAAAATGGAAGAAGATTTCAAAGATACCCCTCCTTTTCAGACAACTAGTAGCAATGAAGGTTGTATTTGGGAGATAACTACAAAAGATGAACAGCTTCCAACCCAACACACACAAGAATTTTTTACAAAAGGAAAAGTCTGGCCAAAGGAAAAGTCTGGCCAAAACAATTTATTCTGATTTACAGTACTTCAAATTTGTGCACAATCCTCTAAATCTATAATTTCAACAACAGGAAATGTTCAGAAATTTCAAACAAAGGTTAAAAATATTCTTGGAATACTTTTGCCAGAGAGATGCATCTCACAACTTTTCAATTTGGATTCTAGATCCTGGGCTTGTTTGTATCTCACTTCAAAGGATTACACTTAAGCGTGCGCTTAAGAGGCAGTTTAAGAGTAAAAAAGTGTGTTTGTTTGGTGTGAAGAATGCGGCACATTAATCAAGTGACGTCCTCCCTACTTACAGTGAAGTGAAGGAGTAACATTTAAGAGCAGTTCTAAAACCTAAACCTAAGAGCCCAATATGATGAGAATCCTAACACATTCATTCACTGTCCAACGATATTGACAGAGAGGGATAGAGCTGAAACAAGTGGTTTCAATAACCACAGATTAAGTCCCTGCACACAATTTTCTCTTTTTAGACGAGAATATAATATTGTGGCTCTTTTGATTGACTTCGCACCTGAATGAACTGAATTTAAAGCTGCAGGACAATTCAGTTCAATCATTTTTTCGAAAATGAAGTACTTTATTTTAAGAGCAACATTTTTCAAAAGCATTCTGTTACGTATTGTTTTTTTATCCAGCCCTTATTTTACTTGAAATCAGAGAAACATTTTTTCATTATGAGTATGTATTATTTATAATATATACAGTTCAATTAAAAATCTGTAATAATTATTGTTTAGATATTATTCAATTGAACTTTATTTGATTTGACAGTCAGTTCTTGACTACATACAGATGTTAATACAACTGTTGGCTACTTCAATATATATGAGACTCAATAACACAAATTAGACATTGTGATGTTTCCGGACCTTTGCATGAGGAAATTCACTCGAACTGGACCTCGCTGAATTATAATTAAATACCCCTGGTATAGTTTGTCGAAAATAGTCATAATAAAGGCAAAATATATTGTGTCGCGGTATAGTATGGCGAATAAAGTCATGTTATAGTATGTCAAGAAAATCCATTAAAAAGCCAAAGTATTAGCGTGTCAAAAGTCAGTTTAATATGTTGAAAAAGGTCATAGAACTTCAAAAATAGTCACATGAATCCATATTATAGAATGTCAAGTCAAAAAAAGTTATGGTATAGCATGTCAAAAAAGTAATAAAAAAGGCATAGGGAAGTATGCTGAATATAGTACATAAAACTCTGAGAATGTTGTATTCATGAATTTGATGACTGTTTTTTGATGTATGTTAGGAAGCAATCATCATTTTAAACACAAACTCGCTTTAGGTCCAAACACTGACAATGCTCCATAAATGGGGAAAATGGAAGAAGATTTCAAAGATATGTTGAAGGAGCACAAAGCTATTCTGGGATTCATGTGAGGTCATCAACCTCCATGTACTGTGTAGTGATGGTTGGATGAAAGCTTGCGAAGCTTTGGGGTTTTCTTTCCAGTTGTGCTGACAAGAAGATTTGAAGCTGCAGGCTCAGTAAACACAGTGACACCTCGTGATTTGAAAAACATATCTCATCCATTGAAGACTGGAGCCAAACTACAACATTTAAACGTTGACAAAGTGGTAAACCTTTGACCTCTATAATTGTCAATGCAGAGTGCACCAGAGTAACAACCTTACATTTAGTTGTCCTGACAGCTTACCATACCGTGGTATTGTGTTTTATCTTGTACTTTTAGGACTGTATGATGAAAGCCACAAGTTATACTACTCATTCAGTCTGTACATTAGTACACAATCATGTATGGGTCAGGCAATTCACATCAACATGTTGACTATGATAATACTGTAGAATTATCCTGAAGAGAAGAGAACGAACAAAAATTAAAAAAATTAAAACTTGGTATGTTTGGGGTTTTAACGGCGTATAGAAGAGCAGGCATGTTGGCCTAACTTTTCAGTATCAAGAAGGGTTACACTGTCCAAGCACAAGTTCACATCCCTCTTCCAAGGATGCACAAAGTAAAAGTGAAGGAATTGTATCTTTCACTTTAAAGGGTAGTACTCCCAAAGACCTGTAAATACATGGGAAATATGTGGAGTTCCCCTTTAAGTCCAAAATATCTGTTGTCAGTTTCCAACTAAAACACAGACATAACGTCCAACAGGACTAAAAAATAACCTCCATGGCAGGTTTTAACAGAATTCAATCGCAACACAGTTGAAAAAAAAATGCTTTATTTTTATTTAACATAAATAAGCCAACTGACATTTACAAGGAAATGTGTTTTCTCCACTCTGTCAGTGCGTGTGTCCTTATCAATATATTCCATAGCTGTGCTTCTTTCCATCTCTGTATCTGTCCAGGTAGCGTAGGGGCTGTCGATGAGGGTATTTGACCTGTGGAGGGTGGTACACTGGAGGCCGGGTGAACTCAAACACTGGCTCCCTCATGTCTACAGGGAGAAGGTACAGCAGAGAGGCTTCATGGTTACCAGACAAGCGCACACACACAACCTTGTTGTCCTAAAATCTCAGAAAGAAAAGGAAAATGTCAGAAGACCAAAGTTGCACTTTGTCTGTGAGCTTTAGGGTGACTCACTGAGTGTGGTGTGAAAGGTGTCGGTGACAGATTCGTCCCACTGGCACTGGAAGAAGGACAAGCCTGCAGGTGTCATGTTGTCCTGGTGCTTTCTGTAGAAATCCATCGTCTTAAATGAGCGATCCACCAGAGAATGGCTACGGGGGAAGAGCCAACACATGCTTAGTGTCTAGGATGCTATACAAGAACATGCACTAACACGCCTTAATGGTATGCTTGTGAATACAGTTTATGGTCCGATGTCATGGCTGCTGACAATAGGACACTCTTATGCTGAAACAGACGGTTAAATTACTTGAAGAAATTTGATTCTTCGTTCCCCGTGGAGGTAACACGGGGTGAGTCATTGATACACAAACGGTCATTTTGTGGGTAAAGTCTTCCTTTAAAAGGCAGATATTTGCATGACCTAAAAAGGAAAATCTCAATTTATAATCCTATGCAGCAATGAGTGTACAAGTACATGTGAATTATATTTCATATAATGAATTTCATATAAATATCATTATATTTCACTTCCTGCATTCGTCTGACGGTGAGGGCTGTGCACAGATGCTGGTGGAGTATTCGGCGTCACGAGGCTTCCGCAGCGAGGTCGACATGTTTGTGGCGCAGGCCGTCCTACAGTAAGTCAAACACCAATGTTTGTTTTTGATATCGTCGCAATGTACAAGTTTAAATGACTTTCCATGTCAGCAAATGTAATCTGAACTATTTGTTGGATTTAAGGTGTAGTATTCCGACTGTACACGCAGCGGAGAGAGTGGTGTTGATGCATCCTCCTCCAGTATGTTAGTCAGATCGTCTGTCTGTCTGTCAGCAGTTTCTTTCAAGTGTTTGATCTCTCTGTGTCTCTGGTCTTCTCTCGCTCTCTCCATCTTCCGTGTCACACTTTCTGTCACATTTTCTTTCCCATCTTCTCCTTTTGTCTTTGTCCCTTTTTTTTCTATTTCTGTCCTTCTCTTCTCTGATCCTCCGCCCTACAGGTTCCTCTGCTTAAAGAACAAAAACGGCGCTTCTGTGGTGTTCAGCACGTACACAGAGAAACACCCGTCCATAGAGAAGGGCCCCCCCTTCGTCCAGCCTCTACTAAACTTTATCTGGTTTCTGCTGCTGGCAGTGGATGGGTAAGTTTGATTTATTGTGTTAACACTCAAGACCCTAGGTATACATCTATTTATGACATATTCTTAATGTATCATTATGACCTTAATGTCTTGTGATGATGTATTATTCTGTACAGACACCTCAGCTAGCATTAGCATTCCTACTGCAGCACTGATCACATTTGAACAAAGCCAACTATAGACTCCATGTAGTGAGGCTGAAGTACACAACGGTGTCTGAACTACTGCTGAGCTTGTTCTTCTAGTCCTTTACAGCAGTGACTTGTCTGAGTGTAATAATGTACAGTATTAGAAAGCCTCCTTCTCTTTGTCTCTTTAGGGGTAAATTAACAGTTTTCACAGTGTTATGTGAGCAATATCAACCTTCCCTGAAGAGGGACCCCATGTATAATGAGGTGAGTGTTACAAACACCGCTTGATGGTCCGGTACTTCCTCCCATGAATCACGCATTAAGTGAAGCGACTATAGCTGCACGTGTACCATATGAATAATGGTTGAATAATTATGTCTTGTTGGGACTGCGTATTGTTATTTCTTTAAGTGATATAGATGTATTGTTGTATAAAGTATTTGTTATATCTATATTGTCTTTTGTTTTTGGGGTTTACTTAAATAGCTGTAAATTTAAGTAAGTGGGATTGTTTTTACCAGTCGAGGCCGTTCCCTTAATATTGTGTCAGTCACGCTTTATCCATAATTGTGTATTTGTGCTGCTGTTTTATAGTGTATTTTCTGTGGCCTTTAACCGGCATCTGTTCCTCCCTTAACTCTAGACGTAACAACATGTAAACGTGTCTTCGGCTGTAGTTTTGCAACCTCTCTTATTCACAACCCTGTCTTCCTCTACCTCCTCCTCTGGACAACTTCCCGGCTCCTCAGTATCTCGACAGAATAGGACAAGTTTTCTTTGGTGTTCCACCCAAACAGTCGCCATCATACGGTGGACTGCTAGGTGAGTGAACCAAGACTCTGTACATTAGAGCGGATTATTTTCACATAATCTTACAGATGAGCAGTAATTGAACTACTTTTAGCTCCCTGTATGATCTCATCACTGTTTGAATCACACGTTTAAACCCCTCTGGTATCACAGAGCAGGTGTGCTGCTTTCAATTTATTAAATACACAAACCAGGCTAGCTGGACTGGGGGAACCAGGGGGAACCCTACTTTCCAGTCTTTATGCTAAGCTAACTGGCTGCTAGCTAGTTTTCACTACAGACATGAGAGGTGCTATCAATCTTCTCATTTCAGTCTCTGCAAGAAATGCAATGTGTGTAACTATTCCTTTTCAAATGCTACACATAATATCTAAACACCCCTTTGAAGAAGCTCCCTGCACAAAGTGCTGTTGTACAGTGTAAATGATTGTACGCACAGCATGATGATCACTGTGTTGCGTCCTGCAGGAAACCTGCTGAACAGCCTGATGGGATCGGGCGAGGACGACGACACGGCTGAAGAAGCCCAGGAGGACAGCAGCCCCATAGAGCTGGACTGAGCCGGCCCCAGGACAAGGAGAACAAACGAACACACACACACACACACACACAAAAAGAGAGAGGAAGACCACGCCGCCTCCCTCCTTCACCTCCACAACAAAGGGTTGGGCGATGGCACCGGTCCGTGTTTTCAGAGGCGTGCTGTTTCCAGAAAAATAACCCTTCCCAGTCTTAAGATCAGAGCCAGTATCAGGCTGCCAAAACATCCCTCTGAGCAGTGCCGGGACTGACTGCGCCAAACTGCAACCTCTTCCCGCGTTGCATTATTGTAAGGTTATAATCTTATTTTATTTGAATCACTACTTTTGTTAGTGTGGGACTCTTGCTCTCTGTGTATGGTTTTTAAACGAGAGATAACAAACTGCCCTCTCCCTGTGACGACTTGCTCCAAAGAGATGGGGAAGGTTAGAGTCTCTCGGTGGAGAGGGTAGCGTCACCAGAACACCCTCTTCATAATGATGACGATGACGTCATTGTAAGACGGTTTAGTCGACTCGACTCGCTACAAGTAATTGTTTGCCAGACAGCCACACGGAGCTCGATCAGAGCCCTGGTGTTGCTGCATTTTTCAGCAACGTTCTTGTTAAAAGTCTCTTCTTTCGGTAGTAAATTAAAATACTTGTACTCGATGCCGTCTTACAGTTTCTCATCTCTTTGTCCTTGAGCAGTATTGGACAAAAAGACAACAAAGTCATTATCGGAGGTCATCTTGCACCTTGAGTCTCAACCAAACAAACCCACAGATCATAGTGGTGGCTGTGGATTACTGCACACATAGAGCTGTCTGTATACAGACATAGAGGTCCCACTTTTTACTGTGCACTTACTGAACTGCTGCCGTTTGCATCCCCAAGAGGAATTGTGTGGAAAAAAAAACATTTTGGCTTTTTATTATGTTTTTGTTCTTTTACAGTTGCCAAGTCAACCTTTCCAGCAGTGAGGTGTTTAAAGCACCTCCTGTTTGTCGGCTCTGGCTTCCTGTCTGCATTTCGCTGTGAAAAATAAAAAGTCAAAGCGTTGAAGTCTGTAAAGTGATCTTTGAAAATGCAAACGAGACCTTCTGTTGGAGTGGATTTCGCTTGTTATGTTACAAAATGCTAATATCTAAACCAGCTGTTATACCTGACCGTTTCTGATTTAGTCTTTAGTCGCATTCTGTTTTCCTTTTCTTTTCTTTTTTTTCTGTTAAACAAGTGGATCAGTAGCCCCAACATCAGTTCAGCCAGTGCACAATCAGAAGTGTGATTTTAAACAATAGCTGCTGTTCATCAGTGTTTATCAGCCCAGAACGCTCTCGCTCTGCTCGTTCCTCTTCACAGCTTTCTTTTCTCACATATTTCAATCTTCAGCATCTTTTTGTCCTCGTAGGGACATTCGATCAGTCCAGGTCTTGTCAGTTTCAGGATTAAAAAGACCTGTGCTCCAGATAATGTTAAATTATTATGTTAAATAATACTAGGAAAGTCCAAAGGTTTAGAGTAATGTTTATTTACTTCTGTGTAATTATCAGTGTGGGACTGAACACCAAAGTGGCCAATACTAAATAAGAAATTATGAAAAAGATAATGGTTTGAATATGTAGAGTAAAGCATTTAAATATACAAAATCATTTCTTGGTAAAACTGAACTGATGTTTAGGGAATGTTATTCTAGGGTTCAAACGTCACTGGAACAAAGGATGAAACTCATGAATATTAGCTGCTGAGCACATAACAGGTTATTTGGGTCCTTTTAAACTTTTTACTCATTTATTTACATAATTATTTGTTTCATGAACTTTAATATGCCGTACGGAGGGACGGATAGAATAGTGTTGAGTTGTCGATGCACTCTGCTGTGATTACGTCTCTAATGTTGAAGACGCAGAGAAAGAGACCAGTGATGTGGCAGTCGAGGGGTTAACAGCAGCAGTCGTCAAAGATTGAAGAACTACAAAAGAAAATGCACATTTAAAGACTCCACTTTAACAGTATTGTGTTTCAGTCATGAAAAGTCCCGTTTCTGCTGAGCGGCTCTTTGTGCAGGCGTCTCCGTTAAATCACAGCTCTACCGTCTAAAGGGTCGTCCGAGGAAAATTGACTTTCAGGTTGTGTCAACAGTACACATTTCCCAAGACGTCCATCCGTCAAACAATATGACAGAACATGCCCTTCTACTCACATACCAAGAGTTTGATTATTCAGTGTCGATTGTCACGTCTTTTTTTTTTTTTGCATACCTGAAAGTCAGTTTTGTTAGAATTCTCCTTTAATCGTCTGGCGTGTGTGACCAAAGGCCTGTCTGACATTACAGCTGTTTGCTTTTGTTTTTGATAATATTTTTTCGTTTTTACTAAAGGGGAGTGTTTGCCTTGTCAATGATTCACTAATTAAGTAAATAAACTACAACTGAGAAGAGTTTGAGAATGTCTTGAAACAAATATTGTCCTGTCCTCTTTTTCTATTGCTTCATGGTGCATTAACAAAGTTGGTGCATGGGTTGCTAGGATGTATATTTTAATGTAGGATTAAAGAAAATACACAATAAAAAAATATCAAGTTCATAAGATACTTAATAGCAACATATTGGTACGTCAGCTTGTACACAACAAATCAAAAAAGATACATTCATACTGATGTGTGTTTCAATACATTCACAAATGAATGTTTATTTATTCAAATGGAGGAAGAGGACCGCGTGTTAAAACACTATTATTAAACCAAATTCAGTTGTATTCTAGTTGTTTAATGTGCAGTGTACTACAGGTAACAAGTGGAAATTACATAATGATGAACGGTGCAAAACTCTGGCACCTGCATGCACACAAATCACACAAACGCAGTTAGATATGAACCTCTGAACAAGTTTTAACTCGGATGGCCCTCTACTTTCTCTACATTGTACATGTGTCCCCAGTTGCTGCTGATCTGTAGCTTCACATATCTGAAGACCCCGATGTCTGGATTCTGGTCAGAGACAAGAGAGAGAAATGAATAAAGAGACTCAGGCAATGTAACAGAGACACAAATGAAAGGATCGGACATCAGCGATAAAGAAGACAATTTGTTTTAATGTCAGATGCTCCTGGCATCTGTGTTGACCACGTGGTCTTTGCATGTTTGAAATCTAAGCTAATCTCTGTTTATTAAGCTTGTTGTGGAGTCATCTGGTAGCCTCACAATGTTTTTGAATGTGACCGAATAAAACGTTCATGGATGCTGTTCTGTATAACTTCTATCATACTCACGGGCAGTTCGAAGGTCTGAAATGCTGCTCTGTCCTGATCGTAGACCAGTGTCCCCAGGTAGACCCTTACTCATCCGTGGTGCTCATTCCCTGGAAGAGACAGAAAAGAAACACAGAGATGAGCGGAGCCCTTTTGTTGTGCGCTGTGTGAACAACACTGACTAAGTATGCAGGACATGTCGAGGAGGATGACAGAAAATGTCTGACTTACGTAGATTGAAAATTCCCTCTTGAAATGTGTCCATCTGGCTCTTTGGGATGTGGGCGAGTGTCACGTGAGTGATGGAGACTGGGTGCGACAGGGAGACCAATGAATGCCCGTGGCTGCCTGCATTGTCCTGGAAGCAACGGTGACTGTCCCGAAGGGGGAGAGAATTTAATTTTGCAACTGTTACCTCCATGTTCTTTCATATGAAATACCAGAAGTTTCAAAAGTGTAATTACAAGACACTGTGGAGCAATGTGTCTGTAATTCCTACCTGGATCACTCTTCGCTGTCCTTTGGATGAATAGCACCCGAAGAATAGTCTATCACATGTTCCAGCTCCTTTGTTGCAATATGTGTCCGACGATAAGTGATATACAACTTATATCACTTATGCACACAAGTTAAGGACACACATACAAAGTTAGAAATCAACCCCTGAACAAGTACCACAATAAAGCACATGTATGAATAGTGATGAGACAATGATGAAGATGACGACTCACCTAGCGAGTCTAAGGCGAAGTTTGCCAAAATACAGCAAACTATACAATACTTACATGAATAAAAACAAAAATAGGATACAAGTATTGACAGGTTTGTTGACTTGTACTGCCTGATCTTTCATGCTCTCTTCTCGATTGGCATGTACACATAGTTACTTATTGCACAGAGAGTGAGTGACAGTCGGACAAGTCAAAGCTTAAAGCGGTTCAGTCTCAAGTTTTAAGACAAATCCTACATCAGACATTTTATGTGTCAAATGTGCAGCATTGCTGGTAACTTACTTGTTATTTCTGTGGTGGAAAAACACAATCAGTAGAAATCCTTGGAGCTCGTATGAGTCCCATAGCACTCTATAAACATGCAGGAGAGAGATATTAATTTATATTTATGAATCATATTAAAAACAAGTTGCCCACATTAACTCAACTTGAAGACTTTGCACTTTACTCTCAATGTTAATGGATATAAAGTGTTATGTCGTGCATGTGATGGTGGATTACCAAAACACCTGAGTAGGCACTTCACTACATACCTAATATTGTGGACTTTGTTGTCTTTTAGAGAAGCCCTGTTTTATGATTAGTTTCTATTGGCCTCCTGGTGCATATTTCTAAATAAAGTTGTGTGTAATCAAAGTGACCTGGAAGATGTGAAGATGAAAGTTTATTTTGAAAAGACACCGTGCATGTAACGAGTAGAAACTGACACGCCGTCCCTGCCACATCCAAAGCTAACGCTAGAGGGGTAGCTAGAGCGTCATAGTTTGAAGCTTAGGGCCGCTGATCAAGCGTCGTTTTTTGACGAGTTGGGAGTGAGAACGTGTTGTCCATTCACGAGCTCCAATCAGTGTGTCCAAACAATGCATGTCAAAAAAGGCATAGTATAGTTAACAGTTATAACAAAGGCGTAGTTTAGTCAAAATCATAAAAAGGCATTCTACAGTAGCCTATGTCCAAAAAGGTCATAGTACAAAAGGATTGTAGTTTGTCCATGAAAAGAATATGCATGTCCTTGTGTAATACGTGCAAAAAAGTCATACAAATTCAGAGTATATGACAAAAAAGTAATAGTATAGTAAGTCAAAAAAACACTAAAGAGAAAATAGTCTTGTAAAAGGCAATATATTATATGTCGCAATAGAACTCGTGAAAAGTAAATGAACAGTATGTCTAATATAGCCTGTAAAAAAATTAAAATAAAAAAAGTCTACAAAAATGCATGTATAGTATGTCAAAGAAATAAAAAAAAATGCATAGAAAAGTATGTCCAAAAAAGTCAAAGCATAGAAAAAACCTAGCCAATCAAATCCCAGGATGCACTTGGTCAGAAGCCACTCTCCTCCTTCCCTCCCCAGAGAAATAAGGAAACCAAAATATCAGAAAAAAGTTTTATTCAAAGTGCCTCCGCCAGCGTCACCGGGGCCTCCGTCGGCTTCGTCCGGCGCGTCTCCAGCGTCGCCTCCGTAGGCTTCGTCCGGCGCGTCTCCGCCAGCGTCGCCAGCGTCACCGGGGCCTCAGTAGGCTTCGTCCAGCGCGTCTCCAGCGTCGCCAGCGTCACCGGGGCCTCAGTCGGCTTCGTCCGGCGCGTCTCCAGCGTAGGCTTCGTCCGGCGCGTCTCCAGCGTAGGCTTCGTCCGGCGCGTCTCCAGCGTAGGCTTCGTCCGGCGCGTCTCCAGCGTAGGCTTCGTCCGGCGCGTCTCCGCCAGCGTCACCGGGGCCTCAGTAGGCTTCGTCCGGCGCGTCTCCAGCGTCGCCAGCGTCACCGGGGCCTCAGTCGGCTTCGTCCGGCGCGTCTCCAGCGTCGCCAGCGTCACCGGGGCCTCAGTCGGCTTCGTCCGGCGCGTCTCCAGCGTAGGCTTCGTCCGGCGCGTCTCCGCCAGCGTAGCCAGCGTAACCGGGGCCTCAGTAGGCTTCGTCCGGCGCGTCTCCAGCGTCGCCAGCGTCACCGGGGCCTCAGTCGGCTTCGTCCGGCGCGTCTCCAGCGTCACCGGGGCCTCCGTCGGGTCCGTCCAGCACGCGTCCGCCATCGCCGCCAGCGCCACCGGGGCCTCAGTCGGTGTCGTGGATGTTACGGCATCAGCTAAAAATAAATATGTTTTACTACAACACAACATATATTGAACTCTTACAGTGGCCGATGATAAAATACGCAGCAACTGAAATCTTATGGTCAGTTGAGGACATTTTGTTGGAATCCAAACACCAAAAGCCAGACAGCATTAATGAAAACTTAACTAACCAAATTATGACACCAGGAACCTGATCCGTACAGAAACTTGCATTTTTCCAATAGGGTTAAACAGAACCTGCTCACCTTTTCTATACTCTCGCAGAGACATGGACTCATGTGAACAGAAATGTTAAGTGTAAGGGCCTTCTTTATGGAGATGTCATTGGAAGACAAATCTATAGTAGGCCTACAAAAGAAATTTACTAATATTCTTACCTCTCATTTTCCTCTCCAGCCAGTCATTGCTTCTTTCAGTTGAGTCAGGTAAACAAGAGCCTATGGACACAGAAGTTGCCGTTTATCAAATTCTTTTGGCAGTTTGATGGCACATAAGACAAACCTGTCGCTGCTAAATGGAATTTCAAGAATAAAGAAATTAACATACCTAACTTTTGCTTTTCTCAACTACCAATGTCTTGAATACAAGCTCCAAACAGAACAAATATAAATACCTTTGGTACGCCAGACAGTCAGCAGACAAATAAACAAGGCCCAAAAAGCTCCCATCGCTTCAGTCACCAACAGAAAATGCTGCCTGTGCCACATGGCAGGTTAAATAACCCCATCGTGCAGGTGTCACAGCTGTTGCTGATCAGCTCTAATTGTCTCTCGAGAGAGTCAGTGCTAGTTGAGATGCAGCCCTTTCCTGTGAAAAATATTAAACAATCGATCAGATCATAAAACTCTGAGAATGTTGTATTCATGAATTTGATGACTGTTTTTTGATGTATGTTAAGAAGCAATCATCATTTTAAACACAAACTCGCTTTAGGTCCAAACACTGACAATGCTCCATAAATGGGGAAAATGGAAGAAGATTTCAAAGATACCCCTCCTTTTCAGACAACTAGTAGCAATGCAGGTTGTATTTGGGAGATAACTACAAAAGATGAACAGCTTCCAACCCAACACACACAAGAATTTTTTACAAAAGGAAAAGTTTGGCCAAAGGAAAAGTCTGGCCAAAACAATTTATTCTGATTTACAGTACTTCAAATTTGTGCACAATCCTCTAAATCTATAATTTCAACAACAGGAAATGTTCAGAAATTTCAAACAAAGGTTAAAAATATTCTTGGAATACTTTTGCCAGAGAGATGCATCTCACAACTTTTCAATTTGGATTCTAGATCCTGGGCTTGTTTGTATCTCACTTCAAAGGATTACACTTAAGCGTGCGCTTAAGAGGCAGTTTAAGAGTAAAAAAGTGTGTTTGTTTGGTGTGAAGAATGCGGCACATTAATCAAGTGACATCCTCCCTACTTACAGTGAAGTGAAGGAGGAACATTTAAGAGCAGTTCTAAAACCTAAACCTAAGAGCCCAATATGATGAGAATCCTAACACATTCATTCAATTCAATTCAATTCAATTCAAATTTATTTTGTATAGCCCAAAATCACAAATTACAAATTTGCCTCAGAGGGCTTTACAATATGTACACATGACATCCTCTTGTCCCGGAACCCTCACATCGGAACAGGAAAAACTCCCCCAAAAAACCCCTTTAACGGGGAGAAAAGAGGAAGAGACCTTAGGGAGAGCAACAGAGGAGGGATCCCTCTCCCAGGATGGACAGAAGTGCAATAGATGTCAAGTGTTGAACAGCATAACAAAATTACAACACATGCAATGTAATTTCAACACATTCAATGTATGACAGAACTACGGCAGGTGGAAAGACCAGGTCCAGGTACAGCCCGGATCAGAGGTACCTGCGAGGCGATAAAGCACAGATACTCTGGTGAAAAAGCTGGTCAATAATGTGCATTAATGGGACCGGTAATATGAAATAGTAATGTAAGTAATAATAAGAGTGTTATTTATTAGTGGGAGTCAGCAGGGTTAAGGCGTGAGGAAGGTCCAGGGTCCAGATGAAACCACGATACATGGAAACCTGTGAGGAGAGAAAGCACAAAGACTCCGGGGAAGAAACAAAGTCAGTAATGTGCATTTAGTGGTAACGGTAATGTGGTTAATAATGTTAATAATAAAATAGGTAGTAGGTATCTGCAGGGCCATGGCGGGTGGAAGGACCAGAGTCCAGATGAAACCACGATCCATGGGAACCTGTGGGGCGAGAAAGCACAAAGACTCCGTTTGCGCCAACGAGCAGGTGCGAAGGGTAGAGGAAGCCTGGGGGGATCCTCCTGAGCGTCTGACCACAGCCTCCTTCAGAAACGTACGGCGGTCCTTCCCGGTGGCGGAGCGGCGAGTCGTCAGATCAGCGCTGGCCACAGGTGGGACAGACGTGGCGGGAGTGGTTGGAAGTGGTTGGAGTGGTTGGAGGTGGTTAGCGGTTGCTTCCCAGCTGGTTTTCTCCGGCGGCCGCGGCCCACCACCTCAGTCCAGGATGCCGGTTTCGGAGTGGAGCTATGGGTCGGATCTATAGCGGATCTATAGCCAGCCCTAACTATAAGCACTATCAAAAAGGAAAGTCTTAAGCTTACTCTTAAATGTGGTGAGTGTGTCTGCCCCCCGGACTGAAACGGGAAGCTTGTTCCACAAAAGAGGAGCTTGGTAACTGAAGGCTCTGGCTCCCATCCTACTCTTTAAGACTCTAGGAACCACAAGTAACCCTGAATTAGTGGAGCGCAGCTCCCTAGTAGGATAATATGGTACTATAAGCTCTTTAAGATATGATGGTGCCCGACCAGTTCGGGCTTTGTAGGTGAGTAAAAGAATTTTAAATTCTATTCTAGATTTTACAGGGAGCCAGTGCAGAGAAGCTAATACAGGACTAATATGATCTCTTTTCTTAGTTCTTGTTAGTACACGAGCTGCAGCATTCTGAATCAGCTGGAGAGATTTAAGAGATTTATTAGAGCAACCTGAAAATAAGGAATTGCAGTAATCTAGTCTAGAGGTAACAAATGCATGAACTAATTTCTCTGCATCGCTATGAGACAAGATGTGTCTGATTTTTGAAATATTACGTAGGTGAAAAAAGGCAGTCCTAGAAATTTGTTTTATCTGAGAATTAAAAGACAAATCCTGATCAAAAATGACCCCAAGATTCTTTACGGTGGAGCTGGATGTCAGCGCAATGCCATCTGGAGAAACTATGTCATTAGATAACTGATTTCGAAGGTGTTCTGGGCCTAGTAGAATAACTTCAGTTTTGTCTGCGTTTAACATCAGGAAGTTGCAAGTCATCCAGGTTTTTATGTCCTTTAGACATGCTTGCAGTTTAGTGAGCTGGTTGGTTTCATCTGGTTTAATCGATATATACAATTGAGTATCATCTGCATAACAATGAAACTTTATGGAGTGTTCTCTGATAATATTACCTAAAGGAAGCATATATAAGGTGAACAAAATTGGTCCAAGCACAGAACCTTGTGGAACTCCATAACTAACGTTGGTCCTCATCGAGGCTTCATCGTTTACATATACAAACTGAGATCGATCCGATAAATAGGATCCAAACCAGTTCAGTGCGGTTCCTTTGATACCAATATAATGTTCTAGTCTCTGTAACAGGATATAATGGTCTATGGTGTCGAACGCAGCACTAAGGTCTAACAAGACAAGAACAGAGACAAGTCCTTTGTCTGATGCAATTAGAAGGTCATTAGTAATTTTTACCAGAGCTGTCTCAGTGCTGTGATGCTTTCTAAATCCTGACTGAAAATCCTCAAATAAACTATTGTTATGTAGAAAGTCACACAACTGATTAGCTACTGCTTTCTCAAGGATCTTAGAGAGGAATGGAAGGTTGGAGATCGGTCTATAGTTAGCCAACACCTCTGGGTCGAGAGTGGGCTTCTTAAGAAGAGGTTTAATTACAGCTACTTTGAAGGACTGTGGTACATGGCCTGTTAGTAGAGACAGGTTGATCATATCTAGTAGAGATGTGCTAATTATTGGTAGCACTTCTTTAAGCAGTCTAGTCGGTATAGGATCCAAGAGACAGGTAGAAGGTTTAGACTTTGAGATTGTTGAAGTTAATTTATCAAGATCGATGGGAGCAAAGCCATCCAGACATATATCATGGCCTGCAGCTGTTTCCAAGGGTACCCTATTTGAGGAAAGATCGGTACTAGTCGAGGGCAGTACATTGTTAATGCTCTCTCTAATAGTTATGATCTTATCATTAAAGAAGTTCATGAAGTCATTACTACTGAGGTCTATAGGAATACACGGCTCAACAGAGCTGTGACTCTCTGTCAGCCTGGCTACAGTGCTGAAGAGAAACCTGGGGTTGTTCTTATTTTTCTCTATTAACGATGAGTAATAGGCTGCTCTGGCATTACGGAGGACCTTCTTATATATCTTAAGACTGTCTCGCCAGACTAACCGAGATTCTTCCAAGTTAGTGGAACGCCATGTCCTTTCAAGTTTTCGCAATGTCTGCTTTAATTTACGGGTTTGAGGGTTATACCATGGGGCGAACCTCCTTTGTTTTACTAACTTCTTTTTTAGAGGAGCAATAGAGTCTAGTGTCCTTCTCAGTAAGCTAGTAGCACTATCGACAAGATGATCAATCTGGGTCGGACTAAAGTTATCACAGGAGTCCTCTGTTATATCAAAGCATGGTATTGAGTTGAATAAAGATGGAATCGCTTCTTTAAACTGAGCTACGGCACCATCAGATAGACATCTAGTGTAATAGCTCTTGCTTAATGGCGCACACTCAGTTAATAGGAACTCAAAAGCCACTAGACAATGGTCCGACAAGAGAGGGTTCTGCGGAAAGACCACCAAATCTTCTATTAAGATGCCATAAGTCAGAACCAGGTCAAGGGTGTGGTTAAAACAGTGAGTGGGTTTCTGTACACTCTGACAGAAACCAATCGAATCTAATAATAAGATAAACGCAGTACTAAGGCTATCATTCTCGACATCCACATGAATATTAAAGTCACCTACAATAATTACTTTATCTGTTTTAAGGACCAGGCTTGACAGAAACTGAGAAAACTCTGATAAAAATTCAGAATACGGACCTGGGGCTCGGTACACTATAACAAATATAACTGGCTGTATTGTTTTCCACGTTGGGTGTGAAAGACTAAGAACCAGGCTTTCAAACGAGTTATAGTCTAGTTTAGGTTTCGGGTTCAATAATAGGCTTGAGTCAAAGATGGCTGCTACTCCACCTCCTCGGCCGGTGCCTCGAGGAATGTGAGTATTAATATGACTTGGAGGAGTTGATTCATTTAGGCTGACATATTCTTCATTACACAGCCAGGTTTCAGTAAGACAAAATAAATCAATATGATTATCTGATATTAACTCATTTACTAATACAGCTTTAGATGACAAAGATCTGATATTTAAGAGTCCACATTTAATTATCCTATGTTGTTGCACTGTTGCGTTAGTTTTAACTTGGATTCGATTATTTAATATAACTCCTCGACTGTTTAGTTTTGAATTAATTAATTTAAGTGGCCGTGGGGCAGACACAGTCTCTATATGGTTTTGGGTAAGTAGCTGCTCTAATGGAAGCTCAGAGAAGTGTGTAAGACTACAACTCTGCTTCCTGGTCTGTACCCTGGGTTGTCATTCACTGTCCAACGATATTGACAGAGAGGGATAGAGCTGAAACAAGTGGTTTCAATAACCACAGTTTAAGTCCCTGCACACAATTTTCTCTTTTTAGACGAGAATATAATATTGTGGCTCTTTTGATTGACTTCACACCTGAATGAACTGAATTTAAAGCTGCAGGACAATTCAGTTCAATCATTTTTTCGAAAATTAAGTACTTTATTTTAAGAGCAACATTTTTCAAAAGCATTCTGTTACGTATTGTTTTTTATCCAGCCCTTATTTTACTTGAAATCAGAGAAACATTTTTTTAATTATGAGTATGTATTATTTATAATATATACAGTTCAATTAAAAATCTGTAATAATTATTGTTTAGATATTATTCAATTGAACTTTATTTGATTTGACAGTCAGTTCTTGACTACATACAGATGTTAATACAACTGTTGGCTACTTCAATATATATGAGACTCAATAACACAAATTAGACATTGTGATGTTTCCGGACCTTTGCATGAGGAAATTCACTCGAACTGGACCTCGCTGAATTATAATTAAATACCCCTGGTATAGTTTGTCGAAAATAGTCATAATAAAGGCAAAATATAGTGTCGCGGTATAGTATGGCGAATAAAGTCATGTTATAGTATGTCAAGAAAATCCATTAAAAAGCCAAAGTATTAGCGTGTCAAAAGTCAGTTTAATATGTTGAAAAAGGTCATAGAACTTAAAAAATAGTCACATGAATCCATATTATAGAATGTCAAGTCAAAAAAAGTTATGGTATAGCATGTCAAAAAAGTAATAAAAAAGGCATAGGGAAGTATGCTGAATATAGTCATGAAAGGTCATTAGTATATTATGTCAAAACAAGTAATAAAAAAGCCATAGTATATCAAAAATAGTCATAAGAAAGGCATAGTAAGTCTAAAAAGTTAGTATGGCAAATAAAATTGGAATATGTCACAGAATAGTATGTCGGAAAAAAACAAACACCAAAAAGGCATAGTACAGTAAAATAAGTCATAGTATGGCAAATGAAAAATGGCATAGTGAAGTATGTGGAATACGGTCAATAAATGCCAAAGTATATTATGTCAAAATAAGTTATAAAAAAGGCTAACTGTAGTGTGTCCTAACAATGTATGTCAAAAAAGGCATAGTATAGTTAACATAAAAAGTTATAGTATTATGTGTCAAAAACAGTTATAACAAAGGCGTAGTTTAGTCAAAATCATAAAAAGGCATTCTACAGTAGCCTATGTCCAAAAAGGTCATAGTACAAAAGGATTGTAGTTTGTCCATGAAAAGAATATGTATGTCCTTGTGTAATACGTGCAAAAAAGTCATACAAATTCAGAGTATGACAAAAAAGTAATAGTATAGTAAGTCAAAAAAACAGTATAGAGAAAATGGTCTTGTAAAAGGCAATATATTATATGTCGCAATAGAACTCGTGAAAAGTAAATGAACAGTATGTCTAATATAGCCTGTAAAAAAATTAAAATAAAAAAAGTCTACAAAAATGCATGTATAGTATGTCAAAGAAATAAAAAAAAATGCATAGAAAAGTATGTCCAAAAAAGTCAAAGCATAGAAAAAACCTAGCCAATCAAATCCCAGGATGCACTTTGTCAGAAGCCACTCTCCTCCTTCCCTCCCCAGAGAAATAAGGAAACCAAAATATCAGAAAAAAGTTTTATTCAAAGTGCCTCCGCCAGCGTCACCGGGGCCTCCGTCGGCTTCGTCCGGCGCGTCTCCAGCGTCGCCAGCGTCGCCTCCGTAGGCTTCGTCCGGCGCATCTCCGCCAGCGTCACCGGGGCCTCAGTAGGCTTCGTCCAGCGCGTCTCCAGCGTCGCCAGCGTCACCGGGGCCTCAGTCGGCTTCGTCCAGCGCGTCTCCAGCGTCGCCAGCGTCACCGGGGCCTCAGTCGGCTTCATCCGGCGCGTCTCCAGCGTAGGCTTCGTCCGGCGCGTCTCCGCCAGCGTCGCCAGCGTCACCGGAGCATCAGTAGGCTTCGTCCGGCGCGTCTCCAGCGTCGCCAGCGTCACCGGGGCCTCAGTCGGCTTCGTCCGGCGCGTCTCCAGCGTCGCCAGCGTCACCGGGGCCTCAGTCGGCTTCGTCCGGCGCGTCTCCAGCGTCGCCAGCGTCACCGGGGCCTCAGTCGGCTTCGTCCGGCGCGTCTCCAGCGTAGGCTTCGTCCGGCGCGTCTCCACCAGCGTCACCGGGGCCTCAGTAGGCTTCGTCCGGCGCGTCTCCAGCGTCGCCAGCGTCACCGGGGCCTCAGTCGGCTTCGTCCGGCGCGTCTCCAGCGTCACCGGGGCCTCCGTCGGGTCCGTCCAGCACGCGTCCGCCATCGCCACCGGGGCCTCAGTCGGTGTCGTGGATGTTAAGGCATCAGCTAAAAATAAACATGTTTTACTACAACACAACATATATTGAACTCTTACAGTGGCCGATGATAAAATACGCAGCAACTGAAATCTTATGGTCAGTTGAGGACATTTTGTTGGAATCCAAACACCAAAAGCCAGACAGCATTAATGAAAACTTAACTAACCAAATTATGACACCAGGAACCTGATCCGTACAGAAACTTGCATTTTTCCAATAGGGTTAAACAGAACCTGCTCACCTTTTCTATACTCTCGCAGAGACATGGACTCATGTGAACAGAAATGTTAAGTGTAAGGGCCTTCTTTATGGAGATGTCATTGGAAGACAAATCTATAGTAGGCCTACAAAAGAAATTTACTAATATTCTTACCTCTCATTTTCCTCTCCAGCCAGTCATTGCTTCTTTCAGTTGAGTCAGGTAAACAAGAGCCTATGGACACAGAAGTTGCCGTTTATCAAATTCTTTTGGCAGTTTGATGGCACATAAGACAAACCTGTCGCTGCTAAATGGAATTTCAAGAATAAAGAAATTAACATACCTAACTTTTGCTTTTCTCAACTACCAATGTCTTGAATACAAGCTCCAAACAGAACAAATATAAATACCTTTGGTACGCCAGACAGTCAGCAGACAAATAAACAAGGCCCAAAAAGCTCCCATCGCTTCAGTCACCAACAGAAAATGCTGCCTGTGCCACATGGCAGGTTAAATAACCCCATCGTGCAGGTGTCACAGCTGTTGCTGATCAGCTCTAATTGTCTCTCGAGAGAGTCAGTGCTAGTTGAGATGCAGCCCTTTCCTGTGAAAAATATTAAACAATCGATCAGATCATAAAACTCTCGAGAATGTTGTATTCATGAATTTGATGACTGTTTTTTGATGTATGTTAAGAAGCAATCATCATTTTAAACACAAACTCGCTTTAGGTCCAAACACTGACAATGCTCCATAAATGGGGAAAATGGAAGAAGATTTCAAAGATATGTTGAAGGAGCACAAAGCTATTCTGGGATTCATGTGAGGTCATCAACCTCCATGTACTGTGTAGTGATGGTTGGATGAAAGCTTGCGAAGCTTTGGGGTTTTCTTTCCAGTTGTGCTGACAAGAAGATTTGAAGCTGCAGGCTCAGTAAACACAGTGACACCTCGTGATTTGAAAAACATATCTCATCCATTGAAGACTGGAGCCAAACTACAACATTTAAACGTTGACAAAGTGGTAAACCTTTGACCTCTATAATTGTCAATGCAGAGTGCACCAGAGTAACAACCTTACATTTAGTTGTCCTGACAGCTTACCATACCGTGGTATTGTGTTTTATCTTGTACTTTTAGGACTGTATGATGAAAGCCACAAGTTATACTACTCATTCAGTCTGTACATTAGTACACAATCATGTATGGGTCAGGCAATTCACATCAACATGTTGACTATGATAATACTGTAGAATTATCCTGAAGAGAAGAGAACGAACAAAAATTAAAAAAATTAAAACTTGGTATGTTTGGGGTTTTAACGGCGTATAGAAGAGCAGGCATGTTGGCCTAACTTTTCAGTATCAAGAAGGGTTACACTGTCCAAGCACAAGTTCACATCCCTCTTCCAAGGATGCACAAAGTAAAAGTGAAGGAATTGTATCTTTCACTTTAAAGGGTAGTACTCCCAAAGACCTGTAAATACATGGGAAATATGTGGAGTTCCCCTTTAAGTCCAAAATATCTGTTGTCAGTTTCCAACTAAAACACAGACATAACGTCCAACAGGACTAAAAAATAACCTCCATGGCAGGTTTTAACAGAATTCAATCGCAACACAGTTGAAAAAAAAATGCTTTATTTTTATTTAACATAAATAAGCCAACTGACATTTACAAGGAAATGTGTTTTCTCCACTCTGTCAGTGCGTGTGTCCTTATCAATATATTCCATAGCTGTGCTTCTTTCCATCTCTGTATCTGTCCAGGTAGCGTAGGGGCTGTCGATGAGGGTATTTGACCTGTGGAGGGTGGTACACTGGAGGCCGGGTGAACTCAAACACTGGCTCCCTCATGTCTACAGGGAGAAGGTACAGCAGAGAGGCTTCATGGTTACCAGACAAGCGCACACACACAACCTTGTTGTCCTAAAATCTCAGAAAGAAAAGGAAAATGTCAGAAGACCAAAGTTGCGCTTTGTCTGCGAGCGTTAGCGTGACTCACTGAGTGTGGTGTGAAAGGTGTCGGTGACAGATTCGTCCCACTGGCACTGGAAGAAGGACAAGCCTGCAGGTGTCATGTTGTCCTGGTGCTTTCTGTAGAAATCCATCGTCTTAAATGAGCAATCCACCAGAGAATGGCTACGGGGGAAGAGCCAACACATGCTTAGTGTCGAAGATGCTATACAAGAACATGCACTAACACGCCTTAATGGTATGCTTGTGAATACAGTTTATGGTCCGATGTCATGGCTGCTGACAATAGGACACTCTTATGCTGAAACAGACGGTTAAATTACTTGAAGAAATTTGATTCTTCGTTCCCCGTGGAGGTAACACGGGGTGAGTCATTGATACACAAACGGTCATTTTGTGGGTAAAGTCTTCCTTTAAAAGGCAGATATTTGCATGACCTAAAAAGGAAAATCTCAATTTATAATCCTATGCAGCAATGAGTGTACAAGTACATGTGAATTATATTTCATATATTGGGTATTGCTCACCATGGCGACGGCCTGACCTCCTCCTGGAAGTCGATGGGTCCGTCTTGCTTGAAGAGGACATAAATGTAGCGGTGGAAGCCCGTTCCTTGTGCAGGGAACGGGGGCATGTAGTGACACAGCTCTTCCCCGGCCTGCACTGCTCCGCCCGGTATGTTCCCTCTACAGAAACACAGCTCATTTAAGGCGGAAGTGGTTGAAAAGTCTTTAAATTGCATTTACATTTTTAAACCTGCCTGTAAAAGGACAGTAAAGCACAGTGGACTTTGAGTACTCACACTAGCCAGTGGACGTATTCTGCCTCGTTATCCAGAAGATGCTCATCTGAAAAAGACGATACATTTGTTTTTTTTCGGCGGTCCGTAAATGCTGAGAATCCATGAATTAACTATGTTGATTCATTCCTGAAAGGCCTCCTGTGGTAGCTGATGCTGACCTGGACAGGTGAGCAGAACGGTCCACAGGGAGCCCTCCTCCGCATCAAAGGCGATTTGAGGGACAGAAGCTGCCTAGACGTACAGAATGCAGGGAGGGGGTGACGTGTTGGAGGATGCAGACAGAAAGTTTAACTTCAAAGGGACCTTGATCGTTAGCATATCAATTACAGGCTATATTAGGGCACTGTAAAACCTCCAGTCCATTTACGTACTTCTGTGGGCGTCAGCCGATTCCCATAATGCACTTGACCACTGTTGTCCTGGCTATAGCAGATCCGGAGAGAGACTTGAGGTAGGAAATATGCCATGGGGAAGAGATCCCTGAAGACTCCGTAGTGGTCGGCCAGTCTCTTTATATGAAACGGACCGCTGCTCTTCTCCCACCTTTCCTGCACTCGATCCAGAGGGATCTTAACTGGTGGGGTAAAGATGGGGGAAATAAGTTAACGAATATATTCACTTATCAATTAGAAACGCTTTGGTATTCCCCTCGTCGTGAAAGTGTGTCAGCTTACAAGTGCGCAGACGACAAGCCCTCTCGAGCTCAACGTTCTTCTTGTTCTCCTTCATCACCTGCTTCCTCTCCCTCGCTTCTTTGGTCCTGCCGGGTCGATAGTACGGAAGTCCAATGTCCACTTTCTCAGCACCTGCAAATTAAGCAAAACCCTCATTTGCATCGTTGATTTCACAGGTTTCCTCTGGGACAAAATACAGTTCTTGACCAATCGTTTTGCCATTGACAAGTTCCCACCACTGGAGAACCAGCGTCAACAGTAGGTCCCTCCTTCGTGTCTCACCGTGCTCGGGGTCAGTCCTTTCCACGTAGCTCCTGTAGGTCTTCCACCAGGCAGGCTGGTTCTTTGCCTCCTCAGCTTGTTTGAAGTAACGAGTGTAGCTGCGATACTTCTCTACTGACTCCAGGTTCTGAACGTCAAACTCGTCATTAGGCATTGGACCCAAAGGTGGTATCTGCCTGCAGAGGAATGCTGTTGTGTGGACACATCCCCACCAGTTAGTTAGTTAGTTACACAGCACTTCCTTCACCTTTCATGTTTGGTTCACACGAGCGGTTTATCACACACACAATAGGATGCTATTTTCTTGTTGGTTGTAAGTAACCGCTATGTGAGATAGGTAACCCTGTCAGTACTGACATTTACTATTCCTGAGCTGGGTCTCGTATCGTGTTCTTGTGTTTCCCTTTCCGAACAATACACCACCTTAAATTGGCACATTTGGCTAATGTAATTTAGCGAAATGTCTTTCTCCACAGAAGAAGAAGAGAGCGTGGTAACGGATGCAACCTGTCGTACACGCAATACTGAATGGAGCCCGGGCACGAATACCGGAATGTGAACACAGTAGAATGTAGCAATGTCGTTACAATACCTGTCGAGACAAATGTCCTCGCATTATTGACCCCTAAATCTGTCCCAGTTCGCAGGGCAGCGACGCAAACTGTGCGCAGCGCCATCTTGGAGTGATTTTGTTTCCTTTTTTTCCAGAGGATACGGTGGCCGAGAGAAGCAAAAAGAGTCCGTGCAAATGTAGCTTTATTTGTTTTCTGTAGTATTGACAACCCGCAGTCTGCTAGCAGACACTAACGATAACATATTATGTTACATTTTCTATATTGTAGCACACATCTATCGTCTGGAATGAAAAACAGAGCGGTATAGTTTTGGGTTTGTGATAATAATCAGTTACTTTTATACCAAACAGGATTTGTCTGCAATGTTACAAAACAGCAAATGAATGGCAATGTTATTGTACAATATATAACACTGTAACAATAGCAGTGTTACAATGTATCTCTGTGTATTACATGGTAGTAACAATGTAGTTAACTAGTGTTAGACTCTAATTATATGCGTTTCTCAATTTTCCCAACAGCACCTGAAAGCATCATTTTTGCGTCTGTCGTCATCAGGGACGCTTCGTCTGACGACATTCAGTATTCACACAAATGCCGTGCACGAATGTATTTATCTGTTGAGAGGGTAAGACAATATATTGTGTGGTTTTATATGATGTATAGGGTTGGGCTTAAAAGTGAGCGCTTGTTTACAGTCAAGTCACCAGACTGTTGTGATGTGTTGACTGTTATTATTTGTCCCTACGCTCTACAGTAGCTAACGTCCACTGACCTGAATCCAGGCTAATGTTAGCAAACGTTAGCTCTTCTTTCCATTTGGCGAAGTTAATGTGCGTTACTGATAACTGGCACTAACAAAAATTGGGGCTGTTAAATTAGTTGTTTTAACCCTTTTGGGAAAGTCTTTCTTTATAAATGGCTTAGAATGTGATACTAACCTCTTAATACAGACATAATACACAGTTGTGTTACATTACTGTCATGGTGCAGGCATACGATACACTTATACGTTGGAGTTCTGTCACATCATGACCAACCTCTTCCTTCTGCTCTCTTTTTCACAGAGATGGCTGCTCACCCTTCAGAGATGGAGTCTCAGAATTCAACCCTGAACTGCGCCATATGCCTGGAGCGTTTCCGGATCCCCGTCACCATCCCCTGCGGTCACACCTTCTGTCAAAGGTGCATCACCGTTCACTGGGACACCAAGAGCAAGGCCGATATCGGACCTCGGTGCCCAATCTGCAACGAGGAGTTCGCCACCAGGCCCATCCTCAAGCGGAATGTGTCCATGTCGGTCTTGACCGAGGCTGCGAACAGCACCGGCCCCTCCTGCAGAGAGTCGCTCATGAGGGAAGGCGAAGGGGCGAGACCCATGCTGCTGTGTGACCGCCATAAAAAGCCTCTGGTTTATTACTGCAGGCAGGACAAAATGTCTGTGTGCTGCGAGTGTGGCATCTCAGAGTGCGTGAACCACGAGAAGGTCTTGTTGGAGGCCGAAAGGGAAAATCAAGAGGTAAAGTAGCACCATGCCACCGCGGTTGTGGAGCTGGTGTTGTAACATGGATTGCCGTTCCATTTATGACTTACTGCGGTATCAAAGGGCACTGTGATCGTGACTATGTGAAGTGTCTGAGTCTGACGTGTGTTCTTTACAGCTGCTGCTGGAAAGGAAGAGTACGGAGGTGGGGAAACTCACCGAAGAGACGCAGAAAAGTATTGCGGACTTGGCTGAGAATATCAATCAAGCTAAGGTAAACCACAAACCTTTCCCTCTGTGAAAGTGGGTCGAAGGCTTCACTGTGCTCCGAACAAACACGTTTTCCAGACCTGTCAGAAAAGGGGACTTAATCCAACTCCTCCTGTGTGTTAAAGTGATCCCACCGTGACTTTTAATCAAGTGTTTTTCAAGCGGTGTTAACTCTCACCTCCTGCTGCTGTCTCACACACATTTAGATAGGAATAGCACGCCCACAAGACGTGCAAGTAAAACATGAAATGTTCACGTCTTTAATGACACAGCTGCAGATGAAGCTTGATATTGTAGATAAATAAAAAAAAGTCTGGGGAAAAAAAGAATTCGGACTGGACACCGTTAACCACATGAGGCCAAATTCCTCAAAGCAGGCTTGAGGAATGATTCTACACTTTCCAATCAATAGGTGACTCTTCAGCAGACTTCTTCCTGGGTCAGTGTCAAGTTCTCCTCCCTGATTAAAACACTGGCTGAGAAGCAGCAGGCTACAGAGCTCTTCATTGAGCAGCAGAAAGAAGCTGCCATCGCCGAGGCGGAGGCTCGGCTAGCTGAACTCGAGGAGCGCTCCCAGATACTCCAAGAGAGCCAGGGACAGATAGCAGCGGTACATGACCTCTCTGACACAGATCTCATCAAGGTTCGTACCTTTACGCAATCATTTGGCTCAAATGGAAAGACTGTTATGTCACATTACGACTATATTGCACTGAAACAGTGACATGCCCCCCCCGATCTACGAACATAAGGAGGGAAGAACATCATCATCGAGGCTTTCTTTTCAAATGCATATCTCTTCACAGGAATCGATGGACCTAGAAGTTCCACGTTTCAAAGATATTCCCACAGATGTAACGCCAAACCTTCCAGAGCGATTGAACGTCGTCACCGATGTCCTTACCCGAGTCGCGAAGCTGGTGTTTGAGGACCTAGAGAAAGCTGTGAGCGCCGCTGTGGGTCCGGACGAAGATGGTAACACGATGTTTCCCTCGGTGGCAGTTTAGCTTGAATTGCCAGCGGTTTGTTCCCCAATCTTTGCTCTGTGTTCTTTAACTGACTTGTCTTTGGCCTCCAGGTTCTCCTCAGGATAAGAAGCCGATCCTAGCTGTGGTTCCCAGTCCAGCCACTCCGTGCCACCCGGGTGGGAAGGAGGGCCTCAGCGCTTGTAAGTCCTTAGTACCAACTATCAACCTGGTTCTCTGGTTCTTCTGAATGTAATTCATTTGCAGGGTAATAAGCTCCAGTGTTTGGATGACATTCATTATGAAAAGCCAAAGATGGGGACAGCTATGTTATTCCTGTGACCATAGATTGAACAGAAACGCGTGCTGACACTGTGGATATATCTGTTCCTGCTTCAAGCCGTCTCATTCCTTTCTTCCGCATTAACAGACCGGTGCTCTCTGACCTTTGACCCCCGCACGGCCAACGGGCACCTGTGTCTGTCCCAGGAGTTCCGGAAGGCGGAGCACCTGACCTCCGGGCCACGCCCCGTCCCGGCCCATGAAGCGCGCTTCGACCACACGTGGCAGGTGCTCTGCTTTCAGGGCTTCAACAGTGGACGGCACTACTGGGAGCTGGAGGTGTCCAAGCCCTGGGCCTACCTCGGGGTAAGGAACCTCGCATGTCGTGTTTGTACGCTGTTCATTAAAGCTCCGATATTCAGGGAAACTAGCCAAGTTGAACAGGAATCAACGGTTCCCTGCAAAATCAAATATCCATGTCGTCCCTCTTACCCGTAGTGCCATATATCACGCCATGTTTCAGTGTGAGTTGCCAAGTGTGCCGTAGAAGTGTCCACCTTCTCTGAAATATAATGATAGTAAATATTACATATAATAAATATATTTTATGTATATTGGTTTACATGAGCACCAAAAGGACACAGGCAGCGCGTCTCCAAAAATCACGTCCAGTGTGAGCCCAGTGTTGAATCGTATGAACTTGCAAAATCCCGACACATGGAAACATTCGAGTGTGCAGACGACACTACTCCGTTTTCTTGCGCCAATAGTTTTGATTTGATTGGCTGATGGTCATGGACGAACGGGGGAAAGTCTGACAAACTTCTAGGATTTAAAAAATGATAACTGAGTCAGTTAAAAGGTACAGTGATCACCTGACTTTTCCTCCAGGGTCTGCTTCCTTCGTGAGGCACACAATTCACTTTCACCCCCCCCCCCCCCCCCCCCCCCCTCCCCCCGCTTCTCATCAGGTGACCTACGATGCCATCCCCAGGAAGGAGAAGGGCAAGCGGTGCATGGTGGGTATGAACGAGCTGTCCTGGAGCCTGCAGCTGGACCAGCATCAGCTGAGCGCCTGGCACAACGGCCGGCGGGAGACTCTGGCCGGCCTCTCGCAGCACAGCCGCATCGGCATGCTGCTGGACTACGAGGCGGGGACGCTCACCTACTACGGAGACGGGCAGACCAGGCTCCACGCCTTCCACTGTGCCTTCAGCCGGGAGCTGTTCCCCGCCTGCTGGATAGGTGAGGGGGTCAGCGTCACCCTCTGCTCCACATGAGCCGACTCATAGAAGGGAAGAAGGGAGCTCAGTAATGAGAAGCACTATCAAACAAAGGCACTAGCAGACTCAACATAGAGGATTCAACATTTGGGAGTTTTTATTTTATTTTTTCCTTTTTCTTCTTCTTTACAATGACTTTCTTCCTACAATGTTTAAAGCAGAAGAACTGACTGTAATCAGCCTTCTACCCGCAAACTGTCCACCTGGCTTTGACTTATTACACAATTACTTACCACACAACAATAACAGCTGAGGAACTGGTCTCAAACTCTGGTCCTGAAGAGCCCCAGGGTTCTATTGTAAGGACGGCAATACATCATTTCTTCACAGCATCGATGAAACAACCCTCATTTTAGGATAGATGTCTGCTTTCACGAAGGAAAAGCCCAATCCCCTCAACTCAGTGTGTCAGACTATTGTACTCTCACTACACAAAATTGAGTGTCCTTTGTTTCACTGCAAGGCAATACACATTATAAACTCCACCGAGGGATTAGTTAGAAACCAGAGAGTCCAGTACTGTGCCCGACTCTGCTCACCTCTGAAGAAATCGTTCACTTTTGGGAGATGTGCTTCTTCGCTTTCTTGCTGAGCGTTAGATGAGAAGATGGATACCGGGTGGTAAAGAAGCTACAGCCAGTAGCCGGCTAGCCTAGCTTAGCATAAAGACTGGAAACAGTCTAATTAACGCATTACCTGGCAACCAGTGGAGACTACAGGAAGTAGAATAAGTAGTCCACAACCTTCCGTAAAAACTACAACCTGTCGTTTTTACACTTTTTGTCAATGAGTTAAAGTCGGTGAGCTGTAGAGGGGCTGGTTGGTGACTTGTGTTACCTGTTAGGACAGAGCAAGGCCAGCTGTTTCCAGTCTTTAAGCTAAGATTAGCGAACGTCTGATTGCTGTAGATTTATATTAAGCTGACAAACACTGAGTTTAATCACTCTAATCTCAGCCAGAAAGTGAATAAGTGTATTTCCTCCTGGTATAAGCGTCTCTGCAGGTTTTTTTTTTTTTTTTTTTATCATGTCTGCTCTTCTAATATGGGGATGGAAATAGATTAAATCCTGCCTGGGCTACACTGGCACACACATATAGCAGTATAAGAAAGCCAGAGACCTTCTTGCATCGCTGTTAGAAGCCATTTGTTGAGGAATGAATGAATACATCACCCTTGCTGTCTGGAAATTCTGGTTATACTTGAATTTTGAAAATGTTATGTTCAAGTACTGGCCTTCAAGTGGGAAAAAAGAAAGAAATTGCTGATGAGTGCACAAACCTTTCACAACTTTTGGGGTTTCTGTGCAATTCCCCCTCAGAAGGATGTGAGCCGGTTCATAATGTTGTGCATACGGGACAATAAGCCACAGCAGGGTGTCGTGAATAGAATTCACTTTATTAGACACCGTCCCGTTAACAGTACAACGCCCTCTGTTGTACCATGAGCACCGGAGGTGCAACCAAATCGTGGGCCGTACATCACTACTGAGACTACAGGGCTGAAAAAGGATCTTGGGATTTTTGCACGAATGCACAAACGATTGGCCCTGCCTGTACAGTTTTAAACCGTTGATGCTGAAAGTGTTGTGATGGAATCTGCTGTAATGTACAAATGTTTTTAATGGACTTTGGCCTTTTAAAAAAAAAGAAAAAAAAATCATGAGCACTTAAGAGTGACTTTGAGGCACTCGAGGCTCAGGACATCATGCGTCAGGATTTGGGAAGCTGCTGTGGATTTGCACAAGGTGTCCGAGAACGCAGACGAGGACTACCGACTCTGAGAAGGGAAGAAGCACACTTCAGCCTAGTGGCATGAAACATAACCCCTGGTGCAGACTCTCGTATACGTTTATGTCGAGTACGCTGATGCACCGTGCTGTGTTTTTAGTGGAATACCCATCAATTTGTGATTTCGCAATGCTCGGTGTAGAAATAAAAGGCAAAGAAAGTGGTTTTTCACATGAATCAAGATCCATTTAATAAAATCCAATCCAATGCATACATGCATTAGTTGAGATCATGCTTTGTTTTCCGTACTTGAGCCATTTTACATGAATTATTCAATAAATTAGTTTGAAATAAATACAGAGCTTTATTATTATTATTATTATTATAATACACACAGCCATGACAGAGCGAACAGGAGCCCGATGCATAGCATTCTGAGAGTGCAAAGAATCAGCCACGGATGTGCCACAGATACAGTATACAGATAAGTGACTAGAGAGGATGGAAGCGGAGAGACTCAGATCAGATTTAAAGACCGACCTCAAACTGGGGGGGGGGGGGGGGGGGGGGGGAGTCAAGATCACAACCACAGGAAGTAGAAACAGTGAGAAAAATCATCGACTGGTCTTGTCCGTTTCTACAATGTCTAAAATTGTACATAAGAAGAATGAGAGGTGAAGCAGGCTGGCGGTGAGTCTGACCATTTGTTTTCTCGAAATGTTCAGAGGCATGACAAAACAGGAAGTGACATCATTGGGTAAACTGCTCTGCTCTTGCACATTGTAAAGTTAATCCCTTCTGGCAGTGCGGTCGCCCCTCGCTCTCTGCTCTAATCCAGGATCAGGGATTCACTGCGTGGGCTGGACGCCGCTCTAATCTTTGTGGTCCTCTCGTCCACTGAAACATGTCAAAGCAGACCAGGCGGCACTGCAATCCGCTTCCCTTTACAAAAGTTAGTTTGTCCTCTCGGTTAGTGTTCTCGAGAAAATATCTCATTTTGAAAAGTCTACATATTAAAAGCCTGTACACACAAATAATAGAAAAATAAAACACTGCACTCAGCTTGCCTCTGAATGGACTAGCAAAGTAGTTAACATTGTTAGAGTCATTCTAGTTTCATGAGACAGTCGTAGAAAAATTCTAAGCGAGTGTCACAACTCGGCTGAAGCTGAAGTTTAGGGTGGCGGTGTGATTCTTGGGACACCTGCAAGACAGTTGAATGCTAAAATAGCTCGTCAGGTTACAAAGTTTTTGTCAACCACATTGAAGGGAAAGAAAAAAAGCCTCTAAATCCAGACAACTCTGGCTTCAACAACCTTCTTGTTTCCCTCAAAGATTGCTACCAATACTTCTTATTTCCATCAAGTAAACGGTGCTTCTGAAGAGAATGAAACCCATTACAATATAGGAATAATTCAAATGAATGTGAAAAGGTGTAGGCCGAGGTGGGAAAGCAATGGAATGAAAAGGTGGAACCACATGGACTGATGGAAGGTGATGAGCGAGATGAGAAAGAGAGGGATCCGTGGTGAAAAGGAAAACGTCGGCCTTCCTGATGTCCGGTTAATGGAATGAAAAACAAGGTGATCCAGTAGGACAGAGATAACAAGAGACAGAGAGCAGTGAGGGTGACATCAAGCAGGTCTACTGGTTCTTCTTGTCTTCTGGTGGGGAGTAGGGAGGAGGCTTGTCCTATGGAGAGAGGAGAGTTATGGTTTGAGACAACACAGGCTCAGTGAAACCTGGTCTGCACTTGCTGAAAGGGTCACTAGCTGACGCTCGATCGTAGAACTCGAGGATGATCGATTTGTTTCACTGAGGCATCCACAACTATTGAAAAGATCTTTAATAAAAGACCAGAAACAAATCTTATCTATTTAAAAACGTTCTATTGTATATTGAGCGCCATCCATTCAAACATAGCAAAAAAGGCCTGTCAGGTCGAGAGCACCCAAAAAGCACCTGAGCGGACGCCATCCCTTTATTTCTAGCGCCATCTGCTGGAACACTCCAACGCCACAGCTTCACTTATGCTGCGCATGTTTGATAGCGCCCAGCTTTAGACCGTTTCCCAGCCTTCATTCAATAAGCCTTGCGGTAAACAGGGAATGCCACATGTTATGCCTACTATGTCTACGAAGCTCCACAACTTGAGCATCGATTCATTTGATGATCTGTCATATTGTGTCCGACTGTACCACTAATCCCTTTTGAATCGAATCTTATTCAAGAGGGTGGTCTTTCAATTTGAGGGCATGACTCGTTGATTTTTACGTTCACATTTTTGTAACGGTTTCCCTCAAAACCCTGCCCTCTGAAGCTGGAGCACAGGAAATGTGTGCAAGCAACAATACATCCGAGTGCAAGCATACAGTTTGAGCAGAAGCAGAGCAGATGTAAGCGTAAGCAGAGGCTGTTTGAGTGCGAGGAAACATGAAATCAATGAGTCATACTCTCAAATTGAAAGACCACCCTCTTGAATAAAGAGAAGAAAAAAAGCTCCATAATATCCTTTACGTTGTAGTTCCTGATGCACAATAGAGATCACCTCATCCTTATCAGTGTGTTGCTTTCCTCTGAATCAGGCGGCAACCTCCGGGTCATGAAAGTGAAGCCAGTGCAGAAGCGCCTTAAACCTGCATTCTTTCTAATGACCAGCAGGGGGGGGGGGGACTCCTCTGGTTGCACAAAGAAGTCTGGTTGTATATAAGTCTATGAGAAAATGACTCTACTTCTCTCTTCATTTATTACCTCAGTAAACATTGTAAACATGAGTTTATGGTCTCAGTCTCTAGTTTCAAGTCTTCCTCAATACAGCATGATGTTCATTTAGTAAATGATGGTCCATTTAGAGTCAAACAGACCATAAAGCAGAGTATGCTTTAGGGCGGGGCTACCTTACTACAGGTCGTTACCACAGCGTTGTCCGTGTTTTCATTTTAAAACTTTAAAATGAACCCTTTCACAGTGTGTCTTCAATTCATGAAAGTTATTTGTTACATTTTTGTCACCTAACAATATCTTTTTCAGGGCTCAGTTTTTCCGCTATAGATAAAAACAAGATATACAGTCTATGTTCTGAATAGTCTCTTCAATGTCCAGATGTTTATGATAATATGGGGATTCTGGGCTAAAGTATTTCCTTACTTCTTCCCAGAGATGTAAACAATAAGGTTGTTGCCATGCAGCTTTTGTCTTATGTGACGGTGCTTGTTGTGATTGGCTGAATGTATCTTGAAGCAAATAAAATAAATTCGTCATTTCAGCAGAATGAAATGTTTCCTTTGCATGTGAATTGCTACATTCAGTGTAGGCGTTATTTTTATTATTGAGTAATCTGCTAATTATTTTCATCATTAATATATTAATATAAAAATGTATCAGTTTGTCTATATTGTCAGAAAATAGTGAAAAACTATGATTTCTCAGAGCCTACGGTGACGTCTTCAAATTTCATAAAATCCTCACATTTCAGAAGCTGGAAACAGAACATTGTTTGCTTGAAACAATATAGGATTAATTGTTTATCCAAATACTACTTATTTGACTGTTTCAGCTCAAATTCAGAGGTATATTTTCAAATTCCCTTTAAAAATCGAGCTCTTAAAGGGAGGAACTCTTAAAAGAGTTAAAAACTAAAAGTAAATAGAAATCCCTGCTCTTCTCTGATATCTGTAATATTGACCAAAACACTGGACAACATATTAACAATCGCTACATGCAGCCAGTTAAGAAATTGAAGGAAACCCGAAATAACTAAATGGAGAAACATAACAAATACTGGTCACAAGTGGCAATTCAACAGCTACTGTGCAAAAGGTGAGTGACGCTCACTAGCTCACACTTGTAATGCATCTCATCCAGGTGGTAGATAAATCAATGTGTAGCAGAGTGACGGAGGGACGCCTACCTGTGGCAGGTACACATGTGTAGGAGGCAGTGTGGCTCCGCTGGCGCTGGCTGCTGCCTCGGCTGCTTTGGCCTCCGCTGGGACAGAGAGGAGAGGTTTACGATTAATACCTGGGATATAATAAGATGACTGAAGCTAAGCAAGCCTGAGGTACAAAGATGGTATAATGTGAGGGGGGGGGGGGGGGGGAGCCTTATTCTGTCTTGAGCTAATAAACCTGTTACAATGTAAGAGGAAGACATTTTCTTCTGACGTTCTGTAAATGTGCAAACAAGCAAACACTAAGGTCCACACTGTTTATGGGGTTTTCTCACACATTCATCAAGGGAATTTATCAACTCCATGACAACAGCTGAAGACCATGAGAGATGTGGTGGACAGTTTATGTTTTACTGTTTTCAAGTTAAAGAATAAAGTTTCACGCTCAATTACTACTGACATACATCAAGATATATATATATATATATAAATAATGCAACCAACTGTGTTCCATTGATACGCTTAACATCAGCAAACCTCTCACAAACCTTTTACTTCAAAGGTTTTAAGTCAAAGGCAATCCATTCCCAACGTAAGCTTCCTACAGCAACTCAGAGCCATCGCTTCCTTTGTATTGATCATTGGCTGATCAACGCATTAACACCTGGAGTGAACTGGAGTCAGAGACTCTTTGCCAGGGAGCCTCACCTGCTGCTGAGGAGGGGAGGTCAGGGTCGTGGGGGGGGGGCTGCTGGCCTAGAGGAGCAGAATAAGGAGGCGGAGGTATGTAGGCCGCAGACGCTTCAAACGCTGGAGGGTTGGGGTAGAATCCACCTGGATAGCAGATGCACAGAGCTGCAGATTAGACCGGCTATACACTGAACACTCTCACACGAGCTGAAGGAGATTTTTTTATCACGGTGATAATGAGAACGGCTGCGATTATTACAGCCCCTACCCGGTGGAGGAGGGTTGGGGTAGGAGTAGCCGGGTGGAGGTCCAGCAGGGTACATCCCGTTAGCAGGGGGAGGAGGGTAAGCATAGGCCCCGTTGGCCATGTAAGGGCATCCACCGAACCCAGCAGTCACTGGCTGACCTCTCGACGCTGCAAGACACAAAGCAGCAAGAGAACGCAAGACATGAAGAAACAATGGAGACCAGTCCGCCAAAACGTCAGTAACAAGAATTCTATGATACTGGTAATGTGGCTTTGTAAGCATACCCTGAGCTGCGACCTGCAGCATGTACTGGCCAAACTCTATAGCTCCTCCAGCAGCAAAGATGAGCTTGAACATAGCACTGCCCTCCCAGCCACCTGTAAGCGACAACACAAGGAGGGAATCCCCGGAGTTACTGTGTGCCCAACAAACTAACAGACGCAGAAGACCCTGCAATCATGTGTAACCTAACAGTGAAACACATGTACCTGCACACATGTACCTACCTCCAGGCTCTGAGCCGACGGTACCCTTGATGTAATTGGCTCCCAATACAGGTTGCTTGATCTCACAGCCCTTTATTAGGTAGAAGGGCATCATGAAGGACTGCAGTGCGTCCCGCCCTTTAGCCAGAAAGATCACCTGGGAGAACAGCAACAACAGCAACTATCATCATCTCAGCACTCACCTGAACCCATGAACCCCACTCCCTTATAAGACTTGGGGAAAGCTAAACCAAATGCTGCTCATTAGTTGATTCAGAGCTCTACAGATTGTTGTGTACAAGCTGTCAAAGGTGGCAGTAAGAGGCTGTGGCTGAATCACAGACAGGACATCTGGGTCATGTCTCTCACCCTGTATGGAGTGAGGTAGATGCTGCCCTTCTTGCTCTTTCTGAAGGCTTCAGGCAGACTGTCCGCATCGCAGAAGACAAGCTCCACGTTATCATAGTTCATCAACACACTGGGGACAGAAATAAACACAATCAGTGGATCACACGACACAACGACTCAATGATTTCTATCACATCCTTTTTTTCAATGTACAAAAAATAAATAAAATGGATTTGACTCAAACACCACAACCATAATCTTTCACTTTAAACAGCTTTAATAATGAGATCACTGGGTTATTGTGCAACAGTCCAGTTACCAAACACGGCCCATGAGTTGGTTTCAGCAAAGAGAACCACAGTAAAAGGATTAGGCCATCTAGTGACAGGGCTTACTGCTGGTTCTGGGTTAGCTGTAATGGGTTTATCATTGCGCTCCGGAAGAATCTGTCACCGATGTTCATGTAAACGAGTCGCTGTGACTTGGTCTGGACGGCGCAAAACAAAACAAACGTTTTATAGTAGCGCGGGACACCTGCACGGTGGTGACGACAGGAGGCAATGCAGCAGTTAATGCTCCGGCACAGTTACCAAATGATTAAGTAACATGTCACCCTCGACAGGTTTGTCTAAATGTAACGTTTACAACAAGTACACATGTATGTAACCACGCGAAGCCTTCTACAGCTGAGCGCAGTGATGCTATAACAGGTTGAAGGCCACGAGTCCCGAGACCCGGTTCATCTAAGAAGCAACCCGAATGTTCTGTTAACAAACATGGCGTTTCAACGTAACATATATGTGTGTATGTCTGGTGTCGTTTTGCACTGATCACGAGCCGCTCTTCAATTCTGCTTGTATACCACAAAGCGCTTTGTTAAAATGACAAGTATAATGACAGAATTACACCAGGTTGTGTGAGAAATAAGCTAACCGATGCTAAAAGTTGCCATTTGGATGAAGTTAGCGCACAGAGTTAGCGGTAGTTAGCTGTCGGTACTGGATATAAATGTGGAATTTGCAAGCCTCTGGCTGGCATGTAACGTTAACATTAAAGTATCTTCTCCAATGAAGTTATCAGAGACACACGTTTGTCTTTAGTTTTAAATGAGTATGGTGTGACGCGTAAAACGTGTCAGTCTAGTTAACGGTAACCGCTAGCTAGCCCCCGTTGCACCCGCTACCTTTCACTGTTGTTGATGATGACTCCGCCGGACTCCGAGTTGTTCTGGTTCAGAGTCATGTCGACCGGCCTCCAGACTCTCTCCGACGACTAAAAGATGACCGGTTGTGTTCCTCTGCCAGACAACGTATCTACGGGCCTGTCTGCCGCCTCGGTAGCTTTCCTCTCTGCGTTGATAACGGTTGTTGTGAAAATGCTGCTCGGTTCTGATGTTGCACCTGCCCTTCCGCCATTCGCGTGAAACGCCCACCGTGTGACGTCACGCGTCCTTAAAAATGAAATGCGTTTACCTGTTTTTTTTTTACAGTCTATGTTTATTGAAAAAAAAAATGTGTTTTAATTTTTCTGAAAAAGGTTAGGTTTATATAATACTTATTGATTCAGTTAAAAATGTATTGAATGAATGGTGAGAAATAATGTGTACGGTGAGTTATACAGTCAGAGAAGTCTACACCGAATACACCAGTATTATCCTGGAGTCTTTACATATACACTTAATATTTTGGAGGGATATTTTGAGCATTTTACAGACACAGATATGGACAAAGATATGGACATATTGTTTTATTTGCGCAGTTGTTAAGACTACTACTACTGCCACTAGTTTAGGATGGGAATATCCTGGATAAATAAAGGTTATATAAAAAATTATTAAAAAAATAAGAAGAAGGAGAATGTAAATAAGAAGAAGATCTTTTTTAAATCCACATTAATAAAAATAAATGATTGGCTGTGACATGCATTAAAACTACTTTGTAATACTCACAGTATGTTGAATGTAACACATTCTGTTAATCAAACAGGAAGAGAGGCAAATTATACTGTGTTAACTTACATTTCATGTAAACATTAAAATATGCCACAAAATGTTTCCTCGTAATGCATCTGAATACGTGCATTTGTATCTACCAAACGTTTCTATTCTGTAGCCTATGTGTGTTTAAATGCATCTATTTTTAGTTTGACTAATATCGGCACATAACAGTTATTGATACAGTGCCTTGCATAAGTATTCACCCCCCTTGGACTTTTCTACATTTTGTATAACCACAGATCCAAATTTATTTCATTGGGATTTTACGTAATGGACCAACACAAAATAGTCCATCATCTGGAAGTCGGGGGAAAGTTTACATGGATTTCAAAATTATTTACAAATAAATATCTGAAAAGTGTTGAGTGCATATGTAGCTATTCACCCCCCTGAGTCAATACTTGGTAAAAAAAAACGTTCGCTTCAATTACAGTCTTTTGGGGTATGTCTCTACCAGCTTTGCACATCTAGAGATGGAAATGTTCGTCCATTCTTCTTGGCACAAAAAGCTGAAGCTCAGTCAGATTTGGATGGAGACCGTCTGTGAACAGCAATTTTTAAGTCTTGCCATAGATTCTGAATTGGATTTAGGTCTGGGCTTTGACTGGGCCATTTTAAGACATTAACATGCTTTGATCTAAACCATTCCATTGTCGCTCTGGCTGTATGTTTAGGGTCATTGTCCTGCTGGAAGATGAACCTCCGCCCAGTCTCAAGTCTTTTGCAGACTGCATCAGATTTTCTTCAAGGATTGCCCTGTATTTGGCTCCATCCACCTTTCCCTTAATTCTGACCAGTTTCCCTGTAGCTGCTGAAGAGAAGCATCCCTACAGCATGATGTTACCACCACCATGTTTCACTGTTGGGATGGTGTGCTCAGGGTGATGGGCAGTGTTGGGTTTCCGCCACACATAGCGTTTTGTATTGAGGCCAAAAAGTTACATTTTGGTCTCATCTGACCAGAGCACCTTCTTCTAACCCTTCATACTTCTCCACAACTTTATCCCTGAGCTGTTTGGTGAGCTCCTTGGTCTTCATGATGCTGTTTGTTCAGTAATGCTCTCTAACAAACTCAGAGGCCTTCACAGAACAGGTGTATTTATACTGAGATTAAATTGCAGACAGGTGGACCCTCTTTACTAATTATGTGACTTGCAAATGTGACTTGTGAAGGCAATTAGTGGCACCAGATCGTTGTTAGGGGTTTTACAGTAAAGGGGGTGAATACATATGCACTCAACACTTTTCAGATTTTTATTTGTAAATAATTTTGAAATCCATGTAAACTTTCCCCCGACTTCCAGACGATGGACTATTTTGTGTTGGTCCATTACGTAAAATCACAATGAAATTAATTTCAATCTGTGGTTATACCATGACAAAGTCCAAGGGGGGTGAATACTTATGCAAGGCACTGTATATGTTTAGTGCATATCCAGTAGAAGGCATACCTCTTACAGTAAGAAACAGCTCTTCTCAGAATGAGTCAAGGAAAGGAGAGCGGTCAGGTTGCAAAAGTACCCGCATGCTTGTGAAAGATGCAAGAAGATGCAACTTCATGGTGTGGGTTGGCAAACAATAGTGGAGGTCTTTGTCTGACTGGCCCTCTCTTTGTCTCTCTCTGACACACACACACACACACACACACGGTCCCAACCACCAAGTGGGACTGAATGGAACTGACCTTTTTTTGTGTAAAATTATATAAAAAATGTAGAGTAAGTTGTGTCAAATTTAGTGGGTTTTGGACAGATGGTCAGACAAAGCAAGACATTTGAGTGTGTCAACCTGGGCTTTAGAAAATTGTTGCGGCCATTTAAAAAATTGTTTGCTTATTGAGCAAACAATGAATCAAGAAAATAATCAACAGATTCATGAATGATGAAAATCGCTAGTTGGCGCCAAAATCTAAATAAATATTTTCTTTTTTATTGTCATTTTCCAATAAAGATTCCATAAAAATGTATTTAACATCCTGCTCTATACAGCTAATAATTCTCACTTTACATTTGCAGTATATCTTCTATTTATATTCTTTTACATCAATACACTCACACTACATTGTTTTTAAATGGTGAAGGGTTAGTGTAAGAGCTAGCAAAACGAACTAAACAGAATCAAAAATGTTTTTAAATTAGTATAATATATGTAATTGGTCATAGAAAAGATGATACTGATACACATATTGAAAGCCTTCGGATAAAGATGTGTCGATAGATGTGTCTGTAATTACATATTAGAGTATTGACAGACGTTAAATCTCAGTGCAGTGACCATAATAGTTGAATGGAGTAAATACACTTTGGAACAGGATACATCCTGAAGCAACACAGGTAGGGCTAACAATACACAAGCCACAGATGGACCGTCTCATGTTACATGCTGTTTCACTACCTCATTCAGCTGCAGTTCCTCGTGTGTCTTGTCAGACTTGCACCGTGGATTTAGATTTACCAAGGTACCCATGATAATACTGTAAAACAATAAGCTGGGCACGGTGATAAACAGGTTGGGTTAGTGCTTCAGCTGTTAGTTTGCATCCAGACACAATGTTTTTGGGGGAACCTAGATGAAAAAAACACCACAAGTCACAGTTATTGACGTTACCACCTTCTACAGGAAGTGATGGCTTCCGGCTGCTGTGTGATAGTTCATCGAAACACATCAAGCACACAGCTTCCCCATATCACACACACACACACACACTCAGAGCACAGCAGGCAGGAGCCTGCTTGTCAAATATTAGCATCATCATGTCAAGTCAAAGCGAGCCCACCAGCACAGGAGACAATCTACTGCAAACACCTGAACAGGTATGGACTACGATGCATGTTTTGATAGGTCTAGACGATAGTACATCTTTGTTTCATTTTGGCTCTCTGACTGCCAGTTGCTAACCACAACGTTCTGTGACGCTGTGGTGATGGGCCAACAGGATGAAGCTGTCAGATATATTAGTTCATTAACTTCTTTTGCTCTGTAAGTGTTAGTTTGTCACGCTTTCAGCTGATCATTTTCTTTTCTTCTTTGTGAAATCCCCCAAAATGTAAACTCGTCGGATGGTTCTACAACAGAGTTAAAATCACACAGAGAGACACTGAGTCATGTTTTCCAAATGGCTATTTCAAGATGCTGTGACTATGATTCATAACTGCTTTGGCTGTATGCTTGGATCATATGATGCAGAACGAAGTGTTTTATCGCGGAAGACGGCGTGTGTACACTGTGTTTGTGTGACGTCAAATGAGCACACAGCAATTTGGTTGCTATATGCAAACATTATGAAAATTGTTATGTGTGTGATGCGGTTGGGCACAGGTGTATTTGTATTCTTATTTGTAGGATGGGTGACTGTCATTTCCTTTAAGGTGAATTCCCCTGGTTTGATATTAGGTGGGTTGTTGCTTCAAAGGCACTTTCATTATCAGCAAGAGAAGAAGTCCCTTACAGAGGGGAGGCCTTATCGGCAATCAAAAACACAAGTGTTTCTAGAACCTTCTTTTTTGCAAGTGGAGGTATTTTAAGGTTTCTTGCATTATAAAGAGCCGATGATGGGATGAGGCCACCTTTAAATACCTTCTTCACTCAACAATGCACTTTGGCATCATGATGCCACTCCCTGTATTTTAAACATAAGCACCTGTATCGTCTGTCTTCCAGGAACAAGGCGCATCAAGACTCAGACAGGTAAAGCACACCAGCTACTGGCTTGTCTCCTTGCTTTTTTCAAGCAGTGATTTCTGTCTGTGTGTCTTACAGAAGATGTATCGTTGTTGCAGGAAGGGTCAACCAAAAGACACTATTGCATTGCATTATGGGAAATGTAAAATCAAACGTTTTTTGGAGCTTGGGGTCAAAAGTTCACAGTAATGATCTGTACTAACATGGTCTACAACATGTGAAGTTGACTTTTTTCTCTTGTCAGTTGTCGCCTGGCAATGTACGAAAACTGGGGTTGACGAGGAAAATGAGAGAAAGGAGGGTAGGCGACACTCTGGACCTTCAAATGCCTCAAATTAAAACACCAGAATATCTTGAAATTACTCTGACAGAATGGTGTAGAAACATTTTCTGTTCTTCTCCTTCAGGATTTCAAGGAAGATGAACACCCAGAAGAGAAGGCCCGGAAACACAAGGAGCTTGAGGTATCACCATTCATGTGCTGCACTTCACATAAATAAATGTGTTCCGAGCTCTCACTCTGTTTATTTCTGTTTAAAGCTGAAGCCTCTGTATAAAGAGCTGCTGTACACCATCGTTCATAAGATGGGTAAACCGTCGTCAACTGAGGTCTTCACAGATAGCCAGCTTCACCAGTACATCCAGGAGGTTAACACTTTGGCTTCACACGTTTACAGATAACACCGCCGCCGTGTTTGTTGCATGACTGTTTACATAGATTCTCTCGCTCCGTCTGTCCTATCTACCAGGCTTTCACTATGACGGAGTCAGAGCACAGCAGCCTGACGGAGAGAGTACGGAGCACAGAGGTGAGAAAACGGATGTCAGCATGTTTGCTCCAATTTCTGCGCCTTCAGCGACCCCTAATATCCATCAATAGCATTCATATACCAAGCATCTTAACTTTCCACCAACTTCTATTTAGTTCACCGGTGGCAGAAATGATGTCATCTGCATGTTTGAGGCTGCAATAAGTGTCTGTCTGAGTACCAACGTATCTAAATAACTATGTGACCCTTTCAGCCTCCAGTATACTGCCTCATGGCCACTATAAAGGAAGCCAAGGAAATCCTGGGAAAAGACATCAGTGGTGAGGATGAATCCTATAATGACTTTGGCGACACACTGACTAGGGTCACCATGCGTTTCAAAGTTTTCATTCAGCCACAGTTATGTCAACATCTAGTCAGTGGATTGCAACAAAATCGGGTGCTGACATTCATGGTTTCCTGATGATGCCACCCGTACCTTAATAGAATGACTCTCTACAGATGTGTTTCTGTTCTCATGTGGACATTTTATCTTCTCCTTTCACTTCATGTCAACTGTGTGCGGTCTATGGGGAGAAGTCTCTTGCTATCTCTGAAACATAAAATACTGTCATGGTGCAAGTCATCGCACTCTGACTTAAGTCTATACTGCAGATTTTGTTTGTGTGTTGAACAGGTTTCAGTGACCCATACTGCCTGCTAACCATAATGGAGGACGAGGAAGAGAGCCGGACACGCCGGTCCAGAGCCAAACCCTCTAAATCTATTGTAAAGGATGCTGTATCCAATGACAAAATCTACCAGTCAGACATAAAGAAGCAGACTCTGAACCCCATTTGGAACCAAACCTTCATCCTGTGAGTCTAAGTGTGTGTATTTGCTGTATGCCAGGTGAACCAGGTAGAAGTTTGTTTTTCTCATTGGGTTTTTCTTTTGGGTTTAGAGAGTTCGGAGACATCGCCGATGCCAGTTTCCATCTTGAGATGTGGTGAGGAAGACATCCAGAGCTTTGAAATCTTCCTCTTCATTACATTCCCCTTTATCATGGATGGATAACTGAACGGGCCTACCGGGCACGGGCACAGGCCCAGGGGCCCAAAGTGTCAGGGGCCACCCTGACCTTCACCTTTAACATGTCACTCAAAGAGACACATAACAACCGGGAAGAGACTCAAAATGACCACAAAGATTCAACAGCAAAAAGATGAAAAACAACCACAAAGACACGCAAAACAACTACAAAAAGGGACAAAAAACCACGGGCAAAAAAAAACTAGAAAATACCAGAACAATTACAAAGTGACACAAAACAACTACAAGGACACACAAAATGACCATAGGGAGACACAAAACAAAGACAAAGAGACTCAAAATGATTTCAGAGAGACAAAAATTGACTACAAATGGACACAAAACAAATACAAATATGGCCAAAACTACAAAATTACCAAGACAATTAGAAAGTGGCACAAAATTATAATTATATAATGATGACAAATGGACACAAAATGACGATACAGACCCTCAAAATGTCTAGAAAGACACCACAGAAACCGCAGAGAGATGCTTAAAGACTACAAAGAGACACAAAACAAGAACAAAAAAAGAGGCTGAACAACGATGAAATCTGGAGGCGGTGGGGCCTTTTGCATGTCTGTGCCCAAGGGCCCATTGTCTCATAACCCGCCCATGACCCTAACAGTGCTCTTTTTGTTTCAGGGATAAGGACGAAGAGGTTTCCCTCACTCAGAAACTAGAGGACATCAAAACCAGCTTTAGTAGTTTAAAAAGGTATTAACTACACTATCTCTGTGGCTCACACACAAACAGATGAGCAAGCAAAGCAGGTCAACTTTTCCACTTGTACCTGTTTAGGATGATCAAGGATGCCAAAAAGGAGAAAGGCACAGACGACTTTTTGGGAAAGGTGGTGCTAAAACTACAGGTAGTAAACGTTCACATTTGTATATCTGCTCTTTGACTCTTCGCGTTCTTCCCAGTCTAATGCTGATTTGCATCATCTCACTTTAGGATCTCCACTGTACTGAAGACAACTGGTACAATCTGGAGCCCAGAACAGAGACGTATCCTGACCGCGGCCAGTGCCACCTGAACCTCAAGTTCATCCATAAAGCGGTAAAACTGTGCATTTACCGTCCCGTAGCACTTTGTTGGTTTTACGTATGTATCTATAACATTTAGGCATGAAAACATTTGTTAGAATAAACGAAAGAAATGCGCACCAATGAAATGTCAAGTGCTGGGCTTTCGTGGTGAAATGTGTGCGGAGTGGAGGAGGAACTGGAATGTGTGGCCTCTAGTGAAGTTAATGACACCAGTGCAACAGGTAACAAGTTTGGCACAATATTGAAACTGGATTTGTGTTTTGTGACTGACAGAGAGACGGGACGCTGAGCGCCGGTCGTAGCGCTTACATCAACTACTGTGGGATTCTGCAGCAGTTTGTTCAGGCTTACATCTCCAAGCAACAGGTAAAAGGACAAGCACACACTCTTTCTTTTAAAAAAAAATCCCATTTGAATCGCTCACTTTTCGTTCTTTCTCCTCAAACTGCCCCATCTCGTCTGGTTTCCCTCTCAGGGTTCCGCTCCGTGGAAAGGGGCTCTGTGTGGCCAGGCTCAGACTCTGCTGGAGCTCTATGCCACGCAGAATAACCTCTCACCTTTTCTCCAGGACCTGGCGTAAGCACAATGTTAACACCTCGCAGATTTATAACAGATTATATGAGACTATACCAGTGTTTAGACAGGAACACGAGACCGGTTTGTGAGCCCTATACACACTGGAAAGAATTGAAAATATATAGAAAATGCAATATAAATAGACTTTATATTGCATTTTCACTCTTCAATATTATAATATATCAGCTTTCAGTAGTATTGTATGAGTTGATATAACATATTTTTACAAAGTCCTGCTGTCCAAATGAGTGACACCACACATTATCGATAAAGATATTATCTATAATATTATCTCAATCTTCTTTGGGTGCCGTGGAATCTTGCAAATGTCATTAAGAGCACTAAAAGGAAACAGAGAAACATGATCTTTTCACAGATTATCTCTCTCGTGCTCTACTGGCAGGATATAGAGACAGTTTGAGCAAATCTGACCAAAAGTTCTTTTTACTAAAGTTACGAACTTGAAGCTTTTGTGTTTTACACATTTTGAGGAGTTCTGCCTGATGCATTGTGCACCAAATATGATACATGATACATTTCTTAGAATCAGCATTGAAATTTTGAAAATGGTGTTCGTTCATATCCACTTGCCAATATACATCAACGCATATATTGATATCATGATAGCGGTTTGGAACATATCTTCCAACTCTTTGCTACCACAAGCAAAGAGTTGGAAGATTCTGTGCAGCAGAAAGACCACGCCGTGTCGTCTTTCTGCTGCACTTCTCAGTAAGTTTGTGGATGTGTTGCACCTCCAACAGGAAGTGGGTGGCGTACAGCAAGCTGTACCAGAGTTTAGAGGTGGACTCGTCCGTGCTGTTACAGCAGCTCACCAGCATAGAGTACCACTGGCATCAGCAGGAGCTGCCGTACCAACAGGTATGAGCGCTCACGCTTCACCGTCGGGGGTGGAAAGTAACAAAGCACGTTCACTCCAGTAGTTTGATCCTTTAACGGAGTACTGTACTTCCACTTTACGCTCCTTTAAACCTGTACTCTGCAACAGTTCAGAGGCAAATGTTGTACTTTAAAAAACTCTACTACATTTATTTGACATCTATAATTACTTGCCATTTTGCAGATGAAGATGTGATCTGTTCATAAGATAGGATCCTTGTTACATGTGGCAATACTCAGATTAGTTCAAATTAGACCTCAGTAACATTAAAATGAAGCGTACATGCTGCCGTTTCACCAACAATGACTCAATAGGTATGTGGTGGCCATGACGAGCATTTTATTTTTGAATTCTTGAGTATGTATGAATACTTCTATACTTTTACTTTCTTATTTCTTTCACATCTTGTTGACAGCTCTTTCACACCAGACGTTCTTGGTTCCATTCACTAGAACGTAAAAAAATAAAAGCAGAAACCAGGAGTTAATATGTAAGCATGCATGAGATTGTGATAAAGGTGTTGCACTCTGTTAACAGAAACAGGAACTTGGGGACTCTCTTCATGGTTTCCTGCAGTACGGACTGTGTCTGGTGGCCAAATACAGAGACATCTTCCTCCCGACTCCCAGCTCCACTCCGAAACTACACACACTGCTCAGGTACACCTGGTTGTGTTTGAATGTTAGTTTGATATGCTGGTTGGGATTGAATACACAGATTAAGCACTACAGGAATGTGTTTTTTTGTCTCAGAATCTTGGTCCAGATCTGTAAGACTCGGGCGTTTCAGAAACTGAACCCGGCTCAGTTTGAGTTGCACGATGAGATCACCGATGCCATACAGGTCAGTGATAATACTAATGAGAGTATTACCGTCAGTATGTGTATCAGAAGCCTTTAATTCCTCATAATATGGCTTCTATATCAGACAGGTACACAGGAGTGGTTCACCATCAAAAAGGGTTTGCATCAGCCGATGACTAAGGTGAGGAGAAGCACATCATGAAGGGCTAAATACTGCGGAGTGGAGGGCGATATGGTTTCTCCATTGTATTTTACAGTACTAAGGTCACGTTGTTTTTGCACGGTGCTGACATACAGGACCTGTCAGAGATCGTGACCGCCCTCTCCAGGTTGATTGGGGAGGTGCAGGAAGACATCAAACACAACAAGGACGCCTGGAATCAGGTGTTTGTCAGGTGAGGTGGGACAATTGGACGACTGGAAGTACCGGAGTTGACTTCTCTCCATTAACAGACTAAACAGTCGGTGTGACTAATAAACATTGATCATGGCTGCGTTCCATTCGGGTCGGTCCGTTCCAGGGTCCTCGTTTTGTGTATACGGTCTGGAATGGCTCACTGGAGCACTGAAATGGAACGAGGCCATCGTTAATGTTACTCATTAAACCTGTGCTTTTCCTGCTAGGATATGTCAAAACTCTCAAATTGGGTTTTAATGGATGAGAGGGAATTGGGTGGCACTATTAATAAAGTAAAAAAAAAGTCCTGTTAAATCCTGTTTAGTTTAATGGTATTAAAAAAAAGACATAAAATCTTCTGCCGAAAACAAACAAACAAGCAAACTAAGGTGTATTTTTTTAACATTTCTCTCATTACTATAGTGCCGTGCAAGTGAATGTGTTCACTGTCACCTACAAGAGGTTTGACTCCTTGGTACGTGGCCTCAACCTTTGCTCTTCTGGACAAACTTCTTTCTAATCGTTTGGTCTCGTTTCATATCTTCTCACCTGATTTTCTGTCCTCCATAGCTTGCAAAAGAATTGAAGGAAACCTTATCCTTGATTGAGGGTCAGATGGAGCAGGCTCTCGCCAACAGCCTGTTTCCTGTGTACCTGAGCCTGCAGGCCATCCACAAAGACAAGGCTTTCTTACAGACAAGGTCAGTTATCAGACTCGCACCTCAATCCAGAGCACTTATTCCAAATCTTTTCCTTCCTCACAGTGCTGTCCCCACTCCTGTAGGCCCTTCTCTCTTTGGCCAGACAAAGCTGAGTTTCATACTGAACAAACGTCCAAATGTCAGGAGTTGTTACTTGTTGTTTCAGGGGATCAATTGAGTTGACAAACTTTCAAGAGGGCTTCAGAGAGGCTCTGCCCTACTGGCTGAACCAGGCGTTCAGCACAACTCAGGACAGGGTGGAGAGGGCCGTGCAGGTAGACCAGGTAACACTCGTGATTTTGATGCTTTCCTATTATGATGAACGTAGTATATTTCATCCACAGGTAATATCATCATATGCTTTAAACTCTCCTTCTCAGCTCCAGCCCCTGCAGTCTGGTGCGGTGCCCATAAAGCACAGCTCCTCAGCAGTGGACCTGGTGGCATGTATCCAACCTATCTGCCAGCTGTGGGAGAAGCTGTCCTGGCCCGACCCCGAGGAGGCCTTCATGCTCATGGTCAAACTCACCGAGGTACAGCACGCAGCCATCGACATGGTCCTAATCACATGCTATTCTGGTCACATTATCGGAGTGTGGGAATCTGTGCTTTCTGTGTGTTTTCAGGATGTGTGCAGGATCGTGGTGAACTACTGTCACACCCTGAAGGAGAGGGTCAGGGTGCTGTCCGAGAACTCCGACCACGGCAGGGCCATCAACATGGTAAGGAGGCAGGCCAGGAGAGAGAAAAAAGAAACATTTTGCATGGTATACGCGAAACACATCTCAAATGGTTCTCCTCTCTCCGTAGTTGTGCGTGGTGGTGAACGACTTGGAGCACTTGCGGTCAGTGCTGAGCCGACTTCCCACACAGCTGAACTGGGCAGGGCTCCGAGACCGGACCCAGAATGTGATCGGGGAGAGCCAGTTCCACAACACTCTGCACTCACAGCTGCAGCAAGCCCAGGGCGTCCTCGGCCGAGAGATCCGCTCCGCTCTAGACACCGTCGGGAAAAAGGTGCGACATTTAACACGTGGCATTTGATCGTCGGTAAATCCTTAAAAGAAAGAAACAAAACAATGATATCGAGTAGAGAGAAACCTCATTCAACATGACCTCTCCGATCTGCCTTCTTGTCTGCCCTTCCAGTTAAACGTAGACATCGAGACTCATGTCCGGAACATGTCAACCAGGCGGAGGATTCCCTCCAAGTCCACGGAGGATGTAGGCGACCGTCACTGCCAGTGTAACACAAAATACAGATTCCTTTTGTGGATGCCTGATACCCATCCTCTTCTCTTTTAGGCCGCAGACCCTCTGATGCGCTACCTGGAGCAGGAGCTTAAGTACATGAATGAAAACCTGGTTCAAGAGAACTTCAACAGGTACACAGGCTACGTGTCACAATTCTGTCATCAACCTCGATTTAATCCAGTTTCTCCCTCTGCGCCGCTTCATTAATTGTGTCACGTGTTTTTGTTTTTTTTACCTCTGGTGTCCAGTCTCCTGATTCCTCTGTGGAATAACTCAGTGAAGATCCTCTACCAGGTGGCTACTCAGCATCCACAGAAAGAAGGGCTCATGGTGTTCTGCCAGAGACTGCTGTACACGTTGCAGGTCGGTCCTTCGGCAGTGTGGTTGTCTGAAGCTGGCAGGGCAGAAGAAAGCGTTTTGTAGTAACTTAACTTCAGCTGTGAAAGAATTCCACTTAAAGTACCAGGTCGAAATTTTAGGAAATATGCCAAGTCATCTTTAAAGTGCAGCAGGGGTGACACATTGTTTTTAGGCCAACCTCGGTTTCCTTGAGGAAAAAAAAAATCGAATGAGATTTTGAAATTGGATTATTGCAGAAAATAAGATCTGTGGCAAACACAGGTTTGTGATGTACACATTTTGTTCAGCAAGATAATCTTTACAACTGAACACCACTATTTATGATTTCTGAAGCATGAATGCAGTCGGCAGAAGTAAAAAGCTAACGTCAGGCTATAAACGCCATGTAGAAACACAACAACGGCATGATGACGGCGTTCAGTGGTCTCATTTAGCCACTTGTTGGCAACCGGCTTTATTAGGCATCGAACCAAAAACTCATTGCCTTCGAGACGAGGGAACCAGCAATTTTATTCCTGCCCAGGAGACTTTTAGCTTAGCATAAAGACTATAAGCAGAGGTAAAGAGCTAGCCTGGCTCCGTCCAAACATCGAATAAATCCACCTCCCAGCACCTCTAAAGCTCACAAATTCACATTTTATATCGTATTTCTTGAATCTGTACAAAGACAACATGTTATATTAGCTTCGTGGTACATTGTATTGTGTGCTGTGTGAATTTCAGTGCCTGGAGCAGTGCTTCCTCGCTGAGGGAAACGGGCTCCCGCTGAACACGCTCCACTCTGAGGAGTACAAGGTGAGAAGCTAAAGGCCACATTTCATTCAGCCGTAGATTTATTTTTGTGTTCATTGAAAACCGTGTGTGATAATACGCTTCATTCACATTTCTTCTTTCTGTGTCCAGGCTCTCAAAGTTCACCTGACGCACAACTCTCTGAGCAGCTGGCAGCTGCTGGAGAAGTTCCATGAGAGGAAAATATGGGAGCAGGTGAGAGGCGGGAAACGCTTCTCCGGCTACGGTAAAACTCATGCTGGTTGTTCAACCGTTCTCTCTTTGTTTCTCCCGTATGCGCGACAGAACGTGAACAGTTCGGAGAAATACGGTGCAGTCACCCTGCTGGCGTCCTACAGCAGATCAGACCAAAGACTCAGAGTCGAGGTGTTGAATGCGGTCAACCTGTTACCAATGGACTCCAACGGTATGACCACGCAGAACAGCTGCAGCCACATAGAACCATTACAGGTGAATGCACATTGCAACCTCTCCAGAGGGCCTAATGCTTCGATGCCTTTGCCAGGTCTCAGCGATCCGTTTGTGCAGCTGTGTCTGGAGCCGAACCACGTTTTTCCCGAGGTGGAGCCTCGCTGCACTCGCATCAAGAGCTGTGATCTCAATCCGCTTTTTGAGGAGGCCTTCGAATTGTAAGTTGTCAGTCTTTGTGAACGTGTACAGCCATGCAGATGCTTTTGACCTCTCTCGTCGCAAATCCTCTGATCTCTGCCTCCTCTATATCACAGTCTGGTGTCCCTGGATCAGTGCCAGGCTCCGGGGGCTTGCCTGGTGGTGACAGTTCTGGACCACGACACCTTGAGGACGGATGACTTTGAAGGCGAGGCCTTCCTGGCCCTCAAGGCCATGCCAGGAGTCGCTGGGGAAAGTGAAGGAGATGGACTCAGCTCACAGCCAGACGTCATCCCTGCTCAGATCCGACTGCCTCTAATGCACCCTAAACCTAATGGTATGATCCGTCAGTGGGTTTAGACCAGGTTTTCATTTGATCAACCTATTAACCAAAGGGGTCCAGGGCAAAAAATGGCCTGCTGGGATGGTATTTGAGCCCGCTTTGGACCCTATCTGACCCCCAGATGTGAGATAATTGTTGCGGTAAAAATATATTTTTTAAATGAACTTCAAGACAAAGACATAACCTAATCCTGAACCTGTTTCTCATTCTCCAGAGGACAGCATTCTGGTGCTACTGGAGTCCAGGAGAGGAGAGCGAGAGGCTCAGGCCTACGTGAAGAAGCGAAGGCAGAGAGAGAAACAGTCCCAGGAGGGGATTCATCCCTAACAAACACACAGACAACTTCTTCCTTCCAAAAATATACAATTTATTTTTAATGATCTGTACCAAAAACAAAGAAATATCCACTCAGAAAGAAACACTGGTGTCGGATGAGTCGTGTGTGTGTGTGTGTGTGGACAGTATGCTGAGCATGGGTTTACCAAAGACCATCACAGTGATCATGAACACTTTCACACCTGCATTTAAACCCCATGCACCTCACACATCTGTCTGCTTCCTGATGTTTGGTCTAATCAGTGCAAGAGATAAGTATGGCATCGCTTAACTATGTGTATATATATAATATATATATATTAGACTACATTTGACACAAGGAGAAATGTCAAAGATTACTATAAATGTAAAAAAACAAATGTTGGCAGAGAAACCTGTCAGACATTGATTTTAAACAGAAAATGGGCCGGGTTACAACAACAGTTTGTATGTCTGAGTCGACATGAAAAGCTTTTAAGTAAAATTAAAAAATATATATAATTTCAAAGACTACACAAGTTGACTGAATACATTTGCTTTGATTGTGTTAACATGCGTTCCTCTTCCAGTTTATGCAGAGGAATATTAGAGAAAACCTGAGAGTTTTAAAAGAGGCCATCTGTTGTAAATTTAAACAAATATTACTACATTTTTTAAATATTGTCTGTTATCCAACAGTAATTGACCATTTTAGATTTCTTTTGCTAGAAAAAAATATGGAGAAAGAAATATAATTAAAGAAGAAATGATGATTATAACCTTGACGAGCGTTGCCAGCTGACTGGTGTCACGGCCCCCGTTGTCTGTAGCAACACAGCATCATTGTCTGGATGACGCTGAATATGCACTTTAAGTGTTTTCAGTCTGACCTCTTTGATTCTGTTAAGACCGCTCATAACCCTGCTAACTGCTAATCATCCATCCAACCGAGACAGTTTTCAGATCTTTGCTGTCAAACAAATACATTTGCCTCTTTTCAGAAATCACAACACGGTTACTCGTGGTGCCCTAAATAGGATGTAAACACACAGCAGAGTGTGCCACAGTGATTCAACCCGGCCACCGAGTGTTAAAACTCAGCTAAAGACGACCGCTGCAGTTTTCACATTCACATGTGTTGTCACAAAGGATAATCCTCTCATCCATGGCTACATATGGCATGCACAGCTAGTGGGCTGCTCCCAACTCTGGATTATGATTATTGTGGTTTATGAGGACTGCGATTGTTAAGGACTGTAAATGATCACGGGTAACTGTCATGATTTCCAGAAAGAGACTCAACTGTTGAATACATGACTGAGAACAACGTCTGTAAATGGTTTGTCGGTAGGGTTAGAGAAGAAGTAACAGCAGGTCTTGAAGTTATTTTCACAGATCCAGAACAGGGGTAGAGAACAGTGTTGCTGGTCAAGAGCATTAGTAAAAAAAGTACTGGTGTTCCGCAGGTAACCGCTAGAAAAATTATTAATTCTAAATTCCACATTAAGAGCTTTCACTTGGCGACCTGTGCTGGTCATTCATCAGTAAACGTCGTCTTAAAAATACAAAACCAAAGCAGCGCCTGTGCTGTTACCACGTTATAAAATGACCTCGACGTGATTTTGAATGGCGGTTGAGATCCAAGGCTGGTGTCTGTGGAATCAGGATCGACTGGTTTGGAATCTGCGGTGGTCCGAGTGGGTCGGGGGGTCAAGAGAGCTGCTGCTCCGGGGTCTGTTCGGGGCAGAGCGGGCACTCCGTCGAGGCGGAGCAGCTCTCACACTGTAGTCCGTGGCCACAGGGGAGGGGCACCGAGCCCTGCTCGCCACACGTCACACAGCACTGTCTCTGTTTCCTGTACACCACCTAGCAAAACGCAGAGCAAACGGATTTAGACCTCTTAAACTGAAGCACGTTGGACTAATTAAGGGGACGAGACACAAAGTAAATCTAAAAATCCAGGTCACTAACGACCAGCGAATATAGCTACGGTTAAAAGAGTGACGACGGAAAACAGAAAGAAAGAAAGAAAGAAGAGGGAATTTGGGTGCGAGTGCGCCAAAAAACAATAGACCAGTTCTGCAAGCAAGGCTGAGCTGAAGAGGCTACAGAGTTTTCCTTTTCCCGATGAAACTCCAGCCCCAATTTACAAAGTAAGCAACTTGACTGCAACACGTGGCGCTCTGGGATTAGTTTTGACACTTTGACAAAAAAGACATTATTGCTAGATTATTTTATGAGCAAAATAGTACAAAAAAACATGTTGAGGGTGATCATGTGGGATTACTGGGTTGTTGTTGTTGTGTATCACTTGTTAACTACATTAAAAAAATGCTAGCAAGCACCGATTAGCTACAGAGCCAGTGTTGACGCATACGATGGACGGATGGATGAGGAAACAACTGACTCAGAACATGTTGAGGTCATACATGTTTCGGTTCACCATGCGGGTTTCAAGTACGTGCAAGTCTGTGGTATTACCTGTTCCACAGCGTGTAAGCAGCTGCAGAGCTGAGCCTGCAAACTGAGGACCGACTCCAAGGGCAGCCGGTGCAGCAGCTGGAGTTGATGCAGTGCTAGATGGGGGTTGTCTCCATTCCTCAGGCTCTCCAGCGCCTCCTGCAGGAGAGACGCCTGTCTCTGCGCCTCCTCCTCGGCCTGCTTGGCTCTCTCGGCCTCCATGGTTAGCCGCGCCGCGTGGGCTCGCGACTCCTCTGCATCCGCTTTCAGCGCGGCCCACGACTGCAAGACACGGAATGCTCATTTGAAACTGTAATAACATTCTACCCCAGCCGCTGCAACGTGTATAAACACGCGGGTGTTTATTAACAGCGCTGTCACGGACGTGTGTGCACACGTGCCCCCGCTACCTACCTACCTGAGCTGTGTGTCTCCAGCTGTGACCCCACTGCTTCAGGGCCCTGTGGGCTTCCTCCAGCTCCTGCTTGAGCCTGGAGGTCTCTGCACCGGGGCCAGAGGGCAGGAGGGTGGGGGGGGTGCCCGGGGAGCCCTGGCCGGATGGAAAATGCTCCCAGATATTAGTGCTCATACCGTTCAGACCTGCAAAGTAAAGAACACATATAAGCAAAGTCATATCATCCCTCACTACCCCCCAACTCTATGTCTTCAGTCACATTCTGCCAACCTAAAGAGCTGTGAGATGGTCCCAAGAAGGTGCTTTCTGATTGGCCGGGTTGTGACAGGGGAGTAGAAAAGAACGGCGAGGTGTGCGGTCTGGTTGGGGGAGACGGCGATCGGGAGCTGAAAGGAGCGGAGCTGCTAAAGGAGCCGGGGATATTGACTGGGGCAGAACTCTGGAACTGGCTTCCTCCTATAAATGGAGACAAATAATGAGTTATGTTTATGTCCATAAGGACACTGCTAAATGTTGATATTTTCATTCTTGTGTCCTTGAAATACCCAGCATAACTCCCACACTGGGCAGAGCAGAGCTGCTCTCCAAGCTCCTCTCCAACACCGACACACCAAAATCGTTCAGGTCCAGATCGTCCAGGGCTGACTCTATAACACACACACACACACACACACACACACACACACACACACACACACACACACACACACACACACACACACACACACACACACACACACACACACACACACACACACACACACACACACACACACACACACACACACACACACACACACACACACACACACACACACACACACACACACACACACACACACACACACACACACACACACACACACAACACCAGAACTAATTATCAGACTCAGTTATTTTAGATTTGTATCGTCACAACCGTTTCAAATGTGGATTCAGAATGTTTGTACATCTCCACCTACCGACGACTGACTCCACGGTCTCACTGGTGGGGTAAAAGGGCAAGGCGTTGGCGTTCATGCCCGACGAGACGCCGGATCCCGGGGGTCCGAGAGGGGCGGGGCTGGGTGGGGTGGCGGCCAGACTGGAAGGAATGCTGGAGGACAAGCTCAAAGGGCTTCCCACGGGCAGAAACACCAACAAGTCCTGAAGGAGAACAAATATGCAACGTGGTTTTTGAAGGAACGAGCGTGACGTTTATTCATGCGTCCCTTGCAGCAAGATTAATATTAACAAGTATGAACAAGCTGAAAGTATGCAGACTTTTAGAGAGCATACAAAACAAAACAGAAACAACCTGAGTTTGAGATTGTCACTTTACCTGTTTGCTTTGTACTGTTGCCAATTCCCGGTTGCGCTGCTCGAGAGCAAAACTTCTTTGCTTCGCCTGAAACCACAAGCAGAAGAGTGAATATGCCATATTGTAGGAACTTTGACATCATTCAACAGATGAGTTGTCTCATCTCAATCCCATTTCTCCCGTCTGTCCTCCTCACCTGATCCTCCCTCTCAAATCCCGGCGCCCTGCCGTACCCCCCCTCTCCTGCCCAGGGAGACAGAGGCTCCGGTCTCTCACTCATGTCCTCACACAGAGACAGAACACTACCCAGCAGGCCGTGCTCCGCTATGCAAGACCCCGCGGGCGGGGAGAAGGGGTCCGAAAGGGAACCAGGCCCGTGCCCCATGTTGTGTCTGCTGGGACTCGAAGAAGCTTCCTGGGCCGGAAGAGGGTCTGGAGGTCTGGGGGGTGGAGGGGAGCTTGGCGAGGGGAACGGGGGCTCCTCTGGAACAAAGGGCCCTGGAGGAAGGTTTGCAAAGCAATGATGTCAATCAAGACTATAATAGGTGAATTGTAAAATGAATCATCGGGCTTGAGAATGTATGATGAGGACTTACTTTCAACATGAGCAAAGGCACAGAAGGGCCCTCTGGGACAGCTGCCACACTGCTGCATGTCGTTACACTTTGTGGATTTATAGATCTGTGACAAACAGGAGCAAATCAACACACGTTGATGTTCATCTCTCGTGACTTCTGGTCTAAATTCTATTCCGGTCTTTGCTGAGGCAGACAAACCTCTGGGTGGAACTGCTGTTCAGTTCTCGTGTGGCAATACTGGCATCCCTCTGCTCCCTCACATTTACTGGGATCGCCCCACTCCTCACTCTGTTTCACAGCTGGACAAGGCAACGCTCTGCGGCGGCGAGAGCAAACAAACACATTTTGTGAAACGCATTCGCAACTGGGCCAAAAGCCAATACCACCATCTTCAGATATTTCCCTTTTACCTGTATTTGTGCTTGTGCGGGCTGCGCCTCCTGTCTTTGCTGTTGTGGTAGTACGGACAGGCATAGCCTTGGCGGCACAGACGAGGTGGCTTCTTACAGAGCTCTGTCTTGTAGTGGGACAGCACGTAGTTGTTATCTAAGGAGTTGAAACACAAGAGAGAGCAGATGATCAAGAGTCACCTGATCAGATGATTCACAGTAAAAGGATTGGAGAGCCTTCAAACAGAGAAAAAGGAGTGAGGCTGTTTTTTTGTTTTCTTTACTGCATTTAAAAGGTTTAAAGGGGAAGCCCACCTTAATTAATCATTACAGTGTTATTCCCACGGCCTACAAAGGTTCAATCAAAGCTGTGAGCATGAGCTCTCAAGTTTTAAACTTGTGATGACAACAACTACTGCTCCCCCGGGCGCACTCAGTGTCATCTTTAAAATCTTTCCTAATTCATTGTCTATGGAGCAGTTACACACTTTATATGAATGACAACACACCTGAGCTTTAGCACTGTAGTTTGGGGATTTCGGAGAGAGTTGTTCATGTTTACTAATACTTTTGGACCGTCTCAGACCACGGGAAAAACACGTATGAATTTTGAAAACTGATATCGGTTAGATATCGGTGCACGTTTTAGCATCGGATAAGCCTCCAAAGTCAGGGATCAGTTACTCAAACTGGACTTCCTGGTTCATATGTCACGTGTCCACAGTGTGGACACGGGGCTTTCCTTCGGCCTGAGCGTTAAAGTGCTGTAAACCAGACTTACCTTGCCAGCGTGGCTCCTCACTCAGTATTTTCTCTATGAGGGCTGTGCTTGCTGCCTGTCCCGACTGCCCGTCTCCTCCACCTCCCTCTGTGGGCCCCGAGCCTCCCTGACACTCCATTACCTGCACTTCTCTGGGAAATTCACAGTGTAAAGAGATCTCCGTCAACAACTACAGCACCGAATACACAAACAGAAACTGATAGGAGGTCAAAGGTCGATTGGTTGCGTGGTGAAATTAATTGATTTTGGCACCTGATGTCATAAACAGGGCTGCGCAGGTCATGTGATCCGTGGGCAAAGGCACAGTGGGAGCCGTTTTTGCTACAGTGGCCTTTCGCGTCCGTTTCATGAATACACGATCCCGTCTTGTAGTAGCGGAGGTGGTACCTTCGCTCTGTGTCACCTGCTGTCCGATGTAGAAACGGGCATCTGGAACACAGAGACAACATGGACACAAACATAAAGACACACAGTTCTTTTGAGGCAAATCATATACAGTATGCATACACAACATTGTTAATTCTTGCCAGAACTTACAAATACAAATAGCGCTTAACTTTTCCTTTATAAAGTCTGTAATCAATTCCCACTCTCTGCAACTAGGCATTTTAAGACATAAGCTGGAAGAGGAATCTTTTGCAATGTTCCCGTAGCGCTCCACCAAGTGGTTCATTAGCACGTATCGAAGACATCCCAGTTCCCTCCGTCCTTTGTTTACATTCCCCTCGTCTGTGATCGTCACCAATAGGCTGTCAAACAGATCATAACGGCTCTGCACATTCCAGTCTAAAAGAATCACACGGAGTAGGAGAATCAGGTGCTGATGCTCACTGTGAAGATTGTCCTCCAGCTCGACTTGTAACTGAGGACAGGGTGTGTCCTCAGTCGCTACTTCCCCGTCTTTCACCCAAAAGGTCCTTTGACATGCAATTATCCACCCATTCTGGTGATTCACTTGAGCAATTCAGGATTCAAATGTAAAAGCTGACAAATGTTACGAGATGAGACATAGACAAGGCTTTGGATACCAGCCAGATTTAACCATTTAGACCAAGTAATTAACCGTAATTAACTTGTATACTCAAATACCCACTACAAAAAGTGAAGCGGTGTGTAATTCACCCAGACGTTTCACACTCGAGTCGCCATTTTCATCTTCCCTTGTACAGCGTGGGCCGGTTTTTGCAATTCAGTGCAAATAACAACACTAACACATCCCCTACACAGAGGTCCCTGATAGTTAATGTTGAACGGGAGGCTCTGTTGAGGGGGGCTCGCGATAAGCAGAGCAAACGCGATGTGAAGCGGCCTTTGTACGTCACACTCACTCATCTCCATCAGGGCAGGTGCCCGTTCCCTCGTCATATTTGGTACAGTACACATCTGGGCTGTAGTTGAAGGTCCCGTCCCGCCTGCGGATGGGTCTGCGGCGCCGCTGGTTCAGGAAGTGCCAGTGGAAACAGGAAAAGGGCCTGTGTTGTGTACACTTATGCTGGACGAACAGGGGGCACTGCTCAGTTCTGAACTCCTTCAGATATCTGGGGGAGAGGAGAGCAACAAGAGAGAAACACGTTTTTTTAATAAAGTGTAACCGCCTTTTGAAGTTTCTTAAGCAAGTAATAGTGTATTTATATTTATTTACAGTATATTCAATAGCATTGCTCACAGTGATGCTTTTCCTAGTGATCCCCATCTGTCTTACCCTTATTCTTCCTCTTATTCTCTGCTACTGTGACAAACGTGGTCCTCCGGAAAGCTTACATACAATGTAACTAAACTTCCGTTAAGTCCATGCAGCAGTGAGACACATTCACACACTTAAACGGTGCTGTGGCACAAATCGTGTAAGAAACGGCTACTCTTAGTGAGTACGTTAACGTTAGGCCTCTTTTATCGAGACCTGCTGAAGTTAATAAGCACATTATCGCTCAATAGGCTTGGCCCGGTCATGTTAAAGAAGTTCATAACTCACTCGTTAAATACAATTCAGCTGTGGTTTGGCGTGTGCAACTACACGTGAGGTTGTGTACATTTGGCATGCTAACCCAGCTAACTAGCTACGTACGTGTAATGTTGAGGTTTCTCGGGCTGCACGTTCAACACGGTTGCGGGAGATGTCGAGCCCCCAGCGGGCGAAGACGAAGAGGACGAAGAGGGTCCCCCGGTAGTCGTCACTGCCGAAGATGGCGGGGGCTGTGCGTGTGTTTTAGACATTTCTACCCGTTTGAAGCCCGATAACAAGAAGCTTGTTTTTAGCTTACTGGCTAGCTATTCTTACTAGCTTCTAAATCCGCATTCTACAACGATGTGAGCTTGCGCAAGGCAGGAGGAAGTAGTAGCAGAGGCGGAACTGTGGGGCATGAAGTCATAGCTGTATGAACAGGTCAATTATAACTTAACTAATTGTGAAGATCTGGAGACACGTACGAGATTAGATCCTTCAATGTGACACTGCATAACAGAGCTACATACTCATGGGTTGTAGAAAAACTGGGGACATTAAAATGTTCACTTGTGTGGGTTCTTCTTCTTTGTTTAGGTTTATAGGCGGTTGGCAATCAACGGTTTAGTGCATTACCGCCACTCACTGGTATGGAGTGTGGATCAGAATGTCTAGTATTTACAATATATATATATATAAAACTCCCATCATCTCAATAATATGATTGTGTGTATAATACTGAAAATTGTACTGTTTTTTTATTTTTTTGTATTGGTCCAAAGTGCGCGTTTATCTCGTTGTGGTTTATTATTTGCTTTATCGTATTTACTGGCTGTCACCACTGAGGTATGTGAACCAATGAGGGCGTAGTGTTTCACCACCATGACGTCACGACACAGTACTTATACTCGGCCTCAGCCCGCTCTCGTCACATATTGTTTAACGGCCACTAACCGCAACTGTCTCATATCGACCGACGTCCTAAAGGTAAATATCACAGTCTTACCCTGTCGATAATGTAACGTTACGCGAGCTACTTGTCAATAATAATGTGAATTGTATTTGCGGGTTAAGTTTGTGTTTACAGGCATTGTTTGTCAAACAGGCCAACATGGCGACATGCTAACGTTAGCGTTAGCTCGAAATAGAACAATGGATTATCTTACGGTTCATGTTTTAGACTTAAATGTCAACGTTGGCTCGTTAAAACGAAACCAGACCTAGTTCACGAGTTTAATTACTAGAATAAACCGTCGAGATTGAAGCCGGATATTTCCTGCAGAGACAGTTGATGAAGCGTTAATTGTGTGTGAGCTAATGTTGCACTGAATTGATGCAATGTCGCCTCAGGGTGAAATGAGAAACTGGTAAAATGGCGAGACCGAGAAGCTCAGGCTCACTGGCTTGAGCTGTTAAACGTTTCACGGACCGAGTGTTTTGACGCTGGTGGAGTCTGAATATGTGAGATCATTGTAATTTAAATGACCACGGTGCCAATTGCTAAAAAAACAACCCTAACTGATATGTGATCAACGCTGACATGTTTAGTTTATTGTGCTTTTATTAAGGCCTTACTTGCCGTTGTGCTGATTATGGCGGTAGAGCGTAACGTTACCGGAGCAAACTACGCCTCCCAGTGGTGCAGCCTGGGGGGAGGGGAACTATTAGCTTGCATGCTAGGCGGGTTAGCATCTTAGCTTGGTAGTCAATACCGAACCCTTGCGGCTTGGTGCTGCTACGTGAGCATGTTGCCGAAAATCATTGCGACCGATTTTAATTCCACTGGTTACAATTTTCATTTTTAGCAAGTACGAGATGGCACGTACCAAGCAGACTGCTCGTAAATCTACTGGAGGAAAGGCGCCAAGGAAGCAGCTCGCTACCAAGGCTGCCAGGAAGAGCGCACCATCCACGGGAGGAGTGAAGAAGCCCCATCGTTACAGGTAGGGTGTAGTGACGGCACGGCATAAACCCCAATGTGTGACATACAATCTTGGTTTCCGTTTGTCATGATATTTGACTTAATTAGTGCTAATACTAATTGTTAATACTGTGCTAAAATCTTTTGTGTAGACCTGGAACTGTGGCCCTGAGGGAGATCCGTCGTTACCAGAAGTCCACAGAGTTGCTCATCCGCAAGCTGCCCTTCCAGCGTCTGGTGAGAGAAATTGCACAGGATTTCAAGACAGATCTGCGTTTCCAGAGTGCAGCCATCGGAGCTCTTCAGGTAAGAACCCAGATCAGTCATAAGCATGTACTAGTGGGGCAAAGGTAGTTGCTATGAATCTAATCCTCTTTTCCTTTCCCTTTCAACAGGAAGCCAGCGAGGCTTATCTGGTGGGTCTGTTTGAGGACACCAACCTGTGCGCCATCCACGCCAAACGTGTCACCATCATGCCCAAAGACATCCAGCTGGCTCGTAGGATAAGGGGAGAGAGGGCCTAAGCGGCAAACGATCCTATTTATCGTACCGTTTTTGTGGACATTTTATTTCTTGGGTATTTTTTACAAGTTTTCTTTGGATTTTTTGTATTTTAGATCGAGATCAATCATTCCGCAAGCCTGAGTACACTTAAGATAGTTGGAAATGTTGTGCAGTTAAGAGTGTCTTGCCTAGTATTCCATCCATTGGGTCATTACTCCAGCCATCGCATCACCCTTCGAGCTCATTGTGGACATCAGGCTCCACCTTGGGATGGGAGTTGTCTAAGGGATAAATTCTTCACATCTTCTTTGGGGGGTCCAGGGTCTCTTCGCCCGCCTACCACTCATCACAAAATGCCAGCATGTCCTGCTCAGCCGGTCTCACTGCAGTGTCGGTATCTGTTGATACTCTACACTCTGTGACTGGGAGCATGGCACCCCCCCTCCTGTATTTTTCTGGACTGCTTTTTACATGTTTTTCAACATAAACCTTGGCAGCTACATTTAATACTATTTATGAAAATGTTGTCGCGTGTCTTTCTATTAAAGGTCTTTATGAGTAGAACGCCTTGTGTGCTGTAGTTCATTTGTGGAAATAAGTCGGTAGTGTTTACATAAACTTTCCATTTATTTACAACCAGACATAATACAAGAGTTTGACTTCACTGAGTTGTCATACAAACCACTCCGTATGCTTGAAGCCAGTAGCTGTAAGAAAACACATGGGCATACAATTCAATGTCTATTATAATGTAGGTAACAATCTGTAGAATGCACAGCTGCTGTTCCTCACCAATACGGTAGACGATCTCCTCACACTCCTTTGTGCTGCTTGCTCTGAGTGCAACGCAGCAGAAGCCTGTGGACTGAGGGGTCTCTGGGGAGTCTCTGTGAAGCGAGCCAATCACACGCTTGAATGAGAAACTCAACCAATGACAACAGACTTGATGGCTTGCGTATCTCATCACATGTCTCTATGGAGACCTGTGATTAATATGGCTGTGTGGGATTGAATGATCGAAACAATACAAATTCTACGGACAAACAATAGTCATAGTGGCGAAGGTACAACTTACGCCATGCAGAATGCAAATATTGTGTAGTCTTGTTGACCAAATCTCCCTACACATGAAATCTCTGGGTAGTGGTGCTCAAACAGCTCCTGATTAAAAAAATAAATAAAAGCATTGTTCAATCTGCCCTTCGAGCAATAACAAAGACATGCTGAACAAGTAACTGGTATCTCATGCTTACCAATTTACTGTTTCTTTCTGTGCACGTCAAATGTGTTTCTTTCATATCCAAGAGCACGTCCTGTGGGGGAAATTGCACTGAGCTCATGTTGACGTGTGTTGTAAGCCAATGTGCCCTGAGGCGATGTGTGCAATAACATTACCTTGCTGGGCAGGTTTTTCTGCAACACTTGTGTAATGGCGAGCTGCAGCACCTCTTTGCCTCCACACTAAGAAAGGATAAGACCGGATATTGCAGCAGTTATAGAAAAGACCAGCACGGCTACAAAGATTGAACATGTATTTAATTGTAAAGCAGTAGCGATTGTTTACCATTCCAATGTTTGCTTTTCCCAAGAACTGCACAAAGTACACAATCCTGTTGAGAGGTAGGTAGGTCAGTCAAGAGTACACCTAGCAGAGTCTTCCCTAAATTTGATGGCCAACTTGCCTTCCCTCTTTGAGACACTGTGTCGGAGAGGTTCTCTGGTCCTTGGGGGCTGACTGCTGGGAGGCAGCAGGACCGAGCTGCAGGGCGGGGTTCTCCGTCCTCAGGGCCCGCAGGAGCTTGACAAGGGGCCGGTACACCGTCCCATCCTGAGCCTGCCACCGCAGAACACCGATGGAGAGGGGGCAGCCCTTCAGCCGGGAAAGAACCACACCGGCCTGGGAGAAACCGAAAACCAGCAACCAATCATGAAGGCTTGTAAACCTTTTGAGAGCAGCAGGTGTTTTTAATTTCTAATTAATGCAAACACATACAGGGTTTGTCAAGGGTGTGCCTGGCCAGTATCTCATGTGTTCAATCAGTAGAATACACAGAGAATGTGAGCTGTACTATCTGTCCCCAAAGGCATTAGGAAATACTCATTGGTTCTCTGTGCATAGAATCTAATGTACTAACAGGGCTGCAGTGAGACCTCACACAGCGTCGTAACGGAGCTGTGTGATGTGTTTTTTTGCACCTGTTTAGAATTTAATGAATGTCCCCAAATTACATATACTAATACAAATAACGTGTAAGTTAGTTGTCTATCAAGTAGGGATGGAAATGAGTGCTCGAATATAGGAATTATTAAAAAATTCAAATGTAAAGGCTTCTGTTGATACCAGCTACACTATGGTAACATAGAAACAGACGTGATGTCTATGAGCCTTATGACTTTAATATATGACACTGCAGGTGTGAGGATACCTGTTTATTCTTGGAATTCCTCAGCGAGGTGCCGTTGATCTCATCAATGATGTCACCGGGGGAGATAAACTTGTCGACGTGAGCCTGACTGCCGGGCATCAGGTCGAGGACGAAGACGCGCCCACTGAGATACCTGAGAGGTAGACAGAGACGGAGGGAGGTGATGCAGCAGGTTGGACGGATGACTATGAGTAGATATGCTTGATGGGTAGAAAGTACTTTGTAGAGCGGCGGACGATACAAACCTCAGCACCATCCCCACCTCCCGACAGGGCACCACTTCATATGTCTCACACACCTGGAAACAAATAGAAACAATTAAATGACCGTCTCTCACATTCTGCTGATCATCTCTCTGCAATGTGTCCCGCTTGTGAGATTTTTCCAGAGATCTTAAAAGTTCCCATTAAAATCCCACTAAAATCCATAATAATATTCTTGCGATGCTGAGTGTTCCGAAACAATAATCATTGTTTTGTTTTTTTATTACCGGTAGGAGCCAGCTCTCATCCAGAAAACTGCAATTCTGTGTAAAGAGACCAGAGGTGGTAATTAGTTTAGAGTCGTTTGAAATCAAAATGATTTAAAAGACAATGTCGTGTTATATTTTGGAGGAAAATCCTGTGTGGCTTGAAAAGTTGTTTACGCAGCACATTTGCAGTTTTTAACGGCATAAATAAAAAGGAGCTGAACTGACCTCCATGCCCAGTTTGAAGTCCATGTGAGAGAGGACCAGCAGCAGCGACATGAAAGGCTCTGGAAGGGAGAGAACAGCGGTGATGATGCTGGACACCAAATGCCAGCGGTGACAAGAACTTCCTCAACTTTGCTTAGCATTAGGTGAAAGCAATCAAGTAAAAAGCCTCACCCATAAATTGCTCATTCCTGAGGATTGACACGTCCGGGCTGTACCACTGGAGGGGAGAGACACAGTATGAACTGAAGCGGTTTCAGTCTATTAGTGAGACTCAGCAGCAATGGGCATCTAACAGTGCCAGGAAAAGACACGTACGGGCAGCACCAGAAAAAAAGGCATCAATAGCAATAACTAAATATACTGTATCACAGAAAATGTATCTGACCTCCAGGACTCTGGGTGTGTGCAGCAGGTGTGTGATGAACTGTGGCAGAGCCTTGCGGATGAGGGCCAGTCTGAGCAGGTAGCGGCCCCGGCCCTGAGCTGAGAGCAGCTTCCTGCACACTCTGGTCTGCTCCACCACCAAGGAGAGGGCAGACAGCCTGCACGCACATCGGCACAGACAACAGCTATTAGCAAGGATTGAAATAGTGCTATTTTTTTATTCGTGATGTCTGTTACAGTATAAAGTATGAAGTTAAAGCCAGTTAATGTAAGCAGGATGCTGTTACCTGCCACAGGCATCTTGGCGAGTGAGCTGTTCAAAACACTGCCAGTAGTCTCTGTGTACCAGACTGAGAACTGGTTCTGGAGGGAGAGTAAACATGCACTCAGTCCATACTGCAAAGATGTACTTTACATGTAGTTTATTGTGTTATTATAAAGATTAAAAAAATACATCAAACTCTGCCCCATAGTATTGTGTTTTACAACCACGCAAAGCATAAACTGACACTCCAAAATATGCATGCCAGGTATACAAGCTTGCAATATAGCAATTTGCTCTCAGCAATATGTATTGCATTGGAATAAATATGTACAAATGTGGCATTTTTTTCAGGTAAGTACATATTATGGGATACTAACGTTGGAGCCCCTTCCTGAGGACCAGCTCCAGAAGCTCACAGCAGGAGGCGAGGTGAGGGTTGGTGTCTGACACAGTCCCTCCACTGGACTGCAGGTTCAGGACACACACTGGGAGGGGAAATAAAAAATTGCAATTTGACTGTCGATCTGTTGCATGACCAAAAATATGCACATTTTTCATTTAACCTGCGTGATCATCGCCATTTCACACATCAGCGAGACTACAGAAGATGCTGTGCAGAAGATAAAACGGACTGGAAGAAAAAAATAATAACATGTTTTTTTTTTGTGCAACAGAATTAAAACTCAAAGTCGTTTGTTTCAGCGAGCATTTCGGTATAATACGCGCGGATATGAAGCAATCGGCTGCCTCCGAAACATGCATCCAGTATTTTTATTCCAATAACGAGCACGTTTTTATTGTGCATTCTATTATGAATCCCTACCTTTGAGAGTGCCGAGTAGAGGGTCTTTTGGAGACATGTTTGGTGGACCAGCTGTGAGTCAACAGACACACGAAGCCTCCTGTCATTTAAAGCACAACGACACGCGCTGTAATTCTACTTCCGTGTAGCCTCCCTAACTCACGAGACACCCTCCCATTCCTCAGCAGGCTACCTGCCACAGAGAGCGGGGGTGAACTGGATAAACCACTTCAGTGTGTCTTTGAAATAAACAACGTAGGAGGCTTATGGACAACCTCTGTGTATCGAGATACGAAGTGTTTATTGGCTGCGGTGACGTCTGCTTCCACACCTAGAAGCGGTCGTGCTGCCTTCAGAGACTCACTATAAGATATACAATGTAACCGTATATATCAAAATTAGCGCGGTTTATTTGCTAATGTTTTATTTTAGACTGAAAGTAGCTAACACAGAGCTATGCTTTGCTACAGAGGCTTATTACATGTTGTAATTGGTTGTTGTACAGGTTTTTGGGTTGTTGTTTTTTGTTACAAAAATGTAGGACTGTTTCAAGAAAAAATGAAGTAACGTGAGGCCTATCCACCACCACTACAAATTCACAGCTAATTAAAAGAATACATAATGATGGGCTATATAATACATTGCTTTAAGCTAACCGCCATAGGCACACGACATCGTTAGCACGAGATAGACATTGACTATTGGCTAATGGCGCTTCAAACTGTTTACTGAGAGCTTGTAACGGTGCTAAGTTTAGTCAAACATAAACCAAAAATAAATATACAAGACAGACTGTGGGAGTACCTGGCAAGGAGGTATCAGTGTGGGTGAAGCTATGGCGGCCTCTCGCGGCTCTTCTTTCAAGCTGCAGCTCGGTGGCAGATAAGAGCGCGCGCTCCGTCTCACCCGCCTCAGAGGAAGAGCGGATGCAAGCGGCGCATCTCCGAAGGAGCTCGGAGCGCCGAGTTTAGCGAAAACATCTCCGAGGAGCTGTGCAAAGTTGTCTGCGGAAAAGAAAATTCTCCCATAACAAGGTCAGACTTTAACCTTTTTTTTCCACAAAACGTTCATTTTAGCAGCTGCCTATGGGCGTAATTAAATAACAAATAATTGTCTGCATGTTCGTGGTTGTTGCCCATCTTTGGAAAACAGTCTCATGCGCACGAGGAATCTTTATTCGTAGCACAAGCATTTGAAAATGACACATTTTGACGACGGAACAATAGAGACTAACCCCAAAATGTAGTAGACCTATGTTGCTATTTTAACGGTCTGTCAGATATTATAGAATAATACGTTCCCTATTATGTGTTATGTTTGTTGCGCGTGGTGTTTTACGGTATTGTTTTGATGCTGACTTGCATGCTGGTCTGTCAGTCCCAAGATAGAACGTATATACGTGGCTGTGTACAGCAATAGCACCGGAGGTAATCCTGGATTTCCTCTAAATCTTCCTGCTCCTGCCACACACACACTCTCCCTTCACTGCCAAAACAATAAACCAGGAGTTACTATGGAGACTTTCGAAAGGCAAGTCATGCTGTGGTATATTCCCTTCTTTTTCATGTATTTCACATTGAGCAATAGGCCTACTTATCTACTAAATCAGTTAACAGGCTCAGTGGCACGTGCCATGGCCTCTTAAGTTCATATGGACCACTTGCATTGACACATTACTCTTTCAAATTTTCCAATTATGTAACAAACGTTGACCACAGTGTGCCATTTCAAGTCGTTGTACTTGGTGACCACCATCATGGTGGAGAATAGCCACAAACTTCATAAAAAAACATTCATGTTTGTATCATATTCTCACAGATGCGGTCTAATATTGCTCACTAAAAGGTAAACTCTCAGTCCTGACCGTCCTCCAGTTAGATGCATTTTCTTTGCCAAAAGTCCTCAAACTCTCCGTCCCATATATTCTGTCTTCAGTCCTTGGGAAGTCAATACCGGCATCCTTTGGCTCGGCTGCCGCCCCTCCATCACAAGAAAGAACAGCAAATCCCCCTCAGCGCCATCAAACTGGCGTTCAGAGGGGTGGACTGCTGAATCAACAGCAAACCGGTCCAAAGCATCCCCCCCGCACCCTCCGCAGTGATTTTTTTTTTTTAAAAGTGCTCTGCATTGCTGTCTCACATCTCCTTGGGAATACATTTCCAATTTCAAGGCCATGATCGAGATGCATCGACCCACACACGACAGGGAATCCTGTTACTGTGCAATACATGTCTTTTTTTTGGCCTGGTTTCTACATTTTGCCTCTCTCTTTCAGGTTGTGTGTGAGTTTTGAGTGGGTGGGCTGTCTCTTTTTACTCTCTCACCAATGCGTGGGTCCTCTTCCCCCCCCCTCACATAATGATAGCTCAGAGTGCCTAATAATGAGCTCTCTGAGGACTGCCAGTGCAGAGCTGTGATGAAAGTTCTGCAGTGCTTTTCTCTCTCTCTCTCTCTCTCTCTCTCTCTCCACGCATACATACCTTTTTGCCACCTCTCATAAATTACAGATTTCTGCTCTCTCATCGATTTGTGTGGACGCCGCGAGCCCAGTCAGCTGCACTTCAGCTCCAGCTCTGGACAGAGTGCGCGCCAGCGTACTAAAGCTTTTTTATTTTTTTTGATTAGTGTACCACAGGGCATCCGCCTCCCTCTCCGGCTGTACCAGCATGATGAAGGACTGCCTGCAGTTCCTCATCGAGCCGGCCAAAAAGCTCAAGATCCGACTCAAGGTAGGGTCATGCGTCTCTGTTCTCCTCCAAAGGCACAACATTTGTTGCAAGTGCTACATTTCTTAAACCTTGCTGGTTTTCTTTGCTCCAGGAGTCTCGTAAGCGAGTGAAAGTTGAGAGGAAGGAGCCGCTGGTGGAGAGTCAGTTATTTATCATGGAATTGGCCCGAGAACTCAACAAAATTTGCCAGGTGAGCTCTCCTCCTCCTCGACAAGCATGCATCCACAGGATATAGCTCATCTATATTATGTGCTGTGCATCTGTGCCCTAGAGGTCAAACATCCTCGGCCACATCTGGACCAGTGAGGACATCTGGCCCGCCGGTGTGTGTCGCGATTTCATCATGGAGTGGGCCGCTGTGTTGGAGAAGAGAGTACAGGTACGATCTACAGTTGGTGCTGTTGATGTCGAAATAAGTTGATCAACTTTTTTTGGTTCCATTTTTGCACAAAAATGCCTCTAATTGAAGATCAATAATAGTTGCCACTAATCGTTGAGGCTCCACTTCAATGTTTGTGTCCAGCCGAGGATCATCCTGTCTGACTACCAGCATGAGAAACCACAGAAGAAAGACTGGAAGGGACACCTCCTCTGCATGCTGGAGGCCGGGGGGGAGTGCGACATGGGGCCCCACAAAAGAGTCATCATGGACTGGACGCGGGGGATCAAAAGCAGACCTCAGGTGACTGTAGGATGGCGAAGGGTGATGTGCTCCAGCTTTTCCCCTCGCGGAGCCTACGTGTCCTGTCGGCGATTAAAGCCTGACCCAGTTCTGATAAAGATGATTAAGCTAAACCTCGCCCTTGACAAGCATCCCATCATACTCAGGTGCGCGCTGGTGTTGATAGTAAACACCTCGATGAGTAACACTGACCATGTTCGTTGTCTCCAACTCGCTCTCCCTCTCCAGCCCACCGTGTGGCCGGGCGAGCCCGTGCTCATGATGCTGGACGACCTGGAGTTCCAGTGGAAGAGGGGCCGTCTCCCCAACCTGCTCCCAGCCGTGGAGCTCATCATGCTGGCCGTGATGAACGCCGACAGCCCCGTCAAGGTCTGTCCACAACATACCCCCCCCCCCGATTGGTTTATTCTTCTCCACTTGAATCTATTACCATTGATAAGATAAGCAGTGTAATGTTTACGTGCTGCACGACATCCAGTCTCCATCATCATTGTAAAGCCCACCTTTGTGCTGCATTGTTTTTATTCACGTGCCTTTACGTGTGTGTGTGTGTTTTAGGAGGACGTGACTAAGCAATGGCTGGTGAGGAAGCAGAGGAGCCAGAAGATCGGTGAGTGCATTCTGAAACATCTCTTGTTAACTCGGGAAAGTGTTAAAGATAAAGAAGCCTTAAACATGACCAAGTTATAAAGAAGTCCGTCAGAGCTGACGATACTGAAAAGCCCACCACAATGTGTGTGTGTGTGTGTGTGTGTGTGTGTGTGTGTGTGTGTGTGTGTGTGTGTGTGTGTGTGCACTTAATCAACCTATTTAGCAGGAGTGGAACTTGATGAGTCACTTTCATTAGAACTAATCGGGATCGATATGTGATTATAGGATAGTGCGTGAAAGCAAGCTGGGAGGGCAGCATGAGGGAGGATCTGGGGGATGAATGGAACTCTTGATGGCCTCCTTGTGATCACAGTAATCCCTTTCTTCTTTTCAGACGCTGTCCGCTACATCCCCCACAGTGGTGAGTAGAACTTACATCACCAATTTAGGGGCTGGGCTGCAACTAACAACTGTGGTGATATGATCTAAAAACGTCTATATATGACAATATATTGTCTTTTACCTTAATGATAAACATGATTATAACCTTTTTTTTTTTTTTAAATAAAATACTCCAATGCATTGTATTTCCTTACTTGTGTTGGCTCACTTCTGATGTTCGAGTTTCTCTTCTTCTTCACAGTGTGGAATTGGATTTGCGATGCTGCAGGTATGAAAAACCATAAGCAATCAAATCCTGTCTGATCCTCGTTATAATCTGTTGTCAGATTTGTAATATGCTCCCCTCCCCGGTCTGTAACAGAGGACGTCACTCTGGACTCTGACTCGGCCAACGCAGACCTGCTCATCTCCGGTGACGACAAGCGCATGCGCTGCGGCCTGGAGCGCCGCGAGGTCCCGCGGTGCTGGCGCCGCTTCGACGGCTGGTGGTGCGCCGCGGCCCGGGAGGGCTACGCCTCCGGACGCCACTACTGGGAGGTGGAGGTGGGCGAACGGGACTGGCGGCTGGGCGTGGCCAAGGCATCCGCGGAGAGACAGGGCTTCCGCTCGCTCACCACCGACACGGGCTACCTGACGCTGCGGCTGGAGAGAGGCACGGATCTTAAAGCCCTGACGGTGCCCGCCGCCACGCTGCCGCGGAGCCTGGTGCCCCGAAGAGTAGGGGTGTACCTGGACTATGAGCTGGGCCAGCTGTCCTTCTACGACGCGGAGAAGCGCTCCCACCTGTACACCTACAACGAGAAGTTCACAGAGGAACTGTACCCCGTGTTCGGCACTGTGGAGGTGGTCAAAGACCTGGTGATAAGGCCTGCGGACGTCAGACAACCGTGCCTCTGCCCCGGGCCCTGCCTCTGGAACTGAACCGCTCAAAACATACACACACACACACACGCATCACGTCATCAGTCCTGATCCTCAGCAGCCCGCAGAGTCTGTGCTTGTATTCTGGTCCGATATAGTGATTTTTGAACCTCGTGTGCTGGTTCTAGACTCGAGGTTGGACTCCTCCTGCAGGGGTCGCCGTGTGAGGTCACACAGGGACGAGAACCACCATCATTCTGCATCGCACTTTCTGTTACTCTGCTTTCATGGAGACAAACAGTGTTTGACTATTTGTATTGTAAGGATGAAAAGTCTTTTCCTCACTGTCCAATGAGCTTTGAGAGGGTTTAGAAGCCATCGACCCAAAAGTTATCATACCCACAATGCAGATATGGATGTTTTGGTTTTTTTTTTTAATTACTTTTTTTAATTACTTAAAGCTGAAACTTGCAAACTAGCTTCACAAATGTTATAAAAGCATGACGGCACTGTGAAAGGATGTGCCACCAGCTACATAGAGCTTCAGTGCAGTGAAACTGTGGGCTTGCTAACATGCAACAGGCAGATAATTACAGACTGGGTTGATGCATGCGATGAGTTAAGTATCGCTCTGTTTGCTTCTTTGTCTCCTGCATTATTAAGATGCCCCCCCCCCCCCCAGAAATAAATGAAATGCAAATGCTCCAACTTGTCGTCAGTGGTCGCAGATCTAGAGAACCAATCAAATGATCTACAAATGTATTTGTTTCAAATCTTTATTCTGCAATAGAAGTGACATACAAAAAAAAGTATGTGCTCAGATGCTTAAAGGTAAGTGATACATGCTGATACAAAGTACATGAATACTTAATTTTTGGAGAGAGGTTCATCCACTTATCCACATGAGGGTTTTTCTAACAAACATTTCCTCTCAAAATATGTTTTACAAAAGCCTTCTCAACTAAATGTGGAGCCAAAATACGGCAGGACTTGCATTGAAGCAAATACAATCTTTCTGTCTTCTCGTAACCATTTCTCTAAAATATCAAGATCTCATTGTTCGAATGTTGATCCATCAAAACATGTGAAATACAATGGCCTTGCAGAGTAAAGAAGCATATAAAAAGAATCAACTTGAAGCAGTGTATACCACGTTGTTAAGTATAAAATATCTTACGAAATGCAAAAAAACATGTTACATCTAATAGATTTCTTAACGTCTGTATTGTAAAATCGTTCTTGTCAGTAAGGAAATGTGCATATAGATGACTAACACAAGCACCAACCTGTGTTTGAGGGAATACCTCTATATTTGGCATTACATTTAACGTCAGTCTGCTTAAGTACAAATCTTAAAAAGTATTAAATATGCTTGGAACATGTTTTTTTTTTTAAATCACACTTTAATATAATACAAATCTATGAACAAAAGTCCCAAATCCACCACTTTTATGTTTTCTCTTGATCACTCAGGATAACACCACTCAGGTGACAATATGATGGACCTCACGAAACATCCACAGCGATTTCAAGACAATCTCTCCTACATCTCGAGAAGACGGGGAAGTTGAAATTTGGTGGGTTTAACCTGAAACAGTCCACACACCTCTTACAGACCGATGGAGGACGGGAGACAAGGGGCCAAGGTCACTCTGGATTACTGAACCACAGTCAGATTACTGGCCCGTGCTGGCCCTGATTTAAAGCTGTCGTGACAGAGGGGCGGAGTCTAAAACTAAATGATTTGTTTAGTCAGTGAAACTCTACTTACGACCCGCGGTACAGAGACGACCATTTTCCAATTCAAAATTCAAATACATTGATTAACAATTGGATATTTTGTTGTACTTTTAACAAAAAATAAGATGCCAGAGTGGATTTTAAAAAAAAGCATCAAAATAGACAAATAGAGCTTGTTTATTAACTGGCCCCTGACCTATTGTCTTTTTGCAAAAGTGGCCCCCTGGACAAAGCAAGTTGAGTGTGGAAAGAAACCTAAATGAAACACATCAGAAGCAACCGTGAAAATGAATGTAAATGTTAAAATCATCCTCATCAATGGAGGGAAGGTGGCCATGGTTTGTAACAGACATGAGCGAACGGCCTCCTCTCCGTCTATTTATTACATGAAATCGTTTTTTGGGGTTACAGAATCCAGAATCCATATAAAAACATACACAGATTTGCGCATGGGTACTCTGAAGCCGACTCTTTTTGAAAGAGAATCTCAGGTACGGTTCGTCATCGTGGTGGACCTTTGGCTGCTTAATTTCGCGCGTCGTTAAATAAGACCTTACGATTCATAAAACATCTTCTTTGTGACCGTGGTTCCTCCCATCATGCTCCGCTGAACCACTTCCTTGGTGACTTGACGGGTCACCATGCCGCTGGTCTCTGTGTGCTGTGTGGTCATCATCGACCCATCTGTTAGAATAGAGCAGTTGGTATTAATGTGTGAATAGATTTTATTAGTGTTTTTAAAGGGGGAGAGAGCAGAAACTGAAGCTTAGTTTGTACCTGAGAAGAAAGGGTCCTGGGACATGGTGTGGGAGACGTTGGTCCGCGTACTGACATCTGTTGGCATGTGCTGTGTGGTCATCATCATCCCATCTGTTAGAAAAGAGCAGTTGGTATTAATGTGTGAATAGATTGTATTTGTGTTTTTAAAGGGGGAGAGAGCAGAAACTGAAGCTTAGTTTGTACCTGAGAAGAAAGGTTCCTGGGTCATGGTGTGGGAGACGTTGGTCCGCGTACTGACATCTGTTGGCATGTGCTGTGTGGTCATCATCATCCCATCTGTTAGAAAAGAGCAGTTGGTATTAATGTGTGAATAGATTGTATTTGTGTTTTTAAAGGGGGAGAGAGCTGAAACTGAAGCTTAGTTTGTACCTGAGAAGAAAGGTTCCTGGGTCATGGTGTGGGAGACGTTGGTCCGCGTATTGACCTCTGTTGGCATTTGGAAAACTTCCCTCCTCGTCATTGATTGGCTGTTGTACTGAGACAAAGCGCCTACATGGAGCGAGGGATGAAATTAATACTTAGAATATTGTTAGCTAAATCATCACAAAAATAATGGCCTCATTTCGACAACATTTGCTGTTGAAATTCATGGTTCCCAGAGGATGAACCTTAAGGTTTTTGGTGCCCCTTAGCTGTTAAAGTGTGTGCAGCATTCAGGGGGATTATGGAATATAATAGTCATAGCTATCTTTTCATCAGTGTATAAACACCTGAAACTAAGTTGTGTTTTTCGATCTCAGAATGAGCCCTTCATATCCACAAAGGGAGCAGGTCCTCTTCACGGAGTCTACTGTGTCGCACCGCCATGTCTCTACGGTAGCCCAGAACGGACAAACCAAACACTGACTCTCCAGAGAACCTTTCGTGTTGTAACATTACTTAAAGGCCACCGTAGTTCTCAGACACACTTGTGAAACTGCGGTAGCGCGAGCCACAGAGGGCAAAACCGTGGTACCGCCAGCCGCCTTGTGACTACCGTTGCTCATAACATAGTGATATATTGGTGAGGACGGCCTCTGAGAGGATGAACACTTTCCATTTTCAACACTCTACAAGCTCTGCTCTAGCGTCCCTGTGCAGACGATGCCCCATAGTTCAATACATTCATGCTCCTACGGGATGAACCGTCTTGTTTTAGGACCCTATGGTCTTTCCTCTAGCGCCATCACAAGGACACAGTTTGCAATTACATTCCAACTATGTTTACGGCCTAAGAAACAAAGTACATCAGCATGGTCGGCATGTCGTATTGTGAGATGTAATTAACATTTCAGTCTCCAGCAGTCCCTTTTGGGAGTTTTTAGATTAATCTGTGTCAAAAGCTTTGTCGGTAGGATTCGTCTTACTTCCATCCTGAGACTCGATAGTGATGATGCCCTCCCTCTCAGGACCGAAGCCCTGCGTGGTTCGAGCCTGAACTTTAAACTTGTAGGGAACATTCTCAGTCAGGTTTGGGACGGTCAGACTGGTCTCAGCACTGTCCCCGTTCACGTCGTAGGAACGTACGTCTCCTGGAGGAAACATGAAACGCAGGTCAGAAAATAATATCATTTCACAACAAGGATTTATGGGAACCTAGAAAATGCACAAACCAACTATATCAACATATATCGTTTCTTTCTTTCCAGACAGCCTCACCTCCATCATGCAGCTGTTCGCAGGTGACTACGTATCCCAGGATGTCTCCGTTGGGTTTACGGGGTTTCTCCCAGCTGAGCTGCAGGGAATCGGGGCTCAGTGCGGTGAAGACCAGGGGGCCCGGGGCACTGGGAGTGCTTAGAGTAAATGGCGAGCCTACGGGGAAAGACAAAAACAGAGAACAGAATAAAAAGAGAGACATTGTATATCTGAAACGACATGAAAGCAGTCACCGTGTCGAGAAGTTGTGAGACAAAAATCCACAGAATCGGTACCTGGCATCGGGCTGAGGGGACTCTTGGGGTCGACAGCGGACTCGATGGTGATGACTCCCTCTCTCTCTGGACCCCAGCCCTCCTGGCTCTGAGCCTTCACCTTAAATAGGTAGGAGTGGTTGGGCAGCAGGTCCTGGATGATTACAGAGTTCTCTGCTGGGTTCGTCACATTAATACGCTTCCCCTCACCTAGAGGAGAGGACACCGGTTGTTTAGCGTCGGCATTAAATGCTCAAAAAAACACATTTATAAAAAGATTCAAATGAAGTTTATTCATTTTATCCTAAAGCAGCAAAATGTAAGTTCCTTATTACAGAAACGATGAAAACAAATGGTCCTTGCAGGTGTTCATTTACCTCCACTGAGCAGCTGGTAGAGGACACAGTAGCCCGTGATGTCTTTGTCACAGCGGGGCTCCTGCCAGCTGACTTTGAGGGCAGTGGGACCGAGAGCAGAAAACACCAGTCTGCTAGGGGTGTCAGGTACACCCGGAGACAGTCGAGCATCTGATGGGTGATGAACGTAAGTCATACACACAGGAGGGAAAACAATTTAGATTGGATTTAGAGAATTCTTTTTTTCCCTCTCTTGACTCTCAGGGCTTCCGTAACAATGAGCTGAAAGATGGTAAAATGTGCTGTCATGCTTATCATTTTCCGTGGGTTCCTCATTACAAGCGACCCCTTTCACATCAGACACAGTCGTTTGATCCGTTGTTAATACAAAGTCAGTGATTAGTGCAGCTTTAAGAAATAACCATATTAACTTCGCTTTTGGACAATGACCATATTCGCCTGCTTTTTTCGGTTTAACGCTTTGCTTTCGTTGGCCTACTCTCAAATCTCTGATGTCACAGCATACAGGTTTTCTACCCCACTGAATTACCATATAATGTAACAAAACTTGAATAAAAACAAAGCTAATTTTCATAGCTAACAGGAATGAATGCAAACAAATGACAATCTAAAAAGCAGAGAATCAACTGAAAACATATGGTTTGGCCTGAAAAATGGTTGCCAGTGTTGTAAAAATGAGTGATTTGTTGTGTCAAAAACACATAAAACAGCAAGGTGAGATCTTAAAAGAGGAGATCAGGGAGGGAGACAAATTATGAGACCAACACAGAGGCGGGAATAAAGATGACCCGAGGAGGGGGTCGTATTAGGCGTCACACCCAGCAAACACATCCGGTGCCTTCATGCTTGTATTGCCACAGACTCACCATGGAGCACCCTGTCCAGGTTATAGAGGGCGTCATTGACGTCTGAAGACTCGGTCCTGGCCCTCGAGCCCGTAGACTGGCTGTAGCTGAACTGACTCTGAGAGCTGCTCTGCATCCCAGCGTAGCCGAAACCACCTGATGGCGCATTGAGCAGGGGAGGGGGCAGAGGAGGAGGACGAAGGGGGGGGGGGGGTAATGAGAAGAGAAACAGGAGATGAAGGAAGTGGCCCAGTAGGAGAGAGAGGTGGGCAGGTCGGGAGTGAAGTAAAGAAAGAGGTAGAGTAACACAAACAGAGCAGAGTTGAGACAAGGGGAGGGAGGGAGAAACAGCGATAGTCAGCAGAGCTCCTGCAGTGTGGATAAGCCTGCTGTGCAGCGAAACAGCCCCAACCCTGCTAACAGATGTCCAAGCCGTCGGCCTCATGCGCTTACAGTTTACCTGCCGAGGCGTCTCAACTATTGCACTCCAGAGTAACATATTTCTTTGACTAGAGAGACAATGTTTACTTTGGGATGAATTCAAACCCCTGCGGAGGTCCGAAGCTCACCTAGATCTGGGAACTTGCTTGACACGTCTCCCATGATGATGGAGTCTCGGATGTTTTCATCTGCGTAGCCCCTGTTCTCCGAGCGCTTCCTCATGACCACCTCTGACGTGTGGACTCCTCCTCCTCCTCCGATCATGTCAGTTCTGCGAGAGCCTCCTGCCAGAGAGACGGATCAAAGATAAAGACAAATAAAATCTTGACCTTTTGTCCACGTTTTTCTCGATGCAGCTGCTGCCGTCCCTACCTGACATGTAGGTGGTGGATGTGTCGGTGATAAAGGAGCCGCCTGCCCCTTTGTAGTTTGAGCTCAGGGTGGACATTGGAGAGGACGAGGAAGACATGTTGCGCGTCGCTGATCCCCCTGGGAAAAGGAAGTTCTGCTGCTCCCATTTCCCATTCATCATGTAATCTGTGAAACACCACAACAGGAGCCAGGAGAGTCAACAGACAGAACATAGGAACATTCAGCAGTTAGCATTCGAGCATTCTGACGCTGATTGGAACAAAACAGGGCCATTGATGTCAAGCACCCAAAAACCAGGCTCGGCCAAATCTATAGAGGAAGCACCAGCAGCTTGAGACCCGTAGCTCTCAGTCCTACTTGTGCCACTTACAGAAACAGTAGCAACATTTTAGACTGGCAGATGTGTGCCGTCTACAGGCCAGGAAAGTAGCTTCTGGAATTTTGTCGATGGTGCCACCTGCAGCCAATGAGTGTTACAAATGCAGGTTTTTTTTCTTCTTTTCGCAGCTGCCGAACAGCTGTTGTTTTAGTAGAATTGTCACTATTTCTCCACATAATTTGAACTTTGCACTCACTACTCTTGTGGGTCACAGATGGTTGGAGAGGAACAGTCATTTAAACTAACTAACTAAGAGTCTATAGCCACTTTAGCGGATCTGACTAAATTCTATCAGCATACCCATGTTCATCATGTTAGCATGTCAGTTAGCTAAAGTTACCAATTTAGCTCTGAACAAAAAGTGAAGGCTGATGGGAATGTCTTTAGTCAAGGCTAAGCTGTACCACATTTGATGCCAAATCAACCAATATTGGTGTGGGAACTTTGAATGTGTGTATGCAACTTTGTCCCAATCAATCTAGTAGATGTTTGGCTGGATGACTTTGACCTGGTGATGGCGCTAGATGAAAAGTTAGGAGACTGCCATGGATATATGGGTACCATGGATATCTGAATGCTAATCCATCTAATAGACGTTGATACATCAAAAATGTAAACCTCATAATGGCACTATAGGAAAAAATAAAGTCATTAGGATTCATCCACTTGAGACCGTGCCTTTCGGTCCATACAGATTTTTCAGTCTGCACAAAAGTAGTTTACCAACTTGCCATCTCTTAAGCCACGCCTCCAGTGTCGCTAAAAATGCAGCTGCTACTCTGCGGGTGGCCCAAGTTTTAAAATTGGAGAAGTTTTAGCCTTCTTAGCCTGTAGGTGGCGACATCAACGTGTCTTCATCCACAGATCTAAACAGTTGCTGCTATTACTTTGGCATGTGGAAAAACTCATTTCATACTGGCTGTACAGCTGGCCGAATGTGAAAAAGTTCCGTAGGGTGCTGTGCATCACAAAATAAATATGAATATAGCTGCAAGGAAAAACAATCAACAGCTGCGAGGAAAGGCGTTGTCATTGAAACTGCGCCGCAGTGATGTATTTGAGTAAGAAGGCATTATTTCCATACAGCCGCACAGTACCTAAGCCTTCACACACACCCGACAAGATGCCTCCAGATCACTACCTCCCCAGTGGGATGGAGAAAGGACAGACAGAGAGACCCGGAGAAGCCGGCCCTGCCCCCCCCTCCCCCGATCATCAACTGGAGGTGGGGCAGTTGATGCCAGTGCTCCTCTCTGGGCAGGTGGCGGGAATACAGATGGGGATAGGTGCCAGCTAGGGGCAAGGGGACAAGGACTGAAGCCCGAAATTGAAATGATTAGAAAAATGTTGATATTTCTGAGGATCAAATCACGAAAAAGGCAGAGAGAAACGCCAGTTGGCTTGCCGGGCACCTGGCTGGCCGTGCATCATAGCTGGCATGCTAGCTGCCTGTCTGTCTATCTGTGGCTCTGATGGAATGGTCTTCACCTGGCAGGGGCGTTTGGGCGTAGCTGGGGTGGGGGGCCTCATCTGAGCTCATCTCTGTGTCTGTGCTGAGCCGACTGGAGATGACGTCCACCCGCTTTTTCCACGACACCTTACGGAGATCCAGGCTGGACCCCACCAACTTGACATATTGCCAGCCTTGTGTTTGGGGTCACAGGGGAGAAGCAAGCAGGCGAAGGATAGATTTGTAGCGGAGAAGTATCAAGGGTTGGCTTTACTATACATTACTTTCCAAGAAAAAGCGATCAAACACGTAAATGGGATTATAAGATACACTATGTATGTTGGTTTATGTCACAGAAGCCCAAATTGTCTTTGCATTAACTTAAAAAAAGGCAGCACAAAGCAGGAGGGTGACAGCAGATTTGACGAGGGAAGGCCTTGCAGTCTGTGATCGTAAAGCACTCCTATCTGGGGGTATATTGGAAGCACATTTTGTTGCTGCCTGGCTGGGGCGTTGCCTGGAGGCAAAAAATGCCCGCCAGATGACGCGAGAACGAGGCCAGCCCTGAGCTTCACAACTCCTCCAGCTCTTCCTCAATGCCACTCTTTTAAAAATGAGGAAGAATATTAATGTCACAGAGAAAACACTGACAACTGAGAAAGAGCCAGAAATCCTGAGGTTTTCAAAAAAAGAGTCTCACAAGCTGGGTGATTTCCGACAGCACAGCTGTGACCAACATTTCGTTCCCTCTCCTTCTGACGAAGCAATGACACCACAACGCATACTGCGTGAACGCGTGGGCTCAACACTTAGCTACAAGAACAAAGCAAGATGCATGAGAGCACTTAGGATGTGGAACAATTGGATCCATATTGTAGTGATAGCTCACACTCTAGCAGTCTGACATCCATCTTTCCAGAGCAAAAAATATAGAGCACTTTAGAACAATGAGTTTACACTGTCAGCTGTTATAAGCAGCTTGTGGTTTTGGCTCTGGGTACCCACCTTCACCAGAGACGCTGGGTGTCTTGGAGCCTGGAGGGGACCTCAGCACCTCCTCGCTGTACATCAGGTAGCTGTCATACTCGTCTCCTGCCTCTGCATCCACAATAGGGATATCTGGAATGATGGGAACTGTAGGGACAGAAAGAGAGGGAAATTACTCTCTTTTCAGGGAACGACAGATCGACTGGAAGTGTTCCAGAGGTGTGCTTGCCCCCCTTGACTTACTGGACAGAGGTCTAGCAGGCTGTGACGCCAGGTTGATGGTGGCATCTTTGAAGGGGCCCCAGCCTATGCTGTTCATGGCACGGACCTTGTACTGGTAGGTCTGAGCGTTCTGGAGGTTTTCGATCAACAGCATTCGCTTCTTGGGGTTGTCGATCTTTACTTTCTTAGCGATGCCCACGGGCTCTGTGAGGAAAGCATTGCGAGATGGTGAAAATGACATCACGCAACTATCTGTAGAGCGTTTCCTGTTTTTTCAGGTCGGACTCTTACTCTTTCCTTCGTCGATGGGAGTGTAGATGACCTCGTAAGCCGTAATCTTGCCGTTGGTCTCTGCAGGCTCTGCCCAGCTCACCTGAGTGACAGTCGGACTGATGACATTAAAGGCCAGACGTCCAGGTTCACCGGGCGCTGGAGGAAAAACGGTGCGATTGTATGTATGTATGTAACAGTATGTTCCACAGGATTGGCAGTTCACTTTAATATAATATTTGTCTCCCTGAATTGCGGAAGTTATGCTCGTAATGCTACTACTGATTGTGATGCAACATTGACTTCATGTCGACATAGTCAGCACTACAGATACACGACAGTTTCCAAGCAACTGATTTAGACATTGCCAACGTCTTTCCTACGTCTTGCATTTAAAGTCATACACTACAGGCGTTTAAATATGCATACGAGGCATTGTCTTATTAGATATATGCAAATTTGCATAACTTTCCAGAACAGAAATCTGAACATTGGATGAAGCCAGGTCCAAAATTGTTCTTTCATTTAGATTTAGAGTCCTAGATTAATACAGAGGGACTTTTGGATATCTCTTTGTATCACTATCACTATGAATGATATCTTACCAAATCCCTCTGTAAAAACCTTCAGACTATAGATAGGAATGAAATGGAACGTTTGGTGTAAGTAAGAGCTACTGAAGTGGAGATTTCTGATTTCTGAGTCTGAGAAAAAACTAATTTAAAAATATGTATTGTAAAATGACATGACATGATTTTGAAGACCCTACAGGTGAATAGGGTAAAAATCTTTAACTAAAAGATATCAACATGAAACTTGCATGAACAGCAGTTCCCTGAATTCTCAGTAATTACCATCCTCAAGTGTTTGACAGGGAACCATTTCTGTGTCGTAGCCATCTCCCAAAGCAGTGTAGCTGCACACTTTCATCTCGTAGTCACAATAGGGGTACAGGTTGGTCAACTCAGCTTGAGGAGTCTTCACATCTAAGACCTGGGCATCTTTCTCTTGGTCGCCATAGATCCAATACTTTACCTGAAACGAACAAGGAAAGATACGATTCAGCGTTTCAGTGCCCATTGTTAATGATGGTCGTGAACCCAAGTTGAAGCGTCTCGACATGTAGATTAGATTTGTACCTTGTACCCCATGGGGTTACCAGACACCGGGTCCCAGTTGAGGCGGATGTTTCTGGGTCCAGTTGCTTTGGCCTTAAGGTTTGCTGGGGGGAAAGGGAGACCACCAGGGGCGGTGGCTTTTGGGCTTATGTAGCCCTTCTGCTGCACCTGGGCAATATCTGGTGTGGGATACGCAGAACCTGGAAGAAGTGACAGGATGAATCAAACATTTACCAGATACAGTACCTCTTTTTCAGAATGCTCCCTTCTCTCATCATCTAAATCTGAAACACCACAACGACAGAAACTCCACAAATTGCCAGGTTTTTGCAACGAATGACTCCGGGTCTTACCTCCGTCAGTGACATTGACAAGGGTGGTCTTCCTGTCTCCGACAGAGGCGTTGCTACTTGGGTCATACAGCTCCAGTTGGATGGTCTCTGGCTGGATTGGGCCAGGGTGGACCCTCGGGTCGATTACTATGTTCTTCTCCGTCTCTCCAGGACTAAACTTCAGAGGGCCGGACAATTCAAAGCGCTTGGCCTTCTTGGTGCGCCACTTCACTGTGGCGGGGCTGTCCTGGTTGCGAGTGCGGACCACGGGGATGGTGTAGGTTGGATCAGATGTGCTGAAGGACTGGGTGACCTTTTTGAACATCATCACACTGGGCTCTGGGTAAAACAAGATAACGTAAAGGAAGAGAAGAAACCATAGCAATCAGTGCTTTGGGTCGGAAACAAAGGTTAGTGGCGCTGATGTAAAGCCTCTCGCGTTTTTTTTTCACCTGGCTGGTCTGTGATGGTGATAGTAGTTCTCGGGTAGCGTCCCAGCTTGGCGCCCTGCCGTGGATGGCTGAGATCCATGGCAAACTGCTTTAACTGTTTGTCTTCCAGGAGGCCATCTTTCTCGCTCAGCTCCATCAGACGAACAGGCACCATTTTCTGGGTCTCATCAGGATTAAAGGTCAGGTCTCCTTCCATAGCCACATAGTCCTTAAATACACAAAAAGAACAGATTAGGAATGCAGTCCTAGTCCTCTCATTTCACAAATGCCAACTATAGATAGCAAGCCCAAATGTTGCTGTAGGTGAGCACAACCAGCTCACCTTCTTATCCTTGGCTGTGAGGTCCCGTGTGCGGTAGGTGACCTGTGAGCGTCCATCTTCTATGATCTCTCTGCTGATCGGGATGTTGGCCACTCCGTCCTGCCTGCTGTAGGTGTAGGCCGGCTGGAGGAACGAGAAGACACTGGTGGCTGGGAAAGAGGAAGAGGAGACTCCATTAGAGCAATCCACAGTGAAGACTATACACTTCTTCTGACACGCAAAGTCCGAGGTCTCTCACCATGCTCTTTGATGATGGTGATGTTGACCAAACGTTTTCCAATCTCAGCGATGCCCAGTGGCACGTCCATGGCCTCCACCTGCAGCTGCTTCTTGTCATCGTCTTCATCCTTGACGAAGAGCGGCACGTGGACGTCTACCGACTCCACACCTTCTTGGAACTCGATGGCTCCTGCGGCCTCTGCAGATGGGAGAGCAAATGAGACGACAAGATTTATCGCGAGATTGATAACACGGGCATGTTCAGTTGAGATCAGGACTTGTTTCGCTACAAACGGAACATTTGAGTTATTAATTTCATCCCCACACGGAAATAGTTAACAATCACCTCGGTCTGTGGCCACAGTGTAGTAGCCGGGCACCACCTTGAGATCATTCATGTTTCCAGACTGGACATTTTTCTCCGTGAGCTTGACGATATCGGGGTAGCTGCTGCGAGGAGCAGATAGGACGGTGTCCATGATGGCGTAGTCCTGCCTGAAGAGCACAGGAGGGGCAGAGAAGTTAGAAATGCATGACCTCCGCGTCCTTCAAAAGAACTCTGGTGATGTCCTGTATTGTATTTCATTGTGTCAATCAGAATGTTACCTTTTTCCGGCATTTCTCTGCATTCTGCAAGAACCGAAACAGGTGTTGATGAGTGCAAGAACAGACATTTAATTTCCATTGCTGTTTCGAATATGTGAATATGAAGGATACCGTTTTTTACAATTGCGACTGCATTCAGTCAATGTAGTTGATTGAAGCAATAAATTCCTCAGTGCAATATTAACAGAGAAAGTTTCCAGCAAAGTCTGTGAGGGTTGAAGGCTGTCCCACTGTCAAATCATTGAGTGTTTGAGGGGTGTCTCGCAGACATTTTAAGCCCTTTATGAACCTTTTTCCGTAAGTCCGCATTTCTGCAGACTTTGCCTTAAGGAATTATCCACAATTCATAGCAATCTGACGTTAAACAGGGCATTACTAGTGGAAGCATGGAGACGTAAAAAAAAAAAAAAAAGGTAAACAAAGAGGATGGCACATGTGTGTTTAGCCTGGCAAATTATATTTGCTCAGAAACATTACGGATTAAAGATGGAACATGAAAACACATGACATTTAGAGGAGTCTGGAAACAGAGACTATGGTACACAGATTTATTCATTTAGTCATTGAAGCTGTTTTGAATAAATCAATTGAAATTACAAGCCTGGAAGACGTTCAAATCAGGGAGTAAAAAGTATAAAATAAATTAAAACTTGTTTTGACATTGTCATGGTATTGTGATATGTTGGAGCAAAGTGCTGTCCCGTTCGTATTTACACCATTTAAAGCCCTTAGCCTCACACTCAACCATTGACCAGGTGACGTCAGTAAGTCCCTGAGGGTTTAAGGCATTGGGATTGGGCCATGCTCTTGATGCTGCTCAATAACAGCACTTCCTGGTTCTCAGCAAAAAAGGCATCCTAAACTATAAGCGCAGAAGATTTTATGGACGAGGCAACATTTTCCAGTGTTTTGGCTGACTCGGCTATTCGGATGCATTTATTTGAGCCAGAGTTTACGGCCGAAGCAATGCAGCGGAGAGAGGCCAAGGCTGCAGCTGCATCAGCCGTGCAAGAAGATATGGCCGGCAGAAGCTCACGAGCAATGCATCCTGGTACATGTAGGCACTGCCGGCACGGCTCTGCCAGCAGGAGAACTCAGCTGTCTTGCTCAATACAGCCCACACTGAGGATTTTATTGCTTCAGTCGACTACATTTACCATCAACACTGATTGGACATCCACATAAAAAGGTTTCTTTTTAAGTAACATGTAACCAGACAAGTAGTTTCACACATCTTACCTGAATGAGGTTTTTTGCACCTTCTGGGCGCCGGGGATCTGCTTGTAGAACTCATTTAGCTGGACGGAAGAACAAATGAAGTACTCAGTGATGCAGTCATCATTCATACACTCATGTGCCCACGGATAAACGAAAACACACTCACGTTATCGCCAACTTCCTTGCGGAGCTGTTCGGCATCTCTGGATTCAGGACGAGACAGGTTCTCAACGAACAGCCTGTTCAGTCGGAGAGAGATCGGCAACTGGACTACAAGGGGAGAAAGGAACCATGAAAACAAATAGAGGTAAGAGTAACATCATTTCATCTTTAAATTCAGCATCATCCTTGCCCCTAACTTCTTTCGTAAGTTTATAGTTGCTGGGCACTCACTGGTCTCTTTAGGGTTGGGCTTTATCAGAGCCTGGGGGTGATTGGGTGATCGGTGTACGTTATCTGTGACCTTCCAGCGAACCACATCGGTTCCTTTGGGTGGGCCGGTCCTCACCATTGGCGTGTCCAGATGGTCTGAGGTGAGCAGAGACTGGCGGAGCAAATACTCATCTTCCTTGAAGCCAACCATACGACCTGGAGAGAACGCAACATGAGGGTGACGCAAATTCAACATGGTCCCCAGATGGGAGGATAACGCATCTAAAGCAACATTGTCATGTGTGAGTCCTACCTGTCCTACAGCAAGGCAGCAGGGCAAGACAGCTCTGTGTCAAGAGAAGACAGAAGGCATTACTTCCACTGAGACTTAATAGATATTCATCATCAATGGGTAGAAATGGGAGTGTTTTTACCTGGCAGCAGGTTTTGCAGCAGGCGCAGTATTTCCAGCAGCAGAGCAGCAGAAGTGCCAGCAGCAACAAGAGGAACAAGAGGAGCGGGAGCAACCACAGGAGGCTGGCCGGGGGACAATCTGAAGGTTGGGCACAGAGAGTACGATCATACAGAGCGCTGCTCACATCACTCCTGTTTGAAACTCATTGCGCTGGCTTCCAGTTAGGTGCTTTTGGGTAGTTTCAGTCTTTTCAGACAGCGAGCAGTTGCTGCCGCTTTTCACTTCCGGTGGCGTCTAGCTATGCATACAGTTTTGGTGTTAATTGTCCAGGTTTTAAGATATCCATCCTTCACCACAAATACAATGGAGCATGGTGCACAAGGTCGTACACGTCCCTGTGCTCACACCTTTGTACTGCAGGGATATATTTCTCTATATCCTTAATATCAACACCTAAATGAGCCACGATCAAAGTAAGACCCCATCGCTCATGGTAAGAAGTTGGAATCGAAGTATTGAGATCTACTTTGAGCACTTAAGCTTAATTAAAACAAAAACACTTTCTAAAGCACAAAATGACAACGGTCAAGTGTTTTAATAAATGATAGATCAGCTGCTGAAACGAGAGCACAGAGCATATGTGATATGTATCCAACCTGCAGCTCACCTTTCTTTTTGAGCACCTGGACCTCCAGGTCTTTACCCGTGGACTCTTTCGATGTTTCGACAGTGTAGTTGTAAGTACAGTCGTCATCCTCATCACGGAAAGTGCACAAATCTAAAACCTTCTTCGCTGAAAGCACATACATAGACACACGTGAATGCTTTCAGGCAATGCTGCTATATAGTGTCAAGAGTGGCATCATCATAACAACCTTAAAGACGACGATGTGCATAGTGTAGTGGATCATTTAACATTCAGTAAAAGCAGTCAGTTTGCTCCTTTTAGATGTGCGTACCTTCTTTGAGTTCATCCACCAAGACAATTTTGAAGGGGCACTTGGCACATTCGTCTTTCTCTTTCCTATCTCCTGTTTTCCAGGCCTGACACTGGACACAAGACCTCGTCCCCTCGCACACGCCCAACTGGGCCTAGACACGACCCACGAACATACACACACATACATCAAAAGAAGGCTAAGCGGGACTCAATGAATGAGGCATTGAGTGTAGTTGAAAAAGAAAAAAACACGACTAGAAATAGTAGGAGCTAACGTCTATACATTACACCCACTCACCTCGAAATTTGGCTCACAGGTTGAAGTCATTGTCAATCCAGAGTTCTGACACTCACAGCGGCCGCAGACACATTGACTTCGCCCATTGCAGACGCCCTGGTGCAGATAAAGACACAGTCAGGCTCCTGAAGACGTGTAAAGGTGACATGATAACGTCCTCTACTGACTCAAGCTGTTGGCTCTACTCACACCCTTGCTGTCCAGACAGGTCTGGTTGCTCTTGGGACACTCGCAGGCATTGCCCATCCAGCCCTCAGAACACGCACATTGACCCATGACACAAGAGCCCCGGTCTGATGAGAGAAGGAAGAATGAGATTTAATAAGTGGTGTGTGGGCAAATGGTGGGAGGTAAGTTGTTGAACAATAAATTACTAATAGTATACAGAAAATAAAAATGAGACAAATGCAGCATGACGAAGACTTTATTTGTATTAATATTATTATTATTTGTATGTTTTTTAATTAATCAGTTATTGTAATTATTATTGTTTTAATTAATTCAAGTATTCCAATTGTATTTATTATTTATTTATTTTAATTTGTCTTTTCACCTTATGTTTGTTGATATGGAAAGGAAGCAAGGAATACCGTGCTTTGTTATCATTAAAAGGATGCTTCACAATAAAAGCATTTGAAACAACACTTGTGTTTGAACAGTTATGGAACTTAGCACTGATTGATAAATTGAGACCGTTTATCAAATTATTTTCAAATCATTAGGTTATTCGTTTAAAACTATTTCGGGACAAAAAGGAATGAGCCGATTCTCTCAACAATATCAACAGGATCTTATAGTGTTAAAACAAATTGCAACTTTTTCATTAGCAGGAACATAAAATCTGTAAAAAATTGATTTAAACCTAATTCTTTTTTGTTATTTTTGCCACTTGTGGGCAGCAGAAACAAGCCATACATTCACTTCTGAAGCCGGTCCTATGCCCCTGAGGTTATGCAAAAAGAACAGAACATACAGGCGGTGAAAGTGACACCATACCCATACATGCACCCTTAATCACCAATTAAACAACCACACATTGTCGTACCATTGCAGAGGAAGCCGCCATATCTTTGACACTGGGTCTTGTCGAACTGACAGAATTGTCCTTCAAACTGATCCGGGTTGTTGCACACGCAGGTTCCACACTCCTGGCACTCCCCACGGCCTGAACATGGGTCCTTCATTTGGGCACCAATACACTGCGTTTTGTCCACAGAACGTGTTTTTGAGCAGTTGCAGAAGGGACCCACCCTGAAGGAGACACGGAGACAGACAAAGACCTGATTGAACCCAGAGGCCTGAAACATTCCCTCTGGAGAAATATTCTCTGTAAGAAGTCTCACCAGCCACCACTGCACTGACACTTCCCACACACAAGGTCTCCCTGTAGGTTGCACCTGACTGCATTAGGGATGGGAGACTGGAGGAAAGGTAAAAGACACTGGGATGACTCCGCTGTACAAACAGGTGTGTAAGTGGCTTCACCTCGACTTTTTTGTGCGCTTCGGTGTCAATCTGTGTGCCTACCTTCTCACATTCGCAGGTTGGACACAAAATCGAGGCCTTAACATTGAGGGCAGCGTTGAAGGTTGTAGGTTTGACTTTCATTATCCCCTCTTTTGTGGCCGTATCCATCTGACAGACAAGTTGGTCATCGATCATTCGCTGGGCTGTGAGCCGCATCTTGAAGTGGCCCTGGCGAACACACACACACACACACACACACACACACACACACACACACACACACACACACACACACACACACACACACACACACACACACACAGACAATGTTAGAGCATCTGTGTGCACTTTAAGCATTTAGCTGTCAGAGTCTAAGCACTAACAGATCAACAAGTTAGGACAATATTGGTGACGAAATTAAAGAGCCTGTAAAAGCTGAGATAAAAACTAATTGAAGTCAATCATTAGCTTAATTGGGCGACGTTTTGTATGAACTAATTATTCATTTGATGGCTGTATTGTATACACATAGACAATAATTCAAATGCTGGTAACAGAATGAATCCCTGTCATTTTTGGCTACAAAATGACTAGATTTGAGGGAACATATATGATTTACATTTCTACATTTCTACAAATCCAACACTATTTGAGTACAGTTGTACCTGATACTGTTTACATATTTAGTTGAGTTAGAAGAAGGGATAGTTTCCACTAGTCTGAAAGAAGACGAAAAGTAGCCCCAAAGCTCAAAATTGACCAGTGCATGAAAAAACTAATAACTAATATATTGGATGTTAGCACAAAATATCAATCTAAGTAAGGACTATCAGCTTTAAAAAACAACAAGTGGTCTTCTAACTCCATGTATGTTTGTGTTTTTCAGTTTCTTGTTTTTCTTCTTACTATTTCGCCAGGCTTCAAAGTAAAGGCTCCGTCTTGTTCGCTTCCACTGACGTTGAAGAACTTTTCCTTGAAAGCGCTGGGTTTGTTCTCTGCACGGATGCTCATCTTAGAACGGATACTCTGTAAGGACAAATTAAAAAACGTCAGCAAGCAGAAGTTTGCCCAGCCACTGGACTCGATTGTCTACAGAGTTGCCATCAAAACTGCAAAAAGCCACCAAAAAACGTTTTTACCTCGAAGGCAGTCTTCATGAGTTCCAGGATGTTCTTAGAGTCTTCTTGCAGCAGACCGATTTCAGCAATGGGGAAGAACTCTAGGAGTTTCTAAACAGAGAATCACGCACGATACAAAAATGAATCCATGACCTCAACTCTGACCTAAAACCTTACTCCATGTTTCAATGAAAGCCCACTGACCTCGTAATAATCGTAGGAGTGGGCGGTGACAGCAAAGATGGGAATGATGTTGTGTTTGCCCAGCAGACGGACCAGTGTGGGTATTGAAGGGTAATCCTGGTCTACATCCTTTGTGTATTTGCCATCTTGGTCTAGGTGGCAGCCCTCGTCGTTGCGCTGCAAGATGCCCGACAGCACGTTGGCACCGTCTGACTCGTAGTGGAAGGCTGACTCGGTGGAGAAGACCAAGAGATGCGTGCTTTGGTTACGCCAGCCGATCTCCTTCTACAATAAGAATATCAATAAAATGTGAGCGGAAGAAACAGTGGTTAGTAAAGAGATTCAAAGATGCAACCTTTGCTGAGCAGAAGTAACACTTATAATCACTACAGCATTGTGTGAACTCGCTTGGCAAGGGCTTGAATGTGACAGATGTTCATTAATATTTAAAAGTCTGCTGAAAAAAGCAAGTTTTAGCCCTTTTTATAAATCTATTTTTGCCACCCACATGTAAGCAGAGCAACATTATGTTTTGTATTTAACATTCTTACGAACCCCACAAACTGCAGCCTGCAATATGGCATCAAAACCTCCTTCAGGAGCATCCAGGTTGCCGGATATCTTCTCATTCTGGAGCTTATCGCTGAAGAAATCCGCGTCGTTGGTCAACGGGATGACGTTTTGGAAAGAGAACGGTGGGTCGCTGTTGGGCCACGGCTTAGCCAGTCTGAGGAGGTGGAAGGAGGATGGACATACAAAGAAGAGAGAAAAGAGGGAATGGCATTTAGGTTAATCTACGGTATGTCAGTGCTTAGCGTTATTCAACGTGTTCATGTGACATTTTCCCGCTTACTTTTCGGGTCTCATGTCCGTCTGGGGCTCGATCACTTTGTCCACAAACTTTCCAAACCCGATGGTGAAGTCTTTTGACAGCGTCTTAACAAAGGTAGCTACAGGAAACGCATTCGCCATCAGCATTAACGCGACAACTCGCTCGACAGTCGACACAACAAGTTGCCAATACAAAGACGCTCACCCAGCCCTTTGCCCATCCTCTTCAAGTTTTCCAAATCGTCAGCCATGGAGTTGGAGAAGTCCATGAGAATATAGAGGTCCAGGGGGCCTTCGACCGGAGCAAACACTTGGAACTCCACCATCTTCTCCTCTCCTGGCAGAAAGCTCATGCTCATCTGCTGTGGATACACTTGGGAGCGCTGAAAGTTCGTGTTGATTTGTTGCTTCTGAGCAGCGAGAAGTTGAGACGGAGAGGAAGCACAAGGGGAAAAAAGTCACGACGTCATACTTTTTGATTTAAAACAACAGCATACATTTGAGACTTAAGAATGATTGGGAGAGAAAAGAGAGTGAAGAAGACTTACTCTTTCGATCGTTACACTGCTTTGTTCTCTGATTACAGCAACACTGCAGCCGTGGGCAAGTATATTCTCGTACAGGTCGCAGCGAGGGCCATTAAAGGTCTGAGCAGACGGGAAGTTTGATTAGTGAGTCCTGCTTCCTTTACATTACCGTGCCGAGTCTTTGCATAACAATCACTTTTGTTTCATGCAAAATGAAGATTGATTTTGTGCCTGGAAAATGGTAGCAAAGTCCATCCACTGATGCAGACCAGGCGATACAGGTGAAAGCTTGAGTTTGTCAAAGAACGGTTATCACAACGAGACTGTAGTTTCAAACCTAGGTCATGTTATGACAAGTACTCCACTTTCAGATGAAGACCATAACATGCAGCTGAAAGCTCCCCCCCCCCAAAAAAACAACTAGTAGTTTGTGGTTAAATTGTCAAATTATAAATTGGAATTCTGTGGTCTTGCTAACTTGCAAATCATTTCAAATTTTTGGACGTTAGCACATTGTGCCAGGGCAAAGTACGTAGCTACCATCCAAGACTCAAAATATGAATCAAGTACATGGTTTGCTAAAAAAATAAAATAAAAGGCAGTATTTCCCCCTGAAGAATGCCATGATTTGTCTCAGGATTGACAGATTTGAATCCAGTTATTTTTCTACTCCTGCTGTTTTGTGCTCTCACCTCATCAGGGCAGTAGGCACAGCCTGTCCCCACCTGCAGGCATTGTGAACAGTTCCCGGCCCTGGCACCGAAGCAGTAGTTCTCTGGAAGGGGGGGGGGGGGGAGACAAAGTGAGAATCCAACACATGAAGCATAGCTAGAATACCTGCAGTAACACTGAACAGGCTTGTTTTTTCCCCGATAGTGTTCCAGACTAAATCAATGCAACAGTGATACGGTAGTAAACAAAATGTCATATACTGTAGCCATCAATAACATTATAATGTATGCCATACACACAATAGTCTAAAATCGTGGGTTAACTGAGCTTTATTAAGTTTAAGGCTGCATCTATTATCATACTTATTAATTACATCATAACAGTATATTATATTTTATTTATATATATAATTATTTAGTCTATATAATTCCTGAAGTTAGTGACAAAATCATTTTTTATTGTATTAACAGGAAAAAGGAGGAGATCCCTACATTTCAGGTGCTTGAAACAGAGACAGTCACGATCTTTCTCTGACAAATGACTTAAACAAATAATTCATGACTTACTTACTGTAAACTGCAATCTAAACTTTGATTAAAAACTCTAAAACTAAAACAATATGGTAAGTGATCGATCGCCAACTATCCTGTTAAGGCTTGGATACAAAATAACATGTGATTAAATAACTTGTAGTGACATAAAGTTACTAGCCATGACTCGGAGCTTTCTCACCTTCGGCATAACAGCCGGTCAACAGGACGGCTAGCAGCCCGAGCCCCACTGAGAGACGTAGCGTCCATCTCCCCATCTCCTTCCTGCCAACACAAACACATGCTCTCATATTTTCACATGTACAGTGTACAGCTAAAATCCACTGGTGGAGGGGGAGAGAGAGAGAGAGAGAGAGAGAGAGAGAGAGAGAGAGAGAGAGAGAGAGAGAGAGAGAGAGAGAGAGAGAGAGAGAGAGAGAGAGAGAGAGAGAGAGAGAGTGTCATATCTCTGCAGACTAAAGGTGTAACTTGAACCACCTGTACTTTCCCTCAGTCAAGCCCCGGTGAGAGTGAACGGGCCCAAACACTCCCCTTACCTTCACCACAGTTTGTGAAAAAGAGCAGAGTGGTGCAGTATGGAAAGACACTCTGTACGTTCAGAAAACAACAGGAAACCGTTTCAAACACTTTGCCTCATCAATAATATATATATATATGTATATATATCTTGAGATTTCTGCTTACACCCCAATACAATGGAGGTAAATGAAAATTTGCACTGAAAACGCTGTCGACAGATTTCTTTGAAAGGACTTTCTACAGAGGAAATAGTCACTTTGAAAGAACATTACTGTCTGTCGATTACGCACCAAACCTCCATTATATTGGAGCTGGAAGCAAAAATCTCAAAGACAGACATCTCAAAACTTGGGCATATAAAATGGGAAGATATCTCTTTTTTTATTTTAAGTCAAATATGACCGTGCGCTCTCTATAATCTGGATTGAAGTGCTAAGTAATGCCTTTCATATACAGTTTTTAATTGGTGCACCGTCTGCTATAGCTCATTTCAGATAGAGACCAACTACAAAGAGCCTGTTGAGACATGATAAAATGAGATAGAAAAATTAACGACAGGAACAGACCAATGCAGGGTGGGACCTGGAAATATACTGGGCAGCATGCCGTGTCGACTCTGCACAATAAAACCACATCATACTTTTATGCTGGAATCTTGGATCGAGAGCAATCTGATAAACAGAGAGCTGCAAAAAATAAAAATAATCAAAAGATCTCCACTAAAGACAGAAGGTGGAGAGCAGAACAGAAGGCACTATGTGGCATGAAATGTCTCAGTAATTGTCTCGGTGGGCAGAGAAATGAATAATGATGATTTGTACTCTGAGGATTTACAACACCAGAGAAGGAATTTCGACTTGAGGCGAGAGAAGGGCCTGTCCGAGTTAAAAACACAGTCTGACAACACATGGGAAAGACACCTTAGCACCTCGCTGTGAGCTCGAGCTGACTACAGGTGTGTGTGGATGAGTTCATGCAATGCGCTGTCACATAAATCACTGACTGAGATGGCTCGGGGGGGAAAGAAAAACAAAAAACAGAACAGACCAGCTCCTATCCTCCTAAACTTGACCACCAGTCACGGAATAAATGAGCTGAGTGGAGAGAAAAAAGCACTTTGTATTTGTCCCTCCTTCTCAGACAGAATCATAGGCACGCAGGCGTTTATGACTCTGACAATAAAACTGGGAGACACAAATTACAGTAAGCAAGAGACAGAAAATAGATCTGAGTCATTCATGCTTTTTCTCTTTGGTCTGGCACAAAGAGAGTAGTTGTTGTCTCTACAGACAAATCCCAGCCTTTCGAAGCCGTCGCTTCATTCCACCTTAACGGACACAAATAACACAAAGCAAACTAATACAGCAGGGCTCAATGTTAGGTCCAAATCACACAAACACTGCTTCTCTCCTGTTCGTCTGGGTCCGGTTTCGTTCACCTGTGTTGCGTTGTAGAGTGCTCTTTGATGTGGGCAGCCACGCAGAAAGAAACAATAATTTAAAAAGAAATCTGTCCAGAGCCTTGAGTCATGCAATTCTAAAACCACATGGTGAGATATAAAGTTACACAACGCACGCTTTAGAAACAACCACCTTGCTCAAATGTGAGCCAGCAGAATAATGGGAACATATTACGGGAGTGAGAAGAACACATTTAAAGGTGAATGGTGTCGAAAACAATGGAGCCATTAGGAAATGTTGCGACTGGATACAAAGAGATTACTGATCAAACAAACCTCTTACTGCGTGTGCTCTCGCCCAGTCCAAGTCCAAAAGTCCGACAATAAATAAGAAAAGAAAAAAAATTCCTTGTTGCTTTGTTTGACCCAAGAGTTTGGGAAAAGTTTGTATCCACCTGTAGAGAAATAAAAGAAACTTCTTTTCCAAGTCCTCGTGTCCAAGTTCAAAGTTCCAAAAAGAAGTCTTTTGTTCCCGTACAGTCCGTTGAGTTCTGGTCAAATATTGACTGACTTGTCCTTAAGCTCAGCTGAGTCGAGTGAGTGTGTGTGTGTGTGTGTGTCTCCGTGTGGGTGCAAGAGTTTTTAAGTGTGTACGGGAGAGAGATATGAGAGACAGTGAGACCCGGAGCAACCGAGTGAAAATGACTGTGTGCTGTGATTGTATCCCTACTTTAGTTTCTGCACACACACACACATACACACACACACACACTCTCTCCCTAATTTATCCAGGTGAGCGGCTGTGACGGAGAGGGTTAACTCCCTTCCTGTACCTCTATCTCTTCCCCGCCCTGTTAGAAGTTAAAAAAGCTCCACACCTCTGTGTGTCAAGGCCCCCCTCCCTTCTGCATTCCACCCCAACAGGAGTTCACCTGTGTGGGCTTGAGGCTGGGGAGGCAGGCCCCTCCTTCCATGGCCTCCTCCCAGGCTCTTGGGAGTGGCACACAGAGCAGAACACTGCCTGCAGGCTACGGGAAACGGCTCCGTGACTCCTGCGCTTACACAATCGCTCGCTCGTAAGAAGAAGAAGGACTCAGATATTTTACTTAAGTAAAAGTAATAATGTCACAAGAAGTATCAAAAGTAGAAGTTCTCATTTTGTTGAATAGCCCATATTATATCATTGGATTATAAATATCAATGTCTAATGTACTACTTCACTTTACGCTTTAATATTCAATATTACAGCTGGCTAATTTAAATTATATATCCACCCGGGGATCAATAAAGTCTTATTGATATAATTATATAATTATTTATTTGTTGATTAGTATTTTGATAATATTTTGTATTTTTAATCTGAATCTGGAGAGTAACTAATGTCGTGGAGTTAAAGTACAATATTTCCCTCTATGATGTCGCGTAGAAGTATAAAGTAGCAGGAACTGGAAATACTCCAGAAAGTACAAGTACCTAAAAATGTACTTAAGTAACTTGAGTATATGTACCTAGTTACCCCTGGGGTTGGGCAACTAAAACTACATGGTTCGTGTTAGGGGAAGACTGTGGTCATTAGAATGTAACTATCAAAGTTAGATACTTTATACACCCTACCGTTCAAATGGTACCAATCATAAACAGATACTTCCTAAATTTAAACTCCAAACCTTTAATGTAGCCCTTTTTATTCAAAGCAATTTTTGACGAGCCACATTCCTCTTAATTACATATGTCTAAACTGAGCCTGGTTGGTGAATCATTTTGCGATTTCCCTCTGGCAGTGATAACTGCTATTGTGAAAGCTCCTCCTGGAGGTCTACTCAGCTCATACTCATCTCTATGCAGATGACACACAGATGTACATTTCTTCACCGCCCACTGATGGAATCAGACCTGTTTTAAATTGGTTTAGTGCATTGATTATAGAAAGCGTGTGGATGATACAACACAGGTAGTAATTAGTGCACCAAATCAAGTTTTAACTCCTTAAAATGAATCCTTCTTATTGAAGTTTATATTGTGCTGGTCACATGGTACATATTGACATTTTGCCCGTTGTTCGCTCTTAATCGCCTTCTTTTAATCCTTTTCCTGGAACTAAACCCTTAATCTATTTTGGTTGTTTGATCATTTCTTTGTGTTGCAATCTTGGAAGGAAGCAGTAGGGTTAGGGTTAGTGCCAGTGTGAGTGTTTATTTCTCTGTAAAGGCCTTTCCTCTCGTCTCCAGCAGACCAGACCACACATCAGGTGTTAAGAGGTTATTCTCTTGGAAGGAAGCAGTAGGGTTAGGGTTAGTTCCAGTGTGAGTGTTTATTTCTCTGTAAAGGCCTTTCCTCTCGTCTCCAGCAGACCAGACCACACATCAAGTGTTAAGAGGTTATTCTCATCCGCCGCACTGCACCCCATCACATACCTCGCAACTGGACTCACACAGACTCTGATCCGTAACCATGGTGAACCTGGGACTCTAATCTGGGATTCGAGGAGTTAACATGACTCAGAGGAGAAAACAACCTTTTCCCTCTTCACTGTGCATACCACACTGGGCATTCCCAACAGGGACATACACAGTCAAGCTCCTAGCAACCAGATCTGGTTTGATACAAAGGCTAACTTCTCTCGAGGAGGGGGGGAGAACAAAACCTCCCCCCCCCCCTCCTCTTGCTTTCTTGGCGGACACTTTGGCAGTGATGCCAGTCTATACAGAAGGAGGAGCCGAAGGGAGTGGCCCACCTACTTCATCATTTTTGTTTTCAGTAAACATAATGACTCCCAGCAGTTAGTGTGAGCAATATGGGACATATGTGCCACATATTACATGGTGTCTATTGCAAATGTGGGAAATAGAATCTCCTGTACTTTATAATGATATAAAATGCATCATAACACAGGAGTTCCTCCCCCAGAAAGCAAAATATGATTGAATCAACAGTAAATGACTGTAATATTACAGGCTGTAATCATTCACTATTTTACACTTAAACCTACAAAAAGTTATGCAATGAAATTTGTCTATTGTAATTGTCCCACGTAATTGAGGCGACGTAGTATAAAGGGCGACAAAGTCGGCATAGGGAGGATGGGTGAACGGGTCAAACAAACACAGGACTTTCACCCAGGAGACGGTTGTTGGTGTCCCGTCGATGTTGACTTATTTTAACACAACCAAGTAGTTGTGTTGCCTGAACAACAGGTTCTGCACTGCAGGGGTTTGCAGAGGCGTTCTAATGGGTGGTGTTGCTGACATGAAACATGAAAAATAACTTTTCGTAAGACATAATACCATTGTACGAGGATGAGGAGACGTTGTATATTGACATTGATGGCCGACGTTGAAACCAAATTGAAAGTGCTTGTTATGTTTAATGAAGAATAAACATTATGTAATTTCAATACTGATTCACACATATCCCTACAATGTCTATTTCCCAGTCCTCACTTAATCTAAAATATTAAATAGGCACATTGAGACAATATTGATGACATGTTTCAATGGTGAAACATGTCGCTTAAACAATGTGAATTCACTGGCTTTTTGTTTCAATATGAAAGCTGTGACTGCTGTAAATATCTAAGTTTTATTTCCAACCTCAACCATATAGCAACCTTTTTTCTTTTGTTTTAATACATTTCACAATCTGGGGCATCAGTGAGTGTTAAGAATCCCCAGAGAGCCAACACGGGACCACAGTGATCCCTTTCATTTAAATCATTACAGTACCAAATCACCTAAATTAAAAGATCCAGTTAGGCTACAGACGTTTTTACTCACCTAACTGTCCTTGTCTACACTCAAGATAAACTGTATTAATGTAAAAAGTTAAATGAATGACCACTCAAGCTTTTATCCGTCCAGTGAATACCTGCTGATCAAGACGTCACTTACTGTGAACGAGGTGCTGCCGAGGTGAACCGGACCTCATCAGCCCAAAGGACCGTCGACACACATTCAGTTGGGAAACCATAAGAATCCAAAAAGAAGAATTGTAGAAGGTTTTGGATACAAAGTGTCCACTCTCAGCTCCCCTTTAGCTCACTTCAAACTGAGTCCAGTCCGTGGCCAACTCCACTCATTTACATGACAAAAACTGCACTTTTTTGTTCCAGTGAGGTCATTCAGTGCATGTAATGCCCCCCCCCCCCCCCCCCCCAATAAATCTGTCACAATGTAGACACAGAGGAACACAAAGAAAGTGAAACTTTCAGACGGTGTTGCGACTCAGAATAATGATAAAAACACGACTAACGTCTGTATTGTGCAAACTAAAGTTTTATATGATAGCAAACAATGTCCCAAATGAACAATGCAAAGTGTTTGTGTAGTTGCGTATGAGAATTATAACTCCATGACCATATAGCATAATATAGGGTAGCTAACATATTTGCTATGCTATCGATGCTTCATGATATGTAAATGTAATAAAGACCGATAAAGAAAACAAAACGTTCATGTTTTTATTGAGTTGGACTACCTCGTGGAGGGTTAAACAAAACCACGGACTCGGGTTGAATCCTCATATTTTGCTCATATTTCTAATTAGTCTTGTGTAAACACCTGAGTCAAATCTGCGTGACGACAGCGGGTGGATGGAGAGCTGGTTGAGGGGAACGTTGAGACCTGTTCAGTACAAGTTGTACAGTTGGGTGTGTCTCGTGGGCTCACCTGCAAGGTGTGCGCGCGCTCACAGGAACTTAAGACACAAAAACAGTGTTGCGGGCTTCATAACGGTGAATCATCCCGATAGCATTCCTTCAAGGACATCCTGTGCATCTGTTGCCCACAGCGTTGAGTTTACACTCTTTATGGTACCTTATGGTGTAAAGATATCATATTTATACTGAAACTAATCCACTTCACTTTGTGGAGAAAAAGGAAATTTGCAGATACATTTTTAAAAAGTAGCTTAAAAATACCAAACACACCTGAATTAAAACATGAATAGTATACAGTAGTTTCTACATCATCATGAATGTATTTATCATGAATACTTTCATAACATCAATGCAACCAGCCAGGCGTTAATAACACATTGAGAACAAACACCAGTTCACTATAAAAGTTACTCTTTTTTAATTTAGTGGTTTGTGAGAAAGGCAATTCTATGCATGTGCGTTGTGATTAACTTTCAATAATCAATCACAAATGTAATTCCTGTGAGGAACCATCAACAGGCTGCACACTCGCGTTGTATTTTCTCTCTCCTTAATCAATCCAGCTGGGAGTCTTTATTCTGAAAATGTGGATGTCATCTAACCAGAACATACCAGACGGTGTGTTAAGAGACACTGCATTTTTCTCAGTGCTGTATTTGAATTCCGGGCTCTGCAGAAACATGTTAAGAAACAACATGAGCATTTTTTGTTCATCTTCTGTACCGACTGCATGACTACTGTAATGGCTCAGTGGCCAAGTGTGGGTATGATTCAACTGAAAGTCATCAGTTACTCAGGGCGAAGCCACAATCCGTTCTCTAAACCTCCGTTAACCCCGTAGGGTCCAGTGCCACACCCAGATCTCCCTGGAGATTTGGATCCTTTTTTTGCAACCTTGTTCATCCTCTAAAAAGACAGAAAGTATATTAACGGCATTTGTTATTTTGAACTTTGAGAAGAAGCAGCTTCATGCCAGCCGTCATATATATTTCTAGGACATCAACATGAATACAAATGGAGGTTTTAATAAAAACAAACAATTTGAGCACATCTTTGCATATTTTTTGGTGTTTAGTCAAACGACTGCACCCACATTCTCCATCTTACAGAGTGAAAAGGTTATGAAAAGATATTTGCGTCTTGTAACAGTAATCAAGTGGGAAAAGCTTCAAGTTTGAAATAACTCAATGGGGAACTTTGGCCTGCTCACACTGAAGACTTTAACCCTGGAGTGGTGCTTCAGAAGTACTCTGACCTCTTAGTGCCCCCCCCCTCCCTCCAGATGTGGAGACTGAGGTGAGGAAGAGCACAAGTCAAAACTCCACCTGGTGCACACATGCATTCCCTGAGAGGAAAGACAAACGGTGTGTGTGTGTGTGTGTGTGTGTGTTTTTGAGAGGCAGAGATTCTTCAGTCTGCCTGCAGTCTTCATCTCATGTAACGCTTTGCTAGAACGGTGAAACAACAGCAGCTTTTAGGTCCTCATCTGGCCTGAATAGCGCTTCACCTTTCAGATAGTCACTTCAGTGTGCTGATCGTAAACAGTTAGAAATGACAAAAGAAAACGGACAATAATCCAACTGAAAAGACAACAGCTGATCCATTTATTCCCCTTATCATCAATACATATGTACAAGTGTAAAAAATATCTTACCTTATGGTCATATATCGACCTATAACACATAACTGCTGCAGGATGCATAGAAATACTGCACCAACACTATAAACACGTTTTCAGATATTTCTACCAGGTCTGTTTGGGACCTTCTTCCGTATGCAAACATTGTTCTCTTCAACAAACTAGCAACTGTTGCCAACACATATAGAAAAAAACATAATGAATGTTTTACAAGCATGAGATCTGCATGCACCACACGTTCAGGTTTTCAGAGGATCTATTGAGTATTTTCACCAAACTGCAAATTTGGCTTCATGAGGCAATAGTGCAGATACAATCCCAGAGATAGACGGCAGCGAAGTCTTTAGATCAGTCCACGTGTAGCAGAGGGGATTTGTAAGTTGTAAGAGTCCACGAGTTCATTTGTGCTCTCTCTCTCTGCTTCCTTCCACATAAAAAATGAGCGCAGGGCAACACAGGTCTTCCAGCTTCCTGTCACTCTTATAGACGAACACAAACACAGACAGATCACTGCTTTGCCTTCTTTAGGATGGTGCCCACCGCAGAGATGACCGTGGTCTTGGTGCCGCTGGCGGTGGTCGTCACGGAGACGACGGCAGGCAGGGACGCCGTGGTGGTGATGAGGGCGGGCTGGGCCAGGGTCACAGGGATTGCAGAGTCCCACTTGCTTTTCCTCTTCTGGGCCTCTGCTGAGGAGAGGAAACACGGGGACGTGAGCTCAGGATTTAAAAACCGCCAGCTGCACAGGACGAGCTGCACGGCACGATGCCGAGGAAAGGCCCGGTATCACTTCAGGTAAAGGTACCCACTGGCGTTTTGACCACTGGTAGCGCTATGGAGCTGTGTGTTTCGTTTAGTTTGTGCAGACATGCGCGAGCCAGTCCTGACGGCGGCTTCCACGCTACTCCGCTGACGGTAGCGGAATTGACCCTTCGCTAAGTCCCGCCCCTCGAACACAGATCTTTAGCACCAATAGTGTGATCTGTAGCTTTAGCTCCTATCTTTGTAACTTGATTTGCTGATGAATACGTTTGACATCCTGGATATATCCTTCAAACGCATATTGTTCACCCTTCTGTCTGCTTCTCTCCGAAATTGCTTTTTAGTTTTTTCATGATTGAGATCATATATATATATATATTCAGGGAGTGCAGTTGGTGACAGTGTGGGCTCCATGGTAGCTCTGACAGCTTGACGGAGCGGTAGCGGGGGGGGAACGGAGATCAGCGAAGGGTCAATAGGGGAAAGAAACGTAGCAATGCACCAACCAAGGCAGCGTGAACAAGACTGCTAACTAGCAAACATGCTGTTAAACAATGTACGACTATTGTTATTTTTAATAAAATCAACTCAACTCCACAGGGCCTTAAGTAACATGACTTCATCTTTCTTGTATGAGTAATTGCTTTTTGATATTCAAACATATTCCCTAAATGTTGCATAAAGACTATTTAATCGTGAAAGGATTATTATGGAGAGAGTTGCAATGCTCAAGTGATATTTATATAAATAATACAAAATATCAAATAGCCTTGGCATTAAGGCAGAATAGAATTTCTTAAAAAAAATGTATAAACTCATACAAAAAGAATCCCTCTTAATCATCACTTAAGACCCACTAGGAGCGCCTGCACCCTGCCTGTATTTTCATATTTTGCCGTGTTCGGGATGTTTCTGGGCGTCGGCCTTTATGAAAACCGGCGCCCAAGTGCCAGCTACGAAAACGGCAGACGAAGCTCATTTTGTTCCGAATAGTTTTGCCGACAAGATTTTAAAAACCACGTGGTCGCGACACAATCGCCGGGACGTTTATGTAGCACGGTGCACTTCTGGGAGGAGCATAATCCGCGAGGCGCTGCGGTCATGGCGGATGTTTACCTGAGGCCGTGGTGGTGGCGGTGCTGCTGGTGGTGGAGGCTGCTGTGCTGGAGGGGATGGTGCCCTTCTTAGTCCCTGTGACAAACTCAATCTGTGAAAACGCACAGAACGTTAGGCCGCTGATTTAATTACTGGCGCTGCTGGATGTGTAACTGTTTTTTTGTTTTTTTTTAACCAACAACCACAACCTATTGCTGCTTGTCAACTCAAGGGGCACATCATCAGCGACACCGTTTGCAAACGAGGGGGGGGGGGGGCTGGGGGGAGAAAATGACTCATTCCCTCCGTCTCCGTGTCATTCTCACACCAAAATCTCGCTCCTCTGTAGCCTGCTCAATAAAGCAGCTCCTGTAGGGTACATGCTCATTCAAGTGCAGTTTCTAAACTAAGGCGCAGGTGCTGGAATGATGCTGCTGATCGTAGCAGTGCGTATCACCTCGGAGTGATTATTCAGCGTAACTACCATAAAGCAAAAATAGCTGGCAAAGAAAGACACACTCAGGTGTTTTTTTGGAAGTGCATTCGTACAGAAAAACAGTGAAAAACAGGCATGGGCACGGCTCGGCTGTAAAGCTGTACCGGGTTGGGCCTGAGCTGCAGTGACGAGAGCTGAACTTGGCAATGCAGTTTTCTGCGTGTGTCTGATGGAGGACGTTAAGTAGGAATTAAGTGCAGCTGGTGGAGACTTGCCCGTGACGCAACAGAGAAGAGATCTGACAGCCATTTGTTGTTTTGTTTTGTTCTGATAGTCAGACTCACCTTGGTCCGCTCCTTCTTGGCTTTCTCCAGTTTGTCCATCTCCACTTTCTGGGCTTTGGCTGGAAGACACACACAGAAACACACACACACACACACACACGCTTGTTTGTCGAGTTGTATTCACACCGAGCTGCGAGGAAGAAGTAAAAGTAAAAGCAGCTCACCTAGAGCTTCGTAGTAAGAGTCCTCTGACCAGCCGTGAGGATCAAACATATCTTTCGGGTAGTTGGTTCCCAGTTCATCTATGCTGCAGAACTGGATGAGCTTCTCGTAAATGCTAAAAAACAAACAAAGATAAAAGCTGATAAGACACTTTGTGGTACATTGTTGTGTTAAGTGTTTACACCAGAGAGTGTTTCTGGCATCACGTGTACGTAGCATTCCGTGTGTGTGTGTGTGTGTGTGTGTGTACTTCAGCTGAGCTGCGTACCTCGGGTTTCTAAATTCTTTCTTTTTCTGGATGTGGTTGTTTGTGTCAAAATCTCCATGGAGCTTCCTCTCGTACAGCTTGTGGATCTTGTCCTGTTGCAAAAAAACAAACAAATAAACAAATCAGCGAAGGACGTGAGCAGACAGCGGGTCGTCATCAACAGCTTCCTCCACACTCCACCCGCGTTCAGAGTGTCACCGGATAAACAAAAGTAGATGTGATCAGCTCGAGCTGGAGCGAGGCTCAGTGTGAATGGAGCTAGTGTGTGGAAGGTTTCTGATACCTTTGGGGAAATATTTGACAACCACGTTCCACTGAGCCACAAGGAGCTGGCAGGTGTGGCCGGGGCACCAACAGTGATAAATGAGGGCCAACATGGAACAAGATGGAAGACGGGAATGCTGCTCAAAGGAGACGCTATTACTGCGTCGCCATTGTCTTCCTTATTAATGAGCGTTTTCTGATCCCAAATTCCCATCAGCTGTACGATAAATGACATTTTAAACCAAAAGAGGATGTTAAAAAATAATTGAGTATAGTAGTATAGTATTTTTCTAATCTGCCACCACTATGATTGTGATTTGGTCATGTTTAGGCACAGTCACTATTTTCTATATACTATAAAAATTCTGCCTCTTTCTCTAAACGAGCGTGAATAAAAGCAAACAGATCTCAGTCAGATGTACGGTTTTATTTCGTGGTCACCAAGCTTGAGCTCCGGTTAGTCTGTGCATTTAAACACCGGTGGAAGGGGAGACGACGACGAAGACGACGACAACACAAGCTGTCCGACTTTCCTCAAACTCGGTCATTATTTACTGATATTGTACTTTACTATGCTATCATTGTCTAATGAGAGACGAGGACAAAAATCGATGCATGAATCTTGACGCATGAAGCGATGGTTCATGCAGAAAGGTGGAATAAACCGCAAGAAACATATTGGAAGCATGCCTCCGTTCCTCCGTGCCCTCGGGGCAGGGATATCCAGGCTGTTCAGGTGAAGGTGAATCATTAGTTGCTCATCTGATTGGCGGTGGGAGTGTCGGCCCCGGCGGGGATCTTTCCGAGCTGTGCGCTTACTAAGTGAGCTGTGTGTCCCGACCTGCCTCCGCTCCTCGGGAGAGGAACAAACCTGGCTGCAAGCGACACGCACCGAAAGAGAGCAGCGCTGTGCGATGCTTTAATTGACAGAAGACGACACCGTGTGCCGCTGTAATTACAGGGGGAGACTCAGAACTTATGTAGCCACCAGAATGCATTTCTAACCCCCGGAGGGAGGCGAGGGGAAACTTCTCAATGTCTCACTTGGAGAACAGGTTATTTTGAGTGCGTCGACGCCAAGAAGACTCAAACGCTCTAAACTTTAACTCGTGACCGCAAACTCCAAACTCTAAACCTTTACCGCGTGTCTGCTTATGAAACCAACCAGTGACGAGTCTTCACCCTTCGGTAGTATGAAGTTACTGACTGCAAAGTGCTCCTCCAGCACACACAGGCCTACAGACATGTTAAAACACAACACAGGGCACGGGGACTCTTCCAGCATTCACACGCCCTCTCTCCTCCGGTCTGATTAGCAGACACAACTGTGGCCTTTAGTGGTGGATATAAAAAGCTGCCCGCAGGAGACGGCAGCGTAGTGCGTTCAAGAGAAGAGAGAAAGCGTTTGGCAGCGACAGTGCTTGAGTGACCATATAACAGCAGCGGAGGCGCGTCTACCTGTAGTTGGCTCGAGCAGCGTCCAGGGGGCTCGGGGGGGATCCGGATCTCGTTGGGTGACATGTTCCTCACCTTCTCTGAGAACAGAGCTGGCAAGAAGAGACAGAAACACAAAACATGAGCACTTGAACTGTTTTAGTGTTTGAATTAACAGGAGGTGGTGGGGGGGGTGGATGTGCACTGGAGAGCAAACTCAAGTTAATCAAACAAGGGTTTTCACTGTGTGATAAGCAAACACCGCTTGAGGAATTCCTGAGCATCCTCGCTGTTCATTATAATCCTGTGTGTATGTCAGTGGGTTTTTTAGGGCAGGGTATGAGGAGTGAACGTTCGTGGCCAGGGAGTGGCAGTTGTTTGGGCTTGTGAGGAGAAGGGAGGCTCCCCTCCCTCCCTCCTCTCCCTCCCTCCCTCCTCCTCTCCCTCCCTCCCTCCCTCCCTCCCTTTGGACCCGTCCCTTGTTTTGCTCTCCCTGCTCGACTTGCCTCACTCTGCCTTCTCTGACAGCGGGCCAGGCATTCTTCAGTGTCACCCTACATGCCAATCAGACACAGAGTCTTTACAGTCGTTCAGCAGCCGTCAATCACGCTCTGAATAAGTGCTGCAAGCTGCGTGTGTGTGTGTGTGTGTGTGTGTTAACGCAGGAGCTTGGCCCTGCTGATGTTCTGCGCGGATCGTCGACAAGTCAAAACTTGCCGCAAGAAGATAATTTTCTGTCTTTTAGCTTAGCCTTGCTGAACACTTTATCATAAAAAAGAGGAGCATTCCAGTCACGTACTCTTACACTTTAAGTGGAGTATCAGCAAGCTGAGCTGGGAAGTGTCCAGGAGGTTTACATAAACAAAGAAAATGTAATAGGAGCCTGTCAAATTGGCCTTTTAATAAGAACTATTTCAGCACCCGTTCAAAACAGGCCTACATGGTGTAACAGCCAACATTGTAGCGAGCGAGCAGTACCCAGCAGGCCCCTAGGGGCCCCTATTAAACTACAGTGTAATACAGAATGCACTATTAATACACATGTCCCATAGATCTCGCTCACGCCAACATGCCGATGCCTAGAAGTTAGCGTTTACCAAGTTAAACATCTTAGCTTAGCATGTTTGCACAAAATCCAATCTCTGCTGAGATAGCATAGCTTAAAATAAACACTACGGACTTTCAAAATGACCGTAAACGCATCTTATCAGCCGACATATACGCAGATATGACATATCTGTAAGAAGCAAATATTGTCAATTACATGGCGCGAGGATCGCCAAACTGTCACGCACCGAAGGCCGCCATCGAATGTCTGGACAAATTAGTAACGGCGTTTACTTCGTTGATCAGATAGTTCCCGCTCAAGTTGTACGGCGACTCGTGTTTAAGCAATAATGGAGAAATGTGGCCGATTTGTAACGTAACAAAAGGATTTGGTAGAAAACAAAGTGAGGTATTGGTAAAGTGGTAACATTTTAAAAGTTACCGAGCTCTACCCACTGACAATGTCTTTGAACTGCGTTGGCACTTTTGCTACGGTTGACGGACTGATTTCTTTTCTTTTCTTACATGCAGAAAATGTAGCCGACATGGTTCAGTCCAACACGTTCTTCAGCAGCCGTACTGCAGGCCGTCTCTCTGTCCGCTGACATAAACACTGCTGGTCCTCGGGGGCGACGTCCCACACTGACGCTCTCTGTCCAGCAGTCCCTCCCTTCGGTATCTTTCCCCTCGGTCCTCTGACCGTGTGCGGGACCACACATCCACACGACCTGACCTTTCTTTTACCATGTCTGGAAAGGTCATGGGAGGAGCGGTACCCCCCCCTCCTCCCTTCCATTAGCTTCACAGCTGGTATGGCTATGGTTTGCGAGGAGCAGGGCGTTGCCTTTGTTGGCGAGTCCCATCAAGTCATGCCAAGCATACATGCATGCATGTAGGTATGCATGCTTGGCATGACTTGATGGGACTTGCATGCATGTATGCATGTCTGTATGCAGGTTCGCACACATTTTTTGACAGCAAAATCATGGAGATAAATGGTTCCGTGCATTTAAGTAGTTTAAAGAACCCATATTTTAAGGCACAGAATATACTGCGGCCTCCGACGATAAAAAGCTTGACACGGCAAGTCTGGTGAGTCAGAGGCATTAGGTGTGGTTAGGTTATTAGGTTCAGCTAACTCTCTCACAGACAATTACACACTGTAGCTGCAACAGGGGGTTCAGCGTTGTTTGACGCCCGCTAATCTGCTCGAGACATCGGGAGATTTAGTGGATCATTTTAGAGCCTTGTTGGACAAACTATAATTTAAACAGCAGAATAAACTCTGGGGCCTCCACAGTAGCAAAGGAAGTGTGAATAAATCACAGCGCGTGTGATAAACATCCCCGTTTATAATTCGGATCAGTGTGAGAGGAACGTCCTCATGTAACAGCAGAGCTGTCAGGAAGGACGTGGAGACACTGAGCAATAAACAGACAGAGAAAAGATTATGTCCCTGCAACAGAATCGCCATCTGTCCTCATGAAAAAAAACAAAAAAAACTGACAGAAAGTCACAGCCTGTGCCCCGAGGGCTGTTTTGGGACAGACGGACAATGTCCTCAGTGAACGGACAAAGAGCCGTCTTCAGCCTGCTGACCGGAGGCCTTCTGCCAGACCCACTGTGACATTTACTGACAGACGACACAGAGGAGCCAAGCTGCGCTGCAGTAATGTCAAAGTGTCCGGGCCCGGGAGTCACAGCCAATGGTGGCCGTTTGAAAACCAAAAATTGCTCCGGAGCGTTTCCCCCTTCTCCTACGAGACTTCTTTTTATGGCTGAGTGGAAGTGGTGATGATGCGTGGGCAGAAGCCAACAAGTTCACTCGGCTACTGCCGTCCCGCCAGCTGGGAGCGTGTCGGGAGTCCAAGAGGGAAGGCTTCTTACTAAAGTACACTCTTAGAACACAACAGCAGCGCTCAAGAATGCAAAAAGCTGCGACAATCTCCCCTTTCGTGTAGTTTTGGAACAAACTAGTTGCATTAATCATCTCCTACTTGGACTAATCGAGGCATTCCCTTTCAAAATAAAACCATTTCTCTATGGGGTTCATGAAGCAGTCATATTATTTTGATTATTCTAATCAGGTCTCCACCCTCATTGCAACACATCGTTACATGTCTAGTTGTCTGGTGTTATTTTGCGGTGACATGACGGATGAGGATGAGTGCAGCGTTGTGTAATCTGTGCATCTAGCTCAGTGTGGGCCGTTCGTGGCGTTTCTCGGACCGGTGTGTGAAAAGCTGCTCCCCGTATCACTCACATCCTGTCTGATCTGATGCCCACTGAACACACCTGTACAGGTCAGCCATTACTCACTACCCGTGGGTCATAACCCACCTGTCAGTCAGTGGACAAAGAGGCTTTGATAACTCACCCGGGTCTAGTTAGTGATTCATGAGTTCAGAGCACCAACACCCAACTGGCACAATAAAATGCAAAAGTCTGGTTCTTACGGCGTGTGCACTGCGTCTGTTTTATTATACATGCATACCGATCCTGAAGCGGGGGTCATTCTGTGTGCTTCTTATCGTAATCAATGACTAAAGGCTCGTCATTTCCTAAAACAGCTGGGCACTGTAAACACTGTAAACTTCACTAAAACAAGAGCAAACAGGGCATTTATTGGGACTATTTTCTGCTGCAAATGAACACAATGTTTGTGCAGGGCGTTCAAAGTTAAATTTAGGACTGTAAACACATTTTTATTACATTATAGAATGCAAAAGTTTCAGGATACTGGCAAAATATAATAAAGTATGATGGAAAGTCAGTAGGGGCAATGGGGCCTCGAATTATTTATTATTATGTCACATTTTACAGAACTTTCCAGCAGTAATAATTCTTAATCATAGAATTCATGAAGTGAATGAGACCCCGGGGCAAGCAGCTAGCAGTAGTAACAGTGTTTGCTACAGGTTTAATGCAATAATTCGCACCACGTTTGGTGTGAACACTGCAAGGTTAAGAGTTGGTCAAATGTGTGCGTGTGTGTGTGTGTGTGTGTGTGTGTACGCGTGTGTGTGCTCACCAACTAGCTCATTGGGGTCCTTTCTTTCTACTTCTGGGATCTGTAAAAAGAAAAGAAGAAGAAGAGTGAAGAGAGGGGAAGAAGAGAGAAACAGAGAGATACATGCGGTGTTTAAATCTCCTTTGAAAAAGGAGAATGTGATCATCAACAGCACCAGTGGAAGAGATTATCAAACCATGTTCCCAGCTTGGATATAGTGGTGGATTACAAGTGGGTTTGAGATGTGGAGCTGGAAACAAAAGCTCATTCCATAAGTACCTGAGTCCTACAAATCACAGATGCTGAATGCAATAGACTGCACCGAATGGAAGCCGACGGGTGAACAGTTTCTAAGAAGTAATAGAAACCAGAATAGTAAATCTAGGCAGCTTCCAGTGAATGCCTGAGCTCGGCAGCAGGAGGAGTCTTGTACAGCAGAAATATGCCGCCTGCTGTGCCAGCTCTGTGGGCAAAACACAGGTTCAGCACAAAGGAACAGGCATCATGTCGTCACTTAGCAACCGCACGGGCACATCAAAGAATTGTCCTGAAAATCACGAGGAGGAGGAGGAGGAGGAGGAGGAGGAGGAGGAGGAGGAGGAGGAGGAGGAGGAGGAGGAGGAGGAGGAGGAGAGAAAGACAGCAGAGCCCGCTGGCAGAAATCCAAAACAAAAAATTAAAAATGGCACCTGCTGTTTGAGAACGAGCCAATAAGATGCTCTCCAGTTCACTGATCCACAGCTGAAGGAGGGTCAAGAGGTCACATTAAGCTATAAACCTGCAGCACTGGACCTGCTGTGATTCACTGGGGTTTTTAATAAAGAATTTAAACTTAGCCTTAACCAACACCGACCCATGTCAGGGATAAGTTAAGAGCAGCGTTACGAGGATCGACTCGCTTCCCTGTAAACTGCACATCTTCATCTGAATATGTTGGCGGTCGATGGCAGTGACAACAAATGAGTTTAGCCGTTCTTCTGAGTGCCTAATTGTTGACATCATTTGAAAAATTAAATTAAATCTTTTTTGAGACTTAGACAAGAAGCTTTGATTGTACACTGGAGCTGAGAAGACCCCATACAAATAAATAACACTAATCAAGGTTCTAATCCCTTTTATTGAAACCACTCAAAGGAAGCACGAACAGAAAGTCACAACAGAACGCTTTCTTGCCGCTTTCCTACCATTGTGTTACCATTTATTTTTCTATTAAAAATAAAAAAAAAGGTAGCTCAGACTTTTATCCAGGATAAACACCCGTCTTGTTCAAACGAGATGAGTCTACAGCTTTGAGTTCAATGCTAACAAAGTCATGCTAACACGCCCACGGTGACAACGTGCTGATGTCATATTTACCAGCTTCAGCAGCATTAAACACGTAGTAAAGTTACGGTCAGCTGTGCAGTCATTTGGTCGTATACCTAGGCATGACAGCGCTAAACCAAAAGTTAAGGGATCCGTAAAGTTATATTCTAGAAAGCTTTAATATCTGATTTCTCAGCAATCTATCCAAGAGTTGTCAAGATATTTCACTCTAAAACAACAATGCAAACCTGCTAGTGGTGCTAGAGGACAAGTCGGTGATCAGAATAATTGATCGTCTACTTCGGATCGTGAACGTCTAATAGAAACATCTCGACAATCCATCCAAAAGCTGTTTCACTCTGGATCAAAGGTGTGGACCGACGCTTGGCAATGGACACATGAGCTCTGGTTAAAGGGAGACCTCCCTAGTGCTCACTATGATGCCCTGCTGCCCAACTACAATACAACTACATCGAAAAGACAAACACTTCACAAAGAGCCCTGAGATCACAGACAATTCCCTCAACGTAAGTGTTTAAACCAAGCAAGCAGAAACCCTTCCAACACCCCATAAATAATGTATGAGCAGCAAAGCTCTTCCCCAAAGTAACCGGGCAGAGGGCCACAGACACATTTCAGAGATTTCCTGAGAATCCACTGGCTGTGGTTAAAGAAGATCAAAGTATTGTGAGGTGACCTTCTTATCTACAGTTAGCCAGAACTGTATCAACACACCGACTGCCATTCAGAGCCAATAGATAACATAGGTAAGAAAATAAAGAGGGAGGACAGAATGAGAGCGAATATAAACATTCTCTCTCATTCTGTCAACTAATACATCGGAATCTGAGCCAAGGCTAAACATCATCGTGTTATTCTGCTGCCACAGGCTGCAAATTAAATCATGTATCAAGATATTATTATTGTCACGGTAATTATGTTTTAGACTTATCGTACGATGCATGGATAGGACCGTGATCACTTTTGCTGACCTCGACATTGCCCATTGTGTTGACATAAGAATGTCACAAACATCTTAGCCAGCATGCTGCCAGGTTCCCCTCCTGTTATAACACTCGGACATCTTCATGAACAAAGACACAGAGTCCATTTCATTCATTCTTTTGGTTGTGTGGATTTATTTGCTTTCTGTTTAATTTCTTTAGAATATTAAATAAGATTAAATGAGAAGACGTGCTATATCATGATATACATCGTTATCGAGATATTAAATGACCTACGTCTAGATGGGAGATTTTTGCCATATCGCCACGCCCGAGCTACAATACACACCACACGTGTCAGTCAACCCGTGGGGCTGAATAAAAACCTAGTAATTAAATTATTGAATATCACTTCTTCAAATTAAACCACATCGTTACCACTACTTCCCTTGAACTGTTGTTTCTCTTTCATGAGAATCAGATTATGATCAATCAAAGCCTCACACAGAGTAGACGTCGTCTGACTTGTATTGTTTCCGCTTGTTGGGTTTGTGACTCACTCTCACTGACCTGCACCAAACAGTGCATGCAGGAAGCTCATACAACACACACACACACACACACACACACACACACACACACACACACACACACACACACACACACACACACACACACACACACACACACACACACACACACACACACACACACACACACACACACACACACACACACACACACACACACACACACACACACACACACACACACACACACACACACACACACACACACACACACACACACACACACACACACACACACACACGGTGGGGTCATGAGCCCTTCACTTCAGAGGAGGTTTAGGACTCATTGAGAACATGACCTGGTGTTACCTACGTTTGATATTGGAGCGTTCATCTGACATACATAAGCCCACAGCACCACCTAGTGAGCGTGCTCCTTCATAGCACAGCTTTAAATGTGCCATCCCTTTTTGGTTAGTCACTAAACAGATGGGATGCTTTCACAACCCATCCCACACCAGGTGAGTGTTCAAATACCTCAACATCCTCTGCGTCCCTTCCCTCGTCGGAGTCCTCCATTTCCTATAAAAACAAAAATGCAGAAGGTTAACATCGTAAGGATCAAAAGGAGATCAGATTGACATTAACACTGAAGATGTCTTGACGGTCATCTTGGCTTTGACTTGAGACCTCACAGCAGACCTGTGTAACCAACTGCTGATGCAAAGGGTTTGACGGTAGCGGGTGTTTGGGATACTCGGCGGCCTAATAACAGATGCTGGTGATGAGTTGCATTAAGGTAGGAGTCTGTGTTTTTGGAGCTTGACCCATACTTGGGACTAAAGGTCAGGATATCTCGGCCTCTGCTGCTTTGATCGAAGTGCGGGTCACTTCATGAAAGTGCAATACCCAACCGCCTTTAATTAAAGCTTCTGAACAGCATTACAGTGACACTGGAACAAGACCGGTGCTTTGTACACCCAGTGTTGTAGAACGGTGTCAGAGTTGCATTGGTTCAACTGCATGTTTATTTTTTGAGGAGGTAGTTATGTTGTTGTTGTATTGGATTCATTCAATATATTTAACTGTGTTTCTAATGTGTTTGCCTCTTCATTTATGTAAATGACAAGGACTAAATATAAAAACATCTATCTGTATAATGTAGTCAAATCAAACAGACGCATGACAGACTCGGATATAAATAAACCGAGTCAACACACAAACCACTAAAACATAAAGGCAGTATTTACTGCAAGACCCGTGTACTGCAGGGCATTACGTCAGTGATGTTTGAACTTTTCTGTCCACTCTGTGTACAAGCCATCAGTTCAGCAGGGATGCAGAGGGCACATGGTACCATATCAACCATGTTATAGTTAACCTATATCTATTTAAAAGTATGAACACACATACGAGTAGGATATGAGAGTTACAATCTACAAGTAAATATGATATGAAATGTAGGTCCTCAGTCACTGTCCGTGTTTCCAAGATGATGTCATTAAAAATATGTATTTTTTTGTCTGCCCAACAATCCGAAACCCAACGATATAAACATTACAATTAATATAAACACAGAGAAGCAGATGTAAGAAGCTGTAAACAATGAATGTTTGGTGTTTTAGCTAGACTTAAATGATTACTTTATTCAATTTTTTTGTATGAATTGAATTAATATCAAAAACAATAACTAGACCTCTAGTTAGGTGACCCGTTTGTTTACATTTGGATCATCGATTATACTGTATCTTAAATATTGGAAATTGTGGTTGCACTTCAACGTAGGAACATTTAAAAGATATTCGTTTCCAAATTGAATTGAATTCTGTCATGATGTTTGTTATAGAGCCAACTCTGATGGATTAATAAATGTAATAATACATCTAAATCTCAAAGTTGAACAAAATAACCTTGGTTGTAAACACAGTACAGCCCTGGTTATGTGTAATAACAGATATTTACGACTAAGACTACCGTGGGCAAAAAAAACCAAGCTGATTAATTTTCAAAATACTTTGCAGTACTAGTACTAGCTGTGTTTAACGTCAAGGGGGGTGATGTGACAAGATCCCCTTTACTCTACAGTACAGACATGTTGCAAGTTGATGATTACACATTCTGTGCAACACGAATATGATCTGGCTAATAACAAAACCAGCATTGGTGAGATCCTCTCAAGTGTTTCATTCCTCCCAAAGTTCAGTGAAGACTCAAGTGTGCAACATTAGACCCCCCCTCACAATGAACATGTCAAAAAGCATCAGATTCTCTACCACCACACCCAGTGCTCTGCTTGTTCTGGACCTTAATACGTTCAACCAAACACCAGTGGAATCCAACTGAATGGTCAACACACAAAAGTGTTGAGCTCCAGTACTGACCGAGTGGCTCTCTCTGCTGTCTTCATCTGCGGACACCTTCACTACCGCACCCTCCGTTCGGTTCAGGTCATCGTCCCCATAGCTGTACACCAGGCCACTCCCACGAGGCTCTGGTGATGGCGAGCAAGAGACAGAGAGGCAAAAGGGTTCACCACACAGAAAACATGTCAGATCACTACAAGAGGCACTAGCTAGCAGTACATCAGGGCTACAGGAAGACACAACGAAGCCATACTTCATTGCCAAATATAATAAATCTAGTACAAACGCATCATAACATTACACTCTTCTGTTAGCCTTAGAGCTAAGAAGTGAAACCAGTAACTTTACAGGAAAACAAAAGACCTCTGTTGTTGAGAGCTTCACGTTTTTTCTATAGTATGTGCCAGGTAACATCAACAAGACCAAAACAAAACCAACAAGACCATGTTGAAATAACTTTGTATTATTTAACTTCGTAGGTTAACGGGTTTTATTTCACAAACACATCTTGAATATATTCGACACTTTGTCTGTAAACTAGCTAAGTTCACTGTTAGCTACAAGCTAACGTTAGCCACCACATGCCCACATAAGACTCCCACAGCAACATATACAGCGTTTTACAGCCACATAGGACCAACGGAACTATTACATGTGTTATAATGTACCTGTCTCTTCTGATTCGGGGTCAGAGTCGGGCTCTGAATCGTCTCCATAGTCTGCTAAAGAGGAAAGCAGAGCGCTCTTTTTACCGCTCGCCATTGCCGTGTTGCCTTATGTGTCGCCTTATGCGTCGCATAAACCCCCGGTCGCAGAGTAAATACGTCAGTCACATTGTACCGCGTAAGAGACGGCGTAGCACCGGGAGATGTAGTCCTCATGTTTATTTGGCGACGCTGAAAACCTACAGTCTGTGGCTTAACAAGGGTAATACTGTGAATATTGTTGATAAATGAGCAACATTTAAGTATTCCATTTTAGACCATAAATTGCTCCTATACAGCCAAAACACTACAATTATGAAATTGCGAAAATGCTTTGACCCCCACCCTTCGAAAGAGTGTGCAAGAGGAGAAAAATCAAATTTTCAGAAGCTCCAAAGCTCCTCAGAATCAGCTTCATAGGAAAACATGCGCTCACAACTTTCATATCTTATTAAAATTTGCATTTTTTTCTGCAGGTGTCAACATTACCAATTAAAAATAGTTATCAGGCTGTCAACCAGGCATCTGCTTTTGGTTGCCCAAACTGAAAATATGGTTGCCATTTTTAGTCTACTTATATTTTTACTAATTAAGATACTATGCAGTTATCCTTCAGCTTAATAATGAAAATGTGACACATACACATCATGTGTTTAGATTGTACATGCTTTTTAATTTTCCATCCAGCTCAAAGATGTCGGAACACTATCCTCCCAAGACTTCACAAATTGATTTGTTGACAGGATGTTGAACGTTTCCCGTGAATGCACCAACTCACATGCAGCTTTCTCTGGTTCTTTTTTAAATATCACTCAAGTAACAAATATTTAAAATCATTTTTATTTTGGGGTGCACGTTTTGCTGTTTGCTGTGCCTATTTTTTATATTTTAAAAGTGTTTTTTTCTAAAATTTCTGAAGGTTGTCCTATGTTCAAGTATTTATTATATAGGCAAATCAAAAAAAAAATGAAATGAAACAATCACTTATTTTGTACAGGTGTTTGAGAATGGTTATGAGTAAATTCATATCAAGTGCTACAAGTCAAACAGTGAATTATATTTGAACAATACATTTAACAAAAAGTTCTGTTACTGTTGGCGTATAGGAAAGTTATGTTGTTTCATATAATTTAGTCAAATCTGGACCATTTTGATACATCACTTCCTACCATGGTTTGGAGCTGCTACATAATACTGAAGCCTGTTGGCTGAAGAGTTCATGAAGCTAACTGACAAAACGATGCGGTCCCACTCTCTTTATGGTGTCTCTAGGCACAAATACAGAAATGGGTCCCACTTCCACCACATCTCAAAAAGGTGACAAACGTGGACAGGTACATTTTGACAGATTCTCCATCAGGTCGACGATCATTTAACAGTATGAGTCAGTTCTCTTCACAAGCGTCTAGATCACCCCATCCTTCTTCTTCTTCTCCTTCTTCTTCTTCTTCTGGTTCTCTCCCTGTTGGCCGCAGCAGCATCCGTACAGCAGAGCGAAGACGACCAGAGACAGAGTTCCCAGCACAAACACTCCTATGACCACAGCACCGCCCAGGGCCCAGGGCTCCTGACGCAGCCGGTGCAGGAACCATTCCACCCAGTCCTCAGGCCACCCTGTGGGTGTCTGCTGCTCCGAAACACTGCGCCGGAAAAAACAAAATACAAGCTCAAATGGAGAATCTGGACGTTAGACTGATGAGGTAATGTTGTTGGATACCATCAGCTGCCACTAACAATGCTTTTATATAACCCGCATTACATGCTGCTGATTAAAATGTCTGAGCTCTAAAGCCTTTCAAAAGCTGACATGTTTTGATCGGCATGCTCCACAGAAATCTGCTGAAAGTAAACACCATTGTCACCCAACACGTTCCTGTTCAGGAACTCACCTCTCCACGGCCATGTCCCGCTAAGTGGTCCTCTCACGGCTCGGTGACTCCTAACAGTGGCTGAATATACTGTGTGTGTGAACAGGTGGTTTCAGCTACGGCTCCGATCCACTGGCAGCCCTGGAACTGTCCCAAACATTACAGTTTACTACCAGTTTGTGCACCGCGGAGGCATTCTGTGAAACTCCAATGGCTCCGACTCTGCTGACACCTTCAGTGCCTTTGTGTGGGCAGGGCAAAGTAAAAGCAGCAGCTCCTGGTTAATGTTTACTCAAAATATTGACTGGTGATAAGGTATGCACACAGAAGTGCAGTGTTTTACTGGTGGGATTTAGAGCAACGCTTATCTTGAAGCAAAGTAGAAGCAGTTATTGGAATAAAGTCATGCAGTGTTTAAATGGGGGATCAAACCATGCTTTGGCAGATAGTTCAATCTTTACATTTGATCGTGTAATAAGAAACTAGTCCGTATTATATTTGTTTTTTTAATATATATTGAAAATTTTTTACATTTCAGTTGCATCCACAAATGCAATATTGCAATGTCTCAGTTAATAAAAAGACAAAAAAAACAACAACAACTATGTAACATAACAAGAACACATCTGTAACGGTTGTATGTCAAACAATGAACGGGTCATATTTTCAATTGGCACGTTGAGCAAAAAAATAGAAGCCCTTCACTTGGCCAGCAGAGGGCGCTCTGTCTTTTTTTCACTGGCAAGTTTCTATACTACACAAGTTGGAATGTCTGTGCATGTTGTTTTTAAAATTCCCTTGAATATAAACAGGACAGCAAACCGGTCCATTTGTAATAACGGAGTCATTGTGACATTCAGAACCAACTCAGCTCTCTCCCTGTATCCTCTCAATCCACTGGTCCACTGTAATGTTTTTTTATTTTTGGGAAAAGGCCGCCACACAGTATTTCATTGTCCCGGTCTGAGATGAATCTGCTGATTTATAGTGGCATGGCTCTCTGGATGAGGATCCAAGTCTTTATCCCGGGTTGCTGGAAACATCATGTCCCCCCCGTCCTCCTCCTCCTCCAAGAAATTCAACGACTCTGTAAAAGAGCATTCCCCGTTTTGTAACTGTATGGTTACACGAAGGATGGGAAAAAGGATGGAGGTTGAATTTACTTGGGGAGTCCGCTCTCTGTCTCATCCTCAGACAGGCTGTACTCTGGTGGCCGGGTGTTTTGGCTTTCCACAGCAGAAGCAGTGGGCGCAGGACAACACGATCAAGAACAGGAACGTGGCTGAGAGGGGAGACAGGAGCAATGTAATGTGAAAAGGGGGGTCACCTGTAGTGACGAACCCACAGAGAAATATCAAATGACCCTCTTTTAGCTTCTTTCATTGAACATTAGTGAACGCATCTTTGTCATATACTTTAGCTAATTCGACAAAAACTCACCAACAAACAGGATGATCACAAGGAAGGCCCCCAGCTCCAGATAACTGGCCTGTGGGAGCCCCTGCAGTTTGATCCACACCTTCTGAAGAATATCCAGCACCTCCTCTTTCACCTCCTCCATGCTGACTCCCAGATGCAGGTCCCACGCGCAGATATGACAAAATGCCTCAGGTCTTCACAGAACTCGCACAGCCGCACCTGAAAGACACAGAGGGCCCACTTGCTTGAGAAAAGACGTTCCCGAATGTAGAAATGAAGACGTTATTTTCATCCACAGCTCCACCCTTCGCTCCTGCAATTTTATCCTTCCACCCAGCAATTACCCCTCAAGCCTGGTAAGCACATATGCCCCATCATCCCCAAATACTCTCTGTGCTTTTGTGAGTACCCCCTCATTATATATCAGCACCCCTAATTAGCCTACTGATTAACTTAGGTGGGACGGAGGTGTGTGTGTGTGTGTGTGTGGCTACACCATGTGCCTACAGTGTGTGTGATTCCCTGCTCCGGCCTGGTTACATTTGTATCCACACACGGGAGTCACAGTCCTGCATGTTCAGTGTAATTATATGCAGGACAGGCTATTTCAGGACTGGCATTTCAAGACTCAGGCCTGTCATCATCAGTGGAGCAGCTGTGTGTGGGTGAGATCCCACAGGCGGATGCTAGACGGGCTGCAGCGCACCAGATACGAGATATATCACAGGGCTGTGAAAATGGCAACAGGACCTTGAAGACAGCCAGTCATCAGAGGGTCAACTTTGAGCTGAATGGACACAGGGACTGGTTTGCCAAATAAGTCAAGTGTTTCATGCATTGGGACTATGTCTTTTTTATTTATTTATTTATATCTTATATATCTTTTTTACATATTACCTTTAACTTCAAATAAAGTAGTAATGGTCATACCAATACGGTGCACTCTACAATGCACACTGTACTAAGTTATACTTGACTGGTCTACAAAGGAAGAGAGCAGTGACTACAGAAGAAGTGAAGATGGTAAAAAAGGGTTTCAAGTTTGCAGACTGGCCGGAAAACTGCATAACACACAAAGAGCATATAAGGCCTAATTTTAGGCCTTTTAGGCTGATTGTTTTACAACAAAGAAACATTTCCATAGAACCTGCAGTACCTAAAAAACACAGATAGTCCACCCTGACTTCTGATACATCTTTAGGGAATGGCAGCGGTAACCGACAGTTTGTTTGTGAATATAAACTATATCTTGTTTTAGTAAGAGCATATCCATCCTCTATTAATGTATCAAAATCATTATAATAATACCAGAATTACCAATTAAGTATTTTTAATATGTGATTGAACAAACCCAGTTGAGTGAACTCCACCAGAATCAATGAAAGTTACCAGTGGCGGCTGGTGGAAAATGTTCTTGGTAGGGCTGTGCCACATCCAATCAATTTCAGCAAACATCCCAGAATGATTTAATGCAAACAAATTAAGGTATCAAACGCGCATTACTACTTTGCAGTTAAATATTTAACATTTATTCCAACACGAAAAAAAGCAGTAAATAACACTTTCACAAACACGTCAGGACATCTTATTTTAGTCACCCTCACAGGGAATTCAGTATAATATAATATATATAACATATAATAATATTCTGTATAATATAATAATATATATATATATCATATAATATTCTGTATAATATAATAATATATATATCATATAATATTCTGTATAATATAATAATATATATATCATATAATATTCTGTATAATATAATAATATATATGTCATATAATAATATTCACTATAATATAAAACACACACACACACACACACATATATATATATATATAATAATATATATATATATATAACTATATATCCATTTCTCAGACAGGTGCTTCATGTCCCTCACTCCCTAACTGTCCATGCTGGTTCTGTCCCCGTTGTTTTAAAAAGATAAATAAGTTATTATCATGACGTCATCCAGCTAGTCAAACCTGTCTGGTGTACAGCTACTAGAGAAGCTTCATGTACTGCTTCTCTTTCCTGCTAGTCTGCTGTCTGATTGTGAGGTCAGGCTGATCTGGGATCAGCTCTTTCAGTAGTTTCTCCTCTCAGTTCTCCTCTCAAACGGGTCTTGGAGGAGTAGTGCTCACACTGGCGCTCTCCTGTAGAGACTTCTCCTGACGAGAACGCGCAGCTTGGGGCAGGAAAAAAACTGCCCCAAGCTGAATCTATTTGAGGACGCTGATTGGCTGAATTGTATGTCACTCATTTATATCTTTACTCAGCATTGGCTAAACTGCTTTATAGACCCGCCTCTTTGGGGCAGTTTTTCCAGCGCCCCAGCAGCTGAGACGTGCACACGAGGAGAGGACGAGCAGACAGGCAGAGAGGACAAGCAGGAAAAGCATATATTTACCGCAGATATCATATTTTACACATATTACTGGGTGATTCCATGTTTCAAAAACACAAATATTGACAATTTGTATAGTTTATTTTAATTTTAATTTTATTTTTAATTTTATTTTTAATTTTATTTTTATTTTTTGTAGCTCTAGGGGGGGCGGCGCCCTAGCGCCCTCTATGGACCAGCCGCCACTGAAAGTTACTAATAACTAAGCTAGCAGATCGTTTTTATGCTAGCTAACGTTACTGCCTCATTTAACCAACGTTATGTTGTGGAAGAGCTAATAACTAACTTACCAAGATGGGGATTCGTCAAAATAGCCCGTTCTGTATTACAAATAACGGCGAGGGGAAATAATGACTCTAGGTTAAGTAAAATGAGTGTTAGCCGAGGCTAACCTTCTAGCTTGATATGACGTTAAAGTTAAAATAAAGTTAACATTACGCTACGTCTTGTTCGCCCGAAGCAAAACGGGTATTGTACCGCTGGACACATATGTAATTCAATTTAAAAAGTATCAGTTGTTTGCCGTTAAAACCGTTAATTGTTTTAAATATCAGGAAATATAACGTTAGTTACTGTACCTCAGAATTCCTGGCGTTGCTAGGCAACAGTTCAATCGGATGGAGTACTTTCACAAGGCTAATCTAGTTTTGCTATTGTAGCCTGTAGTACTTCTGTACTATACTACACTATACTATACTACAGTACTACCTTCTCACTATATGAGCAGGAGAGTAACAGTAGCCTAACATAAATCAACAGACTAGATGTAGACACGTACAGTACATGCAAACAACATATGTAATCTTCATGTTGTATGTGCTATGCACTCTTAATTTATTTTTGTTAAATACACTGTTATTAAACGGGAATACATTATTTTAATTAATTTAAATGAATCTAGACGTTATCAATTTGTTCAGGAAGCGTCGGCTATGTGTGTTACCAGACACCAGACTGCTTCCTTTCATTGATCGTTGTTGTTTTTTGTGGTTGGCACACTGTCACCATTTTTGTCGATGAAAAAGTCGGCAGCTCTTAGCTACAGGAAGAACAAAATTTCCTGACATGACCTACATAGTGCAGAAATACTGTGCCCACTGGATAAACCGTTATTGAAGCTCAATTTGTTTTCCAGAAATCACATCCCAATGTTTCCTCAAAAGTGCATTAAAGGAGCTATGCATACACATAGTTGTGTATTTGTTCACGGGTGTGTACATTTTTGTTTGGTTGTCTGGAAGCCTCTTGTGCTGATTGTGAAAATCTGAACCCCTGTTCAGAGTTAGCCTGAAGAATGTCTGACCTGTGCTGCTGACCCTCTCTGCTCTGCCATCTCCTCTGGTCTTTGTCCTTTTTTACTGCACTCCCACACCAAGTTTCACAATCAGCAGAGAACATAGAGACCAAAACATGCTGCAGAACTCTTACTGTAATGAAGAAGACAATCACTCCTTTGTGTTGAATCTTGAACTTTAAGATGGTGTAAATAAGCGTGTGCCACTGAAACAAGCTTCTCTAGGTTTTAATTCACCTACTTAGATGTTTTATTCTACGTGCTGTAAATTACAACTGCCTTTGTATGCAAAAAATAAAAAGTCTGACTCTTTATTTAACAAGCAACATGGAAGTCAAAAAACAGCTTCTTACCTCTGAAGTGAATGTGCTTCACTTTAAGAGCGTCACTGTTTCCACATGTCAACTCTTCTGTGCATGGAGAACCCAACTCAGCTCTATACACAAAACCGTCCCCACGATGTTTCACAGGCCACTACTTCTTCTTCTTGTTTTCACCCTCCCCCTCTTCTCATTCGTTGTTTTTCTTTTCTGAAGTTCCTTTGCCTGCTGGTCTCAGCCTCCTCCTCATCTAATTAGCTCTGATCCAGTTCAGACCGAGAGACCAGCGCTGGGTGTTTGGAGGTAATCTGACTCTCTCAGCAGATCAGCAGCCGTGTATGTATGACTGCAACTGCTCCTCCTGCACTTTCTCCCACTTACTGACTCCTGTTCCCAGGGAGTTTGTGTACCTCCTCCCTCTCCTCCTCCTCTTTTCGCCCTCCCTCTCTCTCCTCCCAGCCTCCCTCCAAACAACTTCCAAAACACAGCCGTTCACTGCTGCTTACGCTGTCCCCCACTCCCCCTCACCCTCTGTCCAGTCTTTACATCTGAGCACTCATTCACTGTTTTTTTCTCCTCCTCCTCTCTCTCTCTCTCTCTCTCTCTCTCTCTCTCTCTCTCTCGGTTTGCCAAAGACCAGCTGTGCCAGGGCCCCTTTTTTTGTCTTCAGTCACCGTGGAGACGAGGCTCCCTCTAAAAGGAGTAGGGGGTGGGTGTGCATCCATCTGGTGTCCTGCCAGATGACTATTTTTCAGGAGCAAGTACGTTTGCATTTGCTCCTGACTCGCTGTTGTTTCCCTCAGCTGTGCACTCATGGGAAGTTGTACAGCAGACATGTTCAGTAAAGGTAACGCTGCATTTACGTAAATCAGAGGGGGGGGGTCTCCTTCGCTACGGAAAGGGTCTCACAAAGAACGAGGGAAAGAACAATGAGGCTGCTCCTTTCTCTTAGTTGTTTGTTTTCTGTCATAGCGGCCTTTCTGCTGTGCGCTTTGATGAAAGTCAATTGTGTGGGTGTCCACATGCATTAGAGGATATTTGGACTTTCCAAGCTGATCCCATGCATCAACAAATGGCTATTACTCATTTCCCAAAAAATCACCAGAACACTCTGCAGAGTTCCTGTTATGGAAGTGAGTTAAAGTGGAAGCTGTTGAAAGGTGAAGTTAAGACTAAAGTTATGCATCTCGGCCAGATGTGGTCTTGTAGTGTAATGTAGTTCATACAGTCTTACTGGATCTCAAGTGGGCCTAAGAACCCATCAAAAAAAAACAACACCTTCAGATTTCCCCTTTCTTTTAAAGAAGAACAAGTGGGCTGCGTTCTGTTAACGTTAACAAAACCATTTACAAAACAGACGATAAACAGCCTGAGATGTTTCGCTGATCTCTCTGCTTCAACTAAAGTTAGACTGCTGTTCCCATTTACATCTGTTACGATAGTGGAACTGGTCCATTTCTTCTTGGAAAACCTAAAACACTTTGACAAAGACATTTTCCACCGGTGGCTCCCGCTTGAACAGTAGCCAGTGTTGTGTCATGTATCCCTGTAAGTGTTATAACTGTCCTTTGTAGCAGTGGCAGTTTGGATGTGTGAGCTTGAGCCTACAGCCATAAGTCGTTACTCATCAATGTAAATCCACATCTCATCTCCATTCTAAATGCTGTAGAAGAAAAGACTGATTTGTTGTGGGGATGTCATTGACATTAATGGGAAGGGTCAATGGTTTATGAGTAAGTAGGGAGCACAGTGTGCAACAATAGGCTGATTTGCATCATTGACGCCCGTGTGATAGGATGTGGGGAGGCCTTGTGAATGGAGGAGACCAGTTGAGTCAATCTCCATTCAGGCTTTGTTTTAGGCAGAATCGGTGTGTAACATGATAGCACTTTAACCCCGTGACCCCCGACACTGTCAGACACAGAGTGCCCTCTACACCCTTTACAACCTCGTTGAGCCTTGTGCACGTAACATCGTCTTTATTTTCATCCCGATTTACACAACTGTACAGGACTAAAAGAACTTTATAAGTTTGCCTTGCAAAAATGTAAAACACAAAATACTCACATTAAGAGGCGGGAACTAGCAAATATTTAGCATTTATTTGTTTGCAAATACTGTATATAGTAATATAATAATTTGTGAAATGTCTCAACAACTATTGGATGTACAGTGGTGAAATTCACTTCTTTGGGACGACCATGAATGGATTGCTGAGTGGGCCTAGTGGCACAGGCCCATTGGCCCAAAGTGTAAGGGGCCCCCTGGCCTTCACCTGCACAAAATGTCACTCAAAGAAACTCAAAATTACCACAAAGAACAACGATGATAAAGAGACACAAAAAGAGTACAACGAGACCAAAACAACCACAACTAGACATAAGATTACTACAAAGAGACACTAAAAGACCACAAAGAAACACAGAACGACTACAGAAGGGGGAAATCAACCACAGACAACAATAACTGTAAAAAGACTAAAACAAATAAAATGACGACAAAGACACACAATTGCTGACGCTGATCATACTTTCTATAGAAAAACTGCCATTTGCTGTAAAAATAAATACATATATATATATATAAATATATATAAATATCGAAAAAGAGTGCACAAGCCCCTTAGTCTTGAGGGTCTCAATAACATTGTGAAAGCAATCTCCAACAATCAGTGTTCAGCCTGCTTTCTGCTCTCAGGTTTTGAGTTTCATTTCATGTGCAGTACATTGAGTCGGATGGAGAAAAAAAAGAATGGAATGAGTGATCTCCTTAATGTGACCTGGAACGATAATTGGTCTTTCTATATAACTGTCAGAATATAAAAGAGATGGATTTATAGACAACGAAACACCTGTGTTGCAACGTATTGAAGCAGTGTGTGTGTTTGTTGTACTGTGTCATGGTGTGATTACGCAACTGCTAGCATACATTTTTTTTGCATGTGTTTCCTTTGTGAGGTAGAGGAAGGAAAGGCCTGAGTGTGAGTAAGAGAAGTGTTCTGAGAATTGTGTGTGTTTGTGTGTGTGTGATTATGATAACTATAGTACAGGTTTTAATGGTCTTTAACAGCCCATATTCCTCATATCATATTATACACCACAGCCGTGCCATTAGCTGCAAACAGCTCATCCACTAACCCACATGGTCAGGCTGACAATACAGGCAAGGAGGGTACATAACACACACTGCTTTCATCACACAAAACACACATTTGAATTGCTAAACTGGACATTTTTTCCTCTGCTTTCAACTGTAGGACAAAGCGGCTCTGGAATACTGAGCAGATGTCTGCTTTCAATCAAATCTCTGTCTTCTTTAACTCCTTGAGTCAAACCTGTTTTTTTTCCTCCATGTTGTGTAACCTGTGTTCTAGTTAACTACACGATTCAACTGTGGAGGACGACGTCACTCTTGCAAATGTCTGTCGCTGATGGTGTGTTAAATGTCATGTTGAGTACCGATAACTGAATTCACTGCAGGTCAGATCTACCCCCCCCCCCCATTGCTGCAGCCTAAAGATATCCCATTCCAGTCACCACAACAACAGCTGGTATTGATAAGGAAACTATTTCAGAATATCAATATTCAGCCACAATCCTCAGAGGGGCTTGGTCGGCTCACAGACAACAATCCCTGTGATGCAGCGCACTGCCATGATGTAAAAACACCTGTTCTTTTCTGACTGCCATCTGCAGCTTCAGCATCTCATCCAGGCTGTAGATATCCACATACAAATGTGAGTCAGTAATGTCAGTGGATTTAAAATATATTATGCAGCAATGATGCCACCACAAAGGAAGATTCATACACATACATGTAAGAACATATACACACATTTTTCATCATTTAGGACAACAATAACATCTTCCACTCTCTTTTTTTGTTTGGACAACAATCTGATCTTCCTGTATTATCATCACTCCATCCCAATCCTGTTTTTCTAATTAGCTGACTTGCTAAAGAAGATTTCATTACTCACCTTTCATAGAACTGTACGGCACAGAAAAGTCTTTCATTGGGGGGAAATAATTCAGTGTTTTTCCACAGGACGTGTTGAGCGGACAATGCGGTACGCCTATGTGTCATTTGCATTTATTTCAATTTAATTTAATGCAAATTTGCCCCAGTGTGAGATCAGAGTATGTGACTATTCTGATGAGCAGTTCCTTCCACTTGTCTACTATATTAAGCTTGTAGTTAATCATATTTAACAATCATAGGATGGAGCTGTGGGGGGACAAAATGAATTCCTGTGGTATGTAAACGGAGCATTGGATGGAAGTTGTTTTCATTTAGAGGGGCCTCTCATTGTTTTGTGGCATGTATAAGACTGGAGCATGCCCTCTAGTGGAGTAAATAACATACGACAAGCAGCTTCCAGCTGATAACATCTGTACACTACATTTCAAACACTCGACTTTTACCTTGGGTTGACACGGATATGTAGGAAAAGAGAGCATCAAACTGAGTCACATCAGTGTAACTCCACAGGGAACACATTTGAAAGATTCCTCAGTTTAAGAAAAAAAAAGTATATATAAAACATCCTATCATCAACAGCTGATTGCCTCAGATTAGGTAAGGCCCCCCTGTCTGAAAAAATTCACTATAGCTTCACTGTGGATTAAGCATATACTGTGGTTAGATAGATTAAACTGTACACATTCCTAATGTAGGCACACTTTTTTCCGGCCTCACTGAATCCCGGCTCCAAGCAGTGGTGGAATGTAACTAGTACATTTCCTCTTAAGTAAGTACAATTTTGAGGTACAAGTACTTTTTATTCTACCATTTTATGCTACTTTATACTTTTACTGCACTATATCAGAGGCAAATATTGTACTTTCTATTCCACTGCATTTACAGTATGTAAAGTAATTAAAATGAGCCTTTACCAGCTGAAAGACTGAAGAAATTAACACAATGCATCACTAATTATAATCCAACAAAAAACATTATTCTGAAATTCTGCACAATGAGTACTTTTACTTTTGGTAGTAGTATTATATTTTGCTCATACTTTTACTGAAGTAAGATTTTGAATGCAATACTTTTACTTGTCATACTGTAATATTGCTACTTTTACTTAATAAGTAAAGGTATAAGAGTACTTCTTCCACCTGTGTGAGGTAATGTAACGTTTAAATGCAGTCAGAAATGTAAGAGTCGTTGATGTGTTTGGTTAGATTTAAACATGTGCGTCTTTATAATTACTGGGTCTAAATGAATGGTGTCATGCCGTCTTTACATGGAGTAATCCAGAGTGCGCGCTTGACAGAAAGCTAGTAAAATGGAAACAAAGCAAAACACTTGCAGCTCGCGTGCAGCACGTGAAGGCATCGCGAGTGTGCTGCTGATAACGAGGAGAGAGGAAGTGCCGTTGCAACATCGCTGCCACGTCTGTAGGATCCTCTGCTGCAGCAGCAGGAGCAACGACGACGGGTGTGAGGACCGGGATGGGCCGGTGCCGGGCGGTGGGGGGATGAGAGGGAGAGAGGTGGGAGTGACCGAGGAAACACAGAGGAGCAGACGGAGGGAGAGAGGAAACACGCAGAGCCACAACACAGCACTCCCCGGCTGAACGAAGACGCTCGTGCGTAGCTCCGAGCTTGAAGGAGCGGACCTGGAGGAGCCGGAGCGGCTTGTTTCTGGAGGAGAAGGGGGGTCACCCATGCTAAACTCAGGGGGAATGGAGGAATTCGTGACCGAAGAGGAAGAGCCGTGGTACGACCAACAGGACCTGGAGCAGGGTAAGATAGACACCATCCTCCCTGCCTCCCCGCAGCATCTTCTCTGTCAGCTGCTGCCGACCGGCCGGTTAGCTAGCTAGCCTCCACTTAACAAAGGCTCTCTGTGATGCTCAGAGACGGCAGGGACGTCTTTTACAAGTCCTTCCTCCATTTCAACGCAACCAGAGAAACGTTGAAGTAGTTTCTGAGGAGCGAGCCGGGCTTCTTTGACAACAATGCATTGACAGCATGCCAAACAGGGCCTGCTATGGCTGTCAGCATCAGACAGTCAATGACAATGTTATCAGGGCTCAAGCTAATGGGGGTTTAAACATTACTTCATTCATTATATTCACAAAAAGGATGATTTTAAACAAAAATTATTTGTTTATCAAGCTGATGATTTTTCTGCTTCCAGATAATTTTTTGCTGCCTTTATCTGTTTTGTGTCACTGTGCATTGATTATGTTTGGGGTTTGCTTGGGCTCTGGTGGACATTTCCCCCAATATTTTAGTATGAAATTCCATAATACGTAGCCTAATTATTACGAAGGCTTAGACTCTCTGTCGTGTATTCATTATTTCATCATTTTAGGCTGACGTAAAGCCTGAATGCACAAGATAAGCAGTAATATTAAAGCGGTGTAAGATAAGGATTTGTTTTTTCTCAAGGCAAGGAACAACCTCAGAATCTGTTCTGAACCAAAGAGTAAAAAGACAGCTGCAATCTGCATCTTCCATATCATTTGATAAGATCTGCAACTAACTATTGTTTTCATTATTGATTGACCTGTCCATTAATTGATTACTAATTAGGTTTAATGCTCATCACAGTTCTCTAGACCCCAAAGTGATTGTTTTGATGTTAAATTTACTATAATGTCAAGACGAAAAAAGGAACCCACCGAGGGTTCGCTGTTCAGTCTTTGTCTAATTAACCTAATTCAGAGCCAGCTAATTACCCAGCTCGATCTTTCCATTATAAGGCCACCTGCTGTATGCGGTAACAGCTCTACGGCTGAATCTATGGTCTACACACATCTTGGTCATTCATGCTCCTAATATTTAAATATCTGAGGACCAATCAGCTGACCATGCAACAACTCTTTAAAGGTTTCCAACTTTATTTCAGTATTGATAACTAAAAAAAAAAAAACATTTAATCTCATTTATGTTATTCCAGATGGACTTGATATCAGCCAATTTCCATATAGACGAGGACTTTTTATGTTCCACTTAAGGGGAACTAATAACAGTCAGTCACACACTGGAAAGTCCATTTTGGATGGTGTCACACTTTGTATATTGCACTGAACATCTGTTAACACATTCCTCTGCCAATTTACCATCAAATTAAATATATTGCCAAGAAAAAAGATTGGGATCCCTCTCATGCTGATATGGCTCCTTGAAATGTTTTTTTTTTTTTAAAGTCTGATCACAGACAAAGACTCCTCGCTGTCCTCTGCACCACTCATTCCATTTCCTGTCTCCCTTCATCTCTCCATCGCTCGTGCTCGTGGCGAGTAATTATAACGGTGCATTCCCGGAGATGAAAGGGTGCTGATGCGGTGATTTTTACCTGCTCATAATCCCACGTGCACACACACAGGCATATAAGTACCTGCAATCATGACATAATGTATTTGTTAGACAACTTTATTTGTCTGACATCACTGGACCCGAGGATACAAATGTATCTCCACTGGTCTTTATTTTACCGAGGAGGAGCGAGTAAAAGAGAGACGGCAGCAGACGGGAGAAACTTTCATAAAGGTCAAAATGGCTGGTGTAAAAAAAAAAACTCTCGGAGCAGAGCTCATGTTTTGTTGTTGTGCGACATTTCAGGATGTCACCAATCCTTCAGAGAGAGAGAGAGAGAGAGAGAGAGAGAGAGACTGTCATTGTGTTACAGTACTGTAGTTGTTGTCATGCCAGAGTCGCAGTCTGACCTCAGTGCTCGAGGTTTATGGAGGAAACGTGGAAGAATGAGAAGAGCAGCAACATTTCATTTCAAATACTGTGCAGCAGAAAGAATGAGGCGATTAGTTGATGAGTCGATCAACAGAAAAATTATCGGCGACTATTTTACTCATCGACTAAGTCGACTAACACTCGTACGACTTTGTCGACTAATCAATTACTTGATTTTACCGACGGTTTCTCCACAAAGACTCACACAAAAGCACCACTTTATAGCTTGAATCTTCAACCGGAAATAAGTCATTAAAAAAAACACCAATCGGATTATGAAATCTGAGTCGATTAAGACCAAAACAACCTATTTTTCCCCCTTCTTTTCTCTGTCATTTATAATTTAAATATCTCTTGGTGTTTGACTTCTGGTCGAACAAAACCAGACATTTGAAGAGGTCATCTTGGACTCATCTTGGAAGTCGCGATGGGCATTCAGTCTCAATTTTACGACATGAGATTGATCACTTTATCAAGAAAAATAACAGAATAATCAGTAGTGAAAACAATAATTGTCAATTAGCCCGACTCTGTCCAAAGGTAACGCACTCTGCTCACCTATCAAAGCGTTACCTCTTCACATGTTCAACTCTTCCTTTAAGTCATCTGAGAATGAAGCGCTTCGTTTGTGTGGAAATTTAGCAGATGTCAGACTTGGGAAGCAGAGTCCCCCCCCCCCCCCCACTGTGGAATGTAAGAGAGGTAACGATGTAGCTCACATTTCAGCAGGAAAACAGGAAGTGTGCAGACATGTCATTTTTGCTTGGGCCCATTGTGTGTTAGCCTGAGCCTCTACTGGCCCAAGTCCAAGAGGGAAATACGTGGCCCTTACCAGCTGAGACTGGAGTCTCTGATGAGAGACTATTTAAATGCTCTTGTTACGGCGTGTTGTTTACGCCATCCAAGAGCAAAGGTCCCGGTGTTGACCATGAAAATGTTACAAGAATTCTGCTGCTTTGGCAAATAACACATTAGTGCAGTTTATGGACAGAAAAGCAGTCCGCCATCGCACTAAATAATTCATTTCTGGCCACTGGATGTTTCTGGAACCTTTTTTTCAGAAGTCGGGTCTGCAACACAGGACAAGAGGAGGAGGAGAAGTCTTGTTTTCCACATTCCAATAAATCTCGTGGGGGATACGCACCTACCAGAACAACACTGCCTGTGGAAGAGATCACCATCACACAGCACATCAACGGATATGTGCACATGTGCACACAGTGTCCACGAGTGTTCAGTAGCAGGTTGCATTGAAAACGTTTAAAGAATTTTAAATCTGGCCTTGCGCTCACTGCACGAAGAGTGCAACTGATTTCTGTGAACACACAAACGCACTCCCGAGTGGTTGGAACTGGCTCTCTGGAGCATGCGGGAGATACATTTGTCATACGTGATGCGATTAGGCCGGAGCTCGTCTGGGCCCGGCCTCGTGTCTGTGTGGAGCAAACGGACAGCTGTCTGGCTCCATAAGTCGTTTGCTAGCGCGGTGAGTGGTATCGAACGGCTCTCCCACGATCACTTTGTGTTCCTCCTCCTGCTACACTCTTGTCACTGAGCTCCCTCTCTGCCAGCTGGATGTGGACAGTAACAGTGTTCGGGTCGTCTGGTTTTCTTGGTGGAATTTTGCTTTTAGATTTGTCAGAACTGGCCGCTTCTGCTTATACAACTCTTTTATTAGTATTTATGAGAGGAATGCTGGCCTGACTGACATTATACCCACCATGACGTTACTGCATGGTCTACTGACTTATTTTCAGAATACACAAGTGTCATTTATGTCATGAAACCGCTCTATGTAGGTTTTCACAATTTGCCCTGGTATTTTTGGTCACAGTCACAACAAACATAATAAGAGGAAAGAAAAAAACATCTGTATCTGTTAGCCATTGTTGCTAGCACCGCTTATGCTAACTACACAATTCTTCCCCATGTTTTCGCCACTTGTGGCAGCGTAACAAGCGATAAACGCAACACTGACATATTACCCTCTTAAGTTGACATAAGTTAAAACCAAAACAACGAGCTAAAAGATGCTACAACCCTCTGTAGAGCCGAGAGGAACCGTGAGTGAGGTGGCAATTCTCTGTCACTACGAGTGACAGCTATCATGCAAATTCATTGGATCCGTTACTAACATTGTAGATATTATAACAGCTTTAACTAGCTGTAGTCGATGCATTACTGACATGGACATTTGAATGAAAATTTGCCTCAGAAGTTCTATCTTCACTCACTTCTAGGTTCACTCACCAGCTTTTTTGCAGTATCTTCCTCTATCTTACCATGTACAACGACCTGACATCCATATTTTGGGGGGGTCATCATAATTGTTACTGTTAAAGTTAGATACTTGGGTCACGGGATGACAATTGAGGCATCTCTGTGGCAACTGAGTGAACTCTTTCTGGTGAAGAAGACTGTGAGATGAGGTTGAAAGCTCTGCGAATCAGAGGAGGAACTTGTTTTCGATACCTGACGTCACTTTTGTTTTTTTCCAGTTATAGTGTCAAGTATTCCCTGGTGCATGTAGTGTATCTAATGATAGAGATACAAACAGATGAGATGCATAAAGAAGATGCAATCTATGAGAAGTTGGGTACAAAATTAATAAAACTATGATAAATCCAGACCAGAGCTGCTGACGCTAGGGCCCCGCAGGAATTCATTCAGGTATCCGCACAGAGGGAAGTGTGTTAATTAGTCCATATGGAGCTGTTGGCAACAGCATGCTAGCTTGCTACTCATTAGTCTAATTGAAGGACAGGCCTGCCAGGTAGAAGAGGAGCGTGGTTTCAAGACATGAAAAATAGACGCGACTGATTGATTTGGTTTTTAAGGCTAAAACCAGTGTTGAGATTTGAGGGATAATACAATATATCAGTCCATCATTTAGTAAATACATTTATTTACATAAATACATCAAATATTTCTAAATTTCCATAAAACCGTTGGCATTTCTGTACTGCAATTTCTCTCTACTTAGACGCTAATGCTAGCTAGCTAGCTAGCTTGGTTAGCAAGATGGGACCGTCATTCACTAAATGAACAGTAGGCTGTATTCAAGAAGACCTGACGCTAGCGAACGTGACCATAAACATGTTAGTTCAATGTCTACTGAGGTAATAAATCAAGTGAGAAGTAGGGTCATTTTCTCAGATTTTCTTTTTGCATCCAGAGGAGTCGCCCCCTACTGGTTATTAGAAAGAATGTTCAAGGCACTTCCACAGGGGCTAAAATGTTCAGACCCGGCGGGTTGCCCCTTGGTCGGGCTCTGCTGAAAAAGCTAGTAGCAAACCTGCATTAACTGTTTATGCTTCAAACACAATACTTACATATCACCTTTAAGTGGATCTGGTCAACTTGTTAGCATACAGTTATTTAAGGAGCAACATTAGTTCTCCTTTGAGTGAAATGTCACTTAAGAGATGCCTGAAGCTGTATGCTGTGGTATGAGTGCATTAAAGTTGACCACTAGATGGCTTCTCTCTCACTACAGTGGGCTAGTATGCAAATCGTTTTTATCAATAAGCGGAGAATTATAGCAAACCAGTCAAGGGCTGCAACGAACGACTATGTGCACAGACTAGTCTTTGTAGTCGTTGAGTCAATATGTTGTCAGAAGATAGTGACGAATGCCCATCAGAGGTTCCAAGAGCCCATGGTGATGACTTCCAATGGCTTGTTTTGCCTAACCAACATTTCAAAATGTTAGAAGTTGCTTGGTAGAGGTTGGGTGAATCCAATCTGAAAATCACAATTTTCTGACTCACTAAATCTTTGTGAGCTGCTGGTTGAGTACTCGCTGTCTCTCTTTACTCCACCTGAACATCAGCTGGTGAATGTAGCAGTCACATACAGGTAGGCCAGGACTCGGCTTCCCTCCCAGTCAGCTCAGTTTAGTCCTCTGCTTTCTCTCCGAGAGGTCGCAAACCACATCTCGCTGACTCAGACCCAGCGATGTCGGCCATCAATACCGCTGAGTCAGAGCACAGTCAGAATGAAGAACGACGGCGGGGACTCGTGTTGCTTTAACAGTCTGCAAACACAAATACAAATGGTAGAGTGGGGCGCAATAAGGTAAAAACAATGGCTGGTGTTTGTAGCCTGAGATCAACATCGCACTATTATTCAATACTTTAAATATACATTTGACAGTCTGCAGTGGCGGCTGGTGGAACATTTTCTTGGTAGGGCTGTGCCACATCCAATCAATTTCAGCAAACATCCCAGAATGATTTAATGCAAAAAATTAAGGTAAAAGCAGTAAATAACTTTGACAAACATGTCAGGACATCTTATTAATGTCACCCTCAATTCAGTATAATATAATAATATATATATCATATAATAATATTCACTATAATATAAAACACACACACACACACACATATATATATATATATATATATATATATATATATATATATATATATATATATATATATATTTCTCAGACAGGTGCTTCATGTCCCTCACTCCCTAACTGTCCGTGCTGGATCTGTCCCCGTTGTTTTAAAAAGCGAAATAAGTTATTATCATGACGTCATCCAGCTAGCCAAACCTGTCTGGTGTACAGCTAGTAGAGAAGCTTCATGTACTGCTTCTCTTTCCTGCTAGTCTGCTGTCTGATTGTGAGGTCAGGCTGATCTGGGATCAGCTCTTTCAGTATTTTCTCCTCTCAGTTCTCCTCTTGGAGGAGTAGTGCTCGCGCTGGCGCTGGCCTGTAGAGACTAGTCCTGAAGAGAAAGCGCAGCTTGGGGCAGAATGAAATCTGCCCCAAGCTGAATCTATTTGAGGACGCTGATTGGCTAAATTGTATGTCACTCATTTATATCTTTAGTCAGCATTAAAGCATCATTGGCTAAACTGCTTCATAGACCCGCCTCTTTGGGGCAGTTTTTCCAGCGCCCCAGCCAGCTGAGACGTGCACATGCTGAGAGGAGCTGCAGACAGGCAGAGAGGACAAGCAGGAAAAGCATATTTACCACAGATATCATATTTTACACATATTACTGGGTGATTCCATGTTTCAAAAACACAAATATTGTCAATTTGTATAGTTTATTATTATTATTATTATTTATTTTATTTTGTATTATTTGTAGCTCAAGGGGGGGCGGCGCCCTAGCGCCCTCTATGGACCAGCCGCCACTGACAGTCTGTATTTCTGTCCTAATCTCAGAGGTGTCTCTTCAAATAATCTTGGCACCGATGTCTGACCTTCATATTCAGTCAGCGGAGAGCAGGGAGACATGCCGCTCTGCTCTCCGTATATTTGACCTGGTCCACTGCAGACTGAGACCATGTGATGGACCCTTTAATCATTCTTTTCCAGGCCCCGCTATAACCTCCACCTAAAATAGAACAACGCGCTTCATTAATCAGCGGCTGATCTAAATTGTGCGGCTGCAGGCCGTCTTCATCCGTGAGATTAGGTTCTTGTCCTCTCACTCCTTCCCCTACCTTTTCTCTGTCACCATTTCCTTCCACACACTTATAAATGATCCTATTGTCTTCATCCATCACTCCTCTCCAGCCTCTTCCTCGGCCTTCTTTTCCCTAATCCTCAACTTTCGCTCTTTGTATCCGTCTCGCTAAATCCCGGTCTCTCCGTCTGCACTCGTCACTTATTTGTTCATCCCTTTCTCGATCTCATTCTGATTTCTAGACCTCCACCTAGCGGCGGAGCTGGGAAAGACTCTGCTGGAGAGGAACAAAGAGCTGGAGGATTCCCTGCAGCAGATGTACATCACTAATGAAGAGCAAGTGCAAGAGATCGAGGTACGAACGATGGAGCGCTGCCAAGAGTTTTATTTCTCTCACTCATTAATGAGGGGACTGTGTTCAGGTGTACTAACGAGCGCTCGTCAACCTGTCTGTCCCGTAGTACCTGTCCAAGCAGCTGGAGGTTCTTCGGGACATGAACGAGCAGCACGCCAAAGTGTACGAGCAGCTGGACGGGACCGCCAGAGAGCTGGAGCGCACCAACCACACACTGGTGATGGACAGCCGGGGCTCACAACAAAAGATAGAGACGTGAGTGGGACTGGAGGTTTTTCTTGCCCTCCGCTCCTTCACCCTCCTCCCTCTTAACACCCTCTCTTCCTCCTGGACCAGGTTAACGGGGACCATCGATCATTTGCAGAACCAGGTGGATTCCCTCTCGGGGCAGGTGGAGCAGCTTCGCTCCATGGAGCAGCTCCGAGTCAGGAGGGAGAAGAGGGAACGACGCAAGACCATCCACTCCTTCCCTTGCCTGAAGGAGCTTTGCACGGCACCCGGGTACTTGTCATTTCCTTGTCTTTAAATAAAAGGAGAGCAGGTGGCAAGTCATCTTCACAACAATGAAAACAACACTGCCTGTGATCTGTCGTTTTCTTTGTCAGGTATGAGGACGAGTTTGTGGTGGGCAGGGCCGAGAGCTTCACCGTGGATGTGAAGCGTCCACCGTTTGAAGAGGAGAACCAGCATCTGAGGGAGGCGGTGTCGGCCCTGCGAGCGGCCGCCCGGACCGAGAGGGGTCGTAGGGAGGGGGTGGAGAGGGAGTGCAACCTCCTCCTCGGAGAGTTCTCCCGCCTGCAGACACGGGTGCAGGTGGGCACATTTTGAGATTTTTGGCTATTTTTCATGTTCAGATATAGTGGAGAGAAAACATCCAAAATACTCATTACGGTGTTTATTTTTCTACTTTGTCTATTTCTCTAGATTTCTCCTAAATTCCCCAAAAGTTAACATTAGACATCATTTGCATAATTAAACCTAACATTTCCGAAAACTTGTAATTCAAAAAACAATTGTCTTACTATAAATAATCAACTGGGGAAGTTTCATCAATTACTTACTTTTTGGTGTCACCCCTAATGTATATTGTATGAACAAAAATACACCCGTGAAGAATATACAGATACATTTTTTTATCAGATAATTACATTAAGCGACAATTTTTGGATCGTCTTTGCTTTCAGGATGCTGAGAGCTGCCAGGCGCGGGTACGGGAGCTGGAGGTGGAGCTACAGGAGCTGCAGCAGCTGCGCCGCGCTCGGACTTACCTGCTGAGCAACGAGGACGACGGCGTGGCCCTCACCCAGACGGTCCTCAACAGCACCCCGGAGACCGACACTTTCCTGGAGGTCGAGGTCGGGGAGACGGGAGGGGGCGTGAGGGAGGAGGCCGAAGGCGGCCGAGGCGTCGGAGGGGAGGCTCTCCCCGAGTCCAGCCCAGTGAGGAAGAGCTGCAGCGACACGGCGCTCAACGCCATCGTGGCCCGCGACGCCTCCGGCCGCCGGAGGGGCAGCTACGCCCTCCACGCCAACAGCGTGAGGAAGAGGGGGATGTCCATCCTCCGGGAGGTGGACGAGCAGTACCACGCCTTGCTGGAGAAGTACGAGGAGTTGCTGGGGAAGTGTCGCCGCCACGAGGAGAGCCTGTGTCACGCCGGCGTCCAGACCTCCAGGCCCGTCTCCCGAGACCCGTCCATGAAAGACTGCGCCATGGGCCCCACCCCGGCGCCTCCGCCTACCCCCACCCAGTCGCCCTCCACCCCCGAGGCCATCGAGAGCATCAGCAAGCAGGTGGATGCGGTGGACAAGAGGCTGGGACAGAGCACTCCAGAGTACAAAGCGCTTTTTAAAGAGATCTTCTCTCGTATCCAGAAGACCAAGATGGACATCAAAGCTACCAAAGCTGCTAAGGCCAGCAAATCTGGCAAGTCTGGCAAGTCTAGTAAACAGTAAATGGTCCACTGGTTGGCTCCGTAGAGGACGATCACGCGCTATCTCAGTGTTAAGTGCTGGAGTTTGTGAACAGGGGCTGTGTGTAAACAGTCTTACAGAGGGTGCTAGCTCGAAAACCGCGACGTTCAAGTACAGCTCAGTTCAGTTGGAGCACGCATCGTCATCCAACCTTACACCAGAATCTGATTTGCATGTGATCAATTCGAAAAGCTTTGCAGAATTCAGGCCTGCTTATATGAAACGTGAACGACATTTAGTTCAGCACTAGATTGAGTTCACCCCTCATACTCTCTTACTCAGCGTTCCTACTCAATATACTGGCTTCAGTGCCTGACTACTGTCGTCATCACAATAATAACACAGTAATAGCAGTATGCCTCTCATGAGCCTCACAAGTGCACTAAATGTCAAAGCTTCACAAAGTAACTCTCTCTCTGATGAAATCTAAGTATTATCTTAACATGAATCTGTATCTTTTACGTTGATTATAATGGACTCTACTAACATTTGCATAGTTACAGTTAGAAAGACAAAGATGGATCCTCTCAGGCCACAGTGCTGTCTGTCTCAAGGATATTCAACTCGAGGTGCCAATAAATCTCCTCTCGTGTCCCTTGCTTTAAATTTAAGGAAGCCTTTAGTGTGGACGACATCGCTGTCACCACCGGTTCGTTGTGTGCCTCGCCCGTTTATCTAGAGATGTTGGAGGACTAGCTTTCTTCCTGTCAGTTTGTTCAAAACATTGATACCACCTTCCTGTCCGTACGGGGAATTAAAAAACTACAGCCAGCAGCCGGTTATCCTAGCTTAGCATAAAGACTGGAAACAGGGGGGGAGACAGCTAGCCATTTTGTGGTTTTGCTTGGGTATGGGCCAGACTATTTCCTGGTCAGGAGCAGAACCCAAAAGCTGTTACTTGAACTTAACAAGATATAATGTGTTAATAAGGAAGCTTTAGAGTCAGATCTTGTTAGCTTTGAACATAGCCAGGCTAGCTGTTTACCCCTGTTTTCTGTCTTTAGCTCAGCAAGCTAACTGACTGCTACCAGAGGCTTCATATCGAGCAAACTCACTAGAGTGGTGTCGGTATTAAGAAAGCAGATAAACATATTTCCCATAACATTCAACTATGTTGAACTCGTGTGTTTAGGCCTGCCACGATAATTACTTTTCTAGGACAATATATTACCGTCATTTTAGGACCGTTCTATTCCAGTGATGTAATATAATAGCATAATAATGCAAGTATACCCTTTCAAACGGCAATGACCTTTTTATTATTTTTAATTTTCAGTCATTAAAATTGGAATGTGACCAAAAAATATATATGTTCTAAATAAATAAAACAAAAATCAAATAAAACCACAAGACCAAAACAATTGAATAAAATGGACTCTTGCTGTTAACAAAAAATTTGCAACGTGTGTGCGCATTGTCCGAGTCTTATAACGGGAGGGAACCCTGCAGTTTATTCTGGCATCATGCTGGCTAAGACAAACACGCATGTACACACGTCAACGAACAACATCGAGGTCACCAAAAATATTATTTTCTACGGTCCTGTCCATATATTGTACAATAACTCGATTGTGTAAAAATGCTCGACGGCATGTCTGTATATCGTACGATAAGTCAATAATGTAATCATCGTGACAGGCCTACTAGTGAGGACTACTTTTACCACTTGTGCTTGCATTCAAAGTGCTCACATTTCTAAAATAAATACCTTCCCCATCCGTGTGTTAAAGTCACTTACGCTCTCGAAGATTGTCTTCAACTGAACAGTATCAACGCTGCTGTCTTGCAAAAGACAATCTGCAGATTGTTATTTTCACTATTTCCTGGGCATTACGGACACTCGTCATACAGATTATAAAAATCCTTAAGGTCGTGCATCATATGCAGTATAAGCATTTTTGTTATTGGGGGGGGGGGGGGGGGGGGGGGGCGGCGTTCTTACAGAACAGGCAATGAAAAAAATCACAAAAAGACATTGGTTGTCAGTGGACTCTTTTTCAGAGAAAATGGTCCAGTGGTGGAAACTGATATTATAATTCTTAGGAGCTTTTTTTCAATATTTCTATAAGAATATTTTCCCGTTAGTTATAGACAGACAGACAGACAGACTGTAGAGCAGAACTGCAACAAGTACAAGGCTTCAAACCAGGACTCTGTCCGACACCAAACTATTAAACTAACATGCAAACGTAGTGCACCTTTTCTCACAATATACGGTACATATGCCTCTTTCTCTGGGTAACCTCCCATGTGTAAACCTTTTGTTGTATTGAATGTTATTACAGCTCGAAACCTTTTCACACGTGTCACAGCCGACACCCGAGGGACCTACGCTCCTGTTTGTGGCTGATGTGTTTAAAAAGAGCGAAGGATGTATGAAAGCCTGCAACCTGGTACTCAAATCACATTCCTTCTAACCCCCCCCCCCCCTGATGAAACAAAGGTTTATTGATTATTGGACTATTGGTATGGAGTGCATTTGAGGTCAACGCTCATGTCTTTTAGAGTGATTCAAGCGTACGGAGGGAGTAGTGTGTGTTAGCGTAGACTAAACGAGGCCAAACCAGAGCCTGTTAAAGGCTCCTGAGTCTTTACTGTAACGTCCTACCGATTGCACTTAAACATGTTTGACGCCTCATCTTTTGTATGTTTATGATAGCTAATATGACATTGTACCTGTGTATTTATTTGCGTTTGAATGTTTACTAATATATATTGTTTTTTTTTACTTTTTCAGTGCCTATACGTGAATGTCACTAACAACTTGTCAGAATAAACCTATTTAATTGGCTTTACTTCTATTATCCAGTTCATATTGTGTGCATTATTATTTAAGATACTGGCATTACAGTTTCGCCTCCTCTGGTCATTACTGAACTAAGACCTACTTTACCCTGTTAATAAAGCATTAAGTGAATCCTGTGTTGTTGTATGTGCTGTATACTGATACTGAGTGGGGGTCATCTTCAGAAAACGTCGGCTTTTCCAGCAACATATGTAATTAGTTTAAGCAAATTAATTTAGACTAAAATCGACCTTCTGCAGTGACCGCCATACTCGGACACATATTTTACTTTTAATCCAGCGAGAATAAAGAGATTGGAATTGGCTTTCACACAGTTTGTTACTAAAACACTGCTCTCCAAACTTTGTAAAACAAAATGAAACAAAAAATAATAATAGATACAAATTTACTGAATTGTTATTTATTAAAATAATCAATACTATATCGGTATAACTTGACAGATACCTGATCCAGCTGTTTGAGTCAGTATTGGGCTGATATCAGATGGCTCGCTGACAACAGTTAGCTTTTGCTGCTGGATGCTGGATATATTAACAGTTGTAATGCTTTTCATTGCCATAAACCTTGAATTGCAGCTGTGTTTGAAAGGTGCTGTGACACTAAATAAACCTTCTTGCCTAAAGTTCTTGAGGCACTTTAGACTTCAGACGAGCCAACTTACTGTATATGTTCAGGCTTTATCAGGGCTTGTCTCTTGATTTATACGTCAAAGTATTTATTATTACAGCCCCAACATTTGGATGAATCTCACACATATACAGTACAGGTCGTCCACGTTTGTTGACTTTATTATTAAATAAGAACATTACATGTTTGAATACTATCTCTGAAAGCACAAAAAATAAATATATGGCTTGAGTTATTAAATGAAAAAATAAAGAAAAACGTATGTTTGAGAATTGCATACAATACTGCAATAAAGCTACCAAACACGACAAATGTAGCTGTAACACTGATCACCTTCAGGTCAATCAAATGTCTGATGGTCCTGAGAGCAAGTTGTTGTTTCTACAATCAACACGTCAGGAAACTGTTACCATCACCATGGAGGACGATGGCGTACTAATAAATGCACACAAAATATCTATAAATACAGAATCAAATGTTGAAATAAATATGGGATGAGGTTAGTAGGCGTTTCCTACCTCATTAACATACAATCACAGAAGTATATAAATGAATGTTGGTGAAAAAAAATGTAGAAATAATTCTACAATATTTATTTATGTCTTATTTAATACAAACTTTTATTAATTTCAGCATTTATTTCAGCATTTATACATTTTTATTTAATTATCCCTGTTTATATGTATGGATTTATGAGTAAGTCTTTATTGGTACTTAATTAAGTCATATTCCGATCTCCAAAGTGTACAGAGGTAAAAACACAACCGACTCATTCCTATTGTAAGAATTTGTACAAAACACCGGGTGTTAGCAGTCAATCCGACCGCGTGGCCTAATGGATAAGGCGTCTGACTTCGGATCAGAAGATTGAGGGTTCGAGTCCCTTCGTGGTCGTCTTTTACTCTCAGGGCGAAAGTTTTTTTTATGCGATTGTATCCGGTTGTATCCTATGGTTGTATCTGGTGGCTAACGTTAAAGTCAAACCAATAGGTTGAACCTAAACGTTTTGAGGCTCGTACATTGTATACTAGACTAGCGGTCTTATCATGTAGTTACCCACGAGTCATTGATAACGTGCATTAAGATAACAACTGTTGTTACTAACACTACTGTCATCAATGACATACATTAAGATAGCGTTAACAACTCTTGTTAGCTAACGTTATAGTCAAGGTAGCTAACCTAGCCAGCGAATGTAGTTGTTAATTAAGAAAACATCAACTGATTTGTATGCAGTATGTGAGGTTTGATCTTCCATCTGTGTTTCCATACATTCATCGGAGCAGAGTGGCGCAGCGGAAGCGTGCTGGGCCCATAACCCAGAGGTCGATGGATCGAAACCATCCTCTGCTAGCTTTTACTCTCTGACCGTCTCTAAACCGCTTCTCTGAATGAGACTTCTCAATGACGTTTCTACATTACATCCTGTTTACTTATCAATTTTTATGTATGTTAATGCATTAATTAATTTATTTCCATATTTATTTCAGCATATATTCATTTAAGCATATATTCATTCTTTATTTCTGTATGTTTACATTTATTTATTTATTCCTGTATTTATTTATGATTGTATTCATTTATTCATTGATATTTAATACATTTTCCGTCCTCCATAGAAAATGACCAAAGTCGAGACCAAATATTATCTACAGACAGACCTATACACTAGTTTAAGTTTGTGCTATCACGGCTATCTCCACCCCCTAATATCTAAATATATAAGATCACAATATTTAGTTAACAGCTATTAAAATAAAGCAGGCAATAGAGTATGATAGACATGTTTACAGCGGCAATACAGCTGACCTTCCTTTACAGTGAACAGAATCTGATGTGTCACAGAATGCAGTCAACATCAGTCAACACAGTAGCAGTGGTTTATTGAAAGTTTGTATGTTTCTGGTATTTATTAAGAAAAATGTTTCTACTTACTTTTACTGTACAGGAAATTAAAAGACAAAATAATTAACACTGGACATATAAATTATATGTATTGACAAATCAGTCAAAATCCACCCGTCTGCTCTTCTTGGTAGCTGAATTCATCTTCTTCTGTTTGAGTCGCTCCTTGTTCCCCTTCTCTAACCTGCATGAAAACACATTTCACATCAGAGACACACAGAGGTACACAGTTCATCAATCAAGGTGGATATGAATCAGTGTTCTCTACCGCTGGGTAAAGTACCTGGCTGCCCTTAGGGCCACGTCCTCTGCTGTCGGTTCACGAGGCTTCTCGCTGGCCTCGGCCAGGATGGCAGAAATCTTCTGGATACAATCAGAAAGGTTTCTGTGCTGACTCCTGCTCAGCTCGGAGGTCACCAGCAGCTCCCCGGCCTTGTTGATGCGGTTTTTGTTCTGCGCCAGGAAGCAGAAAAATTTGCACGTTTGGTTTATAACGGTTATAGATTCAGAGCAAAAATCAGCTAATTGAGAGGTCACTCAAACACTAATTGTACTGCTTTTCTTTTGCAAATGCAATGATCCCTTTGGAGAAAATAAAAGATCAACTATAGAGGCATAACTTCTATTTGGGAACTACAATCATAATACTGAGAAAAAAACAGACCTTTTCAAAGATATTCTGTCGAACATCATCTGGGATCCAGTCGGCTGTCTGCACGTGGAACCGAACCTCTGCTTTTGTGCTGACTGCGATAGAGATGTCAGACTCATTACACAAAAGGAACTTACTGTAACAGAAACAGATTCAATTGTGGCAAAAATGTTTATAACAAAGAAGTTCAACTTTGAGAACCTTTATTGACATGCTGGCCACCAGGACCACTGCTTCTGCTGTAAGATACCGTCAGGCGGTCTAAGAACCAAAAAATAACAAATAGATTATTGTTGAAGAATAGAATGACAATACTTTATTTTTATGCTTGAAAATACATTTGTATATTTACCCACTGGAATGTGCATGTGGGCGTCCTGGAAAACGTAGGAAATAAAACACATGCTGAGCATCCTTGACATTAGGTCCATTGTCATCAGACTACGACACCGTACTTTTACACTGTTTTATGAATTGTCATTTGTTGGCTTAGTACTGCTCCTGTCTAAAGTCAGCACACCCTGCTATCATTCTCAACACAGTTTGCTCTTCCGTCCTGAACATTTGACTAACCTGCGTGGAGTCTGTCCCTCGTGTCCCGTAAGCAACATTCTGCTGCAAAGTGTTGTTAATGTCTCTTATTACGACATTCCTTAGTTTTTCGTGCTGTGGAATTACATTTTCTCCAGCACGACGACATAGTAAATAACAACGTCGCGCTATGTGGGCCGCCATGTTGGACTGACGTCGGTATGACTAGTTAGGTAATGTAGCTAGCTGCTCTAAGCTAACGCTTCCGTGTAGGTTCTGGAGAGACGATTAACCTGCATGCTGTTTGGCCACACAGCCTTTACCTTTGTGGTGGAGGGTACAAAAACAGCATAAAGACAGGTTCCACCGAGATTTGAACTCGGATCGCTGGATTCAGAGTCCAGAGTGCTAACCATTACACCATGGAACCTTAAATGGGCTCTTGCAACAGTTCGATTTATAAAGATAAACATAACACGGAACTAACGACATTTATAATGGAGATTTAATTTTATGAGCAGTACCATGAAGACATTTGTTGTTCAGCAGACTAGACCGCCAATTGTAATGACAGAAGAAAAATATCAGAATAGCTAGGTTGCTATTGTGCAAACACTGAAAGATTATTCATTTTAATTATTGATATTCTTTCACTGGTTACAGCGAGGGGCTCATTTGGCCAGGATCCTATTTGGACCCGTTCATGAAGCGGGTACCTTACTCAAAACTACAGAAATATCCCAAATCAAGCTGACCAACATCTAGATTGCTCTATAAAAGTGTGTATTCTCTTAATAAAATGTTGAATTTATTCAAGATTTATAATCTACAGTTACGCTGGAGAGCATCAATGCGTAGTTTGTGTAAAATCCCTTGTGCATTTATATCCAACAGTGGACTCTGCAAGTAACAATAAAATCCTCCATTAATAAAAACAGTCCTTTCAGCAGCTCCCTGGGTTCTAATCCCAGCTCTCCATCCTGACTATCTAATAAAAGGCAAAAAAAATAATCTTAAAAAAAAAGGTAATTACAGCCTATATATTGAATAGACATTAATGGAAAAAATAAATTCAACCACGAATAGTATCAAAAACAGTTTATTAAATGAAATCCATTTACAAGGATTTTACAACATCACATGTATGACATGCATAACATCACATGTATCACACATGTTTAGGCTTGTTCAGTGGGGATGCTGACAGTGCCACGCCTCCTGGAGCTTCCCCTGTCTGCTGCCAGGTTGAACCACCTAATTGCGTGTTTCAGAATCTCATCATCTGTGGCATCACACGAGACATGATTCTTTCTGACGGCATCTGTAATCACACAAAATCTCATGAAGCCTGAGTGCAACATATAGCAGACATGCAGTCTAAAAGCTAGTGGCTTTCAGAGCTAATATATCATATAACTATTATCTATGTAAAGATATAGTTGAGTAATATCTACCTAAGACCTCTGGGTGACTTCAAATTGTTTTCATTAAATATTAGTTACTTACGCAGGAGCAAAGTCTTGGACTCCATGTGGCTGAAGGACTTTTTCCCATTTACCCCTTTCCAGTTGATTCTCTTCCCAACATCATCACTGAACATGCGGGCAAGGATGTTCCGTGTAACATGTTTGGTGTCATGTCCTCCGATGGTTGCCAGGGAGGAAATCTAAAATGGATCAAAACAGTACTGTTAACATCTGATACTTTACAGACTGGTTTTTAAAATACATTTTCATCAAACAGGGTATCATCCAGTGTTGACTACATATAATATAGAATAGTTCAAATCAAGATTGATTGAGATGCTTTATAAAAAACAAAAACAAAAAAAACTCACCACACTCGTCTTCAGCTGAGAGTTGGAGGGATCTTTAAGGCGGCCCTCAAAAAGCTCCACTTCCTCCAGTGAGTTCAATGGGAACGGTTCTGGCTCAATCACTTCCACTTCTTGGTCAGTCGTGTGTAGCTTGTTGGTGAGATAGTTTACTCTGGTAATCAATAGGTCTTGCTGGTGTTTCATGTTCTCCAGTAAACTCATAATATGAGCTTCAGCAGCTGTTATATACAATTAACAATTGTCAACGTTTTAAAAAGTGAAATGATTAAAAAGGTTCAATTTGAATCTCATAGCCGTTTGAGTTACTGCTCACCAGAGCAGACAATGGTGTCTGATCCACACCGCCCCCCTCGCCAAGTAGGTCTGTACACCTGGCTGGCAGAAGGCGTTTGCTCTCCTGCTGGTCTTCTACTTTCCAACTGTGGAGGTGATGGAGAGGGTGGAAGAGGAGGCGGAGGGGCAACTGTGCTGCTAGTGGTTGGACCTCTGGCTTTCTTTTTTGGAGGATTTTTCTCCTCGCTGTCATCAGAGTCCCTGAAGAAATGACTAAAGTGGGTTAGAAAAAGAATACTCATTTTGTCATACCATAACACTGAATGACAGACGCTTTTTTGAAAGTAAAGGTAAAAACGTTCGTGGAGAAAATAATGAAAAATGTATATGCATTTACTCACATCGGCTCTCTCTTTATATGAATGGCCTCTTCTGACTGCAGATCAGATGTGTTGCAAGATTTATTCAAACCACGTCGTGTCTCCAAGCAATTACCTAAAAATGAAGTAAAATCAACAGTATGAAAAAGAAGGTACAGAATTATAACCAGAACAATGTGATTAAAATGTTTTCCCCCTTCATAACATGAGGTAAATGATTGTTGATATCTGTTTAAAACTGCCAATTGTTATTAGAATAAAAATATTAAGAGAATTAACATACCACATGATTTAATTACTCTGACATTATACATCTTCCAGTCAGGTCCAGGTTTGACTTCCATGCCCCCGTCCTCACGAAAGACTACTCCAGTCGCAGCGTCTCGACAAGTTGCATCGTCTGTGCAATCTAGACTTTCTTCAAAAAAGACATCTTCGTGTTCCCTCTCTGGTGTCCGTTGAAAGGCAGTCAGATTTGTGCAGTTATCCCTCATTTGTGCACGTCCTTGTTCCACATCTTGACGGGCCCTCCGTCTTACGGTGACGCCGTAGACAGGCCCCGTCTTTCTATTCATTTTATCTAAAAGAAATATTTCAGAAACAAAAAAAAACAGATTGCAACCATTGTTTGTAATGCGTGTTTTCTTTAAGCAAATATACAATATCTATTTGTTCTTAATTGTATTCATTTATTGGTACTTGCTCAGTCTTTGTGCTTATATAGCATGTCAGGTTTCTTCATAAAAACACTATAATGGATTTTAATGGATTAAAACAAATCTTGTCATTATAGCTCTAGAATGATATCATTAAAACTACTAGTGTTAAGTTAAACGGGTTATAATGCCATCTTCATGTCTCTTTAAGTTGCTGTGAAAACATTTCCCTCAAACAACTGTGTATTAAAGTTTCTTGCCCAAACTGTCCGTCTGTAGGGATCACCGTTACACGTTACCTCCTCACAGTGCAGGAGGTGAAAGCTCTGAGGATGACATTGCAAACATGTAAATCGTCAAATAAACCCAGAATAGACTGGAACTAGAGACTGCTATACAGAAAATATAGATTTTATTGACAATGCATGTCTTAAAAGACTAGTCTATAAAATCAATGCATAAATCAAAAGAACCGAACAGGAAAAGAAACAAACATGGAGCTAAACTGCACCGTCGGGGAGGTCAGTGTAGAGTTGGGCGTAAATAGAGGAATTTGTCACAGAATATAAAGGCAAATTATGACTAATCCACCGCACACAAACACATTAAATGTACCTACGCACAGCCCGCTAAGGTGACTCAAACAACACAATAAGATATACATGCAAGAAGCCAACTCTACCACGTGGTCCCCCTTCAGCACAGCACGAAGCCCCACAACAGAAAATGTCCCAGTCAATTGATTTGTTTAAAAAAAATAAAAAAAAATCTAAATCTAATAAGCATGGGAAAAACAGTGGTTGGCTCCTCTAGCGTCTTTGTTTAAAACAAAAAACTAAAAATTAACCTTCACACAAACATGTGATCGAACATGCAATGTAAACATAATTATCTAACTTACTTTTCTAGACAGGCCACCGTCCCCTCTAGCAGATAACACACTTTAACCATTATCTCACACCTTTTATTTAATGCTATGACCTAAAAAGAATAAATCATGTTTCTACAATTTCACTCTTAAAATCATGCTGCTAAACATATTTTAAAAAGGAAAGAAAGAGAGTTTACCAAATTAGTCACCAAACAAAGGCTGTCCTCGAGGTAGATCAGCTTGCTCAGGTTTGTCTGCGTTCAGGAGGAAAGGTCCAGGTGAACGTCCCACTCCCTTTTATTGCCCCCTGTTGCGTGGGTCCTAATAGTAGGCTGCCTGTTACCTGCCTGCAGTATTTGAAATGGGGGGGAAAAAGGCGCGTTCAATCCGCCTGGTGTCCGCAGCGAGTCCGCTGTTTGACGGTCCGTGGGCGGCCCGTATCCTGTGCGCAATGGCCGAACTGAGTTGAGACAGTACGGCGGATCTGCCGACCTGAGGGCGACTGCTATCTCTGTCTCAAGTGCAAGCACTCGATAGAAGCAGGAGACATATTTTAGTGGAATTTTGTTCATTCTTTCTCAGCTTTATACTTATTCGTTATCGCAGTATAGTACACAAAAGTCGTGTATACAACTCATCAACATTTGCCACGAGGGGGCTTTGTTCTTGGGTGCTTTAGGGGAGAAACACCCGGAACCGTTGTTCGGTGGTCTATGTTGCAATAGGGTACCATTAGCGGACGAACCCTGCTTGTTTTTCTTTTCAAAACAAACCAGCTTTCTACACCTAGCTACGTTTTATGTCACCTAACGTTAAACCTCTGAGATTAATTTGTAACACAAGCTTCAGAGCGTTATGTTGATATATTACTAGCCAAAGAAAGGCAGTGTTTGTCATGCGGGATTAGCTATCATATTCTCGGAATAACTCTAAAGTATTTTTAGCTAGGTGGCTAATCTAGTCACGCAATGGTACAGCTAGCTAGATTCTGCTAGCTGACGTTAGCCGCATTAGCGACATTACCTAATGTTATTAAAGCTATGCGTTGACAGGTCGCAACACGCAACCCTGTAAATGACATAAAGACCATAGCGTGGGCGTTAACTAATGTTGAATTAGGTAACGTTAGCCGACACTTGCATTTTAACGTACATCCATCTAACCGTTAGCTGTGACGCTATCTTACACAGTTAGACTCAGATATTTTTGGCAAATTAAGCAACGCAGGAAATTGACGTTAGGATGTGACAACGATGGACAAGGTTCGTTGCCAGTCGGTGTAAAAGGTTAGCTTCTGCTTTTCCGGTGATGTCATGCGTTACTTGAAGTGGTCATTGCTCCAGCAACCCCTACCCGCTTCACAGTGGTGAAGAGGTACACCACCGTCAGTGGGATATTTGGCCTCGTTTACACGCGAGATGCCTGGAATCGTGGTGTTTGGTCGGCGGTGGGGGATCGCCAGTGACGACCTGGTTTTCCCCGGCTTCTTTGAACTGTTCGTCCGTGTAATCTGGTACGTTGGTTGCCCGTGTGAATGGGTTTGTTTTGCCAACTGACGTCCGGCTAGTCCGGCATAATGATGTCATTCATTGACTCTGCTCTTGTCCTTCTCTGCCACTTTCCCCCCCTCCGCAGGTGGATTGGCACCATGGTTCTGTTCACTTATCACAAGGGCCATTTCGATTGTAATGGGAGAGGAGTCCTTCACAGCTATCTGGTCGGACTGCTGGTTGTGCTGGCGCTCATCATCCTGTCACTGTGTGCGATTGTCTACGTCAGTGCCCAAGGTAAAGCGGCTGTGGTTTGTTTATGGGCTCTCCTGCCTTTCTAAAAGTCAGTCAGTGTAAAATGTAAAGACCTTTTTGTAGGGGTGGAATCCGCAGGATCACAATGCATTCACATAACTTTGCACAAGTGCCATCCTTCATACCTAAAACAGCTATACACCTGCGAAAGGCATAATTATCGTAAGCACAACTGTACAAAGGAAGGAAGGAGAAACCTCCTGCCTCTTGCTTAAGTGCACTCTGATGAAACATTGATATAACCAATTACAACCATCAGTTTACCCCGTCACCCGTTGCAACATCGCAATCTTCCTCTTGTGTTGCAGCCCGTCGAGCATCATCTTTTAACAGATGCAAAGCACAGGTACATTTCTGTTTGCCGATTGTTTCCCAGGTACCATTACAAACCCCGGCCCACGGCGCTCCATCCCTGCACTGGTGTACCTGCGAGCTCTCCTGTACATCCCCGAGCTGGTGTGGGCCTGTCTGGGAGCCGTCTGGGTGTCCGATGACAGCAAAGGCTGCGATCCTGCCACGGTGGGCGCCGTCATCACAGCAGTGGTTGCCAGGTAGGTCGTTTGGAGGTTCCCGAGTTCATAGTTTTGTAATTTGTTGAAGACGCTTTTTGATTCAGCGTCTTTTTTTCCTCTGTTTTACAACAGCTGGATCATCCTGCTGTTCACTGGGTTGGGCGTGGTGTTTGTGTTCGACCCGCTGGGCAACCCCCGTCCTCCTCCCGCTGCCATGGAGCCGCTGGGAGTGAGAGACCTGCAGAGCAACGAAAGCACCCAGTTCCTCTCCACGGCTCGCTCCCTCGCCGTCAAGGTGTGGGAGAGCCGGCTGCGGCTGCTGTGCTGCTGTCTGCCGCAGGACGAAAGCCACCGAGCAGCCTTCTCCAGCATATCGCAGCTCGTCAGCGGGTTCTTCTCCGTAAGGGACACCTCTCTCTCTCTCTCTCTCTCTCTCTGTCTCTGTCTCTGTCTCTGTCTCTGTCTCTGTCTCTGTCTCTCACTCTCTCTCTCTCTCTCGCTCGTCTGTCCTGCAATGTACATCTACTAGTCAGTGGGTTTGTGCAGACCGCATTAAGTCAGTTGACATAGTAGAATACACCAAGGAAGATTAGAGCAAAGTGTGAAATATACAAGAACTGTCTAGTGATGGTGTGTGATACTGCTTGCAAAACCAGTTGTGAGAATCTGATTCCGGTCTGGTGTTTGTGATGCAGGACACGGACCTGGTCCCCAGTGACATAGCAGCTGGTTTGGCCCTGCTGCACCAGGAGCAGGATAAGATGGAGCAGAGTAGGGACCCGGACGTCGTGGTCGATCACAGCCCTTCCTCTCCCATCGTGAGTACAGATCTCTGTGGGTCATGTAGGTACAGCAGACCTAAAAGCAGCCAAGAATGTTCTCTCTTGTTCGTCTTTTACCGTTCTAAAGGGAGAAGATTTGGAGGCGGAGTTGGAGAAAGCGGCTCACTGCATGCGGTTTGCCGCGGCAGCCTACGGCTGGCCCTTGTACGTTTACTCCAACCCCCTTTCTGGGCCCTGCAAACTCAGTGGAGACTGGTAAGATGTCCTCTTTTATACAAGTCCATTTTAGAGTCTGAGAAGAAAACTTGATCACATTTCGATTCAAATCCAAAACGTGTGCTCGTGTGCGTCAGCTGTAGAAGTCGCGCAGCCGAGTACGACATCGTGGGAGGCGACCACCTCGGCTGTCACTTCTCATCCATCCTGCACAGCACCGGGTTGCAGTACAGAGACTTCATCCACGTCAGCTTCCACAACCAGGTAGGACTTTTCCCCCTAGTTGCCCCTGTCGGGTAAACTCCTCTGTGTTCAAAGTTTAGATTTCTTTTAGAGGTCAGCACCCGTCCAACGGTCTCAGCGACTCTCGTCTTTGTCGCAGATCTATGAGATCCCGTTCTACGTGGCTCTGGATCATAAGAGGGAGGCTGTTCTGGTGGCTGTCAGAGGAACGCTGTCACTGAGGGTGAGCTGGGACTTTTTTTGTGTAGATAATAGAAAACACTTCATTGTTTCAATTGTTTGCTTGTATATTATATTTCTAATTCTCTTCTTGTCAAAGATGGTTGATGTTCTTATTTGCTCTTTACTTGGTGGTACTTGGAAAGCAGACTTGCATCATCACACATTTGCTCTAGTTTACTGCTGTGCATTTGTAATTCTTGCCATTATCCTCTCACCCAGTTCCTCCTACTGTTCAGAATCACTTCCCTTTCTGTACAGAGGGCTTGGGTAACTGATAGAGTGTTAAAGGAGACTGATGACATGTAGCGTGTATTCTAAATTAGAATAGAGCTCAAATAGAAAAATAAGTGTGGTAAGGGAGTGACGTGTGTGTGAGAGTCACCACACATCAACGTAGAGAGGTTTATTGTGGTGAATATTAGAATCTTTTCTGCTCATGTTCGTCCACAAGAAAACATTTGTCCCAACATCGATTCTGATCAGAGCTTTTCATTCACATGTAGCCTTTGACTCGAGGCCAATCAGTGCTCCAGTTCATTGTTACTGACACTCTGCGTCTGTCCTGCAGGATGTCCTAACAGACCTGTCTGCTGAATGTGAGAACCTGCACATAGAAGGCGTGTCTGGAGCTTGCTACGCTCACAAGGTGAATGCACATCTAAACCCGGCGCCCTTCACCCGTCTTTAAGCGGAGAAGCTTTTCCCTGTGCAGCGTCTCGGTAGAGATTCACGCTGCTTTTTGTCCCCCTTGCAGGGCATGTGCCAGGCGGCGAGTTACATCTACAAGAAGCTGGTCAACGACGGCATCCTGAACCAGGCTTTCTCCATCGCACCGGTAAGAAGTGTAACCGGGGGTTAAAAACTACATTTCACACAGTACACACACAACACAGCATGTCGTCCTCAAAAACTTCCCACACAGCAATGTACATCCTGTGTCTGTTGACCGTTTATTTTCAAGAAATAACTTCAGCTTTTGCATCAGTAATGGATCACGAATAATCCTCTAAGTGTGCATCGTGTTCCGGTGCTTTTCAGGAGTATAAACTGGTCATCACTGGTCACAGTCTGGGTGCCGGCACGGCCTCACTGCTGGCCATCCTCTTGCGCAATTCCTTCCCCACCCTGCAGTGCTACTCGTTCTCTCCACCAGGGGGCCTCCTGAGGTAAGGAACGCTGTGCAGCGAATAAAAGAAAACAGCTGTGCTGTTGATGGACCTCTTTTCATTTGTATAACGATGACATGCTTATTAACACTGTGTTTTTAAATTATCAGTGAAGTGAAGTATGAAATGTTCACTTTAAGTATAATGTGTGATGTTTGATTATTGGACTAATCTCACTATGCTTTCTCTTCTGTATTTCCTGTAATTGCAGTAAAGCGTTGGCTGATTACTCCAAAGACTTTGTGGTGTCGGTGGTGCTGGGAAAGGATCTGGTTCCCAGGTAACACCGATGGCTTTATTTATTATGCTTAATGCTTCTGAACACTTTGTTTAATCAAAGTGATAACGCATGATATATACATATTGTGTGTTGATGCTTGCAGCAGTTTGGTTTATTGTGACGTTATTGACTGCGGATCACTGAAGGTTAAATGTATGTTTTTGTGTGAGCAGCACTGCAGACTCTCGTCTCTTTGAAGGGCCAATATGAATGTGCCGCTGTGCACAGACTATTATAGACTACTGCGTGATGGAGACGCTATATTTGTCTCTGCCCTGTTATTACAGCCACAGAGAAGGAGAAAATGAGAGCAACTCACTCGCTCCTTTTGCTTAGTTTGGTTAAAGTTGTGTTTGTCCTTTGCAGTATCCCCTCCTTCTTTTAATCGGTGCATCTTTTTCTCCAGATTGAGCATTCCCAATATGGAGGATCTGAAGCGAAAGATTCTTAAAATAGTTTCAAACTGCAATAAGCCCAAGGTAAGAACCAATCAAAGCAATGACGTGGCCCGGCGGCTGTGCGAGTCTCTAACGATGTTTCCCCCGTCTGTGTTTCAGTACCGCATCCTGCTGCAGGGGTGTTGGTACGAGCTCTTCGGAGGAGACCCGGAGGACTTCCCCACCGAGATGGACAACAGGAGGGAGGAGGAGCTGAGCCAGCCGCTGCTGGGGGAGGAGTCGCTGATGATTCGCCACTCATCATCCTATCAGAGCCTGGCGTCGGATGACTCGCCCGCCCGTACAGCCGCCCACTTACCTCTCTTCCTGCCCGGACGCATTCTGCACATCACAGAGGACGGGCCGTCGCGGAGGTTTGTCTACAGATGTAGAAGTGTTTGTGTGACTCTCGGTAATGCAGGTGTCCTCGTAAAGCCAATTCTTCTTTCATCAATTTTAAATACATACCCATCTGTTTATAATCTGCGCCAACGACGAGCAACCACAGACACATTCGGCTGAAATTGCTTTCAGTGCTTGATGTTTAGTTGACACTTCAAGTTCTTTCAGTTTATGCACTTGAGCTGTCATTCATTTGTTCAGGACTTCCATTTCACTCCTCAAATTCCTGCTCAATTCATCACCTACGACTGACGTTTCTCCTTTCAGCTGACTCTTCATCCAGCGCTCGCACTTAAAACTTCTTTCAGCACTTCCGTTTCAACCACTTCTTCTGTGATTGTTTTGCCACTTCAACGACGAGTGTTTCACAAGGATAATGCCACCACACCTATACAAACGTATTGTTCTACCAGACCACCAGATGTGTGTCAATGTTGGGAGGAAAGAGGCCTTAGACGCTTTGAAAACAGGAATTGCGAGTTGGATTTGCCACCAATAATCCGTCTTTATCTCCTTTTTTTTTTTTTCTCAGATCCTGTTTTTCCCAGGTGCGCTACCATGCCGACTGGTCGACTGAAATGGCGTTCAGGAGTATTTTGATCAGTCCCAGGATGCTCGCGGATCACATGCCCGACGCTGTGCTGCACGCACTCAAGAGTCTGAGCAGCGACAGGCCCTTCTCCCTCTGCCCGTCGTCTTTAAACGGCAACCAGCACAATGCCATCTGAAAGGCGCCGCAGAGGCCGACTCCACGATCGGTTAACATTTTGGGGCGCAAGAACTTTTCTTAAATTGCACTTTTAATTATTTAATTCAAACCATTTGTTTTACTTCAACTCTCTGAGTTACTCCATGAGCAACTTTATGCCATGATCTTTGAATGTGCTTTGTGCATAATATATATGACAGTGCTGCAGTTTTACTGTAATCATGTTCTACATTTTTATGTGTGAGTGCTGTCCGCCTGGTTTAGAGGCTAGTCACTCAAAGTGTCGGGAGGCGGTCTTCCTCATCTGTGGGGACGACTGAGGAGCAGTGGGATCCAGGGTGCGAGGATACAGGGGTAACTTTTTTTTACCTCAATGTGGACTGAAGCATTGCGTCTTCATCGTGCAGTAACTGGTTAGTCTGTCTTGTGTTTATCGTCTTGAAACATCAGGGTGAACAGTGCCTATGCATTACAGAAAAATAAATCAACAGAATTGCTTTTACAGAAGATGGCAGTGACGAGTGCAGTGTGTTTACAGTAAATGTTCTGCATTTCAGTACGATGCAGTTTAAATAGTGCATGGTGTACTGCAAAAAAAAAGATAGATGTAAGAAAGATTGTACATTGTGTTTACTTGCCATGATTATCACTTATTGTTTCAGGGAATGTATGATATTTAAGTTTGAATCAAATGATGCCTGCATAACTATTCCACATTATCAATACATTGCATTGGACGCCTTGGTGCAAATAAAAGCTCTTGTGAAGCACATGCTTTTATTTTTTTTCTTCTTGGAGGAATACAAGCAGTTTCTGAACCAAGTAAACTTATTTTTAAGGGACATTTTACAAGGCTTAAAAATGGGATTAATCTCTTGCTTGAAGCCACACGAGCCAATGGACGGGGTTGTAATAATTATGAAATGTCTCCAATGAATAGATCACTGAGGATTAGCTCCAGTTTTTCCTCTCTATCCTTCATCGGCCCTGTTTAGCATGTGACGTAACCGCGACGTCCCGTCACCAGCGCATGACATCTTCAAGGGATCCTCGTTCACTCCCAATTCTAAACTCGGACTATTCAGATCCCAGTGCAGATAGGCTGTACATTAGCAAAGTTGGCTCAACAAAATATGTCTACTTTTCGCTTTGAACGTAAGAAATCAAGTGGCGGAACAACATAACTACATTGTTTGTGCTGTAGAATGACAAGAAGGAAATGTGTAGTAAGGCAGCGACTGAAATCAATTTGCAAAGTAAATACATGTGACAAAAGTGGGACATTTAAATATTAGGGTTAGGGTTAGAGATACCACCCATGAGAGATACAGCTACAAAATAAACCAGGTTAATTTTTAATCCGTTGTTGAAACGTTTTTTTCTCCGCCCCTTAAACGTCACATGAAAGCAGCTCTACAGCTGTATGAGCAAGAGGTCACATGAAATAAACAATATTCACTAACCGGCTGACAGTGTTCACACTCATTCGCTAAAGTGTGGTGCTGTAGCTTTTTTCTTTTTTTCTTCTTCTGTATATCCGGTAACCTCTGAAATAAACTACAACCCGACGTTCTTTCTACAGTGTTTACTACTTTTCTGTGTCGTTCAACCGCGTTCATCGCAATCTTTCCGACGGCCCTTGAAGGCAGCAGCAGGAGCTCATCTGTTGGACACAGGGAAACTAATCAGGAGCCAAGTAAAGACTTTTCAGTCCTGTTAGCTGCGAGGCTAGCGAGCTTATAAAGTCAGCCGTCCGGACGACTAAGGAATACAGACTTTTTTTATGAAGTACACAGTCTCTTCTGTACAGTACACACCGTCCGAGCCATGTTTTAGGAACGCCGTTTCGCTGCACTAAAAGTAGCAAGGTGGACAGCCTTTAGGCGGCCGAAGCTTGCGGCTAGCTCGTTAACGTTAGCTGGGGAACGACGTGCAAGTGGAAGGCGAGAAAAATGGAGCTGGACGACGTAGTCCTGTATCAGGACGACTCGGGCAGCGCTACCATGATGTCCGAGCGGGTCTCGGGTCTGGCCGGCTCCATATACCGAGAGTTTGAGCGGCTCATCGAGCGATACGGGGAGGACGTGGTGAAGCAGCTGATGCCGCTGGTCGTCGCCGTGCTGGAGAACTTGGACTCGGTGTTCGCTGTCAACCAGGAGCACGAAGTGGAGCTGGAGCTGCTGAGGGAGGACAACGAGCAGCTCGTCACCCAGTACGAGCGGGAGAAGGCGCTGAGGAAACACACCGAGGAGGTGGGTCTCACCACGGAGCTGCCAAACTCACTTTATAACCCGGGATTATGGATCAGAGGCTCGTAATATGCACTTTGGCATGATTAAACCCAATACCAATATCTGGCAATATCGACTAACGTCACATATTATATCTCATTAAGCACGAATTAGTACTTTTAAAATTAAATATAGCAACCATTCCTGGCATGCTTGAAGGCACCTTAAAAAGTGTTTGTTGATACTTTGCCTCGGCCCACTATCGGTCATTTTGACAGAGGCCAATTTAAAGAATAGCTACTTTAAACCCTGTTTTAAAGAAACACAGCTTGATGGGTTTGACTCTTTAGTTTCAGAATGAGTGTAAAGAAACCCTCCCTGTACCAGAGAGCAGCTGACAGTGTTCATCACATCTGAAGCACATACTGTACTTGAGCTTCAGGTTCACACCACCATGGACACCAGATCCTCAGATATATATGCAAAACCAAATCAGGGATTTGTCAGATTTCTGCCGCCTCCCATTCAAATGTGAACCTTGGTGATGGTATTCGCCCTCTCATTTGATTTCCACCCAAATGACTGACCTATTGCCACGCTCGTCATTACTTCACCACGACAGTGTAGTCTGTGTTTGGACAGTGACACATTGCCAGCGGTAGTCCCGGTGATGTTCTACTGCACTGTATGGCAGTCTGGCTGATGCTGTAAACATCGTCTCCTGTTCCACAGTGGTCATCCAGTATTAGACTATAAATGCCAGTGTTAAAACCACAACAGGCAACACACTCCTATCTCCCAGCTTTGCTCCTGTACACACACTCCTGCTGTCATTACCTTTTCTGAAATAAAGTGACAGAGAAATAGCCTTTGTTGCCATTTCAGCCAGGCGCACCGAACCAGACTAGAAGTGGCGACAGTGTTTTTAAGAACAATGAACACACATTTAGTGAGTGGAGTCATTTACCCTTTACTGGCTATTCTCCATGTTCATCTTTACAAAACTGTTTCAATAGTAACCATAGTCCGGTCCTTTGCCTTCATCAGGTGATGATGGACTCTGTAGTTCCTGTACTTTGCCATCACACATAGCTGTAATCATTTACTTTGTGGTAAATGAAGCTAAATATGAATTGCTTTATGACGTGGATCTTCCCTTTTAACATTTAATGTGGTATGCTTTGGTACTTTGTTGAATGACTGCAGTCACTTCTCTCCGCTTAGTCTCACACACACACGGCTCTAAAAACATCCTGTGGTTTCAGCTCGAGGTTAAAATCTGTGACCAAGAAAGCTGCTGTTTGAATGTTGAATGTATTGTGTCGTGCTAATGCTGAATGCACGGTTTGTTCCTTCCAGCTTAAGATCAATGCTGTGGGCACGACTCAAAGTACTCGATTAACACAAATCTAAATGAATGGCCTCCAGATAATGAAAACCGAAACGTAAGCTGCACCTTGAGAACAAACTAAACAGAAGTTCAGATCCAAGATTCTAAAATACATAAATACAAATCTATAACTTATAATTGCCCTGTTATCCTTTAAATCAGAACGGATTGTAGATATATTGCCTCAAGGCTATTTTTCAATATTTTAGGTGTGTTTTTTGTCACTGTTAAAGGTCAAACCCACAGTATTTCTCCTCTTAATCCTCACCCACACGGTTCCTCATGTTTTGGCATGAGCAGCCCCTCCTATAAGCATTTTTAATAACCCTGAACTACTGCAGGGTTTTGCACATAATCTGCTCAATTATTTCACCAACCTCTGCGCATTTAATCCCAGCAGAATTAACTGTTGCCAACATGATTTAGACTGGAAAAATGATGGAAATATTTTAGTGAATTATTATTGTGAAGGGAAAAAAAGCCAAAATTAATTTATGTGAGTTTTGCCTCTCAGTTTTTGACATTCGACTGTTGACATTTCAACGTTGAGTAACGAGCCCTACAGGTCACAAAGCGGTGTGTTAATAATTTATGTCTTGTCGTAACACGTTGCTGAGGCTTTGGATAGACTCCTGCCAGGTTTTCCATTGCTATGTTATGGGCTTACATACAGTCTTGTTCCTTCTCGCTACTGTGTGTCAAATACCTGACGCCTTGAAGAACTAGTTCCTCACTCAGCGAGCCAACCTGTTAGCCTGATCAGTAATATTCTTATTCTTATCCAGTTTAGGAACTTGAACAATCACAACTCAGGATGTGGCCTTTATAGATAGATAGATAGATAGATAGATAGATAGATAGATATAAACTTTATTCATCCCCAGGGGGAAATTTGTTTGTAGCAGCAGCAAGTTACAGAGTAGAATAAAATATGAAGTATGGAATGCACAATATATACAGTACAATCAAATAACAGAGCAGATATTGAATTGAAGAAATCAATCACTTTAGCCCCGGTCAGAAACTTGCAGACGACAACCTCTGTTTTGAAAAGTGAAGCCAATGCTGAAGTGCCTTGAACTTGCATTCTCTCTAGTGTCCATCAGGGGGCGACTCCTCTGGTTGCATAGAAGTCTATGAGAAAATGACTCTACTTCTCTCTTGATTTATTACCTCAGTAAACATTGTAAACATGAGTTTATGGTCTCATCTCTAGTTTCAAGTCTTCTTCAATACAACATGATGTTCATTTAGTAAATTAAGAGTCAAATAGACCATAAAGCAGAGTATGCTTTAGGGCGGGGCTACCTTGTGATTGACAGGTCGCTACCACGGTGTTGTCAGGTCTGGGAGTTGTCCGTGTTTTCGTCTTAGAACTTTAACCCTTTCACAGAGTGTTTTCAGTTCATTAAAATATTATTGTATCATATTTGTTTGCCTAAAAATGTCTTATCCAGCGTTCGGTTGTACTTAGCTCCACCCTCTCGTGTCACTTCTGGTTGCAAAAAATGACGAAAACAAACGTAGTCCACAAACCAATAATTAACGTCGCAGTGACTACGTCCACTTCTTATATTATAGTCTATGAAAAGTTGACATTGCGCGCTTGAGGATATTTGTCAGGAACGAACTACCAAATACTTGGCGTTTACTGAAAATAACAAAAAAAGGTTATTTGACAGAATGTGAAAAACAGTTGTATCACTGTTTTGTCAGTCCTAGAGAGTAGCTAAATGGCAAGGTATTTTAAAGTATGGATGAATATGATGAACTTTGATGGTCAATGCAAGTCTGTGTGCGCACCGACATGTAGAGCCATACACACAACCTTGCCTCGCCTTTCCACATCTCCCTCATTTCATAATCCCTCAGCCACTCAGACATCTGTGTTGATACCAGTCTCATTTCACACGGCTAAACTGTCACTTAATCCTGCACACACTCAGACTGTTTGAATGCAAAGCGTCCCCCCCAACAACACCAAAGCAGCTACTTACAGACTGTTACTAAGCTAAGCCCATTTGGGTGACGAACCACTCTTGAAGCAAAGAGGCACATTAATCTTACCAAACAAACACATCGTACGAGCCAAATCCTGCTTTTCTCTGCTGCGAGCCCGGAGGAATACCTCCTCGGAGTAGTTTGTCTCGGCGGAGGAGAGGAAAAGGCAAGGCAGGAAATTCTTGGGGCGAAACGGCACTTCCCTCACTTCTTTTTGCCCTCTCAGGGTTATCTGCTGACCTGCAAACAACCACAGCCTACTAGCATGTAATGCCAGCTGATTGATCCTAATGGACCATTAACATGACCTCTAGTAATACACATGAGTTATACACTGTAGCATAGCCTCATATGACATGAGTCAAATTGTGTGTGAAACAGAAACATGAGGTTTTGAGCGGCGTGAAGTCGGTTGGCCGCATCACTTTGTTCCAGAATGAAACATCTCAGTAACTCCTGGATAGCCATGTAGTTTTGTACATTCATGGTCCCCAGTTGATGAATCTAACTGACGTTGGCGATCCCCCTGACTTCTGTCCTCTCGTCAGCTGTACTTTAGTGCTAATAAGCCAATGTTAGCATGCGAACATGGTAAACGTTATACCTGCTAAACATCATCAGTATATATATTTGGGGTGGGCGGGACTAAGGCCTTACTGACCCGTGTTGTCCGAGATGCCCCGTTATCAACCCACAGCCAAAAACACATGAAGGAGTTGATTTGACTCTCTGTCAATTGAGTGCCAATACAGTGGAGCCCTGTCTGAGTGGGTGCGCACTCACGTGTGTGTGTGTGTGTGTGTGTGTGTGTGTGTGTGTGTGCGTGTGTGTGTTGGCACTCGGGGACAAAGGGAGCATTATACATGCAGTGTAGGGGGAAGAGTGCATGTTAAAACGCTGGAACACTCATTCTCTGGAGCGTTGTCATATGATGAGCAGCAGTGTGAACGAGGAAGATGTTGGGAGTTGTTCTCAAAGAATGTGTTGATGCAATCGGGTTTGGTTACATGTCAGCATGCGCCACTCATGCAGTGTGCTGCTCTTTAATGGTGTTAATTGGTGTAAATCTGATGAGATTCCTGCTAAGGATCAGAAACTAAATTCAGTAACTGTTTGCGGTGTAGTTATGTCTACTAGCAGATTAGGGGGCACCCCCCCCCTGTCTGTAGTCTAGCCCAATGCTATGTTAATGCTCTTAGTAGATTTACATGGGAAATGCTGCGTTATTACCAATACCTCAGTACTCAAGGTGCTCCCAGGCCCCACTGGGCCCCCGTAAATCTTTCTCCCACAAGAACTAAATAACCTCTTCACCCCCTAACTAACTAAAATTCACAATAAGGCAAAATCTATTCATATAAAAGCCCAAAGGCGGAGAAACACATCTCGGCCCATCAACGGCTGAATTGTGTTAAACACCGAATCAAAAGCAACGTGGTGTCTTAGAGTTCACAGAAGCAGTTTGAAGAACCACCTTTGGTAGACACCTCCAGCTCTAATGCGATGTGCGTATGAAGAAGAGGCTTTTTGTATCGGGGAGCTCAGGTGATCCTCATCTCCTTGCAGATGATATCCATCCCCTGCCCAGGGCCCACATCACAAGACTGCATGTTTACAGGCCTGTCATCAGACACCTGACTCCGCCATCAGCTGAGGCATCAATAGATGATCTCCCAATAAGAGATAATGCCTCCTACTGACTGGATTATTCAACATGATCTACAGACCTGGGGTCTCATTTATAAGCGTTGCGTACGCACAAAACGAGCCCTGAAAGAGGCGTACGCACCCGCACGGAAACTATGACCAATGTAGAAATGAAACGTTAGAAGCGTCTTTACATGTATAATGATGCCTCTCACGTTTAATTTCACGTTACTTTGCACTTATATATTCTCGTTATCATTAACAGTCAAACCAGCAGTGTCGTTTGTGCTTGAACTGTAGATAACTGTGAGCACATTTCAATTGTTAAAGATATAAACCAACTCAAACCTCAAATCAAACTTCGCTTGATATTTCACCAGCGCTGTCCGCACCGCGGAGCGCAGAGGAGAGACCGAAGTACCGACACTCGTGGTCAGCTGATGAAATGATCGCCATCTGTAAAATACCGTAGCGTTAAAGAAATGCAGAACAGAGCCTCATTAGTTTTTAATAATCTACCAAAACTGTGCAGATATCCCCCAAGTACGATTGTGAGTTAAATCGCTGCGGTGAACACGACTTTATTTCTTCATTCGTGGTTCATATTCCATAGTGACAGAAAAACAACCTTGATGCTATTATCAACTGTTACTAACATGCCCATGAAACTGTGTCAGTACACACACACACACACACACACACACACACACACACGCACACACACAAGCTGTTGCCCTTTTCTGTTTTGGTGAGAAGGCTGGCGATGTGCACCTGTTGTGCAGAGAGCTTAAATGACTTTGACAATGGACAGATGCTCTATTTTCAAATTTAGTCAATAACCTCTCCATTTCAACACCCAACTCGACTTCACGCACACTGGAAGGGCTCGATGTCATCGATGGTGACGACTGTGGTCACTCAGAGCTGAAGCAGATGTCAGACTGGCTAAGAGGAGCTGACATGTCCGTCTCCTGCTGCTGCTGCTATACACTAAATCATCTCATCAGTCCCTCACTGGGAGTTTCACAAGTTTTAACAGCCCTCGTGTGAATTCCAGCGCTTCGGTTTAATAAATGCTGTGTTCCTTCCCTCCGTTTCCTCTCTTTATCTGCAGAGGTACATCACCTTGGAGGACTCCCAGGACGGCGAGAAGAAGGATCTGCAGTGTCGACTGGTGGTGTTGGAGTCGCACACGCGTCAGCTCGAGCTGAAAACTAAAAACTATGCAGATCAGAGTAAGTCCACAGACGCTGGTTTCTACTATACTTTACCACTATTATACTGGAAAGTCTAACGCACACACACACACACACACACACACACACACACACACACACACACACACACACACACACACACACACACACACAGGCCAGATACCCTGTGAGCAGCATGGACAGTTTGCAGGTCTTGTGACTGTTTGTTCGTCTGATGTGCCGGAGGGCTGAGTGACTCCCATGTCTCTACTGAATAGAGTCCATAAGTAACATACGATGAGTGTTTGCCAGCCGTGTAAGAGAATAGACCAAACATATTCCAAACCCACAAAGGTTTAGTGTGGAGTACAAGAGGGTTTTAGGGAGCTAAAGCTCTTACTTCCTTCTACATTTTTTCTTTTTTAGTAGCATTCTGTCTCTAAATCAAAGGAACGGCTAAATGTCTAAAACATTAGTATAAAAAGTGAGCGATCATTCTGTCTTTTCTCTGAGCTAGGAAAGACTTTTAATTGTCAAGGACAGCCTTTAGTCTTCCTGACGTCTCCAGAGCGTGCTCGTCTTACCATTTAAAAAAACAAAACAACCCTCATGATGTGTGCATGACTGCACTGTTGACGGTGTGTGACTGCTTGTTTTTCCACCGCAGTACCGTAACGTACGCCTCATACATGCTAATGGAAAATTGAGAGCTCTCAGCGAATGTCTTTTTATTTCTTTCGATGTGACACTTCCTCTTTTCTGTCTTTGAGTCACACACGGGGACATATTTGAACACACCGTCAGAGTAGGAGGATTTGCTGCTTGTCATATGTCACAGTAACCTGAATGTCTTTTGGTCAGCCAAAACAAGACATTTGCAGAGAGCCACCATGGGCTCTGGAACCGTATTATTGTCATTTCTTCACTATTTTCTGACATTTTACAGAGCTAACGATTAATTGAGAAGTAGAAAGAAAAATGAGCATATTAAAGCTAGGGTCGGTAATATTCTTCAAAAACATTTTTTTGTTGAAATTCTCATTACATCCCGACAGCAATCAATAACTCGCATAAAGAAATCCGGTATCAATTTCTGTCACAGAGCTGAATTAAGCCACTCCAATCATTTCATTGGTCGGTTGTACGGCCTACCTGCCGTGCTCTGCTCTCGCCGCACAGTAGTCGTGTTCGTGGTTCATGTTCATTACGATGATTTTGGGGGGGAGTGGCTTTGAAGGAAGGCCTGAAGGGACAAATAACAGTTTGTTCAGTGTTGAACCATTGTGGCCGGAACCTAACAATCACTTGTTCACCTCTAAAAGTATTTCACGTTTTTTCTTTTTTGACTTGGACATTCTTGAGCAGATCAGTTCTTTCAGCGACATATTCTGGCTTTTCGTGTGGGACTTTCCTGTAGGACCACTTCCTGTTACTCTACACACCTCCGTATGTGACCTGGGTTATTTCTGCTCCTCTCTTTAACCACTAGTTCCTCTATCGGCCCTCTCAAAGCACACTGAATCACGGTTTACAGCACTCTCTGCAGCTGCTGTTTGTACTGTCACTCTTCATCGATCGGGTGTTTTTCTCTAAATCCTGTACTTGGTTCTCGTTAAACACCCGAGAGAGAGAGAGAGAGAGAGAGAGAGAAGGGAAAGGTTATTTCTGTCTTATTAAAAACTGAGCTGTAAAGCATGAAGTATGAAGGGTCCTGAGCATGAGTTGTAACTCTCACTTTTACGGATTAAGTCAACCTTTTTGTCAGAGAACATTTTGTTTGGCTGGGATCTGAGATGGACAACGGACTACAACTGAGGCTGATGGTCGCTCTGTAGAGACAGGTGGATTGTTTATGACCTGTTGTTTTTTTTCCTTTTGAGTAGATGGTAACTCCACATTCACTTCCATTCTTCACCCCGAGGTTGCTTTTATCATTACAAACCACATGCGTAGTACATTCAAATGAAACCTTTTAGACCGCCGTAATCAGAGACCCAAGGAGCTGATCTGTCATTCAGCATAGATTTAAGTGTTTGCATCATTATTGCTGTCAAAGTCCCATCAGCCGTTGGTGATGTTGAGTGTTTGATTGACATTTTAAACTGGATTGAAGATGATTGTTTAAACGAGTTCAGAGAGGCTCTCTGCTTGGTGTGGCTTCAGAGGGGTTTGTTGATGCACGGTGGCCCTCCTCTGGCTCTGACATGTTACTGCAGCTGCTGCTCGACCACCACATCCACAACCACAGAGTTAAATGATACAAAATCAGTTTGAACAGTTTGGACCATGATTTGTCAAATAATTTCTGTATTTATATTAGTCAATTCCTATAGAACACTTGCCGTTTTGTCAGTAAATCTCGCTGCGATCCTGTGCCTTCTTTTATCATGTGTACTTTAAATAAATGTCTCTCTTTTGTCGTCCAGTTGGCAGGTTGGACGAGAGAGAAGCGGACCTCAAGAAGGAGTATAACACCCTTCACCAGAGACACACTGAGGTATGTTGTCTGTTTAGTCAACAAGGTGGTTCACCTGTGCGTGTGCTCACTCATGCAGACATACAGTGGCTCCTTTCTCAACACAATAACCAATGATGTCTGAATGTCTAAAATCAAAATATAAAATAATAATGGGATCTATTAGAGGTGGTCTCTGACTCAAATTAACCAATCACACAAGGACCTGGGTGGGGAAAGACCCCAAGAATCCCTCTGACCTGCTGAGCTCTGTGGCTCACAAACCAGCTCTGTAATGTCATGTAGTGTCCAGAGGGAAGTTGGCCCTGGAGGCACTTATCTGGCTTTATTAACTGAGATTAACTGAGATCACATGATGCAAGTGAGCTTTTCAAAAACATATAAAGGGGAAACAATCAATGCATGAATTAATTGTTCATTTGCTGCCACCCCCACTCAACATACATTATGTGCAGAAATATGAGAAGGGGGTTGAGTTGAGACTGATGTTGCTCTTTTTTCAAGTCCAGATGAAATGCAGTAATAAAGTGAACAAAATAGAGTGACAGTAGCCGTGTTTCCATTCACATATGTTGATGCACATTTTAGATTTTTTGAAGTATTGATTAGAAAACCTGTATGGAGACTGCAAAATCTGATTAAACCTCCTTAATCTTTACGCTTGCTTTCATTTTTTGTCTTTGCCAAAAAAGAGTTGATGCGCTAAATGGATTAAGGAAACACCTTTGCAGAATAAATTCTGATGTAGCCAACATTGAACTCGCATGACTGATCAGCTGTCTTCCCTGATATATATCTATATCGGCCTTGTCCCCGGACGGCATGAAACATGTCTAATACCAACTGACATGAAAGAACAATCAAAAGTTGCTCGATTTAAACAGATCCCTGTTTAATTTTTTTCCAGTTCGCAACCTCAACTTCTTCTTCTACTCTGTTTCTGTCAGATTACCGGTACAGCCATGCGTAAAGCGTAGCCTACACTGCCAACCTCTGGCCAAAGTATGCAGCCTTGTTTACGCGCTCCAAACCAGTTGATGGAAATGCGCCTAATAGGCATTTCAAAAGTTCGCTTAAAATTCGCTTGACAATTGAATGGAAACACGACGAATAAAAGGTTGAAGAGAGAACACATTTGAATGGCTGTACTGTGAGTGGTGTAGAATGGAGTGGGGCTAGTTGAAGATGATTAAAACATGAAGTATCCAAACATGAATTATGTGTCTGCTAAACCATTGGTCCGCTGTGGTCTGTTATACATTATGCATCACTAACAGATGCTCTCAGGCCTCAGCAGCAAACTGCTGATCTGAATAATGTTGAATAGAGAAGCTGTCACCTACACACTGTTGCTACACAGTCTAAAACTGTCACAGCTGTGTCTGGACACAGTCTACTTCATGTGAGTGACTGTTAAAGATGGCAGGAGTTACAATCAAATATACCGTAGTTTGGTAGCAACATTTAGTTTTGTTTCCTGAATCCCTTTTAGAAGTACCGGCTCTTTGGAGAGTCAAATACATATAATTCAGTAGTGGATTAACACCAATGTGTACCATCCAGATTGCAAAATGATTGTACAAAAATGTAACCGTCATCAATATCAGCTAATTCCCCCGACTCTCTGTGTGCTGCCTACCTTCCAGATGATCCACAGCTACATGGAGCACCTGGAGCGGACTAAACACCAACATGCAGTCACAACAGCTGAGTCCTCAGAGGCAGGCGCACCGGCCAGAACACGGTGAGACGTCTTCAATGTGGTGATTGTTTATTCTTAACATGCGTGTGTTCACCTGAAACCTACATGATAAGTCAGTCCTATGAAAGCTCTGCTCTTTAAAGCTATTATCCATTCAGATTTTTAAACTGCAGTTTAATCGATGTCACAGCCCTCATTAGGGAGCACTTACTTTCTTTGAAAGACATTTAAAGACTTTTCTACACTTTGGGTCGACACAATTTGATATACCGATTGTTAGATCGGTATATAAAAATGCATAGTGGTGAAATCGGTATCGGAAACTAAATGTTTTTATATAGAGAAGAGAAGAGAGGAGGTCAGTGTATCCTAGGAAGTCCCACGGCAGTCTAAGCCTACAGCAGCATATCTAGGGCTGGTCCAAGACAGACCTGAGCCAGCCCTAGCTGTAGACCCGAGCCAGCCCTAGCTGTAGACCCGAGCCAGCCCTAACTGTAGACCCGAGCCAGCCCTAACTGTAGACCCGAGCCAGCCCTAACTGTAGACCCGAGCCAGCCCTAACTGTAGACCCGAGCCAGCCCTAACTGTAGACCCGAGCCAGCCCTAACTGTAGACCCGAGCCAGCCCTAACTGTAAACCCGAGCCAGCCCTAACTGTAGACCCGAGCCAGCCCTAACTGTAGACCCGAGCCAGCCCTAACTGTAGACCCGAGCCAGCCCTAACTGTAGACCCGAGCCAGCCCTAACTGTAGACCCGAGCCAGCCCTAACTGTAGACCCGAGCCAGCCCTAACTGTAGACCCGAGCCATCCCTAACTGTAGACCCGAGCCATCCCTAACTGTAGACCCGAGCCATCCCTAACTGTAGACCCGAGCCATCCCTAACTGTAGACCCGAGCCATCCCTAACTGTAGACCCGAGCCATCCCTAACTGTAGACCCGAGCCATCCCTAACTGTAGACCCGAGCCATCCCTAACTGTAGACCCGAGCCATCCCTAGCTGTAGACCCGAGCCAGCCCTAACTGTAGACCCGAGCCAGCCCCAACTGTAGACCCGAGCCAGCCCCAACTGTAGACCCGAGCCAGCCCCAACTGTAGACCCGAGCCAGCCCCAACTGTAGACCCGAGCCAGCCCCAACTGTAGACCCGAGCCAGCCCCAACTGTAGACCCGAGCCAGCCCTAACTGTAGACCCGAGCCAGCCCTAACTGTAGGCGTTATCAAAGAGGAAAGTCTTAAGCCTACTCTTAAATGTGGTGTGTGTGTGTCTGGGAAGCTGGTTCCACAGAAGAGGAGCTTGATAACTGAAGTCTCTGGCTCCTATACTACTTTTTGGAACTGAACCACAAGTAGCCCTGTATTCAGGGAGTGCAGCTCTCTAGTGGGGTAATAGTATATTATAAGCTCCTTAAGATATGACGGTGCCTGGCCAGTGAGGGCTTTGTAGGTGAGGAGAAGGATTTTAAATTTGATTCTTGATTTTACAGGGAGCCATTGCAGAGAAGCTAATACAATAGCAATATGATATCTGTTCTTAGTTTTTGTTAGTCCATGAGCTGCAGCATTCGGGGTCAACTGGAAAGAAAATCAAAGAAGAAAAACAGGAAAAGGAGAACTTGAAAGCGACTGTAAAACTTTGCTCAATGACGGTATTGGGCGTTTGTAGGTAAAGATTAATGTTGCGAGAGTATTTTGACATGAAACTGTGATGAGAAGACGAAGTGTGGAAGAGGAGACCTTCATTATAAACTGCAGGAAGGAATCCAGTGGGACGGAGAGAGGCTGCTGTGTAGATCAGGGCTGTTGGTCGGCTGCTGACGTCGGAGTAATCTCCTTCCATGGGATGATGAGCCTCGTGGTTGATTGCTCACATTCACTGTAAGCGTGTGTTTGCTACCATTTGTACTCGTAGATGCCATTGGAACTATTTGTATTCTAAAACGTTCAACCTAAATACTGCGTAACTGTTTCACAAGGATAAACAAACACATTTCAATTTGAATCATGAGATAAGATGAGATGAGCTAATCCTTTATTAGTCCCACAACTGGGAAATTTGAAATGTTGATACCACAATACCTTTTAAAGCAGAGGGAGATTTTATTCAATTATTGCATTTGGACGAACAGCATTACAGCATTTATAGCCTACATTTCCATCAATTGATCTTAAACATGTCCAGAAAATGAAGAGTAACAAGACTGGCATAGTAAATTCAGATAGTTAAACATACTTACAGTATCTAAAGCTGACTTTCAATAAGTGCTTCAACTTTTTTTTTTTAAAGAACATTTTTACCATGAATGATACCAGAGTTTCTATTGGCCTGAAGCTAAAGTGGGAGTAATGGACACAATACGAGTGTTTTATCTGCGCAAATGGTCCACATCCGTAGATATGTACTTTTTGATTATGCAGCACCCTCTGACATGGACTCCACTTTGAGAATCACTGTTTTAAAACTTTTAATGTACCATAGACTTTCATGTGCATTCAGGCAGCCCCCCCCCCCTGTATTTCCTAGCCCTTCACTGTCCCCCCCTGTTAATGCAGACAACACTGCCAACCTCCCTCCCTCTTTCTCACACACACATACGCACTTTTTGACCAGTCCCCCCCCTGTGTGGCAGCCAATAAGCTGCAGCCTGAGAAGAGGCACATGAAACGAGCTGCCTCAGCACCCAAAAGAGAGATTTGGGTGGTGGTGGTGGGGGGGGTTGCCATCAGAGCGAGAGAGGGAGAGAGTCGGAGTGTTCTAGACTGACCAGCGGCAGCCGCGTCGCATCTCGGCAGAGGAAAGGAAGCGTGAAGGAGGAAGGGAAACGGTATCGGCTGCTGGATGAAGACACTGGAGGAGAGGAGCTGCTGCTGCCAGCCCCTCCCTTCTCCCTGTGGAGGATCCACTGCTCTGCTCCGTGTCCCGCCACTCTGCTTTTCATCAGTCACTGCTGCTGAAGCCACCAGGATTACTGTTTTGTGACCGTTGCTGTTTCTGCCTTTGACCCGCTGCTCTGCTGCTGACCGCCGGCTAGACGGATAGAGCATCTCTGACCTCCGCTGTAGACATACTTACAGCGGTTATTAGTGTCCAATTGGAGGTCCGCCAAGAATTTGGTGCTTCAGTGACCCCCTCCCACACACCTCTTCTGCTGTCATCGCCTGAGCCCCCCCCCCCCCAACCCACTGGTCCTGCGTTGAGGCACCGGGCCATGATCTGGGGGGGGCCATGAGCCCCGGGTGTATGCTGCTGTTTGTTTTCGGCTTTGTCGGGGGAGCGGTGGTCATCAACTCTGCCGTGCTGGTCTCTCTGTCAGTGCTGCTGCTGGTTCACTACTCCGTCGCCACCGGCAGCTTACCTGCCCTGCCTTCCTTACCCTCCTTACCCAGAGCCTGCAGGTATAACGTGCGTGTGTGTCTTAATGTATGATGAATGAACGTAACACCGCTGTGATCGGTGTCCTCCGTAGCACGCTGCCAGCTTGTAGCCATGCAGTCGCAGTGTTGCTGCCATGTGGGTGTGATATTGTCAGACAGTATGAGACTGCACTCTAAAAGTAGGTCAAGAGAGAGATGTGGGGGGGAAATAGCAGAGTCATATGTGGAAGACAACAGCACCTTTCAGATATGTCACCACAGTTTATAGCTGTTTATGATTATTCTGGTGTTTTCCAAGATGAAATGGTAGTGGAGGACCGATGCATGTGTTTTTGTTTTTCTTCCTCACCCACTCAGTTTGAATAGTAAAAGGCAGAATTGGTTACCATCAGTGGCCTGCATGTGACCTCTTCCTCTCAATATGGTGGTGTGTCCATTGTTTTTGGGCTGCTGCCGGCCTGCTGCTCTGTTCAGTGGCAGCCATTGTTCTGCTGGACTGTACAATGTTGTTTTTTCTTCATACCGAGCCACTGGCGTGAGAATAGCTGCCGGTGTGTAACCGATCTGATGCAGCGGAGGGTGCAGGGTATTTATTTCAAAGCGTTCCTTTGCATTGCTGAATATTATTAGACTTTCAGTGCTCGGAGTCGTTGTGAAACGGGAGCTTGAACACGAACACCTCCATGCAAGAGTGAGCTGGTGTTATTTATGAGAGCCGGAGAGGGTGACAGATATTTGTTCATAGTCAGTTCTTGGCTGACCTCCTAATACCACACACACGGCAGAATACAGCTCATGTCCCATGGAGACAGATACAAATGGATGTGTGTTATTGCCTGAGCTAATAAGTGGGAGAGGATGGAGTTCATGAGGCAACCAGCTTTATTTCTCTTCCCATCGCTTCAGTGCCGAGCTGTCCCAAGGGAGTCTTTGCTACAACACCTCACCGCAAAGTCTCGACTCCGACCCGTCACGCAGTTTATCTTTGTCCTAACTGATTACATTATTCTGCTTCCACCCTAAACAGTAAAGGCTGAAAAGGTTTAACTACCTGCCCATTTAATTTAGCAAAAGCAAATTAAATGTATAATCTGTCACGCAAATGATTTCAGGCTTTTGTGAAGTACAGTAGCTGTTGCACCAAACCTTCTTCATCGCGTCACACGAGAGCCTCTTCTAGCAAGTGTCTCTCTCTCTATAGGAACCTCATCACAACATGGAGAGGGAGGGTCAAAACATTCAGACTAATGAGGACTTGTCTAACCTGGTTTAGAGTTTAGAACATATCCCAGACGGTGCACTTTTAAATCGCACACTATGAATCACATCTTCTTGCACCATCTCCGTGCTTAAGGTCTCCTTAACTCCCAAAGAGCGGCTGTAGGGATGGTGATGTTGGGCTGTTGGGTTAGCAAACCCCTAACTTTTCTGTTTTGGAGCCATCGTCACACAACGTTTGTATTCGTCCAATATTTACTTTTATGATTAAACACCTGCAGAACGAATGTTGTCCCATCGGCCTCGGCTATGCTTTGTGTTTAGTGCTTATTAGCAAATGTCAGCATGCCAAACAAAGCTAGCTTATATGTAAGCATTGTCATTGTTGGCACGGTGACATTAGCATTTAGCTCAAAGCACAGGTCGGTCTCTCAGTCACTTGTGTTCTAATTTCTTACAGAATTGCTCATTTCCCTTTTGACTCATCCCTCCTTCCTTATGTCCCTGTATCCAGAAAGGAGCGTCCCATCTCCATGGGCATATTCCAGCTCCCTGGGACTGATGGTATGACCTCTGACCTCCAGAGGGAACCTGTGGACACCCCTTCTGAGCCGTGGAGATTCAACAACCTTAGCCACCCGCGGTCCAACGCCAGCCTCAAGGTACGACACGCAGCTCCACACAGTGTGATGAATTTAAACGTTTGTCTTCCCGTCACCGTCTGAAATTGGCTTGTAGTGCTTCCCACGGATCGGACTAGTGACATCATCCCCAGCTCACTTAAAAAGAGGTTGTGGAAAAACCAAACGCAAACACTCCCATGCCAGGAAAACACCACAGAACACGGTACACTTCTTTTCAGGGAGAAAGGATAGTTCAGTGTGTCCAGAATGTTTAGCAGACGCTTGTGTGTGTAACGGGGTGGCTTGGAGCCCAGCGAGCAGAGGAAGTGGTGCCATCCGGGGGCCTGCCTTTAACCTCAGGGGAGGGTGGGAAGGACAGAGTGTCTTCACATTGTTGCTGTTGGAAACCATGCTGCAAGCAAAAGGCTCCATCATGAATATTAATGAGCGCCTAATAAGTATTCATTTGCCGTTATTACGCTCGTACCGGGTCGGATGGGCATTTTGCAGCTTGCTTCATAGCTGGCAGCCAAAGTGGTTGATGAGTCCTGGAGTACAATATACGTGTCGCAGTACTTCTTTCTCACACAACTTCTTCTCGGGGGCACCAGGCACCGTCGGTGCAGATACACAGCGGTGCCTTTGTGTTTGGTCCTCTGACTTGACATTTCCCAAAGATTTACAGTCAATGATCCACTCCCCCTCACTGAGTGAAGTGGCATGTTTGTGTGTGTGAATGTTTTTGGAGGGTTGGGGGAGAGCCAGCCATTATCAGCAGAGCAGCAGTGGAGGGAAACTTCCCACCTATTGGCTGCTCAGTGTGTCTGTAGCAACAGTAAGTGGAATGAGTCCCAAGACCCAGAAACCAGGTCGGCGTCGTTGTGCTTCTATTTCACGCCTTTTTGAAGCCCATGTCTTTTTTTTTGGTTAGATGCCTGAAATAACTTGTGGTTAAAACAAGCTTAATAGATTTGAATGTATTGTTATATGACTTACTTCAGTCAATAGCAAAATGTGAAGCTTTTACATGTCTTACAAAAGGCGGTTGCTACCAAGTGGCTAAATGAGACGACAAAACGTCATCACGGCGAGCACTAGTTCTCCTCTACGGTGGTGGCGTGAAGTCATGTGACCGTCTAGTTCCTTTATAGCTTAACGTTAGCTTTTCTGCCTATTGTATTCACGCTTTAAAATTCATAAAAGTGATGTGTAAGTATCATAAACTTCTGTTTGCCACAGAGCTCGATTTCCGCAATAATCCAAAAGCCAAATAAAACCAAAAAAAACATTTGATTTTTGTCAAGGGAACCAGTGCGATGCCGGGTTAGCCTCCACAAATAGATCATCTCTGCAGCACTCTATATAATGATGGCAGCATGCAGGTATAAAAAGGAAATAATCCCATCAGTGTTCAGAGAGCTGAACCAGACACAAGACAAAGAAATATATTAAAGGAAAAAAAACAGCTTCATTCTGTAATATTATCTCATTCAATGTGTTCAAGGTGACCGAGGGATCCTTCCGTATGCATGCTTTGTTGATGTCCTGAGTGATCCTGTTCCATCAGGCCCTGTGCTATTTATAGGACTGAAGCCGCTGGCATTAACGGATCAAAACAATGAAATCCTGCGTGCCACAAAGGGCTGCTGAGAACTAATGACATGTTTGATTAGTGCTGGATATGCTGTTCATTTTCACCTTGTGTACTAGAAGAAGCCATGTTCAGGCTTTGTTTTATGTTCCTGCACACGTTCAGACCAGTGACTAAAGGAAAACTGTTTCCCTGTTCTTTTGAGTTGTTCTGTATAATATAATTAAATATGAACTTTTTTAGTTTTTTTGCTTGAAATAAGAAGGAATGAATGTTAGGAAATATTAATGAGCAAGGTGTTTAATATACCCTCAGTTTGAGGAACACTCCTCTCCAATCAGAGTGGAAGGGGAACGTTCGAAGGAGAATTTGCCCGATCGGGAGGCTGATCAGGACCAGGTAGACCTGCCTGTCACTCATGGAGAAACTCAAACCATTACCGTTGTTTTGCAGACGTTGCTGTGGTGTTATTAAATACAGCGATGCTAACATAATGGCTATACCTCACAGCTAATAGAAACTGCACGATGCTGACCTGTTCCCGTTTTGTGTTTCAGCTGGCCATAAAATGTACGTTTGTTTTGTGGGGTTTTTTTTGGCATGTTTTAGTAGGAAAAGCAGATGTGTAATCAATAACCGTAAAAAGACTGCCTTCCATTTATGTGGTTATCAGTGGCTCATAACTTTTTATAACGTCAGGATTTACATGCATATCTTAAAGGTAACGTGTGTAGGATTTAGGGGGTTCTATTGGAAGAAATGGAACATAATATTCATAACAATGTATATTCACCTGAAACTAAGAATTGTTGTGATTTTGGTTATGTTAGAACAAGCCCTTCATATCTACACAGGGAACAGGTCCTCTTCACAGAGACCGTTACGTTTCTACAGTAGCCCAGAAGGGACAAACCAAACACTAACGAGAGCCTTTCACCGTATTTGTGACGTGAGCCGCAGAGTGCAACACCGCGATGACTCTCCGTCTTCGTTAGCGCAGTCTTGTAAAGGGAGGAGTTAGCTGTATTCAGTTGGTTGCAATCTGCAACCTCACCGCTAGATGCCACTAACTCCCACACACTGGCCCTCTCAGGCTGTTTTGACACTTCATCACAGTTTTGATTGTGGTTGCACATTAGCAGAATGGATACGAGTTGTGTCTCGGTTGCATGATGTGGTTTGGTTAGTGTTGGTTTGAGCTGCTCACTGTTTGACGCAGTTGGTTTTAACATTTTATTTTTGACTTAGTTCTATTTAAAGAGAAGAAATGTACATTTATGTGTTAATGCATTTTCCTGAAAGATTCCTCAAAGTTTGAAGTCATTGTCCACTTAATGGCTTATTTCATGAGCTTACTATTGAATTTTCAATAGATTTTGCAATCTATGCAGCTGGGAGGAGGTTGATATTAATAAGCAAATAAACACGTATTGTTGACTTAATGGAGATCATAGTTTTGTCTTTTGTTTTCCCCTGGCTCTCTTCTTCTTCTCCTCCTCTTCCTCCACCTGAAGGATGAATTGTCCGGTTTCAACCGCGGAGGCTCCAAGTCCAGTACTCCAGCCAACCAGGGAAGTGTCTCCAAAAGTGGAACTCCTGTGTCCTCACAAGGTGGAGGCTCCAAGTCCAACACCGCCACGTCCTCTCAGGGTGGTACCTCTGAATCCAACACCCCCACGTCTACACGCAGCGCTAACTCTCAGTCCACCACGCCGCTATCGCCTCGCGATGGAGCGTCCACGGGAACGAGTCCGGCGTCCAGCCTGGGCGGAGGGTCTGCCTCCGTCACACCCCTGTCCACCGCTGCCTCCGATGTTGCCACGGAGTCTGCGGAAGGGGAAGTCTCAGACGGGCTCAAGAAGAACCTGGACTGGAGCAGGGGAAAGCCGGAGAACAGTAAAAACATCGCGGCAGTGCAAGAGGGACAGCAGAGTCAGCATGGACGTGATGGTCAGGACTCTGCCTTTAAAACGCGTCTATCATGTTCACACATTTTAACATCAACATCTAGCTCACTCATTCTTTTTTAAATCTCTGCTGGTTGTATTAGATGGAGCAGACAACCGGGAGAAGTCTGAGGTGCAGGCCATCATAGAGTCCACCCCTGAGCTGGATATGGACCTCGATGGCTTCAGAGGAGCAAGGTACAGGACTCGTGATCAGACGTTTTATCATCGTCTAACTATAAAGCGAGGAATCTCTCTCTGTGTCCTTCTCATATCCCGAGAACCGTTCCATCCGATCCGCTCAGCACTTCACATAGAGTCCAGCATGTCGTCCGCAGCGAGCCTCTACATTCCAGTTGGAATTGAACCAAATTGTACCAAATTGTTTTAAAAGTGGCGTTCACATTTATTATGATCGCAATATTTTGCTAATTAGCCATATTCAATATCATTCCCCCTTCCCCCGATGATCCTCATTTCCTCCCCTTCTTGTTTCACATCTCCTCCCCCGCCCTCCTCCTCTCCGTCCAGCACACCAACTAAAGGTGGCATAGAGAATCTGGCCTTCGACCGCAACACCGACTCTCTGTTCGCGGAGCTGTCATCCGCAGGCAACGACCTGATAGGAGACGTGGACGATGGAGCCGACATGCTGGGTAAGAAGCCTCCCTGACTCGATGTCATAATGCCATCAACGTCTCCGCTTTTACAAAACCGTTATAACCTCTGAATCGTCTTCTCCTTTGGCTGCCGGGGTTTGTTTCATCCTTACAGATGACTTTTCTGGTGTGTATCAATAGATTCCCCGAAGATCTCGTTACCAGCTCCTTATTCTCATCATATGTGTCCTTGATTCTGTGTTCGGTTCCCTCTGTGACTTTCTGATGGATGTGCAGAATAGTGAATAGTGCTCCTGTGTTGTGAAGGGCAGTACCACCATAGACTAGAGATTCACTTCAAATGAGACTATTTAACTTACTTACAGTCTCATGAACCTCTTCCTGATTTGTTGCACGACCCTCAGACTACAACTTTCTAGGTAAGACTGAGAACAATAAGTCACTGAGTAGGATAGACATAAGAACCACTTCTTTACTGATGAGATCTTTCCATAACATGTTTTATTTTCCCCTGTTATGACGGAGCACACGATGAGATGTCTGTATTCACATTACGGGTCATCATTTTCAGGTATGGGTCGGGAAGTCGAACATCTCATCCATGAGAACGCCCAGCTGCTGGAGACCAAGTTAGTGATCAGTAGAACTTTCTTCTTTCCTTTTTTTAAAGCCATCTTTGACTCACGTGCCTCATAATAAAAAAGAAAAAAAAAAAGACAAACACTTAATGAAAACTTGTAACACTGAAGTAACTCCATTACCTTTGCAGACATTGCTACATTAGTGGGTCATGTTACATCCCTATTTATTCTGTTTATGCTTGTTGCCATCGTTTCTTGCTCATGCACTTTGTGTTTGGCATAAGCACTCATTTTTCTTTTCTTTTTATTCAGCCTTCATTTAACCAGGCTAGTCCCATTGAGATCAAGGATCTCTTTTACATGGTCAAGAATAACAGCATCACAGAGTTTAACATCAAAAACAACACCTACATTTGAGTAACATTAAAAATGAAATAATAATAATAATAAAACATTTGCAAACACTTTTATTAAATCAAATATCTAATCAGCCAATCACGTGGCAGCAACTCAATGCATTATGTAGACCTAGTCAAGAGCATCTGCTAAAGTTCAAACCAAGCATCAGAATGAGGAAGACTTAAGTGACTTTGAAAGTAACATGGTTGGTGCTCCCAGACCGGCTGGTTTGAGTATTTTCCTTTCATACACTGACTTTTGCCATGCAAGGTGCCAACCTGCTCATCAGGGTCAGTGTGGGTCAGTGCGGGTCAGTGCGGGTCAGTGCGGGTCAGTGCGGGTCAGTGCGGGTCAGTGCGGGTCAGTGTGGGTCAGTGTGGGTTAGCGTCTCGCTCACAAGAACACTGGAGGAGCCGGGGCATCAAACCAGGAAGCTTCTAAATGACTAGACGACCGCTCTACCTCCTGAGGCGTGCCACCTAGAGAGAGCGTGATTTGAAATCGATGCACATCAAACCGCTAATTGACATGTTTAATGGTAACAAATGCTGTTCATTGGCATTGAACCCAACATGACCCACCTCTGTATCACTGCTTGTAACTGTGATTAAGTCCTTTTCCAGGAGGTGCTGCTGGGTGTTGGTCTGCGTCTAGCTGCACTTTATTCTAAAGATTGATATTGGTCTCAATGCAGGACTGTGCTGCCACCCTGTGTTTAGTGCCGGTATCACATATTGAATGTACATGTGTATTTGTTTCCAGAAATGCTTTGAACGTGGTGAAAAATGACCTCATAGGACAAATAGACGAGCTGTCTTGTGAGAAGGAGGCCCTGCGAGGTGAGCTGGATGCCGTCACTCAGGCCAAGTCCAAACTGGAGGACAAGAACAAAGACTTAGAAGACGAGCTGAAGAAGTGAGTTGGTTTGGCTTCAAAACACATGAATACATGTCCATATGTACGTGTCCACATATTGCATTTGAGTATCTATTACTGTTTAAATGTGGTGGCGAAAGACTTATGATTTGTGTGCTCGCTTGCAGGATTCGAGCAGAGCTTGAGGACGCCAAACAGAAGGTCAAGAATGACAATGAGGATGATGTGAGTCCTTGATATTTGTTTTGATCTGAGAGACTGACACACCTGTATGGATTAGTGGCAGCAGAAGTACGTTGAACCTGTTTGTAAGCGTCTCTAAATCTCTGAATATTTCAGTGCCAATGAAGCTTAGTGGTCCCTTTTTAAATAGCTCCGTAGCCCTCATATTGATCATCTGAATTTAAATAAAATGAGCATGTGTCATACGTATTGAGTGCATTGGATAGTGGTTTGGTGTTCTCATGCTGGTGTTGTGCCTGCAGAGCGATGTGCCCACAGCACAGAGGAAGCGCTTCACCAGGGTGGAGATGGCCAGAGTCCTGATGGAGAGGAACCAGTACAAGGAGAGGCTGATGGAGCTGCAGGAGGCCGTCAGATGGACAGAGATGATCCGGTAAGACAGCAGCAACGGAGGCAAATGGTGGACAATATGAAGTACTCTAGGGCTGAACAAATGGACCAACATATCTAGTTTCTGATGTGTGGGCTCCATGGCATTAAAGAAGATTAGATTCCACCAGTTCTAATGACTTTGTATCTGTTGTTTCTACATCTAGGTCTATTCAGCTAGAGAGAAACGTCAAAGTAACTAGTTTTCTATAGAAGAAATAATCCATTTAGCTCACATGTATTACATTAGTGGTATACTGGACAGTAATCAATAGTATTCTCATATAATGATGACATTCAAAAGTGGAGTTGTATAGAGTGGTGGAGGTAGAAGTACTACTAGAAATACTCCAAAAGTACTCCATTACAAATACAAGGCTTGAATTCAAATGATTACTAAAAGTAAAAGCAAAGTATTGGCATGAACCTGGACTCAAACTATCAAAAGTATCAAAAATAGAAGTACTCACGATGCAGAATGTCTCATTGTATGTGTTGTATTATTGTAGAATATGATATTATTCTGTTTTTATCAGTGACAAATACATGTAAGAGCATTTTAATGTTGTAGTTATATACTACTAGGTAGATTAGTAGTATAGCACTGCATCATATTAGATAAACATATGTGATTTTGTTAAATGTTAAAAGCAACCAGTAACTAAAGCTGTCAGATAAATGTACGAGAGTAAAAGTACAATATCTTCCTCAGAAATGCAGTATAAGTGGGAGGTAAAAGTATTTCAAAAGTCTACTCGCAGTACTTAGTAAATGTACTTAATTACTTTTCACCACTGGTTACTACTATGACAGTATGCAGCCACTCTGTAAAGACAAAGTCAGACACTTTGATATCTAACTGATTGCATCTAATTGAGTTTTCAGTTCACAGTTTTAAGGTAGTAATCCTAAACGAGGTGTTCTCGGTTTAACTGGTGGATTGTGATAACTGACGTGAGGCGATCAGCTGGACGTATGCAGTAGAACACTTGTCTTGTTAAGTCTTTTCATGGACAGCAAAAAGATACAGCACACAACTCATTCAACAATAATTCACAGAGATGTTTATTCCCCCACAAAACCACCTTTGGCCAAGTGTAAGTAGTACATGACTACTAGTGCACGGAGCTTGTTACCCGGACAAAGACGAGATTTAGTGTTTGTGTTGCCAGAAAATTGCACTCTTTGAAATAGAAACAATGAATCATTCAGTCCTAATATTACATCTGTGTGTCATCCTACACTGCTATGATTTCATGATTTGATCATGAAGTACCGCTGCAATTGAAAACCGTTGCCCGTTTCTTAACGCACCCCCCACGAAGGGGGAATGTAACGCTGTACTATAGAAGCAAAATTTCATCCGAATACGGTTTCAAGTAGAAGTGAAGGAACTGACTGTGACGCTCCTTCTAAAGCATTCGGTTTGATTCAAAGTGAATTGTGTCTCTCAGGGCGTCGAAGGAGAACCCAGCTCTTCCAGAGAAGAAGAAGTCCAGCCTCTGGCAGTTGTAAGCTCCTCTTTTCTTTTCACTCGAGCTCTCAAATACCAACCACAGTGCGACTGCTGTGTTATTGATGCGTTTCATTTTGCCTCTCTTTTGTATTCCATGTTGTGGGGTTGTTGTCCCTCCAGGATGTAGGTAAATCTTTGACACGTTAACCGTGTCTATCTTAAGCTTCCGATTGTTTTCCTCTTGAAAACAAACTCTTAACAGAGGAGAGCCAGCCAGGAAAGGGTGGCTCTGATCTCAGATCTGAGCTGCTGTACTGTCATGATTGTCTTTAATTCATTTGGAATAAAAAACATGAAAAATAGGATCTGGGTTAAAAAAATACCGAAGTAATCGTTTTCTAAAGAAAGTAAACATCAAGCATGACAGAAGCTTTTGAGAGAACTGAGATTGGGAGAATGCATTTAGAGCAACAAAATCTGAAAGACCTAATCTCTGTGATCTGAGCCCGGCTCTCCTTCGTTGGGTTTCATAAGGAATGGGTTTGGTTTGAAGGACATTGTTCGGGGCAGGTCTTTGGGACAAACTCTGATAAATCCACTATCTCTCCTGCCCTGTTTCTGTTTGTCCCTCTATATTCTTCCTTAATTTTGTGATGTCTGTGTGCAGGAGGTGTGTTGGGTCGGGGGGGGGGGATATGGAGATGGGAGGGAAGGCAGGAATATGGGTGGAAGCAAGATAAAATAAGATAATCCTTTATTAGTCCCACAGCGGGGACATTTACAGCAGATAAACTTACCAGAGCCCTTTTTCTTATATTTAAGTTACAGACTTGAAGTCTCTGCTATAAACGTATTCATTTGAAACATGCTTAGCAGCTGTTTCTGTATATAAACTGACAAATATAATGAGATGAATAGCGTTCGCTCTCACTGTAGCGTTAGGGGGAAATGAAAAGTGTCATTGTCCAGTTCTGCCCTGTGTTGTTGACTAACGTCCCAGTTGGTGCACAGTATTAACCCTGCACTGAAGCGTGCTCTGGTGCTTTGCTGTTTAGGAGACAGATCAATGTAATCAATGTCGGCTACCCGTATGAACTCTGGCATGGTGTGTTGGCGTGGGGAAAATGGACCCTTTTTTTTTTTACCCGTACATGTTGAACCTCACTTCTGTCGCTGGAGCTACTGCTTGTGTCCACCCCTCTATACGTTTGTCTGTGTGCTCCTTTCTCTTTTTCCCTCCCCACTTCCCCGCCCTTACACTTCCAGTTTCAGCCGTTTGTTCAGCTCGTCGGGCGGTGTGCCCAAGAAGCCGACGATGGAGGCCCCGGTGAACGTCAAGTACAACGCGCCCACCTCTCAGATTCAGCCTACCGTCAAGAAGAGGAGCAGCACCCTGCAGCAGCTGCCCAGTGACCAGAGCAAAGCCTTCGATTTCCTCAATGAGGAGTAAGTCCGTTTAAAATGAATTCAACACATCGGAAGCATTAAAGTCACAGAGAAATGAGTTCCCCACGTGGGTCCATGCAGCACTGATGATGCAACTCACTCCGGTCAACCAGACATGTTTAATTGGCGCGACTTGCAGCAATGTCTCCAACAACAATGACACTATCAAGGTCACTATCATGCTGAAATCACATATCTGCTGTCATACAATCCTGTGGTTGGTTGGTTTGCTCTCAACCACAAATGAGCTGCACCAGAGTCCGCTTGGAAGCCGACTCGGTTCGGTTGTTTGGTGAGCACCGTGGTTCCATTGACAGCTTTCACACCAGCCCGTAGGAACCGTACTAACGGGTCGATCGCACCGGAGTTGGTTTTGACCGAACCAAAGGGCTTGGGTGTGAAAGCACCCTCTATGTCGTTTTATTTTTCGCGGAAAAACCCCAACTGTCCAAAAATAGCCATCTTTGTTAGTGAGCCTCTGTTCTGTCCCACAGAGTGGCCACCGATAACGTGGTGTCCAGGCGGGATCAGAAGAGGGCCCAGTACCAGCAGGTCAAAGCCCACGTTCAGAAGGAGGACGGCAGAGTGCAGGCTTACGGCTGGAGTCTGCCGAAGAAATACAAAGTAAGGAGATGAGCGCAGGCGCTGTGGCAGTAGCCCTTCTTGTCTCCTGTTGTCACTGCTACAGTTTGTCTGTTCTTCTTCAGGCGACGGTAGATCTGTTGTGATGTTAACTGTAATAGAAACGAGCTGTAATGCAGTGGTGCCGTTTGTTGTCTTTCAGTCCAACGGTGGTCAGACGGAGAGTAAGGTGAAGAATCTGCCTGTTCCCGTCTTCCTCAGACCACTGGATGAGAAAGATGCTTCTGTGAAGGTATTCCTTATAATAACTGTAATAACATACAACATGTCTTGTCAGCTTTTATCTTCAACAGGATCTATAGGCAGAAATGGAATCTAATATAAACTTTGTTTTCTTTAGTGTATAATCACCTGAAACTAAGAATCGCTGTGTTTTTGTTCCCTTACAATGAGACGGTTATACCTGCATACGGTAGAAAGAACATCGTTCCTAGTTTTAGCTCTGGTGTATTCTGTCGATGCAGTGATACATCTCCTGCGTGTCTCGTTGTATCTGTCTGTGCTCCAGCTGTGGTGTGCTGCTGGTGTGAACCTCTCCGGAGGTAAAACCAGAGACGGAGGTTCCATCGTTGGGGCCAGCGTGTTTTACAGTGACGTGCCTGGACCAGAGAGCTCTAAGAAGGAAATAGGATCTCAGAGCAGCCTGGATAAACTGGATCAAGACCTCAAGGTACACACACACAAGGACACATGGTGATGAAGCTAACCCTATAATGAAATGCTAGATAACTCACGTCACACTTCTTCTGTTCGTGGTTTCAGGAGCAGCAGGAGGAGTTGCGGCAGCACGACGAGATGTCGTCGCTGGTTTGGATCTGCACCAGCACCGAGTCCACCACCAAAGCTGTGGTCATTGACGCCAACCAGGCTGGAAACATCCTGGAGAGCTTCTTCGTGTGTAACTCCCACGTCCTCTGCATCGCCAGTGTTCCAGGTCAGCGGACGAGTACATGTGCATCTGACGGCTGCGGCAAGAGCGAGATTTTATTACTGCTGTCTGTTTGTAACTGGCTCGCTCTGCATTCTGCGGCCCACAGAGGAGCTGCGAGGGAGCGTCACAGTGTCTTATTCATGATTTATGCACGTGTGTGCTGCTTTTATTTAGGTGCAAGAGAGACGGACTACCCAGCTGGCGAGGAAGTCGCTCCGAACGCCGAGACGGGACCGGCGGGTGACGCCAGCTCACCGGCGACCGACAGCAGCTCGGCGTGTGGCGATGGCGTGCTGGGAGGCATCACCGTTGTGGGCTGTGAAGCAGAGGGAGCAGCAGCCGTTCCTCAGACAGCAGACAGTCCAGGAGAAGAAGGAGAAAGTGGTCAGATGTTTACTGTTTGATACCTTTTTTCCTGACATTAGCACGTGTTCTCTGTGATCAGGACCAGTATTTATCTATTTATTCATCTTCTCCGACTCTCCTAGAAATCACTCCGATAGTGAATCTTGGACGAAGAACACGTCATCTCAAAATGATATTTATTCATGGGTTAAACCATAGATGTACATAATTTAATTATGTAATGTTCACATTGCACATGCAGTGAGGATCATTAAAAACATGGGATTTGTCACCTTTCAAATACACATCCTGTTAACTTATGCGTTCTTACAGGTGGGGTATGAACATATCTCTTCAATACAACATCGATAAGTTTCAATTAATTAGTTATTAAATAATAAACCCACAATGTGCGTGAATGCAGCTCGTTGTTCATACAATATGTGAATGAATTCAATTATCTGAGAAGCTGCACAAGCGTTTAATTAAAAGTTAAATTAAAATGAAAAGTTTAATTAAGTTTAATGCACAAACTGTTGATTGTGACCGAGGCGAGTCAGCGCTGTTTCAAAGCTGCGTCTTCACTGTAGCTGTGAGATTAAGCTGCTGAGAGCACACGCTGTCTTTTGCATTCGGCACAAGGCCCATCAAAAAACAATAGAAGTCTCCTCAGAATGTGTGTGCATGTCTCTTGGCCACTCATCTGGATCTCTCCTAAGAAAGATGTTAAAACTTCTCGGCCTAACAGTAGGACCAAAAATGCATCAATCTGAGGATCTGTAGGCTGGTTAAATCTGTCGTCGGAGCATCAACACACTAACTGTTCCACCTATCTGGCACCGACAGTAATAAGGCTGAAATGACAGCATACATGTTACTTCCACATAATAGCCTGCCCAGTTTACTAAGAGATGACCCTCTCTACAGAATCCCGACCAGCAGAGGAAGCCACCGAGGCGACGGAGGCCAGCGCAGGGCCTGCAGACCAAAGAGAGAGCCTGAGGGGGGCCTACACCGAACACGTCTTCACTGATCCACTGGGAGCTCAACAGACAGCAGAGGCTCCAGCCAACTACTCTCAGAGGTAACACCGGGAGGCCCAATGTCTGTCCAATAAAAACGTGCAATTTCATCAGCACAACCATAAACAAAACCCCAGTGAGCAACAACATCAAAGCACCGTAAAAACCATTCATCTGGCACATATAATTTGGCAGTGAGCACAACCGGTCAAACGCTGCCTCTGTAATTAATCCGCGCTGTCTCCGATGACCAGGGAGAGTGACCTGTTGAAAGACGGCGTGAGTTCAAACCCCGACGCGGAGGAGCAGGACCTGATGAGAGAAGAGGCTCAGAAGATGAGCAGCGTCCTGCCCACCATGTGGCTCGGGGCGCAGAACGGATGGTGAGTGTCAGCGTCCGAGTTGCCCCGGCGCACTGCACCGCAAAGTCAAGACAAACTGATGATGGAGAGAACTTTTTCTGATTCCAGCGTGTACGTCCACTCCTCCGTGGCCCAGTGGAAGAAGTGTCTCCATTCGATCAAGCTGAAGGACTCTGTGCTCGGCATAGTGTAAGTACGCTGGATCAGACGGTGGACGTCTTACCGCTTCACTCTCATGCTGCTACTTTTTATTTTTTTCAAGCTGTGTTTTCAGAAGCATTTGTTTCTCTTCCCACAGGCACGTGAAAGGCCGTGTACTGGTGGGTCTCTCCGATGGCACTTTAGCCATTTTCCACAGAGGAGTAGGTAAGGCAACACGAGTCCTAAAACAAACGAGTGATATTCACCGGATTTATCTGTAAATGTAACCGTGCATCTTGACGTCCTTCGTGTGTGGCAGACGGACAGTGGGATCTGACCAACTACCATCTGTTAGACCTGGGGAGGCCGCACCACTCCATCCGCTGCATGACCATAGTCCACGACAAGGTGTGGTGTGGCTACAGGAACAAGATCTATGTGGTGCAGCCCAAAGCCATGAAGATAGAGGTATGACAAGTCTCAAAACATCTCAAAGCCATAAATGATCTGCCTCACTGGTTCGTTGATCAACGTCACACTTAAGTTGCTCCCTGCATATGTGGTTCCCCTTTGCAGAAGTCGTTTGACGCCCACCCTCGCAAGGACAGCCAGGTCCGTCAGCTGGCCTGGGACGGTGACGGCATCTGGGTGTCCATCAGACTGGACTCCACTCTCAGGCTGTTCCACGCTCACACCTTCCAGCACCTTCAGGACGTCGACATCGAGCCCTACGTCAGCAAGATGCTGGGTCAGTTCAGCGCTTTCTTTGCAACGACGGACTCTCGTCAGGCGCAGACGGACTCTGGTGAATCAGCTTTGATGTTGTGTTCTTTTCTTTACGCAGGTACGGGGAAACTAGGTTTCTCATTTGTGAGGATCACGGCGCTCATGGTGTCAAGTAACCGCCTGTGGATCGGCACTGGAAACGGAGTCATCATCTCCATCCCGTTAACAGAGAGTGAGTTCGGGAGCTAGACTGGTATCTTTTTCTTTTTACGGGGATAAACTTCTATATGGACACACACATTCACACTGTTTCTCTTGTTGCTGCCTTTGTATTTGCAGTCCCTCATCACCACTATCACTCCACATTTTGTAGTAACTCAAATGTCTGGAAAAGTACTTAAAGGGATAGTTCAGATTGTTTGAAGTGGGGTTGTATGAGGTACTGAAACAGGAGCAAAGTAATGTACTGCGCCCTCCTCAAATAATCAATAACAGTTTAAGTGTACGCTATATTTAGAACAGTTTCCCCACTTTTACTTTGCAGAGCAGCAACTCCCGTGTTCTATAAGGTAAAGTGACTCGTAGCCAGTGGCGTCTTGTGGCTTTGAAGGGAGCATAGATGATAATAACCGCTTCAGTTCTCTGTCAGAACCTCTTACAACTATCCCTTATATAATACATGCAACAATAATATCACATTAGGTCCACACAAAGTGCGTATTAAACATTGTCCTGAAGGTGGATTTCACAGACGGAGCGTTTTGTTCTGCCTCTTCAGTCTCTCTCTCTCTCTCTCTTCCATCGCTCTGTTAGCAGCGAACAAGGTAACCAAGGCAGCGGCGAGCAACCATCCAGGAAGCGTGGTTCGTGTCTATGGCGACGACAGCAGTGACAAAGTGACAGCCGGGACGTTTGTTCCGTACTGCTCCATGGCTCACGCTCAGCTCTGTTTCCACGGTCACCGAGACGCCGTCAAGTTCTTCACCGCCGTCCCAGGTAAACAAACCCAACCGTTTCTTCATATCCCAGTGGTATTCATTAACACTTTAAGACCTCTCAAATACATCCTTTTGTACACTTGTAAAATGTGATGTGATTACACAATGTGAGACAATCTTCTCATGTTATTAAATGCAGATTATAAACTAGTGCATCAGAGACCAGCGGTCTCATTAAGAACACAGTTTACAGATGAGATAAGAAGGTCTGTCCCAGATAAACACAGTCTGGACTCGTTTGGTGTTATTCACAGCTTGTGGCTCTGTGCTCTCAGGTCACGCAGTTCCATCTGCGTCCTGCGGAGCCGAGGCAGCAGGTGACAAGACGACAGACGCCGCGGCTCAGGAAGGAACCAAGTCCGTGCTGGTGATGAGCGGAGGAGAAGGCTACATCGACTTCAGGATGGGTGAGTCTTGCTACATGTAGTGGATAAAACCCGTCCAGAGACACGCGTGACCGTCTCTCTGTATGTCTTCAGGTGACGAGGATGGCGAGGCGGAGGAGGGCGAGCAGCCCCCCGTCAAGCTGCAGCCCTTCCTGGCTAAAGCCGAGCGCAGCCACCTCATCGTCTGGCAGGTCCTCGCCAGCGACGACTGAACTCTGACCTTCGGGGACCCCCCCGAGGCCCGATTTGCCTTTTCTCTCAAACGGGCCGCCGTGGATGGAGGAGTTAATGTGGACGACTGCCTTCTACAGACGCAGTTTAATCAGCACTTTGTTTCCTACTGAACGATAACAAGCAGGAAGTGAGAGCGTACTCGGTGGTAAACTGGACTAGAGCAGTGCAAACAGATTCACACAAACTGCATGTTGTTGTTTTTCTTATTTGTTCCTTTGAAAAAAATATATATTTTCTGAATTTGAATCTGTTATAATGCCTCTTCTCTATCTTCTAATATCCTTTGAGGTAAAGCTGTTATTGGATACAGAACCTTTTATTCTATTTCTTCAGCAAATCTAATGAATTTTCCTCCTGACATTTCCGGGTTCCCATCACTCAGTTCTCTTGTTGTGTTCGTGTCGGAGTCGACATGAAGTCAGTCGGTCAAACAGAATAATCACCTGTGAGCTCCCCTGTTGCCCTCTAATAATGTAAGACCGGGGCCATCGAGTGTGGGAGCAAATCATGAGCGCCTCTTGATGAATCCCAAATCCTATTTCATGTTGTTGTTGTTTTTTGGGGGATTTTTCATCCTTTGAGAACTTGGCTTTTGATTGTATGCAAGACAAATTGAATTGATTGCCGGTTGTCTCCTGGTCAGGACTTGTTTAAGTCAAATGCAAATACATCAGCTTCATCTGGTCAGCACGGCCCCGCAGTGATCCTAACATTCAAGATGCAAGTCCCAGTTTCTGCCTCTCATGCGAGCTTCACCATTTACATTCCAGTCGCAGAGCAAAGCATCCGATATTCAGAAAAATACATGTTCTGATGAAGCCCAGAGGGTTGCCTAATAACACTTACCTCTGTGCTGATGATATTCCATCTGCTGCATGACAGAAGCAGTAAGTGTCGCTAAACACGCGGTTCACCGTCGCCATGTTGAGAGCCATTGAGAGGCAATCGAAATGCTACCGACCTCGTGTCTTGGACCTTTACCTCTCTAGATCCCCTGACTTTACATCTAGCGTCATCATCAGGTCAAAATATTATTGTGTCCAATACTGTCGATCCCATCAGCCTCTGCTGTGCTTCGTGTTTAGTGCTAATTAGCGAACGTTAGCATGCTAACCTAAGACGGTTACCGTTACCATGGTCAGTGTGAGCATATCAGCATGCTGACCTCAGCATTCAGCTCAGAGCACCACTGAGCTGCGAACATGTCCGTCATTGTTTTTCAGAATATCCGCTCTGTGACTTGAACGTATTGATAACACATTAGAGGCACAAACTGGAGCCGAAGTAACTCGGTGACTGACAGAATCCCACTCACGAAACCCTTAATTATGAAATGAAACGCAGCAGCAGCAGCGGCTACCACCACGCGCTGTAAATCTGCCCGTCCTTGACGTCCGTTTTGGTTGCGAGGCTGAAAGATTTGCAGACTTGTATTTAATCCAATACATCACGAGGATGCTGTCGGTCCTCTGCTCTCAATCTGAAAACCAGCTTGTAGACACTGTAAAACAAGGTGTCGAGGCTTGAAAAGACTTGATTTACTCTGCTTTTCTAGTGTGACAAAGTATTTATTTTTCCTTGAAAGAATGTTGCTGCGCTTGCTACCAAAGTACAAAGAATTAAGGACGGCTAGTTTTTCCACATGCTGAAACAATAATAGCGTCTCGCCTAACGTAGAGCAGCATGCTTGAGTCTGCTGCCTCCGTGCAGATGAAATGCACGTTGTTTTGTAACAGAAATCCCGGTATATAGATGAGATATATTTTTAGACTTTCATATTTTGGGAATTGACGTATTTTCAGGGTGTGAGAGAAGAGATTGAGCTGGACCCGTTACTACGAGAGGATTACGTAACCCCTCCCCCATTAATCCGTATCTTGACATTTAGAGGTCAGAATTCTAACATTGACACTTTTGGTTTTGCGGCGCTGCTTTAAGCAAGAATATGTTACCTGAAGTTGTCCTGTTTGTATGTTTATCCTGATGGCAAACTGACGTTTTAAGTCTATTTTTATGAACTTTTTTTTTATGTTTGTCTTTTTAAACTGTACTCTCCGAGTACAGTGCACAAGATGTTGACTGTAATTCTGGCCTCCGTGTACCAGTACACTGCACTGGTATGCTCTTTGTTTTGTCCTCCTTTGTTTTGAACAGTAACCGAGGATGTCTGTCCTTAGCCTTAGTGTGTGTGTGTGTGTGTGTGTGTGTTCGTTTGTCTGTGTGTCTGTGTGAGTGAAACGTGATTGCAGTTTAGCCATTTCAGTATTTATTTACAATGATTGAGCCTTTGCAATTCAGAATGTATCTTTGTACATTGAATATGAATATATATATGATATGTATGGAACATGAAATGTGCTTGGGTTTGTTGTTTTGAAATGATATGAATTTGTGTTGTGGGGGGGGGGGCCTTACTCAGCTATGCACTATGTCTGTAAAAATAAAGTTTCTACTTTATTTTTATTTAAAGTAGAAAGCCCGCAGCCTGTCCACAGACCCTGACACAATCAGTTTTCGGCTAACGCAGGACAAAGTGAAGTCAATGAGCGATCGCCCCGCTGCGTGATGGAGCGCCTCGCCCTCCTCCACAGGTCTGTCCGCCCTCTCATCTGCATACGCGTGTCTTTAACTTGGCCGTGACTTTCTCTCTTCCAAGTTAGCGGTACACACACACACACACACACCATCTTGTACTTCTGCGGCATCTCCGGCGTTACCCATTTCTAACAGTCAAATTAAAGCAACTTTTGTGGGCCAGCTTCGTCTGCTTGTAATGTTTCATTTGTCTGCATCGATACAGCTACTACAGCTAGTCTTGAGGTTTAAAGCTGAAGCTTTATAGAAGTTTGTCTTTGACTTAAACCTCGCAGCACCACAGTGAACAATCAAACCAACCAAAGGCAAAAACACTAAACCAGCTTTATTATCCGTTCCATAGGTTAAAACCCCCTTTTTTAAGTAAAGTAAGTACAACTTTTATCCGTGGCTCAGCCTCATAATATGCCGCATTTATATCTCTGTTCAAATGTCCATTCAAACAGAAAACAAACACCCAGTAATCTATTTAAATGCAAGAGGATCACACAGCCAATCTGAATGCATTTAAACAATTGATACTGATTCCTGGTCACATCCCCTTAAAACACTTTCCTTTCCCAGCACTAGGTGGCGTGCTAGCACTACACTTATAATAGCTGTTTTTCCCAGTGACTATTGGAAGGACATAAGCACCCCTCCCCTGCCTGTGATTGGTCCACCACGGCTCTATTCGAGGCCTTGGTCTCAGCCCGTAGAATGTAGAATGAGGCTGAACCGGTGCTTAGCAGGCTGAGAGACCGATGGAGGCTTTAATCTCTTCACAAGCTCTCAGGAGAACACCTGGCTGTCATGGATCACAGCCATGATAGTGGAGTAGCAGGTTAAGTAGTAGACGTACACAGCAGCACAGTGTGCCCGGTTGAAAGAGCATGTCACCAGTCAATAAACACGGCTTGTCTACTTCCTGTTTTACTGTCTTGGTTAAAAAAAATAAAACGTAAAAATGTTAAAGATACTAAATTAGAAATTCAGACCATATCTATGATTGAGAGATTGCTTCCACGTGGCGACGGCTGGCAGCTAACGGTGCTAGCAGTGCAAACAAGGGCATCAGTGCTGACAATGTTCGCCACGAGCTACAGGTCATACCAGACCAAGTAAGACTGTGGCTGCAAAATAAGTTAATTCATCTTTAAGAAGCTACATATTCTTCCTTTAAGATTGTTTTGTAAACGGGTTTATTAATTGTGCTATTTCCAAACTCTCCAGAATCAAAGCATCCATACATCTGGGACTCAGCTGCCAAACATTATACAAGTCAGGGCTGGAACTAGTGCTGAGGACAGTATTAGGGTTGTGCTTTCTGAGTTGTTTTTTAATACTAACTTAATAACATCCATTTCAACACTACATACCAGTGTTTGAATTAAAGGTCGCAAAATCTAGTCTGCCAGTGTGCAGTACCATGTTACAGTCCGCTCCTCAGTTATGTAAGACAGCCAGATGGTGGCTTAGAGGGGGGGGGGGGTATCCAGGTCTCACCATAACCTCTTGTTCCTGTTGTGGAAACTGCTGTCCAGGATGCTGACCTACTAATACCACTGTAACTGTCGGTTTACAGTAAGTTGCTCTGAGGTGAAATCCTGCAAAGAACACGCTGTTAAAATGAGGCTGAATGTGTGTTTGTGCGTGTGGTTCTTTTATACCTCACAAAAAAAGGTCACACAGTTGTAAGGAGGTGAACGCTGACTTTGCTGCGTGCCCCTATTTTCACCAGGAGAAGACAAAACGCATTAAAATCCCCCAAAAAACGCTGCTGGCGTAAATTCACCCTCTCCTCGAGACAGATGTGCTGTGGTGCATCTATTCAGCATGAATCATGGGTAACTCAGAAATGCAGACGCACCCCTGAAGAGGAACGCCACGCACCTTTTTTTTTGAGTGTGTTTACGCAGCCCGTCGTCTGCTCCGTCATCTCCGCTGGCTCGACACAGTCTTCCCTGGTGCAGGATAAACACACAGCCGGAGTCCCCTCCGATTCTCAAACACACACACACACACACACAGCATCCATTTCTGTCCTCTCATCATTTCTCATCCCTTTTCACACTCTGCTCTACCCTCTTTGTCATCCCTTCTGTTTTCTTCCTTATATGATGTGAGGACTCCCTTCCTTTGACAATCTCTGTCACCAAAGGCCAGTTTCTCTCTCTGTGTGCGTGTGACTCTTGCATCACTTAGAACTGAGGATCGCACACAAACGCACACACTGAATGTCATACACATACATTTACACATACAGGGACACTGATTGTACACACTTTACCAGCCAAGAGCCTGAGGCAAAGACAATCTACTATTTTGTGTTTCCTATTTCAAATCTATAACTTCCATCCTTTCCTGTCATGGCGTTCGGTTTGAGCTTTGATCTCATGTGTTGCATTTCATTGTAAGTGGTCGTTCTGGTCATTTTGGACCCTCTAGTAGGATAGCAGGTTGTGGTCATTTTATTCATTATTTTACCATAATTAATGTTAAAATTTGTGATGACGAAATATCAAATATTGACAAATGTGACTAATATTCTTTTCCGCAGTTTTTAACAAAACTAAAGGTAATCTATAACTGTCACTGTTGCTGTCAGGAAATGTATTTTCTTCTATCACAGATGTAGGCAATTTGCTTTAAAATATTGAAAAAATGTGACTATCTTACGTGCAAATGTGTGAAAGGAATAGTTCGATATTTTGGGAAATGCGCTCGGTTGCTCCACTCGCATATCTGTTGGTTAAATATGAAGCTATAGCTAGCAGCCGGTTAGCTTATCTTGGCACAAAGACTGGAAACTGGTAAAACTGGCTCCGGCCAAACATAACAAAATCCAGCTAACGGCACCTCTAAAGGTGTCTCTTTAAGTAATACATCATAACTGTTTGTTTGATACCTACAAAAAAGTGTAAAAACCAACAGCTTTAGAGGTTAGCCAGGCTAGCTGTTTACCTATTCTTTGTGCTATACTTAGCTAACCGGATGCTTGCTAGCTTCATATTTACCATACAAATATGAGTGGAATCAATTGTCTCGTCCAAATCTCAGCAGGAAACAATATAAGCATTTTTCCCAAAAAAAACTATTGCTTTAAAAGCACAAAAGTGTAATCTACAATGGTCTAAAACAGGGAAGGGGCAATACATTCGGGAAATTTCCTTTCAGTTTGAGAAATTAATGAATAACCTGTATCGGCAAATGTATATCGTATTTTATCTCCCAAGGTCCTTACAGCTGCTGAGCATGTAAGTCTAGAGCTGTAAATGTTAATAAGTTGTCAATAAATGGATTGTGGTCTGGATAACCTGCAGCTCTTTTCCACAAGGTAAGTACTGGAGCTGTCCATTGGAGGAGTCTTCCTGATGAATTAAAGAGATACACAAAAAGACAAAGGAGGACAGTGCTGGAGGAAGATACAGAGCAGCAAGAGAGATTTTACACAACATAACACAAAAGTTACTATTCTATATCTATAACGTATTAAAATGTTTATTAACCGTTAAGCCATTTGTTACATCGTACTCCCATTGGATGTATTTTAAGTAGGTCATATTTTAATACATGAATCTACTGTAGAGTTACATTGATAGGCCTATTTTATTTTCATTGTATATTAATATCCATGTGTCATTTTGCCACACAGCAGATCAGCTAACTGCGTAGGAGATAGTTAGCTTAGCATAGCAAAAAGACTGGAAGCATGTATACAACACCATGGTAGCATCCTGTCAATCACAAGGTTGTCACGCCCTAAAGCATATGCTTTATCATAGGCATGCGTTTATTGTTCATTTGACTCAAAGGACCATCATTTACTAAATGAACATCATGCTGTATTGAAGAAGACTTGAAACTAGAGATTGAGACCATAAACTCATGTTTACAGTGTTTACTGAGGTAATAAATCAAGAGAGAAGTAGAGTAATTTTCTCATAGACTTCTATACAATCAGACTTCTTTTTGCATCTCTAGGAGTCGCCCCCTGCTGGTCAGTAGAGAGAATGCAAGTTTAAGGTGCTTCCACAATGGCTTCACTTTTCAGATCCAGAGGTTGCTGCCTGATCTGTACACTTAATGTTCTTTAATGATGGATAATGTGCTACCTACAGAGGACAAATAGGGCATGTGAAAAAGAGTTTAATTACTTTTTTTTGGAGTCATCCTCCAGGCTGCGAAAAGGCTGCTCGATGTTTGAGGAAGGAAGACCGAAAAATGCGTCTTGATGCAAATGGATGCATTACATTATGTTCTGTTGGGACCTGAGACGTCCACTCTCCTCTCTTAATTGCTGCAAACCATTTCTGAGTAAAAAAGAAAGATGATGAGAGAAAGTACCCTGTATTACATTCACTCTCGTTACTGTAACTTTTCTTTTTGTGCCACAGGAGGGCGGAGCTCCAGAGAGGTGACATGCTAAGTGTTCTAAACGTTTACTTGCTGAATGTCCGGGTGCAGAGCCGCGGTCACTCCCTGGTCAAATGACAGTAAGTGAACAGTACAAAAATATCAACAACATTGCAATCAAATTAAGGCTCACATCCTTATGGGTTATCGTACGCATTTTTGTACCTCGGTATAATTGGTGAACACAGTTTTTGCCTGCTACTGACATTTTTGCCTGCTACTGACAAGATTTATTTTGGGAATGATTCTTTTTCTTCATGCTACGCTATCATTTATCACTTGACTTCATCACTTTTACTACATTTCTTTAGATTTGCTTTCATTGTGATGTGATAAAAAAATAAATTAAAAAAACTGAAAAAGTTGATATTATCCTTGGAGACAATTTACTAATTGAATTCATTAAATACGTTTATTGAGATTTTTGTTTTCTACCTCAGCAGATTTGTGGGATATAATGTACAACGGTGGAACACAGTTAATTGCACTGAACAATAGGTTTATCATCTTATTGTTTGTCATACTCAGTGGCGGCTGGTCCATAGAGGGCGCTAGGGCGCCGCCCCCCCTAGAGCTACAAAAAATAAAAATAAAAATAAAATTAAAAATATAAATAAAAATAAAATTTAAAATAAAAATAAACTATACAAATTGTCAATATTTGTGTTTTTGAAACATGGAATCACCCAGTAATATGTGTAAAATATGATATCTGCGGTAAATATATGCTTTTCCTGCATGTCCTCTCTGCCTGTCTGCTCTTCCTCTCTGTGTGTGCACGTCTCAGCTGCTGGGGCGCTGGAAAAACTGCCCCAAAGAGGCGGGTCTATAAAGCAGTTTAGCCAATGCTGAGTAAAGATATAAATGAGTGACATACAATTCAGCCAATCAGCGTCCTCAAATAGATTCAGCTTGGGGCAGTTTTTTTCCTGCCCCAAGCTGCGCGTTCTCGTCAGGAGAAGTCTCTACAGGAGAGCGCCAGTGTGAGCACTACTCCTCCAAGACCCGTTTGAGAGGAGAACTGAGAGGAGAAACTACTGAAAGAGCTGATCCCAGATCAGCCTGACCTCACAATCAGACAGCAGACTAGCAGGAAAGAGAAGCAGTACATGAAGCTTCTCTACTAGCTGTACACCAGACAGGTTTGACTAGCTGGATGACGTCATGATAATAACTTATTTATCTTTTTAAAACAACGGGGACAGAACCAGCATGGACAGTTAGGGAGTGAGGGACATGAAGCACCTGTCTGAGAAATGGATATATAGTTATATATATATATATATATATATTATTATATATATATATATATATATATATATATGTGTGTGTGTGTGTGTGTGTGTTTTATATTATAGTGAATATTATTATATGATATATATATATATATATATATATATTATACAGAATATTATATGATATATATATTATTATATTATACAGAATATTATATGATATATATATATATTATTATATTATACAGAATATTATTATATGTTATATATATTATATTATACTGAATTCCCTGTGAGGGTGACTAAAATAAGATGTCCTGACGTGTTTGTGAAAGTGTTATTTACTGCTTTTTTTCGTGTTGGAATAAATGTTAAATATTTAACTGCAAAGTAGTAATGCGTGTTTGATACCTTAATTTGTTTGCATTAAATCATTCTGGGATGTTTGCTGAAATTGATTGGATGTGGCACAGCCCTACCAAGAACATTTTCCACCAGCCGCCACTGGTCATACTGATATATCTACGTTGGGGAAATCTCTCATCAGTACCACAGATTTACCTATCTGATGAATACCAACAGTTTCTGGTGGTCTTATCTGATTTTACAATGGCTAAATGAAAACAGTCATATTGAGGACACTCACTTCAGATACTGGGTATAGATGACCAACAGTCTGCAAAAGTATGCAAAAAACTAGTGAGTTACACAAATGAGTTGTCTATGTTCAGGGGCTAGTATTTGGGGATGGACTGCTAAGTGGCCACCTAAGCCCCCCCCCCCCCCCCCCCCCTGCTTCCTGCACAGAGGAGGTGATGCTGGTCGAGGAGTGCAGCCTGTCTGTGTGTCAGGGATGGAGTCCGTCCTCCTGTCTTTCGGATCCCCTGACTGGTGCCATGAACACTGTCAGGATGAGTGGGCCTTAGCATGCTCGTCTGTCAGCCCGCCTGGCCGTCTCTCTGAAGCTTAGTTTATACTTGCCGTAGTGAAGTACCAAATAGTTTGAAGCCTCATTTGTCACTCTCCCTCTCAAAGACACATCGAGCGATGCAGCGCTCCTTGTCTCTGTATTTTATTAAATTACATTTTTATCCATTTCCAAAATTCTCAAGTTCACAACGAAATGTTCTGCTTCAATCCACATTTGTTGCCATTTAGCCTTTCAAAAACAACATTTTCACTGTGGTCCAAAACCGTCTCCCGCTTGCACCGACCAGCAAGGCGCACACCTGTATCAATGGGGCGGTCCAGCAGCAATCTAACAGCACCATAAATTAGGTTTAACCACAATAACACTAAATCGTATTTGTTTTTAGATTTGAATTTAAATAAAGTGACTTTCGATACAAAGTTTTGGTGAGCAGTCATTGAGAAGAAACGGCTAACTGGTTTATAATTAAGGATTTAAAGTCCACTCGTCACTTATGCTGATGCTAGCAATCATTTTTACAACATCTTCGTTAAAATTGCCTTGCTTGTCGGCGAAGGAAAACAACTATCGTCAGTCATCCCTTCAATCGTCGACACACCATCCCATAATGAGGCGGAAAGCTGATTTCAGTATGCCTCCTTGTTGAAGTCATATGAGCTGATGAAATGAGCAGACAAAAGGTGAGGACGGGAAAGAGGTGTATTTTGAGAAGCGGAGCCAGTGGGCGGGATGAGTCACCTCAGCCTCCCAAACGCACTGGGCTCAATGGGGTCTTGCACAGCCTGCAGACACACACACACACACACACACACACTTTCCAACTTCCATCCACACACAGGTGTGCACACTTGAACGTACAAAGGGCTGCACTCAACCTGACAACTACACAAAGTGCTATTGTGGCGCTCCCCCCGAGTCGCCATTCGCAGTGTGACCAAATGTAACCTAATGACGCACCACATGACCATGAAGCACAAATATATTACATCTGCCCGAGTCCCTTTTGATTAGCAAAAAATGAGCCTCTCCCGCTCTTGTAGCTTTCATTATCAGCCACATTAAACAGTGAATATCATTCTGTTGAGTCTAATCCCCCGGGGAGAATTTTTGCCTGCGAGTTACGCAACACGCACAGAGGTCAAGCACAATCCCCCCTCTATTTCTCTCCTTAAATCTATCAGCAGCATCGCATCACATGTAGTTCTGTGCGTGCTCACGAGGAGGCCGTCGAGGTAGGGCGATAAATGTGCCGCACACTGCCAGACCTCAGGCTGACTGGAGCTCAGCGCTGTCACTAACGTGTCCGCTCATTTGAACCCGTGGATGCCGTCACCACGTCGAGCTGTTCTCCGACCCGTCCGGCGGCACCGGACGCTGTCACGGATACACACTCGGCGGTGGCGGCAGGCTGGTCGGTGGCCACTCGGCGAACCGCAACAGATGCCCTTCATAACGCCTGGCTTTGAAGCAGTTGTGGTTCAGGGTGAAAAAGTCAAATCTGCTCTCCACTTGCTGCTCTGTTTGGTATTCAGTGCCCTCAAGGCCTCTCTGAGGATGGTGTTATTTTTCCATGGTCTTTGCCTCCACTCCGAGGTGTGGCTGCAGCCTGCAGGGAGCAGTACTGTGTTGGAATAGAAGAGAAGAAAACAAGCTCTCTCTTTTACCTCAGCCCTGCAGAGCCTGGAGACACACTCCTCCCAGCCAAATACTGAGTGTGAGTGTGTGTGTGTGTGTGTGTGTGTGTGTGTTTACCCGGCCCTCCTGTCTGGCCCTTTGCCCTCCATCCTCTCGCCCACCGCTTCAACTTCCTGTGTCCTTGTTGAGGCTCCTTTAGTGCGTCAGAGAATTTTGTGGTAGATATTTGATCAACTAGTCAGAGGATCTATAGATTACAGTAAAACCTCAGGACACTTGCGAAAACGACGATTGAGTCAGATTGTATAGAAGTCTATGAGAAAATGACTCTACTTCTCTCTTGATTTATTACCTCAGTAAACATTGTAAACATGAGTTTATGGTCTCATCTCTAGTTTCAGGTCTTGTTCAATACAGCATGATGTTCATTTAGTGATTATGGTCCATTTAGAGTCAAATAGACCATAAAGCAGAGTATGCTTTAGGGCGGGGCTTACTGTGATTGACAAGTCGTTACCGCTACCAGAGCCATATACGGCGTCTCTACATCACTCCACCGCATTCCAAATATGGTTACGTATGTTTACCGGGTTAGATGCCGACGGCCGTATTCCAAGATGGCGACGGCGAAATCTCCGAACTCGAGGCTTCATAACAGCAGTCCACAAATCAATGGGTGACGTAACCATGACTACGTCCACTTCTTACATACAGTCTATGGCTGCATGCAGGTAAACCGTCTGCCTGGAGAGCGAAATAGGTGAAATGCAATCTTGGAACCTATCGCATGACAATGATTTAGCTTTTTATTAGCTTTAAAAAAAAATGTTTGTCTCTCAACTCATACTAACTCCAGAAATATCGGCTGGCTGAATCGTCTTCAGACCGATAGCCGATGGTGTCCTAGATACCTTTTGAAATGAACCCTGTGGGTACACTGTGAGCTCTGTCAGATCGGGATGACTGTAACAGTAACAGTTTCTCCTGTTTCCATTTTCTCAAGGTCAAAAACTGTCATTTCGTCTGCATGTCTTTGCAGATAGAAAGGTTGTATGAAATAAGTCTCTGTCTCCCATGAATGTTTGCTGTAAGACAAAGAAAATACTATAGCACTGTAGATACTCCAATGCAGAACTGTGTTCACAATATGATGTTTTTTTTGGTATGGCCGGCCGGAGGGAGCTGAGGTTGAGCACATATCTGAATCTGTAAATAGAAAAGTTAAGGATGGCGGGGGTACTAGATCATCCATGTGGAGTTCAGACAATAGATTCAGAATGTTCAGTTGTTTGGTTGCCTGCTGAGTCACAGCGATGCCGTACTTAACTGGTTGGGCAATGGGCCAATCACCTTATATTAAGCAATACCGGGGCTCCAGTTTGCAGAGAGCTCCTGACTGTAAGCCTCTTATGAATGTGTGCTGCGTCTCATGTGCACCATACTGCCTAGCATGTTAGAGGAGTGAGTCTTCTGTAACTGTTTACACAGCACATGCAAACATCCTCCTTTCTTTTCTCCCAACTTTCCGAGTTGTATTCAAAGTGGCAAAGTCAATATTTTTTTACGCTAACAATGCACCAAGTGAACACGTCGAATGTGACAGGTGACGCTCGTAGTTACAAATCCGCACAAAATGATCACCCATCTCTACAATCCCCACCACAGTTTTTGAGGCTGTTTTTTGGTTAATTGATTTGTTTTTTCCATCCCACGAATTCCACCCTCACACCTCAACAACTTTTACTGCAGCAGGCAGCTGTATTTAATGAGAAAACTCTCCATACAGGCAAAGTTAGCGATTAGCTAGGAAAGAAAATGATTTCTTCATTAAGTAATTTTTCTCAGGAGTTGGTGGAGACCAGACCAGAGCTCAAAGGAGTGAATATCTGACTTGTACTCGTGAGTTGGCCAAACACAGGACTGCTACTGTAGCTCTGTGTCTACTGGGTGTGCACGCATACAACTACTTGCTAACAACGTTCACCATAACAACTTTAAAAGGTCATGACGTATTGGGATTTTGTGGAGTTTTTTCTTGTGATGGAAATCCAATTCTGAGGGTAATGACACTGTTTGAACTGTAGTATTGACCCACTATAGATATTATATCAGTAACTGTGAGGTGATTACTGAAAAAGTTACTCTGTTAGAGGAAAAAGTAGTGAAGGTAGTTATGTGCTATTTCTAATTAACAACCACCAACACTGGCTTTGAGGCCGTAAAGTGTTGTGTGTTTTGAATCCATCACTAACAGAGGTTCTGCAGCCCAGAGCAACGAGCTATGATCCACATAAACAAACTGAACTCAAATCAGCATTTTGAGCCACTACGCAATCACTTGCTCAGAGTTGGAAACGTGTGTTATTGACCCATGAGTGTTTCCAAATCTCATCATTTATGTTAACTGCTCCGGGGTTAGGAGCAGCACTGCCGACGGTGATTTCTAAATGTCTGAGCCAAAGTCTGATGTTTGAATCCCATTCAAGGCCCCGAGGTCCCCGACTCTTGAGCTGAAGTAATGGGAGCCGCTGGCCTCAGGTTCACCATGACCCAGTTCTGTCTGGCCTCAACAAACATGTATGAGCAATGTAAAGGGGGACTCCTTTCAAAAGCAATTCATCATTTTTGCAGCAGATACTGTATTCCTTTTACTCAAAATTGCAATAGCTGCTGTCTTGCTTTCATAAATGAGGCTAACAGTTTCCTCTCAGAGTCAGTGTCCTGTGCACTTTTTGTCAATAAAACTCAATAGACTTTTTCCACCTGGAGATTTGTGAGTATTCAGACATGACACATCTAAACCAGCTTAGTGCAAAGGGACAAAAAGAGGACGAATATGGACAAAACATACCTCATATTTAGAGGGAAGTGTTTCGTGTTATTGCTGAGTGCTGAGAGCAGCTGGTGAAATGGATAAGAAAACCTTTATTGACAGAAAAGGTTAAAATCCTACCTTTCTAACAGAGAAGTGTGTTTTCATTACCAATGAGAAATGGTCATTTTTAGGCTGCATTTACAACAAATCAGACGCTGCAGGGAAAGAAGCCAGTCTCCCAATTATTTGAATAATGTTAGTGTGTTTAACCTGCGGCGGTGGGGACATGGGGGGGGGGGGGGGAAGAAACAAAACCTGCAGCGATCTGCAGGGGCTATATGACTTTACCAACCGTAGTTACCGTGATCTAAACAAAAACAGCAGGCTTGCAGGCAAATCAGTGTGTTTACAGTGTGATACTACTCACTCAAAGTGTGGTCACTTTATTTAAATAAGGCCTGATTGGAAACTCATTCGGTGGTTGCCTAGCAACATAATAAAAAGAGGCAGCAAACTGCAAAAAACGCTCTGTCTGATCGGGCAACAAAAGGTCTATGTAGTTTGCCTCACATTTTCCACTTGCAAAACATGCTCTGTCTAATTAGGGTCTTAGCCAGAAAAAAACACTGGAATTCCACAGGGCTCTATTCTTGGCCCACTTCTCTTCAGTTCATGTATAAATAACTGCGTGAAGCGGTCATGCTACTTATTTTGTTCCTTCCCTTCTGTTGCAACACACACGGCTCAACATGGTTTGAAAAGTCATGTCTCAATATTTCTCTTGAATTTAAAGGTTGGACAATCGAACAGGTTGTGAAATATCTCTATTTTAGACGTTAACATGGTGAGCCTGGTCGTAAATGATCACACATTTAGTCTCATGAAAGACTGTTTTTCATCTACAAATTAGTTTCATGCATCGCATGATCTTTTCACATTTGAGTTGTTGTGTAACTTCTTGGCCACAAGCAGCTTCTAATTCCACACTCTTAAGATGATGTATAATCGGGCAATTCAATTTATGGATGAAAAGTTGATTAGATCTTCCCACCGTCACATTTTTAAGAAACTAAGTAACGAAGTTTTCATCATTTAATTGGATTTAAAGTCATCTATAAATGTGTAAGTAACCAGACTATGCTATACACTTGCACCCACAAAACTAAGCATTCACACAAAGAAGTTCAATAAATGAATTTAACATGAGCACAGTGACATAATGTAGCTTTGTATAGGTGTAAAATCCATTCTAAATGAATTAACGCTTTCAAATAATAAATATAGAAGCATAGGGCACTTCACTTTCAAACCTTTGCAACTACAGCAGCACAGTTGTTACCAACGTGTGACTCATACATGTGCACTCATTAGGCAGCAGGTCGGTGTTGTATGGAGTCTCTCCCGTGTTAACAGTCCGTCTGCAGGCCACTGGTCCGAAGCCCTGCTCCATTTGCATGATAAGAGAGAGAAGTGCACGATGCTCCTGAGATTGTTGCTGTGACGACGCAGAGGAGACATATGGCTCTTGCAGAGAAACCAAAGGGTGTCAGGATAGGTGGAAGCTCTCGCTGAGTGTGTGTGTGTCTGTGTGTGTGTGTGTGTCTGTGCAAGGCTGGAAAAACGAGAGTGAGAGCGATGTTTTGGTCTTTTTTTATGTGGCAAAGCTTCCTGGCATACGTTAGAAATGTCTGTGTGCGTGTGTCAACAACATCCCCACCTCCTCAACCGCCCAGGAATTTATGATTAAGGATGCTTCTCTCTGCAAAAGAACAAAACACCCTCAAACAATAGAAGAGGAAGGCTGTAGAAAATGAAATGTCTGTGCACAAAACCAGTCAGGGTGATTTGTGTGGGAGGGGAAGTTGCCCACACTTCATTTGTGAAAAGTTGTCTAAATGACTGAGACACTGTTGTTTGCTGCGTGTGGACACAAAACAATGACTTCATATACATCTAAAATAGCACCGTCATTGCACGCCTCATGCTAAGCAAAACCCTTATTATGAAAGTGACCTTTTTTTTTTAACCATCATACAAACACATGCGTGCTGCTGTTGTTTTTCCAAAGTCCCCCCAGGTCAAAAACAATGCAGGGCCTGTGTTTGTGAGCAGGAACACGTGCCGCCCTCAGACTTAGAGAGCAGCTGGCAGCACCATCAAACATTCATGAGAGAGAGATGGAAAGACTGTGAAGGACAGTGTGGACCCAGGGATACACAGAAAGAGAGAGTAAGAGAAAGAGAGAAAGAGAAAGAGAGAGGCACAGACGGAGACTGTGATCTCACAAAGGTTAATGGGACTTATCTGCATTAACTCTGAGCTGCTGTTGTTTTTAGGGGCCATCGTTTGTGCCCGTGAGGTGGGTCGAGGTGAGCCGCAATTGAGTTTCTGTCACCGGTGATGCCTCTGTTCCGTCCAGTCCACAGCAGCGGCCCGGTTCAATATAAAGGAGAGATACGGGCCGCTTTTACAGGGCTGCTTGTTTTTCCACACTCTCACCAGTCTATTCTCATTGTGTTTGTTGAGTCGGAAAACACTATGTCGTAAACAGCATGTCATTGATTAAGCGTCTTTGAGTACCTTTTAAAGCGATATACAAATAAAAAAGAAAATGTATTATTGAGTGGTAGCAGTCTTCACTAGACTTAAGTTTTGAAAAAAAAAATACATGTAGCAATGTTGCATCTCCCAGCGTATCCACTCAGGATTGGCTGAAGGCGGACAGGCGAACACGTTGAGTTGGAGGAATCGCAGCAGACTGACCCGACTTTACATCAGCTGAAAGGGGTAATGGTGAATTCATCTGAAGGAATGTGAAGGAAAATAAAACCCTCTCTCTTTCTGTGTGTGTGTGATAGTCTCCTCCATTGCCGGGGTCTAATAAATTATTTTCATAGTTTGATCAAGGTTACACATAAAAAGCACAGATGAACCTGCTGGCAAAGAAACCGGCTGTGGTTTTTCTTTTTGAGAGCAGAAATAAGCAACGATGGATTCAAGACTTTTTTTGGTGGGTGTAGAGTTGCAATGATATGAATTCTCTGACGAGCAGGGGTTCCTTTCTTTGCTACTACAAAAATATAAAAGGGCAGGTTTACCTTTGCTGTGTGTTTTTACTTCTTTTGGCTCAGAATGAGGTAAAAATACCAGGTGGGAAAAGAATATGCTATGAGCGAAGTAAACTTGCCTGTTTAAGTAGTGCAGTGCAAACATCGCTATCTTTAAGCTACGTTATGCTTCCCACATGGACATGAGCTGATGCGGAATCGTGACGAGAACATGTTTGGATCTTTTATACTCCGTGTGGTGTTTCTGCTTGCGGTAAAACCGATATTATCCCAAACTGTCGGGGGCAGTGTATCGAAAACTCACAGGTTAAAGTTTCACGAGTTTCCAAGTTGAATCTTAACGTATTGTTTCTAATGTTAGTTTATTAGCTTGTCGCTAACCACATGCTAACATGTAACAGTTGCTAAAAAGTGACTTTATTTTTAACAACTTCTAGAATAATCCCGCTACAGTAAACAATTTTCTATGTAACCTTTGTCCAAAAAACATTTCCCACACTTTGACTATCGCTAACCAGTTTAGCCTTGTTAGTATTTATTTCACTCCCAGCCTATTGGATCCATATTTTGCTAGCTTTCTGGATTTACCGTGTTACCTGACAAACAGCATTACGTTGTGTGTGAATTGCGTAATGAGAACCCGTGAAAGTCTGTCAGAAAGGCGTTATTGCCTAATCTTCAAACATCACAATTAAATGTTGTGGGATGGATGAATTACCCCTAATTTATTTAGCCTCAAGCGCAGTATTTATGCTCTCTTTGCATTTTTATCAGCAAACTTTTATTTTCTGACAGCTTTTCCCTTTTAGAGTTTGGATCACGTCGTGTAAATATTTATTATGTGTATTTTGACTGACATGAATAAGAAGAGGAAACCCAGCAGGGTTACAGCAACCTTGCAGTATTTCACGCTGCTCTGTAGAGCATTTCTCTCTCACCTGCCGACTCCCCTCACACAAATGTGCTTCTTTTGTCTTAATCTTGTCGATGACTCGAGGGGAAAAGGGTCGCTGGTAATATAAACCCACTCTATTTTGGCTGTGGTGTGCTGGCCACACACTTTGATCAAGAGTGCCTTGAAAAGACAACCTGTGCCCTTGGGTCCATAGGGGCCAGAGATGGGGGATTGAGGTCAGCTTTTGTGTGTGTGTGTGTGTGTGTGTTTGCGCTAGTCCACAGCAGGGAGAAGAACATCTTAGAAAGTTAGGGCGATTAGCCGTGTTAGTGTCTGTGCTAATACTGGCCCATATCTGCCATTGATCCTCGTCAGGCCATATGTTCCCAGAAAGGGAAGCGCCAAAGCAGTTACATACACTGACCAGGTTAAAGCTGCGTGTATTTACAGTAATGCACTGCTATTTACGGCGTGGATGCCACTTTATCTGGCCAGCCATGTATGGCACAGTACAGTAATAGGCCTAACACTAATGCTGACCCTTGTTTGGTTGAGCGTGCAGCAGCATATGCACTGTACTTTCTCTCACCACCTCGCCACGGAGCCGTGCCGCTGGCTCTGTGACAGGAGCGTCTCTCATGGAGGTGTTCAGGGGGGATGATGATGATGATGATGACAAATGTTCCTACAAATCAGCTGTGACTGGGAACAGGGTGCAGCGCGGCCTGTGTTATTATGAAAATAAAGTGTGCATGTGTGTGTGTGTGTGTGTTTGTGTGTGTGTGTGTGTGTGAGCCGTGCTTTGCATATTAGTCCAGATGGTCAAGGAAGGCCTGGTTGAGCCCTATCTGTTCCGGCTGGCTGTGAAGCTGAGAGCTCCTCTCCCTGCCTCCATCTGCTCGCGCTCAGTGGAGGATCCAGCTCGCTGCAGTTATTAGCCGGCTGGGTCTCAGGGACGACAGTAATTAAGAGATGATATGGACTTGCGCCGTCCTCCAGGAGACGGCAGACTGCTGCAGCATCCCAGACCCCCCACCCCGTCTCTCTACCCGCCTCGCCTCCAACAACCGTTCTGTTTATATAGCAGGTCAGAGAAAACAGGGCAAAACAGACAGACTGCACAGGCCTCCGTCACACTACGGTATCCTCACATTCCCTCAGTGTCAAACACGTACAGTTATTTTTTTATTTGTGCATCAATGATGCCGGCCACACCGCAGTGAAACTTTAAACTTCGCTGTTTCATCATATTATTAAAGAATAGGTCCATATGCAATGCTCACATGAACATAGTGCGTCCATCACTGTAATCATTGCCACTAACATGATGCTTCGGCTGTGTTAGCGTGTGTCTTAGTCCTGACTAATTGTACATGTCCATCAACAAAGCTACGTGAGACTTCCAGGACCCATTCATCCGCCACAGCTACAAGGGCTGCCACTGAGGCCAGATTGACCCGCTGTGCCTTGGAGCAAAAAATGAGCAGTGGGCCCCATTTTCTCACACTCTCTGTGTATATTGAACACAAGGTGAACCTGAAGCCTTCGAGCTCACCGAGGGTCTGGGATTTTGGTTGTTTATGGAATCCCCTGATAGTAATAAAGATCAACCAATAACCACCTGAAAGTCACATGACCCAATGTCACCATTTTGATTTGCTGTTGCATGAACCGAGCTGCAAAAACAGTTACAACTTGATGCAACGCAGCTGTATTGATATGCAGTGCAATTTAGAATAAGCGCAACAATAAAATAAGATTTCATTCCAAGATCATCGACGTTAAAAAAGGAGGGTAAAGGTCATGGCGTTGATGCCCCTAAAATATCCCCATGAGAATAATCGTGAAAGAACAAAGAAAAGACAGATGAAGGCGATTTGAGTATTAGAGAGCCAGTCGAGTGAGTAGAGAAGAGTCATTTCTCTGTGAGAGGAGGGCGACGTGAGGTATTTCTTGAGCAGGTTCTCAGCTGATGACAGAATGGCTGTAGCAACAAAAGGTGAACGCAGTAAATCACGGCGACGGCGGTGTGGAAAGTGCAGCGTAGATTTTTACTTCATCACCGAGATGCAGAGTTTGAGGGCTAAACCCCACGTCGGACGAGCATATAAGCCGGCTGCATGTCGCTCACAGTCCAACACAGGCCGAAAAATCCCATCAAGTCATGTCTCACCTTGGTAAAAGACACCGAGTGGAGACAGAGGAACTGCTGCTGAATACACAAGCAGACACCAAGCATTGCAAAGAGCTGCAGGACAAAAGCAATCAATCTGCTATCAGCTCAGACATCAGCTTTTCTCTGCTAAGTTTATTAACACAGTGAGATCTTTGAAGCCCATGATTACGGAGCCAAAGATGAGATTTGAAAGCACGACCTTCTGCGCATGCGTGTGTCACCCCCTTTTACTGATTTGACCCCTCCACGGGTGAGCTCGCCGGAGGATCAGGTACTTGTTTACGATGCACAGCTGCTCCGTGTGGGGGTGGCGGCCCGTTAGTGAGGGCTTCTCTCGTGTCTTTGACCTTTTCTGCCGCAGCCCCACCTGACTTCCCTCCTCATTTCCTTTCCTATATGAGGAAACCCTGGTCCACATTCCAGCAGCAGTGACGATTGAATTTTGGTGACGACACCTAATCCCTGTGTGTGTGTGTGTGTGTGTGTGTGTGTGTGTGTGTGTGTGTGTGTGTGTGTGTGTGTGTGTGTGTGTGTGTGTGTGTGTGTGTGTGTGTGTGTGTGTGTGTGTGTGTGTGTGTGTGTGTGTGTGTGTGTGTTCTTGTTATTGTATCCCGGTGAGGACTTTGACCTGAATGCACACAGACCCATGGGGACTTGTGTCACCGTGGGGACAAAAAATGAGGTCCCCACCGGCAGACCCCTCCTACGAGCTTCAAAACAGTGTCTAGACACGCCCCATGTATTTTTCTCTGAAGTCCCCTGGAAAAGCATTTTCAAGACAAAAATCTGTGTGTGTGTGTATGAATGCTCCCCTAGTGTATACACAGAGCACTGCAGTCCCCATGAGGTCGGCTGTTCTTGAAGTGTGCATCGCTGTTTGTCCACTCTCTACCGCCCCCTATTGATCAAAAGTAGTATTAAAGTTTGGGAATACACTTTAAATGTTGTCTTTTTGACCAAAGATAGGCATGAATGAAATGCTACATTTGATAAAAAATAAATACATAATATTAATATTGATATTATTTATATTGCTATAATTATTATTTTTTAAATTTGCATTCAAACAATGATAACCATAATGTATATTGTCTATATTTATCATGTATTTTAAGGTTGTCATGTTTTCAATCCATAATGCACTCTGTTAAAATGTTAGACTAGCCCTTATGTAAACTCTTGCTTGTGTTTTCTTTTATACTATTTTAATGATATTTTATCATTATTCATTATCTCATTATTGACAATAATAATAACAACAATTATAATAGTCTATATTTGATTTATTTTGCCATGTCAGAGGTGTAACATGAATTAATGCGGAGATCAATAAGGTCTTGTTTTGTAGCACTGCTTTTTTTTAAGCTACCTTTTCACATTAAACAGTGCTCACTGTTCAATGACAACGATATTGATGATAACAGACAAATGCAGGTATAGAGTTGTATCCATAGACATGAAATAGGAGTAGAAAAGACATTTTCCTTTAAATCAATATAGCAGGATGGTTAGAGGGGTGGCCATTTTCATGTGTACACTTTCTATTGCGATCGTTATATTAGGCTAATCTCTGTGTAAACTACATATGGCAAGTTGCAGACTCACTGAGGAGAGGTTTTGCAGTAATGACTGAAAAGATAAGGGGAGTAGTAACATCACAAAGCATAGAGTCACAACTTAATGCTTCATCCACACACTCCTGTACAGCGTGGGAAAGCACATTGATACAGCCAGATGCAGTTCTTGAAGTTGAAGAAAAATAAGTCCCATTACCCCCATTATTCATTCACTTGTTGGCGTGTGTATGGGGCGGTGTCAGCAATGTCTTGCTCCTAATTCCTATTTATGTTTTATTTTTGACTCTACAAAATTAATTGAATTGAATTATTTATTTATTATATCTTTAAGCATGTTATAGCATTCTGTGTCAGTCGTGATTTGATTGTTATATTATTATACTATTCAAATGCTATGCATCTTCTATAGTAGGTCTATAATACCCCAATAATACTCCAACTGAAACAGTATAGGGTTAACGTGGTGTGCTTGTATATTTACCCATAGTGTTAATACTTAAAATGCTTTCCGCCCCTAGGGCTTGCCGGGACACTTGCAATAAATTTGCATTGGAGCTAAGGACAAAACAGGTCCTTTTTCAAAGAAACATTATGGACAGAAGGAGCGCCGCTAAAAATAAGCAGGTCCTATATTCGCAATATATACTTGCTCTAGTTTAACGCGGGAATTTTGTGTTCGGTTTGGACTTACGCTCGCCGAGTTATGATTTTCCAAAGTTTGGGAACAGTGTGCCCGAATGGCCTTTTATCTTTTTTGTCCACTACGGGGACATTGACTTGGACGTGCGGGAACAAAACTGCCATTCCGGTCGGGCCATTTGGGCCAAAAAGGGCCACTTCAAAACCATGGCCCCCGAATGGCCTTCGTGTTCCCGGACGGCCGGGAACTTTTGGGCCATTTGGTCCATCACTACGGGAACTTTTGGGCCATTTGGTCCATCACTCCGGGAACTTTTGGGCCACTGAAGGGCCACCTCGGGGGGATTCTGGATCGATGTCATCTAAATGACTATCAGGACGATGGGGGGAGTCAGGCAACTGCTCTGGACCGCGCCAGAGCCTCGAAATCGGCCTGAACTCTAAAAACACAAAAAAACAAAAAAAAACACAAAAAACACAAAAAAACACAAAAAAAACTTCAAAGTATTTTGAATGTTTTTTTGCGCCCCATGTCATCTAAATGACTATCAGGACGATGGGGGGAGTCAGGCAACTGCTCTGGACCGCGCCAGAGCCTCGAAATCGGCCTGAACTCTAAAAATACAAAAAAAACACAAAAAAAACTTCAAAGTATTTTGAATGGTTTTTTTGCCCGATTTGCTTGAAACTTTGCACATCTGGTGGGCTGGTCCCAGGTATGCCCTCTAGTAAGTTTCAGCCTCCTAGTCTAGAGCATACTGTATGGGAGCAATGAGAACAGGCTTGGGACTTTTGGCATAAATGAGAGGCCATTCAAATTTAGGACAAATGGCCGTTTTTGAACATTCCTTATAACTCAAAAAGGGCCATTTGTCCTCCTTTTCTGTATGCGAAATGGCAGTGCCCTTCCCTTATAACTCAAAAAAGGGCATTTCCCCTACATTTGATTGGGCTCTCATTTATGCCAAAAGTCCTAACCCTTTATTTTAACTTTATTTGGCCTGGAATCCCATTGAAAACAATGGACTAGGAAGCTGAAATTTGGACTACACTACAATCTCAACGCCTTGGTCCACTGGTATGAAAATGAAAAGGATTGGACCAACTCCAATCTTACTTTGTTTGACCTATTATCTCATAGAAAACAAGGTTCAATGAGGCTGAGATTTTCACAGTAATTCAACCTTTGCCCAACGATTCTTTGTCAGGAAATTCAATGGGAAATTCCTTAAACCTTTTCCATAGTAATGTATGGCATTTCGACTATGTTTGACCTATTAACCCATAGAAAACAAGGTTCAATGAGGCTGAGATTCTCACAGTAATTCAACCTTTGCCCAACGATTAACTGTTATGAAAATCAATGGGAAATTCCGTACAGTTTTCCCATACTAATGTATGGCATTTCGACTATGTTTGACCTATTAACCCATAGAAAACAAGGTTCAATGAGGCTGAGATTCTCACAGTAATTCAACCTTTGCCCAACAATTAACTGTTATGAAAATCAATGGGAAATTCCATACAGTTTTCTCATAGTATTGTATGGCATTTTGACTTTGTTTGACCTATTAACCCATAGAACACAAGGTTCAATGAGGCTGAGATTCTCACAGTAATTCAACCTTTGCCCAACAATACATTTTCAGGAAAATCAATGAGAAATTCCTTAAACTTTTTCCATAGTAATGTATGGCATTTCGACTATGTTTGACCTATTAACCCATAGAAAACAAGATTCAATGAGGCTGAGATTCTCACAGTAATTCAACCTTTGCCCAACGATACATTTTCAGGAAAATCAATGGGAAATTCCTTAAACTTTTCCCATACTAATGTATGGCATTTCGACTATGTTTGACCTATTAACCCATAGAAAACAAGGTTCAATGAGGCTGAGATTCTCACAGTAATTCAACCTTTGCCCATAGATTACATGGTGTGAATATCAATGGGAAATTCACTGTGTTTCGTGAATGTCTCCAGTCTTTTAATTAACTAAAAATACTTTAAAGCCAAATAAAGGGATGCATTCTTTTTGACAATGAAGAGGGGGTCGTGGAGATGAAATGGCTGAAATTTAGAGTTCGTAGGTCCAAGTTAAGGTGCCCAAAACCAGGCGTTTAGGTCAAAGGTCAAAAGGTCGTAATTGGTGCATTATGTAAAAATGGCCATAGAGTCTGAGAAAAAGGTTGAAACTGCCTGAATTTTGCACCACACCTTCCCCCTGATGTGTAGAGTTCGTAGGTCCAAGTTAAAGTTCCCGAAAACAGCAACAAATGTGTAAATTGGGCCTAAAGTATGTTAAAGGGCCGGTACATTTGACCTATGTACAAACGGTCATAAAATCTGAGACAAAGGTTGAAACTGCCTGCATTTTGCAACACACATTCTCCCTGATACCTTGATTCAGGCTGGAAAGTAAAAAGTCTGTAGACCCTAGGAAAAGCTATCACCTGTTAGCAACATGCTAATAAGATCAATCCAATTCATGCTAGTAGAGCATCCTCTGGTGTCCACCATATATCATTTACATCAACATCTGTCTTGTAGAAATGGTTTTATGGCACCCAACAGAAACAGACACATGTGGACGTAATTTACAGTCTTTTAATTAATTAAAAATACTTTAAAGCAAAATAGAGGAATTCTTTCTTTTTGTGAATGAAGAGAGGGTCGTGGAGATGAAATGCCTAAAATTTGGAGTCCGTAGGTCCAAGTTAAGGTGCCCAAAAACAGCAAAAAAGGTCTTAATTGGCTCTAAATCCTCTTAAAGGGCCGGTAAATTTGACCTATGCAAAAATGGCCATAATCTCTCAAATATGGGTCCCAGAAACCACAGATTACGGACACACATTGTGGACTAGGCCTACAATGAGGTCACGTGAACAAAATCCCTCTAAAATGTCTAGAAAATAAATTTGCCTGTATGAAACTCAGGAGAACAGGAGGGTGAACATCTTAGCAAGATGTACACCCTGTCGTGCTGTTAAGTCAGATTGGAGAAATTTTTGTTCTAAACATCTGAGAGCTCTGCTTTTTTAATATGTTGTAGCCATGCTACTGCTGTCCATCATATATAATTTTCATCAACATCTGTCATGTAAATCGGGCCTAAATTACCATAAAGAGCAGTCAATTTGACCTATGTAAAACGGTCATAGCATCTGAGAAAAAGGTTGAAACTGCCTGGATTTCGCAGGACACCTTCCCCTTGATACCTTGATTCAGTCTGGAAAGTAAGAAGTCTGTAGACCCTTGGGAAAGCTATCTCCTGTTAGCAGCATGCTAATGACTTCAAACCAATGCATCCTAGTAGAGTGTCCTCTTGTGTCCAACATATGTCAATTTTATAAAACAAAGTCGTTTATTAGTGTTTTTATAGGACCCAGCAATAACCCTCTTGACTCTAAACACTGAAAACAGGCTTTTTCGAAGGCCCTATCTTCCCTTATCTTCCAAAAACGGCCATTTGGGTTGGGACTTTTGGCATAAATGAGAGCCCATTCAAATTTAGGACAAATGGCCGTTTTTGAACATTCCTTATAACTCGAAAAGGGCCATTTGTCCTCCTTTTCTGTATGCGAAATGGCAGTGCCCTTCCCTTATAAATCAAAAAATGCCATGTTGCCTACATTTGATTGGGCTCTCATTCATGCCAAAAGTCCTAACCCTGTCCTTTATTTCTACAACATGCAAATAACTCATCAAAAAGCTCAAACAGTCTGGAAATTGCACCCAACATCTTATCTTAGGTTCTGAACATGCTCACCAAGAATCCCATCTCTCAGCCCTCTGGAAAATTATCTCCTGTTAGCAGCATGCTAATGACTTCAATCCAATGCAGCCTAGTAGAGTATCCTCTTGTGTCCAACATATGTCAATTTCATAACAACAAGTCGTTTATTAGTGTTTTTATAGGACCCAACAGAAACACACACATGTATACGTCTCCAGTCTTTTAATTAATTAAAAATACTTTAAAGCAAAATAGAGGAATACATTCTTTTTGTGAACGAAGAGAGGGTTGTGGAGATGAAATGCCTAAAATTTGGAGTTCGTAGGTCCAAGTTAAGGTGCCCGAAAACAGTAAATTGGTGCTAAATTCTCTTAAAGGGCCGGTAAATTTGAAACGGCCATAAAATCTGAGAAAAAGGTTGAAACTGCTTGAATTTTGCACCATGCATTCCCTGTGATGCCTTGATTCAGCATGCCAAGCAAGAAGTCTGTAGAACTTTGGTAAAGTTTTGGACCGTCCCTGTGCATCCGGTAACATAACCAAGGTGTCCACGTGGCGTCGTACGGTGATAGCTGATCCGTTTCCATGTTTTCCACTCAAAAAGCAAAAAAGGCCATTCGGGACTTAGCCCCACCCATTCCCATGTTTCCCATGATCAGCCCCACCCATTTCCATGTTTCCGACGAAAGTTGTACCCAAAAGGCATATAATCCATTCGGGACTTAGCCCCACCCATTCCCATGTTTCCCATGGTTACCCCCATCCATTTTTCCATGTGTCCGATGAAAGTTGTACCCAAAAGGCATATAATCCATTCGGGACTTAGCCCCACCCATTCCCATGTTTCCCATGATCAGCCCAACCCATTTCCATGTTTCCGATGAAAGTTGTACCCAAAAGGCATATAATCCATTCGGGACTTAGCCCCACCCATTCCCATGTTACCCATGGTTTCCATGATGAATAGCGCCCTCTATAGCATTTCGTAGTTGTTAACACTTGGCCCCCTCAATGGCATTTGGGTTCCCGGATGGCGCAATGGGAGTTAGTCCGTATGGCCAAAACATTTCCACCGTGCCCAAAAAGGGCCGTGTCCCCAGTACGGCCCATGTTAAAGTTGGGACATAAACCCCAAATTCCCTAGCCTGTGTTATTTGTAGCCTATAGTATCACTCTAAAACATATTTTACTGTACGATGCCTTCAGCCTGGAATCAACACCAGCCTGCCAGACAGGGTGTGAGCCATTTATTTAGGTTTTAGGAGCAGCATATCAGACAGGACATATTACGCAGCAGGATAAAGAGTCGTGAATTTCTACATTGAATAAAAGATACTAGGATATTTTGGGTTTGGTTGTCCTCCCCAAGGATATTTTAAGACTTTTTTTGACTTAAAGTATGCAATTTGACATCATTTTGGACCACTATTACGACCATAGATAACGCTGCAAAAGCTAAGAGACAAACTTTCTGTATGAATAGTTATTCCATTATTTACATGTGTCACAGGCTTTGTCTGACCGTTTGTTTCTTCTGGAAATGTGTGCCCTATAAAATCATACTGCTTCTTAAGCATGGTGCAAAAATACTGGCGCTGCACTGTTATGAATTGCCATAATGAGTCATCCAGAGAAACTGATATGAAGAGGTCAGAAAAGCATTATGAGCTCACAGCAGCTTGTGAGAACTGCTGGTGCGAAAAATAAACCATGGTACACCAGAGTGAAATGTAGAAGGGCCCACTTTGAGCAACAGCCAGATGAGTAGCAACTTTGTGTGGCTAATTTTCTGTAACTAGTGAAGCATTTAAGCATTGTTAAATTAGCAAGCTAGCTAGCAAACTCGACAACTGGCTAGTTAGCTAGCTTGCTAATTCCACTATGCTTAAATGCTTCACTAGTTACAGAAGATGGTCACAACAGCGGGCTGGTGGCCAGCAGCAGCGCTGGGTCTAACGGTCCCTCGGCCAAACTCCCTGCCTGCTCAGGAGAAAAATAAGCTACCTAGCTCAGTAGCTAGCCATCTGTCTCTGGAGCTAAGTCTGCTCTCTTCCAAGCAAGCTGCAACAACACTTAGCCACACAGACGCGTGTTGTCATTATAACAACTAACTCTTCAATAAACCACGGAAAACCGTATAATGTATTTCTATGGTCGCACCCCTTGTAGCTAGCAAAGCTCATTGTTAGTTGTTTTGTAACAACTAGCTATATGGTGGCTACAGGCCTAATTTTTTTACTCTTACTTTGAATATTCCCTTGGTGACCTTCTGATCTAATGCATGGAATCTGAGGATAAAACTCTCTTGCGCACAACACTATATATATATACACACTATAGGAAGAAAGGGTCATTATGTCACGGAACTCACATTTGTGCAACTTTAGTAAGTTAACCCGACACACTGCAACCTGTTGTCAAGCAACATAAGTTGCAGTTAGCTTAGCTAGCTAACTTACCATCACAAGTTTGATACCCTGCAGCTTGACCCGCAACGTGACCATGGCTAATATTTAGTTCAGACATGAATCCTTATCAACCGAGCTGCCTGACACGCTGTCAAAAAGTTAGCTTGCTAGTTTTTAGGTCCGAAGTTAGCTGTAGTAAAACTGTCTGTTGCCCCTGTTAAAGAGACGCATTTAGAGCTTAAACGGTGATCACGTGCAATACTAACGTCAATTCCCCATCTTTGTTCCTACATGTATATAAGGATGGTGCCAGTGCAGCTCATCTTCTGGCGGAGCGCACGCAACAAATCCTGAGCTACCAGATTACTCAAAGAATTGGAATTGCATCCAGTTAACTACTGTTTCTATGTTGTGTGTGCCACAAATACTATTTCAGCGACACGAGACCCTGGTGGTCGCCAGACCTCCATCCTGGTACGTTTCCACCTAAGGGGCGCCTTTATTCCCTGTCTGCTCCTGAAAGAGAGGCGATGGACAATTATATTAACAACTCCCTGGCTTCCGGTCTCATACACCCCTCGTCCTCTCTGCTGCATTGATTCAAACTATCCCTGGTGTCTGTCATACTGCTCCTGGGTCCTTACCACACCCGTTGTATGTTAATAACGTTAACGTAATAATGTTTTAAGAGGTGATTTAAAAACACTGACATATTTAGCTAACGTTTTCTCAACCGGCATGTTTTTCCAGAGTGTGGGGGCCCAGACTGGAAAGGCCTAGTAACCCTTAGTTACCAGCTGGGCTCTGTGAACAACCAGAGGGCCACTTTCAACATAGGGTGCCCAGGCTCATGGGGGGTTAGCAGAAGGGCAGAGGGGGAGGACGGGTCAGAAATAGTGGGCCAGTAAACTAAAATGGCTTTAATACCTGAGCCACCATAGCGAGGACGAGAAGAAGTTGAGATAGGTGTCCATTGTGGGTAGAGCATGGTGCTGTGAGACGGCAAAGAGTAATAGAGAATCATTCAGCAGGGCCCAGTCTGTCTCTGTGGCAAACAGAGCCGATGGAGGACACTCATTATGGGGAAATGGGGCCAGATGCATCTCTGCTTCATGTAGCTTACGGAGGTGAACTGCACAAAGAGTGTGATAAGGAGATGCTGAAGCAAAGGCTAAGAAAACCATTGATCCAGCATCCAGATGTACTGTGGAAAGTAAGAAATGGCAATGATCCGTTGCTAGAAACACGGCTAATGTCCCTAGCATTGTTAACACAAGCATGTGCTAGCATTAGCTTTCCAGTTAACAGCGTCACACCAGGAAGAAAAAGAGGTCATAGTGGAGGACTGATTGTCACTGGATAGAAGTGTTAGCACTGGTAGTCTCGTTAGCAGAGCAGGTAGAACAGTCAAAAGAAGAAGCAGAAATGCTAAATGCTAAGGCATCAGAATGAGTAGGGCCTGGGCGTCCTAAAGGTAATTGGGCAAAACCAGAATGTATAGCCATTAGGACCAGTCCAGAGCAGCTGCCTGAGGCATGATGGGCTTTAACTCTGAAGCTAGCAGCATATTGACGACAGTAATGCTAGGCTAGGCTCATTATGTATGTATGGACACAAATGCCTCCAGAGAAAGGCTCACGGTTAGCTGAAACAATGTTTCTGGCATCCCAGAATGGAAAAAACAGCACTATGATTTATTTATGTATCTATTCATTCCAAGCATTGTCTTATAGATTTTTTCCCACACTTTTCCATGCCTTTTCCGTCCCCAGGACATTACATGCATTTATATACAAGAGCATCTGTATAATACATTATACTATCAAGAAAAGTTTCCTGCATTTGTCATAATTGCAATTTGAATATACATCATGTAAAACCTTGATAAAAACTATCTAGAACTCTAAAACAAATAGGATTTCAGCCCCTCCCCACTCTGTACCTTTATTCTTCACTATGAAATATAATGATTAGAGCCCTTAATAAATCTATTTTTTTTGTATTCTTGTGCGAGTACTATACTTTTGAATATTATTTCCCATCGTAAATTCATAATATGTTAGTTAAATACACATATAAATACTTCTGTTCAATACAAGGGCTTGTAAATAGTTGTAGTTGTTTCTATTTTAAGAATATCAATGTTTGTATAATTTTTTAATAGTTGAAAAATGCTTCTATTTCTTAACTTCATTAGAAATGCTTGTGTCATTTCAATTTTCAAAAAATATATATTTGTTTTAAAAATATTTTTTTAACATACTTTATACTAAATTCTAGTTGAGTAATAATGTCTCGACTTGAGCATGTATTTTATGTAATCCTTCCGTTTTAGTAATTACTATTACCTGTCTAAGTTATTTACAAAGGCCGCAGACCAGGCCGAGCCTCAGAGCTCCCTGATGCTGATGGTGACCAAAAGAGTGGGGGATGGGCGAGGTTATGGTGGGGACGGTCAATGTCAGGTTCTGTGTGAAGTACCTTAAGTTTCATTTCTGACATTACACAAAACCTGATGTTTACCGTCCTCATGGGGACCATGGCCTGGCCCCACCCCCAGTCAGCACATGCTCTCGTGGAGAGGTGACTGACTGCCTCAGACTGTCGAGCGGCTCCACACACATGTAACCTGATGGGCTAGCTGTGGAACCTGGATGGAAATGGTAAGTTTTTAATTATTGTCCTAGCTCCTAATGTAACATAGTGCTGTTAAGTTTACTTTGATACTGTTGGTACATGTACTGCCATATAAAATGAGCTGTTGCAATGTGCTAGAACTTAACCGAGATGGACAGCTAATGTTAGCTAACACTAAGCTAGCATGTGCAGCTAGCAGCACATGTTCCAATGTCAAGTGAAACCGAGATGGACAGCTAATGTTAGCTAACACTAAGCTAGCATGTGCAGCTAGCAGCACATGCACATGTTCCAATGTCAAGTGAAACCGCAATCCTGGACAACTAATTACAGCCAACTACAAATGGATAATTTACACATCATGGGGCTTTTTTTACAGTCACAATATAGTGATATTTAGATATTTTTTCGAATTTATGTTTTATCATTATTTTCTTTTCCCACAGAACGTGAATATTATGCTCAACAAAGTGAGATATTTGACATATTGAGTCAAGGTCAACTTTTTAAATGTAGTATTTCTTCACATGTAAGCAGATATTGTAATTGAAATCGCCATTGGTATTGAAGTCGAATATTCAGCCTCATACTTTCAGAACAAAAGTAGATCTCGTTACTATAATGCAGCCTATAAGACCAGAAAATTACTTTTAATTTCAGTCAAAATGTAATAATAGCAGTTCAGGTGATATCTAAATGATTCATGTCACAATTTTAACTACACCAAATTCTACCACTGCAGCTTGAAATACAGAGTACTGTAACATGACTGAATGTGTCCCTTGTGCTTTCAGGAGGATGGAGCATGTTTTTCATCCACTGGTGGCAGCTCTAAATGCACAGGTGAGAGAGATGATTGTATATTGAGGTTTGTAGAAAGTATTTTGTAATACTGAATATTTCAGGGAGTCCATCCCAAACTGATCATACTCACAGGGTTTAGGTCATACAACTATTTAAAAAGAATCCAAACTCAAATGAAACACATTTTTTCCCATCAAAGATTGAAGATTGAATTAGTTCATCATAAACCATATTAACATTTCCATCCTCTGTTATATGTTTGCAGGTGCCGATGTGACAGATGGCTTTGACCCTGAACAGACCAACGAGGTAGGATATGTCATCTTCTTTGGGTTCTTAATTGACAGTTAACCTGCTCGACTGTGTATGTAGAACAGATATCAAAACAATACTAGAGTAATTAATTTATTACAGACAGACTACAGCTAGTTAATCACACATATTAGACTTCCATTGTTACCATAGTGTTTCCGACAGAATTAGATTATATTCTAAATATTCACTGGACTCTTGTCGTGATAGCAGAACGAACAGGTCAGTCTACAGGATGGGTAGAGTGAGGGGAAGTTGTCCACTACTTCATTGAAAACTGATGTTGTCTTTCTCTTGGATGGACAAAGAATAAAAATGCAAAAGTGACAAAATATACATGGGTGGCTGCCAATATACCTGGTATATATCTGTCTGATTCAAGTTTTCCAGCTGCGTAAAGTAAGAGAGTGTTGTGTCTGGCTGGTAATATCAGGTCCAACCCCTCTCAAATTTATTTGAAGAATATCAGCTTTTACCATCACACAGAAGATTTAGTCCCACACGTTTGACTAAACAGAGTCTGTTAAACTATCACCAGTTTGGGTTCTAAGTAGGCCTCAATGTGGACGAAGTACTGAATATTAAAGGGAGCAATTCAATTGTTTGTACTGCAGCCACTTATTGTTAATGTCTGATGTAATATAAGTTGTAGTATTTGTTGTTTGGTTGTGTATTGTTTTGTTATTTATTTAAAACAGTGTACACCTCAGCATGCAAGACACATTTCAGAAGAATAGAATCAAATCCCACAGAATGTGATTGTATTTGTTGCATAATGGCTGTTAATAAACCTGAGCAGCCTGCCCGAGTAAAGTCTATGTGAGAAACAACACTATTCTGATCAGTTAAATCAAATCTAATTGAGGCCTCGCATGCAACACCTTTTTTTTATTGTTTTTTGTGTGCAAATGACCACATTAAACTTTTTAAGAACAAGTTAATCCACTTTGAAAATATGATGCCCCTATCTTAAGTTTACTAAAGTTGTTCAGTGGCTAATGGGGCACCCCAGTGGCTCACCTGACAGAGCATGTATCATGTACAATAAGGCTAAAACTTAAACTTCGTTGTCTGTGTTTTGCAGGCTCAAAGTCGTGTTATGCGTCGCCTCCAGAAACTCAAAACACATCATGATGTGTGTGAGAAGCGCTACGAAACGTCGAACACAAAGAGGTTAAACGTCATGAGGGAGAGGACCTTGATTTTAAGTCGTAGCTGGAATGCAAAGGTTAGTTTTTTTTACCAGGGGGGAAGGTAGACTGGTAGGTAGACTGGTAGGTAGCTGGACTGGTAGGGAGGGAGGGAGGTAGGTAGACTGGTAGATAAATAGGTAGGTAGGTAGACTGGTAGGTAGGTAGACTGGTAGATAGACTGCTAGGTAGGTAGGGAGCACGTCCAAACATTACAAAAATGTTTTGCCATCTCTAGTTTTAGTCTATTGTTTTGTCTTGAAATGTATTATCGTTAAATGCTTGTGATTTTATAATGAAGAAAATCCAAGTCTAAACCTCTCTTTTTTTTAAGCTCAACAGACAAATGCTTGGAGACTCAAGTTCACTATCAAGTTCTGAGTACAGCGATGAGGTTGAGTATGTTCCTCAATCTGCTAAAGAAACAGAAAGAGACAGTTCAGCAGAAGATGTCAAACAGCACAGGGGTAAGACGAGAACAACGGTAACAACTTCAACCAACTCTCAGGAAGGAGATGTCCAAACATGTAAGTTCTACTTCCCTGGCTGCACATGACACCAACCAAGAAAGCACACACTGTCCAGTGACATTGCTAGCCTTAATCATTTGCATGCCTTTTACCTTGCCTGTATCATTTTTATTTCCAATCATTTTCCTTAATAGTTTCCTTAAAATACCACGAGTGTTCATTCTGTGGGCACCAACAGAATGTAGACACTATTTGATTGCATGTATAAAATATTTAGAAAGTCTGTTATTCTCAGTTTTGCTTGTGTTTTAATAGGTAGTTCGGATGAAAAGATGCTGCTGGTTGGGGAGGTCTCTGGTGAATCACACACAAAAAAAGGTAATCTCTTCAAAGTTTTTTCAGTTTCTCACCTAGGATCAAGTGCGAGAGGTATTTTTTGCAAGTTATACTTAGCAGATTCAGATTCTCTATCCAAAATATAAATAAACTAATAATCGTTAAGTAGTATGTAACTTAGTTAATAAGTGTATTAAGTAGTTAAAATGAGCTCCACCTTTACCAGCTTTAACATTAAAGTGAACAATACATTAATGCATCGATAATTATTATCCAATGATTTCAGGCTACCATAAATATATTTATGTCGATTCTGCATAGTGAGTATACTTTAACTTTCAATACTTAGAGGATATTTTGATGCTATCTCTCTGTGCGTTTCTATCACAAGCACGCACCTGGTTTTTGTGTGACAGGTTTTGAGACTAATGAAACACCATATTAAAGTAACTGGCATCATTACGTAAGGAAAAATAATTCACATCATCCAGTATATTGAATTCAGAATCATCTCTGTAAAGGACTCATTTGTTCAGGTCAGTAGATCTCTTCTAGTCCTAAGTTTTGTCACATAATGTCTTCTTGACTAAACGGACAATGTCCAGTTGTTTTAAATGAAATACTCCACTTGTGTCATGTAATACTGAAACTAGTGTTAGTGTTGGTAAACCTCGTCTTTGTTTATACTTCTGCAACTACCTTCTATATTTCTGCTGCTAGTTCTATTTCTTGTATTGCTGATACTGTTGCTTCAAATACTTGTTACTGCAACTACAGGTTGTTCTACTTGTATTTTGTGTACTGCTACAGTCAAGACCTGTTGTCATTATAGCTTCAGTACTTGCTGGTTTTTGAATAACATTAAATTACTGTCTCATTTTATTCAGGGTCATCACAAACAAAAAGACAGAAGTGGACCGAAGATGAAATCCAGGCTGTGGAAAAAACACTAATGGACCACATCAGCTGTGGGAAGGTTCCTGGGAAAGCCCGATGTCTGGAATGCATTCAGACGTCACCACTAGCCCTTAAAGAGAGGAGTTGGGAGGGAGTGAAGTTTTACATGAAAAAACGAATTGATACATTAAAGCGAAAGTCCTTGAAAGAAAGGTAAGCTTTTACATTTGTGCACTATTGTGTTCAGATGGAAGACTACAGGTACAATCTTTGCTGGATATTTATGACCTTCTGTTGCTGGACGTTGTTTAATATTGTCAAACAATATTCTCGTGCCTGTTCTCTTTGACATTCCTCTTATTCTTTGTTAAATATTTGAATGTTTTTATTTGCATTATTATGCGCATTACTATATTTTGTGATACACAAACATACATTTTTGTTGTATTTTTATTTAAAACCATGTCACTACACTGAAAATGTAAATAGTCTACATTGCAGTGCACTTGTATTGATTGCAATTAACAGTTTGTTGTGAGGCACTGAAAGGTTTTGAATCTAAAACAGTAAGTGTTAAAAAAGTATTGTAGTAGTCAAGTTCAGTATTTGTTTTTTGCAAGTAAAATACTATTTTGAAATATTAATGCTGAGCGCATTGCAGTTGTGATACTGTGATATTCAGCTCCATTATTTGTAGTGGTGTTTTTTTCAACTAAAATACAAAGTACTGAATATCACAGTATCACAACTGTAATGCTTTGAACTGTAATATTCAGTGCAGTATATCTGAAAGATGCACAGAACTTAAAGTAAATAAAGCTGTGAAGTTTGAACATTTATATTGAGTGGAGTTCAATATGCACAAATGATGAGTGAATATACAAATGCAATATAAAATTAATTAACAAAATATAATACAGAAACAACTCTATATATAAGGCTCCTTAGTGTTTCTAAAAACTTACCCTCCATTGAATACCTTATATAGGCTTGTAAATGTAAGACACATTTTTAACAGTGTCCCCTGGTGGTGGTTTGTATTATGACATAATAGGACCGTCCCCGCTGGGATAGAAAAACCAGACAAAAATTCAGTTTTTAAAATTTGAGAAATCTTGATACATGAGTAGATATTCTGGTTCCCAGGACCCCAAACAAATTTATGTGATCAAAAGTATGCCATTATTCCATTAAATAAATGAGGTCCCCACGCGTAACCTCTATACTGACGTCCCCACCATGTAGCAAAAACGTGTATGTGTGTGTGTGTGTGTGTGTGTGTGTGTGTGTGTGTGTGTGTGCGCGCGTGTGTGTGCGTGCGCACGCGCAAGCTCGCTAATGGACTTGTGTAAGAGGCTCAGAACGTCACCAGGCTGCCACACTAAGTGGCTCGTAACCCCCCCCCCCCCCCCTTTCCCCCACAAACTCTTGCAAAGAGAGAAAAACGACTTAGCACAACGAGCGATGCGCAGAGCAAGTGACGCAGTATATCAAGCTTCCATCAGTTAAAATGATGATGGTGTTGATTAGTCCACTAGAGACAGGTGGGAGATGTTGTGGATGGATCAAACAATTGTAGGACTTTGACCCACGAGGCCCCTGTTCGTGTCCCACGTGGAACCAAAAGTCAACTTTGACTTTAAGCTCCTTGGGCAACGCTGTAACACTTCTAACAAAACATTAGAAAGTCTGCTAAGGACGGTTCTTACGTCTTCACGCTAGTTACGTTAGGTTATTATTTTAGCACAAACCCGTGATCTTTTTTTCAACCAAGTAGTTTTGTTGCCTAAACCTAACCAATCGTTTCACAACGTCAGCCACGTGTCAATCAAACTTAGTCTGCACACACCGACACAGTCCTGAGAAGAGGTCTAATCATCCAAAATAATTCAAATCACCTGTGTGGATGTACCATGGGTGTGCAGGGCCTATTCATATTTTAAAACAAAGATCTGACCTGAAATCATAACATTGCAAACTATTTATTCTCCCATCAAATAAGGCTCGTTCAAATAGTTTTCTAGAATTTTCCCTAAAACTGTCATCTCTCTCAATATTATTGCCATGATCTAGAGTAAATTCAATGGAACTTTAACAGTAATAAAAGATTATTCTATACAGGCTACTGTTCTGAACTTTGGAGTTCATGCAGTCGAGACTGACCAAAAGTAAAAAAATAAATAAATTAAATGATATTTTCAGTGATGTTTTCTTGATGGTTGGGTTAACGATTGGTCTCATTGTTGTGAAATAAGCTAAATCTGTCTGTTTTTTTTTTATGTTTGGGATATTACTGTGACCAACATCCATATTTTGGACTTGTTAGCTTTAGTTGAAAAATAGATGCATGTGTGAAAGAACAAGACAAAGAGTCCACAGACTCTAAAGGCGGCATTTAGTCACAACTGCTAACATGCTCATATTGACAATGTTAACATGCTGATGTTTATAGAGCGAGGAATCTCTCTGTGGGTCCATCTGCACCAAATTCCACGGGAAATCTTGTTGAAACATTTCAAGATGGCACTAGATGAAAAGTCAGAGGATTACCAAAGTCATTGGGATTCATCCTCTGGGGACCATGAATGTCCATGAAATGTTCATGACAATCCAGAAGTTGTCCCAACTGAGCTACAGACCAACGAGGAGAGCGACGTTGCCGTCCCTTGAGCCAAAAATTAAGATCAATTCATTTGGAACAAGTTTCATAATTGAATGCAGGAACTGTACTGTATATCTTTAAATAGCATTACTTTCTTTAATTGATATTTCTTGCAGTGCACTGATCAATAGAAAGCCAGCCCAGCTTGTTGTTTGTTCTCCCCACATGCCAATCAAACCTGCCAGTCCCCGTGTTCAGTGACTTCTACCGATTAAAGGATTTACACACAACATGTCCTAAATCTGTTGAATATCTCTGCAGTATTCACACGCAAAGACAGTCATATGATTACATTTTTCCACGCTTTACAGCGTCCATTTGGCTGTGATTCCTGGAACATTCACACGCTACACGTCTATTTGAGGCTGGTGTGTAGGTTGGAATGCCGATCGGTCATAATATATTAACCTCTCTCAGCGCTTCAGGTCCTGCATGCTCCCTGCACATGTGGGTGTGTGTGAGAGAAAGGGGGAAAGATGGTGATAGTGTGATGGTGTGTACTTCCATATATCTCTTACATAACTTCCTACTTCCACACAGTGATCTCCTCTCTCTCTGTCTAGGCCTGCTCGGCTATCAGTGTGTATCCACTCAGGCTTTAAATACAGATTCCAGCAGGATTACCTTAACACCCAGATCACCCCCAACACACACACAAACACAAACCCTCCTCATCCTCCCATCACACATTATCCCCCCCTCCACTTTATTCCCAATCCCCCCCCCCCCCGAGGTCAATCAAAAAGTTCCAGGTCTCGAAGTTATGACGGCGGGGCGAGCGTGGTTTCCTGTTCTTCCCGCTGGCTGAGGATTACGCCGGCTGACAGGGAGGGGAGTTGTCTCTGCTGGGGACAGTTGCTAAGGGTCAGACACGGTTGACTGAATTACTCTTCCATACACACACAGACACACACCCCGCATAAACACACACACACACGCAGCCTCGTTCTGCTCTCCGTTTCACTGATCCTTCTGTCTTTATCTCTCTGTAAAGGATCATTACGACTTTGGTCTCATTTCTATAGCTCTGGCCTTCAATTTGACCGTGATGACTTTGTATGAACTCAATAGCCGGGATCTAGTAACAGGGCAACATTGACTGTGTTTACATGCACAAAATATCCATATTTTTGCCCTTATTCTAATAAAAACACAATTTCCTTACTAAGCGGTTTACATGGCTAATGACTCCACTAATATTCCTGTTCACATGCAGACGTGCATACTGTGATTAACGTAAAACACCCACATGACAGCTACGCCCTTTAATAAATATTAAACACGCCGGTAATACGAAAAACATTGATTAGTGCAGCTTTAAGGTTTGATTATGTTTCGGCAACTAAAACCACTTGGTCGAGTCAGGTAAAAGCTAGTGGCCGTGGTTACAAGAAACCAAGGTTGACTGGTGGTGAAAGGTCGCATGAGTCAAAATCAAACACTCAACCCTCAACCCACGTATCGCTTCTTCTGCCTTTGCTTCTCAAGCCCGTTTCCCACTGGTCAACAGGCAGACAGGCGGTCCTGTTGGTTTTAAACAAGCACAGTTTAGCCTTTATTTGGAGGTAGAAACATACAGTGAGTTCACACTGTAATGTTGGTAATAATCCCAAATGGTACATAAAACTGTGTGCATGCTCAATCACAGCAAGTATGGCAAGGTTTGAACCAGGATGTACACTGAGATCGATGTTTACAAGAGACAGTTTGTGATTTAAAAAACGTTTTTTTTAACCAATCAATCACCTTTGGTTTCTCTTTGCAATAAGTTTGGCTTACCTAAGGGGTTTTGTTCACAACCTTTCTCAATGTGGAACTACTCGTTCTTTCTGCTTTGTTGCTTTGCTCTCAGATCTCAGCAAAAAAAACAAAAAAACCCAAGTTGCATAAAACTGAATCCGTCCTGGATGCTTGTGTCACAGTCACAATCATTCTGCTCATCGAGTGTCTCGTGTCTCATTCAGATGAGTTATGTTCTCATTTACCACGCCCCCTCTCCTCCCCCTTCCCCTTTTTCACTCCACTCTGTAGCTCTTCCCTTGCGTTTTTTTCTCCCCCTCCTCGTTCCACCGAACGCTGCTGGAGTAAGGCAATACATGCTGTCAGCAATAAGAGCAAAAACGCAGTCAAATTCTGTCCTTGCACAGCTACAGAGAAGCGTCACCGGAGCACAAACACCTGTGACGCACACTCCTCATTATGGCTTGCACTCTTCTGGTCCGACAGGAATAGCTTTTTCCCTTCACCCTGTTCCCTTTCATTTCTTCATCTCACAAAAAAACAGAGAGAAGGGTGAGCTCGGGGAGGGCCCTGAGCTCATGGATAGAAGAGACGGACATAAAGAGAACATGTTGTTGATAGCCATTCATGTGCTAATGTGGTCTTTTATGAACACAATGCCACAATGATGAGACGTACGGTGTTTACTCAAACGGGATGTGGGATATTTGTTTGTGTGGGGAGTCCGTGTGCTGCGAAGTGGTGGGGAGAGAGGTCGCATGCTCCAGAGTCATCCTCGCTTTTCCATAATGTGCTTGTTTTTCGGCTGCGGAGGAGCTCACAAGCAAACAAGACGGGGTCACATATCGGTGTTCGCCAAACAAACCGCCACATACAGAGAGAGCTGATTGGTCAGTGTTTTGGGTTTCTAACGTCACGTGATTCATGGCTTGGTAAAGTTCAGAGTGTCTGAGACGTGCACCACCAAAATCAGAGGTCAGGAGAACATCTGTGACTCTTAAAATTAAAAATCTTCTTCTTGCAACTGGCCGGTATGTTGTTGTTGTTGAGCTGGTCACATGTTATGTTGACTTTTGCATAACACTTTACTAACCCTAATTTTAATGGTTAGTGGATAACAACTTTAGTTGTTTGTCAGTGTGATGTTATTAATAAAGTAAAAACTAATAATGTGTTAGACTAATCAGTCATGTGAAAAGCAGCAATGATAATGAGCACACAACACTCTTCATTAAGACTTTATTCATGGGTCAATATGCTCTTTGTAGATCAAAACTATTTTCATGTAAAGCAGGAAGACACTCTCAGAGAAGCTGGCTTCATTACTTTTGACAAGTGGAGAGACAACTGTCACAAACATTTCCATGGCTTAAAATAAGCAGCCTTTGTTTCACGTCTGTTCAAATTAGCCGACATCTCTCTGAAGTCACCCTCCACATTTCTACCAGGAGGAGAATTTCTTCAAATGCGTTCTGCTCATCCAATTAAAGCGTTGCCTTCACAGACAGGCTGGAAAAAACAGGGACTATTGCCATTTCATTAGTTGCTCTTCCTTAACGGGGCCTCGTCACATTTGTGGTTCACCTTGTTGCTGCGCTCGTTTTTCTCTTCGGACCACTTCCACAGAGCCTGAATCGTTCGTGAGCCGCTGGGACGAGACAGAGCTTCACTCGCATCCCCCGGGGAGCCGAGTGTTGCTTTGCTTATCAAACCGTGAGCCAGCTTATTTAATCAGTGACCCTGGAGGCACTTCTAATATCTGTGCTGCACGATACCTCTTCTTGTACTGTGTGATATTCCTCCAACGTCCAACAGCAAAACCTCCCGACATCTTCGGCTGGAGAAGCTTGGTTAGCTGATCAATTATATGATCACAAAGCAGCTCTGAAATGTGTGACGTAAGCTTTAAGTTCAGAATATTGAACCAAGCTCACCTCAACTCGTATCTTTACAGATTCCTGCTTCTTCACTCTCAACCTCCTCTCTGGCTGCCTCAACCTGTTCACATTTTCAGTACCGGTAGATAAAAAAACCTGAACTTTAAAAACTCAATTATTGATGAAAACCAAGTCACCAGAGGCTACCTTAAACATGTTTGATGTATTCAGGCAGTCCAAACTTCTCTACTACAGCACTTTTGAAAAAATAAACCTAAAGCACTAAAGGCAGAATTTTTTAAGTGTGGAGGTTCAATATAATATTACATGATGGTTAATGTGCATCATTACTATTAGCTGTACATTGTGTGCTAATGAGCAGCATTTACATGCAAGCGAACAAATGCCAGCAGTGTGGCTCTAGGAACAGCAATGTTGGTTGGTTGGTTGGTCCACCACGTTGTCCCAACTGCAATGTCAAACTCAGTGGCGGGCCGTGCATTTTATACCTGGGCCTTCACTGCTGTCCTGCAGCTGAAACACAGCTACGGTTATTATTTGTTTTGTGTAAAAATGAAGCCAACACCTGTAAATACACTAACTGCAGATAATAAGCCGAGAGTGCATCTCCTCTCTGCTCTGACTGCAGCTGGGACTGCTGCGCGAGGCTTCTGTGAGAGTTACCGCCTGTGTGTGCTTTGGGGCGGCTCACGGCAGCACCCGCTGCTCGTTCACGGCAGCTCCCGCGTGCAGAACGGTACGCGCTTTCACGTCAGAGTCAAAACACCAGAAAAGTCTCCAACAACACCAGAAAAAGTCGCTAGATTTGTCGCTAGTAGCTTTTGACAAAAAAAGTCACCATGAGGGTTTGGAAAGTCGCCAGATTTAGCGAGAAAGTCGCCAAGTTACCAACACTGGCACCGGCTAAATATGTCCCCAGAGCAACATAGGACGTAACAATGGTTCCTATCACATATAAAACCAAACAAAAATCCATCTTCATAAAAACAAGTTGTACAAATAATAATATATAAACAAACATATTAAAGCTACTGCAGATGTAAAAACAAAAGCAGTTCACTTACCAGAGCTGCTGTTCACTTAAAGACAAAGTCCATCCTCCTTTCTTTGTTCATAAAGAGTTTAATCTCACGGTTGTTCAGTACATCTGTGCGTTTTAGTTCCAGTAAGAAGTCATTCTCGATTCATGGACGCCAGTGAAGACAGTCGAGCCTCCCCAGTTGTATTTCTTGAATACGTTTTAATGCGTTTGAGGCTGAAAATGTCCGCTCAACAGAGGCAGCAGATATTGGGATTGTCACCGCCCAACATGTCACGCTAGCCCACTGACCAATCACGTATGGCTAGGCCAGCTAGCAGGCTCTGACATGTCAAAGAATACGCCCAACATGTCAAACTAAAGATCTGATTGGTTGAACACTATGACAATCAACAATATCGTCCCCATTCACTTAAACTGCACATGGATGCACTTGTGAGTCTGCAGGCCTCGGGCCTCTCTTCTTACCTAGAGACACAGAGGTGAAATCTGATTGGATAAAAGCTCTACTTAAAACAAGCTGCACTGGAAGCAGAGCAACTGAGGAAGACGGTAGCTGTGCAATGAGAAAATAAGATAATGGGAAAAATATTTTTATAAATTCTAATACATGTAGTGTATTTAAGAAAAATTATTAAATTATAAAATAGCTCTAACTTTGTGATTCTGTTTAGGCCAGCAGAGAAGGACTTGCAGGCCCTGACGGCCCACCACTGGTCAAACTATTGCATGTTATTGCTACCAAAAGTACGAATGAGCACGTTTTCATGTTAATTTGAACTGCCTTGAACTGAAAACCTATAATGAAAGACCGGACAACGCCGTGGTAGCAGCCTGTCAATCTCCCTCGCCAAGCACTTCTTGCTAGATTCTGCCCCGGCTGCAGGTAAAAGAACGCACCCCTCTTGTTTATGAGTGTAGCGTTACTTTTTTTGCATTTTGTGAAGACCCACCCCCTGTCAGGCTCTGACCCTGAGAATGTCGGTGGAAAAAAAGGCTTGTGTATGTGTGTATGTGTGAAACGGCACCCTGTACTCTTTTAAACATATCAGTAACTCAAAAGGAGAAATGCTGTGAACATTTTGGGCACACCTGGCTAATCGCCCCAGGACGTGAACATTTGATTGTTAGATTGTTAGTGTTTTGCAAAGTTGCAAAAATGATCACATCCCCGATCCCAACGGCTCGACCGTGAGAGGGGAGGAGGTTTCAGGCCTTTCAGCTTTCAATAGAAAATGAGAACACAAAACTAGCTTGTAAGAAATCGTGGTAAAGTAACGCGGAAATGATTATTATTCGAAAATGTGCATGTTTTCAAAGTAATTTCCTGTCCCATGCTACACATGTGATTTATTTCAGCTCCAGCAGTTCTTATTCAGCCTGGAAAAGCTTGATTTTTTTCTTGTGTCTGGTTGAAAGTGTAGGTTTGAAAATCACTGAGCTAATGTGCCCGTGGACATCTGTTTTACTTCATTTTCCAAATTAATAAGAATCAAATCTGTGTTTGATACATTTTTGGTTGCAGCATTTTGTGGGTTATTTACATCTGGTGAAGTTAGCTTTTTGAGTAGGAGACTGGGGTATGACCCTGAGGTACGCAGCAGAAGAGACAACATTAACACTGGGACATGGGTGCGATGTGGGGAAGGAGTCCTTGTTTTGAGGAACATGCTGTGGGGAAATGACAAATAGAGTGTCACTGTGACTTACCAGAGGAAGTGACAGAGGCAGGAGAGGATTTCAGAAACTTGAGCACCATTGCGGTTATGCAAAAATAGGTGAGTGGTAGAAAAACAGGAACATGCAGCTTTGTGTTTTGTGATTTGATTCTGTGCTTGACCGTGACGATGGCCCCCAAGGCCTGTCTGGACACTTCACACAGGATAATGGACCTTCCTAAGTCCCGCCCCATTTCGATCTGTGCTCCAATGACAGTTGAGCAAGCTTGGAGCCTGGCAGATACCTACCTAGATATGCTACGTCTGTTCTAACATAACTATGTCAGTCCCATTAAACTGGTGTTGCAGTCTTCACGGACACATCACATTGGGGTATTGGGATCCGTCAATTATATTGTCCCTGTAAAAGTGCAAATAAAACATGCTGAACATCAACTCTGCTCCAGCACAAAGTTGCAAAACCTCCCCGTGTCTACTTCTTACTTTCTCTCTCAAAAGATTTTTTCATTCAGGTTTGAAGTTTTGCTGCAGTCAAATTGGAAAGAAATGATCTTTATAAGTCAAGCTTCTCCCGCCCACCTAATATGTGAGCGACAGAAGGAGTATAAGCCTCACAGCTTTCACGTGGGTTATTTCAGCCACGGTGCGATCATGTGCCAGGAGACTGGGACTGAAACACGGCAACTCTAAAACGCAAACGGATTCTCAAACAATCCGAGAGGAACACTGAGCGTTCGCCGCCAGCTATTACAGTTTGCACACAGGTAGCATATGGTCATGGTGTGCAGTGATATAACGTCACGAAGCCATAGCTAATAGCTTCTGAGTCCAGTCCTTCTGACAGAGTCGACGTGCCAAGTTAATGCAGCTCTTTAGCGGGGCCCCGCTATTGGCTGCCTCGCTCAGATCTCCTGGTGCGACTGGAGGCCACGGTCTCCATTAGATTTGTGGATGTGCCGATAATAGATATTCTAAGTGGGAGCCAGATGTGGTGGGTGTGCGTACATATTCAAATCTTCAAGGTTTGGTACGCTGCATCGCATTATGCATGTTTTTTAACCACGTTGTCCACACCGATCGCGTTTCCCCTGTGGGTACAATTCAAAGAGGTCAACAAGTTACTCGGCGGAAGGGAAATCAGCTGTCAGAGCCAGGCCTCTCAGGTCTGTCTCCGCTAGTATTGATCAGGGTCTGATCTGCCGGCCTGTCGGGCTGCCTGCGGCACACATGATGATGCAGAATCTCACCGCCGTCCGCTCATAACCTCCATAACTCCTGGAGACTGGAGAGATTAAGTTCCAACTCTCGAATGATTAATCAATTTCAATTACCCCCCATGTGATCAATCATATTCTCATTAATGTCTGAAGCGGTGCCCACAGCTGTGCGCAGCCGATTACCACTCCGGCTTCCAATTTGAACAGCTTTATCGCTCAGGTCCTTGTAGGAAGCTCAAGCGGCTGGTTGAGAGCGGCGCTGCCCTGCTGTGTCAGCGGTCCCTCTGTGGCATCTTGTGCTGCAACCCAAGAGGTCAGCGCCAAGAATACTCTTCTGCTGATCCCCTTCGCCTCCCCATCTCCATCCTGAGCCATTAAAACACAGAAACAAACCTCCATATCACGCTCTGAAGTCGAGAAATCTGTTCATCCGTCCATGAATTCCCTTCAAGTGAAATATTTTCCTCATGCTTGGGGAACAGAGGTTACAATTAGTCGCTGCAGAAAAAAAACACCAGCGTATTACATTACACTCTAAGGTAATCGCTCCAGCGTGTTTATTAGCTGGTCACGTTTTCCGTGTCGCTCCCTCTGCCAGTGATGTTTGACCACTTCCTGTGATGAAGAGCAATACTCGTCAAGGGAGCTCACCTCTCATGTAATCAGAGACTGACATAGAGATGAGCTGAGGTGCCTCTCTCTCTCTCTCTCTCTCTCTCTCTCTCTCTCTCTCTCTCTCTCTCTCTCTCTCTCTCTCTCTCTCTCTCTCTCTCTCTCTCTCTCTCTCTCTCTCTGGTTTTGACTTCTTTCCCTCTTGCTCTCCTGTATATGTGGCTTCATTCAGAGCCGGATATCTACGCGTACAGACGGTAGATGAAACAGCCATGGAGGAGAGCTGGAGGTTGAAATATAAAGTTGTGAAGGATCATGTGTGTCAGGGGTCAAAGGTCAGCTGATTTTGCTCGGGAAATAACAGGTAATTACCAGGGATCACGGGATCAGTTTGTTTTTCTCCACCTCACAATAACAATGATTTGTCATATTTAAACGATAATTCCAGTTTATGACAACTTACTTAGTTTTGCAGTTTTACAACTTGGGCCTTGTTTTGGTAATGGGACCAGGAAGTTGGTCCGTAAACTGTAGATGCTAACAATGAATAGTTCAATAATTTTATTGTAAGTGTTCTTTTTCTACTCTAAATACGTCTGGCTAACCTGGGGGTTTATTTACTAACTGTCATATCTTTTCTGCCGTTTCTTGCCCCATCAAACTTTTTTAGCAACGTCACCACGATCCCAGATATCAGCAAAGACTAACGTTGTCACCAGACCGAAAGTGTGACTTCAATACCGCTACTGAAACGATACCGCAGCAAAAACCTAAAACAAATCAGGAAAAGTAATGGAATGATAGATGACAGAACATTTAACTTTTAATTAATTAACAATGTATTAATTACAACATGTACATGGTATGCACTTATCTGATAATCTGATCTCTGTACTTGAGTTTATGTGATCTATTTGACAGTTAACTTCATATTTGCAACCAGATATCGCATTGAACGGTCATAACTATCTTTGTAAAACTGCGCCCCCACTGATGCATGAGTAACACCTCAGGCTGAGAGCGGTACTGCAGCACGGGATGCGGCGTTAGGCTTTTACTTTACGTCCACTTCACGTTACTGAGAAAGATAATAAAATAACAATTTTACACATGCACAGTTTATTTTTTACCACTTGCTCCCAGCATCCCACCTCACAATACAGTCCTCTAAAGCATGGCACTGCACAAACACACAGACACACACACACTGCACTGCACTGCTGTCACACATTGACTCAACTATTAAACACAGTCATTGTTAAAGCATCGGTACCAATAAAATGGGTTATGGTACAATTTTTATTGGCAAGGTAATGCGATACCTTTCTAGTATCTGTGTACCGTGCAACACTAGCAAAGACTTTTGGGTCAAAAGATAATCGTGATGGAAGGGAAGCTACCAACAAAAGACTGAACTATAACAAAACTTTTGACCGTTTCAACTAAATTGCATTGCTAGGCAACATCTTGGGTCCATGTTTACTTCTTGTCAGTCAATGTCATTCACAGCGCAACAGTTAATAAACAATGACAATGAATACGTTTTGTATGCTGTAGTAAGGGAGTGCTGAGGCCAGCGACACTGCCAGCCAATCAGTGTAAAACGTCACCAGTACGCTTCATACAGTATTCATACTAATTTGCCACAAAACTAGGAAGGCCCGCCTCCTCCTTAAGACTCTCAGTTGAATCAATATTGTTTCTGATATGCCTGTCATGTGCACCACCCGAGAGGCGAGTGATCTCCGCGGTGTCCTGCTAATCAATGGGCAGATGGCTCCTCCAAGTTTTTCTGCCTCATATTTGATTAGCATTCGAAAATGTTGTCTGATTGCAAAGTGGGCCGCGTGTGTTGTTGTGTTGTGTGGCTTTGCCTCTGATTTAAACCCCTGAAGCAAAGGGCCTCATCCCGGCGAGAGAATCCATGTGTGCTTGTGTGTGGACACAGGGGGGGAGGGGGGGAGGGACGCAGCGGCGTTGCTCTGTCTGCAAGTGTGCCATTGGCAGTCTGAATGTGAGAGAGAGAGAGAGAGAGAGAGAGAGAGAGAGAGAGAGAGAGAGAGAGAGAGAGAGAGAGAGAGAGAGAGAGAGAGAGAGAGAGAGAGAGAGAGAGAGAGAGAGAGAGAGAGAGAGAGAGAGAGAGAGAGAGAGAGAGAGAGAGAGAGAGAGAGAGAGAGAGAGAGAGAGAGAGAGAGAGAGAGAGAGAGAGAGAGAGAGAGAGAGAGAGAGAAAAAGTGCAGGTGACCTTGTGGCGCTGCCAGGCAGCTAACTAGATAACAGCGGCTAACCAGCGTCCCTCTGGAAGGCCGGGGATAAATACTGTCTTCAGTCACTGCAATCACAGGGTTTGTCCACCGCAGACGACCAATCACAAGCAAATGTGTGCGAGCAGAAGACCGTGAACAGGCAGAATAAATATGGCGGTTGCCAAATCGGAATGGAGTTTTGAGGGGAACTTGTCTTTCAACTCAGCCAGGAAAAAACAAAAGGCACTCAAAGTTACTGTCTGCCTGACCTTGAGCGCTCCCCTCACACACACACGTGGATGCACACACACACAGCAGTCATTAAGACCTGGTTCTGTATTGTGCTGGGACTGCAGTGAAGGCTATTACACTGGTTCTGTCTCTCAATAATGCATGATTAATTAGCCAACTCTGAAATAGAGTGAAACTGAGCACAGGGTGGAAACTAAAGAGGGACTCAGTAGGTAGCCGTGGTCTCATACAGAGACCTGCATACACACTCACACGGCGTGCTCTCACATACACAAGAGTGGAGCTCAGATATGCGGAAAGTCATATTTTCGAGAGTTTTTGTCTCAAGCTCAAAGAAACTCTTGAGGACTAGAGCGAGGGCTTGAGAACTAAAATAAACATAGTGTTGTACTTAGTGCTTTCTGCACAAGACGCCTCAATAAATACTTTCATATTCCACAACAAAAACAAAATGACTGTGTAACGTGAACGAGGTCATTCGTAGTGACAAACCCACAGAGATCTCCTGACTCTGCAGTTCACACTCACCTACGTCCTGTTTTCAGTGAAAAATAAACCCACTGGAGGCCTACCCTACCTACATTATATTCATTGTTTCAGCAAGACCAACAAGCCAGAAAATGAAAAAAACATTTTCCAACACATACAGTATGCTCGGTGAGCAACTTTTATTGGTGAAAATGGACCCCATCTTAAAGTCTTGAGTTCTCATGATACATTGTTGAACCACAAGTAGGAAACAACAAACAACTCTGCCTAAACAATTACTAATGGCAATAAGTGAAATGGTATGTAGTTATCATTAACACACAAAAATAAGGACATGTAAACTATATAAATATATATAAATATATATATATCGTACCGTTTTGAAGCCTCGAGTTTGGCATTCTGGCCGTCGCCATCTTTTTTTTTTAAAACCAGAAGGGACCATATTTGGACGAGAGGGTGAAGCTGGGGTACATATGAAATGTAGCTTCTGCATTTAACCCATCCCTAGCATATTGGGAGCGGTTAAGGGTTTAGTGTCTTGCTCAGGGACACTTCAGCACGGGACACGTAGCAGCCAAGGATCGAACCGCCGACCTTGCGACCCTCTCTACCCAGTGAGCCACTTGCCGCCCCCATATGAATAAGACACTCAAGTATGCGGTTTGCAGTGACCTCATCATCTTTTTCATCCACCTCTTCTTCTTCTTCTTCTTCTTTACTTGCCCTCGTGCGCGTGCCAAATCTTATTTAAACCCCTCGGACTTCACTTCATGTGTGACGGTCCAAAAATGTCCAAGTTTGGTCAACAAATGCAAACTATGTCCATGCTGTGAACTTTCCCTCCCAACGTTCAGCAAAGAAAAACAACAACTCCATCAGGTCTGCCTCTGGCAACAGACAGTTAACGTGTTACAGGGAGTCAGAGAAAGAAAGACAGAGAGGGAGAAAGGGTATCGTCCATGAATAGGGAGCATTCAGCCCTGCCTCTGCCTCATTCCCCACAGAGACTAGGCCCGGGCTGGAGTTTCACCCCGGTCTGGCCCGGTGAAATACAAACCTCTCTCATCACAGACCCTGATTCCCACTAGAAACACATTATTGATTCCTCTCGGCAACCCCTCCATATTTTATTATTACTAAGGTGAAAACGGATTACAGGAAAGCCACATCAGCACGTAGCCGAACAATACCGCATTGTGGCAACCTCGGCTCCACTCCGCTGAGGAGGACAACTCCTCCTGAAATCACTCACAGCACCAGTGGCTGCACACAATTATGATCCTGTGCTCGGTCTGCCCTTGTGCCAATAATGAATACATGGTTACACAAACACAAGATGGGATTGTGAATTAGCATTGGACAGCAGCTGCTGTCGAAAGTGGAGCTCTGCTTGCATAAGCTTCCCACTGTCCTGCTGAGAAAGTGTGCGGCTTCACCGTTGTGCTCATCGGGCTGGTTTCCCCTTGAATGAACGTTGAAAACATGGCGACCGTCGGCTCTAGCAGCATTAAAACAAGCTGTAACGTCAGCTCGTGGGTTGCATTTCCCTGCGGGTTCGGCGTGTCTGGAAAACTTGCAGTCAGATGCGGATCCAGAATTCACACCTCGGGCTCTAACCTCGAAACAGGGGAAAGTAGCTTTCTGTGTATTATTACAAATAACAATCAAAATCTTGTGTCAGACTTTGGGGGTGTGGATGATGATGATGATGTCCCTCTCGCTTCCTCTTTCTCTCTCTCCTCATCTCTCGCGCCCTTCCTCCGGAGTTTCACGCGATGACTCACCGTTGTTGTTGTTGGAGGAGTGTTTTTTTAAGCAGCTTGAGTGACATCCGTGCATCAGTTTTAGGTTGTTTTTTTTGTGCCTTGCATTAACAACAGCAATCTGTCTTGTTCAGGAGCACAGATGCAGGTTTGGATTTGGAGGCAAGCTGCAGATTGCTCAGTGTGATTAGGAGCCGCACTCATGTATTTCCATCATTATTTCCACAATAGACGGAGCAGGATGATTGAGAGGCAGAATTATCTCTGGGGAAAGATGAGAGTGCCAACATCTGAGCTTCTGAACTATCCTGCAAAACTCCCCTTGTAGGCACAATCAAAATGCGGTGTAGTTAAGTCCTTTTTGCTATTATAAATTAATAAATCTGCCAGTGAAGGGAGCAAGCTCAAACTCAAAAATAATTACTGAAGCTTTCAGAAACATCTACCACTACAACACGCAATCTGACCCTTTAGCTCAATGTGAGCAATGGAACTGAAGTTAAAGGCACTTGAATTACACTCAGCTCAATTTAAGGAGTACTAATGTACAAAGATTTTCCTGTTGTTTCCTCTAGATGCTGAAACCGCACCCAACCAGCACGAGTAACAACATGATCCCTCACCAGCTTCTCACCATCAAACGCAACTCGTTGTGCTCAGTAGAACTTTAAAGCTGCACTAGTCCGCATTTTTATGTTAACAATAGAAAAAATGTCTATGTGCAATGAGGAAGTTGTCGTGCCCACAGAGAATGGGCCGTAAGCATTTTAGTACAGCCTGTAATTGCAGCTAAAGAGTCAGATATTTCTCTCAGGAGTTGGTGGAGACCAAAACAGAGCTGCAAGGATCGGTTCAAATGAATGTGAGGCTCTGTGTCACCATATTGGCCTGATGATATATCAGTGTTGTGTTTTCAGCTTGTAAACACAACATTGTGCAGCAATAAAATAAGCCACAGTCTTTTACGACTTTCTTTTCATGAGCAATCTGCCATATTCTGTCATGCTTCAAGAAACTAACACATTTCTGAAATATCTTTGAAATAAGTTGATTCGTTTGGAAACGGAATGAAATAATCGTACTGCAACGTCAGACAAAAACAGTAGATTAGAGGGACTCATTAACAACTTGATTTATTTAGATAAGATTTTTTTGCAGCATGGGCTGGAGGTGGTTCATTAGCAGACCTGTGGTTTGTAATATTTTAGATCAATTTAAGGCGACAATGAGATGAAATAAGTCAAATGGTACGGCTTGGTCAGTACTATTTGTTTTTTAAACAAACAAGCAGTTTTTCATAATCTAAATATAAGATGATTGCCCTCATTCTTTATCCTATTGATTTAGCATATAAGCTTATCTTGGGAAATGTTCTCCCTTTAGATAAATGAGTTATTGTGTACTGCTGGTACTGCATGTCTTATCACCACACTGTTATATTGGTAGGTAATGAGCATGCCTCAGGGCAATTATCAATAACACATCTGATTAATGCAGCATGTGTGTGCAACGTGCCGAGATGTTGGTATAAGCAGACATCATGCCAGCCCAGTGAAAAGGGAAAGCATACATATTTGTGTGGTTAGTTCATCCTGCCCTATTCCAACCGAAATACGGATGTACATGTTGACCTCGTAGACACATGGCACCGTGTCCTGGACTCAGTCATGTGAGTGCTACACACACACACACACACACACACACACACACACACACACACACACACACACACACACACACACACACACACACACACACACACACACACACACACACACACACACACACTCTCTCTCTTGTGCTCTTATGGACCCTGTTCTGAAAGCAGGTTTGCCCAAGCTGTTTGTACTGGCATCGCTCCAGACTTCAGCCACTCACACTGTGACTGAATGCAGAGAAGGGGAAAAAAAAAATACAGAACATTTTATGGAAAGAAGTACAGATAAGAAGTGCAATCTGTCTCAGGGGGGGAAATAGCAAATATTACAGTGTAAAGAAGGAGGCGTTTACACAACAGAGTGAAGAAATAGGAAAAGAATGGAGAGAGAAGTGGTCGGGGGGGGGGGGGAGGGAGGGAGGGAGGGAGCACAGAGAGGCATGTTTGGGTTCATTCTTTGACCTCTCGCTTCAATCAGGGCCAGATTTGGGATTAATGGATTTTCACACGGACACGGAATCGCTCACCACTTCCCTGTGACATTCTTCCCAATCCGTTCGCTCTTACCAGGTCTGATCCCAGTTCAGGGCTGTGGGTGTCTCCCCGCCCACACCATAGGTCATGGCAGACAGTAAACACCGCGCTAAGTAAATGCCTGACAGGACTTAACTCAGAGGGAGACGGTCAGCCACAGTGGGCTGTGCATACTGAAGCTTATTTATTTGGGCCTTGGTAAGGCGAGGCACACACCGAACGCTTATTAACTCGCTTTGCAGGTTGGACTGTAGACAAATCTAGGGCCAAGACGTTTTTTTGTGTTAATGAACACGAAATAGACTAAGGGCCTTTTCACACCTGAAAGTCTGAGCCAAAGTGAAGCCAATGCGGACGTTTATGGTGTCAATCGCAAGATGTTTGCAAGATGTTTATTTAATATATTATGGTCCCATCTAGAGTCAAATAGACAATAAAGCAGGGTACGCATTAGGGTGAGGCTACCCTGTGATTGACAGGTCGCTACCACGGCGTTGTCTTGTCTGGCAGTTGTTGTGTTTGTATCTTAAAACTTTAACCCTTTCACAGTGTGTTTTCAGTTCATGAAAGTTAATTGTAACCTTTTTGGTCACCTAAAAATGTCTTATTCATTGTTGAGTATTACTTAGCTCCGCCCTCTTGTGTCACTCCTAATTGCCTAAAAACCAAGACAGTGACGGCCAAGGAGCCGAACTCGAGTTTTGCAGACGGTAGTCCACAAATCAATGGGTGACGTCAAATGTCTACATTCACATCACTGTCAAATTACTCTCTCCATGGATACCGCGGCTCATTTTGTTTGGTTGCCAACTATTCCTTAAAGGAGCTTAATGCTACTCTTAGAACACGATGATAGCCTGCCGCAACATTCGTTATTGGCCTGAAAGTCTGGACCTGTAATTTTAGTTCGGATCAAACGGAAAAGCTAAAAAAGTCCAGACCAAAATTCTTTTTGGGAACAAAAAATGTCAACCTGATGGCGCTAGAGGAAAGGCCAGTGGCTCATCAACGTCTATTAGTATCTAGTATTTATCCTCTGAGGACCATGAATGTTTTACACATTGTGCCAATCCATCTGATAGATGTTGAGATATTTGAGAGGATAAGTGAAGCCTGCCGGTGGCGAAGGGGTCAGCAAAGCCAGATCAGCAAGGTCAGTAGGATTCAAACTCAGGACACCATGACAGTCTCAAGCTATGCTGCCAACAATGAATAACAACTGTGAATGAAAGGAGTTCAACCCTGTGGTGTGTCTACAGTAGTATTTACTACACATCGTATTACATCAGTAACCAGGATGTAGGCATTTTCCCATCTCACATTGTAAGCTAAGCTGTTGGCGTTGAGACTGGGTCTCTGTGTCCCAGTAGGCAGTGGATGTTTCCCAACACCAGCAGCTTTGTGGGATTGACACAGCTCAGCTTCATTGTGGCGAGTACTGGAGTGGCCTTGTGTGGCCTTTTGTGTTCTACTTATAGGAGGTGGCTTAACAAAGGGACACATGACGTTGGTTTTGGATGGTGACAGATAGGAGGGAAGCTGACCCACCAAGGTCAAACTTCAGATCGTGCAGAAGCTTATCTACTGACAAACTGTGAGCAACATGGTCAACAAGTCACCGACCCAGAGTCCTTACGGCTACTACAGCTACTATCCACACATTTGTAAAAGCTGTTGTTAGGTGTAAATCTGAAACGGTAATGAAAGGAGAAGTGGAGTCAGTTGCTACAATACACCATCTGTTCCTCAGTGGTTTCACTCCCATCGGAATTTATGGTAAATATGTAAAAAAAAGAAAGCTTGAGAACAGTTGGCCAAAGACTAACTTTTCCTTTTTAACAATGATAATGCTGACAGAAATGTTGATTTGTTTGTGGTTGAGGTTGATGATAACCATTAACGTTTATTTTTCTGTTGATGGCGGTGTATAAGGGCCATTGTAGGTAAAGAAAAACTAATGATTATGGAACCGTCTGAGGGGAGGGGCTTAATATTCCAAGAAAAAGCTCAGAATTCACAAGAACATTTGGTATTCTCTGAGATTATTAAGTCTCAAAAATTCTAAAGTTACAAACTAATGAGAGCAAATTTCTTATCATTTTTTGTCAAGGAGCCACATCGCACTTTACAAGGTTGGATCAACCTCATCACACAACAGAGGCACCATGAAACACTGTGGTAATGTGAACGTACAGCAGGTCCAACATAATGATCAGAGACAATGCAAACTCATGTCAGCATCATGTTGATAAAATAACACAGGATGAACATTAAAGAAAATGCGGCTATGTATCTTTCAGAGGTCATTCTTACTATAGGAACATGACTTAAGGCGGTAGCTACATGTGCCTTTTTTCACACAAAGTTATGATTTAATAATCAAGTTTTTTTCTCGCAAATTTGGGAATTTCTCAGTAAACTATTTTAGCCCCTCCCACAGCTCAGAATTTTTTTATTTTTTTTTACCTACACGGCCCTAATACAATATGAATGGAATAAACAAACATGTACAATATGTTAGTTGGTAAGCTTTGGTGGAGTTGGTAGGTGTATTTTGGAACTAGTCAGCGTTCCTCCTTGTTACCAGTCTACTCTAAACCAGGCTAATCGCCTCATCTAGCTCCATACTATATGTACAGACACGGTGTAGCATATTCTCAAGTGTTTTTTGCAAATGGTAGAAAGTAAATTAGTGTCGGACTGTTACGTTAACCTCTACTGATAGCCAATATAGCCATGCAGAGAGTTTCAGTTTAATGCGTCCAGGTTTTGAGATACCCGTCTCTGTCACTTTTGCCACCACGCCGGTAAAAATGAGGTGAATCCTCAAAACTTTTACAAATGAAGGCACATGCTCTCAACAGTTTTCAGTGCCTATTTCTTCAGCAGAAAGTAGTTCCAATGAAAACTCTTATTTCAAAACTTGGGCAAATAATCCCAATAATATTAAACCAAAACTATCTACATGACGAGATACCACGAAGTGTGTTTTTCTGACCCTTTTAACAACATCATGAAAAGCAAGCCCTGAAGTGAGCCACAGCCTCACAAATGACATGAGACATATTTCAATGTGTTCACAATTAGTCTGGTGCATAACGCCGTTCATAGAATACATGAACGTATGTATAGCACAAGGCCCTGGTCGAGAATCCAGGCTGAGGGGGAGCCTATGATGAAAAGCTTTCCTTTATCATTCATGTGTATTCCAGTTTGGTGTTGCCATTTGCCATTTATCATCCAAACCGCCTGAATTGACTGGATTGATCGTGTTGAGTATTCACCCCAATGCTTTCTGATTACTGGGCTGAATTGCACTGACTAGCAATACCCAGCCAAAGAGCAATGTCACAATTACCCCCCCCCGCCCCCCACACACACACACACACCCCCACTCCCCCGCAGCGGGCCCTGAAAACACTCTTTTTTCTGCACCGCGGCTCATTTTTGTGTTCTCACGCTCGTTTTTTGCCCAGCCTATCACCTTTCTCCATTTCTATCAAAGGACATCCATCAGCGAAATATGGCTCCACCTTCTCTCGTTACCCCAACAGCACTGTGTCAGCTCTCCGAACCAGAGAGCACTGACTGCTGCTGCTGCTGCTGCTGCTGCTGGAGGTGGAGGCGAGGTTACAGACAAAGCACATTTGTCTCCATCAAAATCATATGTCACTTTTCCTGAGTGAGTCACTGAATATTCAGCATATGAAGCGAGGGCCTCTTGTGCTCCCATTAGGGTGTTTACAATACATATATGGAGTGAGTTAGTGAGCCATTATCCTCTCTGCACATGAAGGATCATGACTTCATGCTCATTATTCCTTCTCCTCCCGTTTCCCCATCCTAGTTTGCTGTTTGTGAAGGCAGAACGAAGCAAAGGATTAACCTTAACAGAGCCGCTTCCTCCGTTTCTCCTCCATCACGTTTGTCTCTGTGGCCCGCTACATTACTCTCCTTCCTTTGCATTTTAAACTACCGACTGTGAAAAAAGAAAAAGAAAAAACATCCTCATTGCCATTTAAGAGATGAGATCTGACATTTGTCAGAAAAGTAGCACTTGAGTGCTACTCTTAACTGTGGAAAAGCACGGGGTAACGTGTAAGAATAGTTGCCATGACTACATTGACATCGTTTCTGGGGAACAGCATTGAGGGCTTCTCAATAGAGGGTCTGTGCAAATTCTGGCTGCGCTTAATGCTTCGACGGGAGTTCACGTGAGGGAAAAAAAAAGCAACATTTGGAGGATGCATTGGATCTTGTACATGCTAATGTTTCTTGTGCTGACGATGTTGCTCGCATAGTCTGACATCATCCATCGCAGTGCCTGCCCAGGGACGGATCTCACCCACACAGGCGAGGGGATCTGTTTTAAGTAGCGTGCGGCGGAGGGCGGGGGAGGAGGTTATACAGTCCAAATGGAAGAGGAGCAGAGTGGAGGGGGGGGTGGGGGGGGGGGTAAAAATACAAATCACAATGACAGGGACTGCCTGCCTACTGTGGCACAGTCCATTCACTATGCATGGAAATGTGACACATTCACACTGCAATGGATGGCTCTCACTCTAAAACCCATTCCATCCACAAGCACTGGCTGTTCATCTCGGAGCGTAATTGAATTTCTCGAAAAGTCGATCGGACTGTGCAAGGGCACAGCTCTGCCATGCGGTGAGCCGTCTGAGGCGGGACGGCGGCATAAAAAAAGAAGAAGAATCAAACCACAGGGCGATCTTGTGTCCGTGCCATGGCCGTGTCATTAAGCTTGATGTGACTCTATTCTGCCCGGTTGGCCGATTCATGCTCAACATAATCCCCCCCAACATGAAACCAAATAGTAGAGCAGAATGGTATTTAAATAGGAGCTGATCCCCTATTGTGTAACCTTCCTTCTCCAGATGGCTTGATATAAATCTGTCCAGGGGTCACGACAGTGTAACCACGAACACGCTCATGTTTCCACATGAACACCACCTTTTTTTCAGATGTACGGCAGGTATGTTTAGAGCTTCCCGGGAAGTGTCTGTGTTGTCCTCACGGAGCAAATATTTCCGCTGCTTATATTAATGCCATTCCTGGCGCTGGTGTGAATAAAAGGCCTCCCTCTGCCTCGCCGCAGCATTTGTAAACAAACTGAAGAGGAAGCGACACGTGACACCCGATCCCCAGACTCTGAGAGGACCGTAGTCGACCAGAGTAAAGACTCATTTTGTACACTCGGAAAGGATTTTCCTGTGTCGACAGCTCAAACGATTTGTCGTTCTCTGCCCGCTTTCATCGCCACAGTCGAGTGTTTAAAGACATTTCTACTCAGTCATTCCTTTTGAGTTTAAGAGAAGAGTAAAAAGCAGGTGCTTGCGCGTGAGTAATCTTAGATTGCTGTCACCGCAGATCCGCTGTGAATACTAATTGAGCGCCACCTCCTCTCCCACATCAGGCCAAAGACTGTATTTCGATAACAGAGCAGTAAAACTTGTGTTCCACGTGGGATCACACTTGTTCAGCTGGTAAATGATACGGATGCACAGAGAGAACTTCTCTCCGGATTAAATAACAAAAGATAGCCGCTGAAGAGAACCTTGTGTTTGGAGGGAGGGTTGCAAGAAACAGTATTGGTACAAAACGATGCCGAAACTGCACTGATATCAACCATGAACATAATAATATTATGTTAGATCTGTAATATTATTTGTTAGCATTTTTGAGAGATCATGATGTCATACATGTAATAACTAAGAGGTTGTTGATGATCATTTAATTTTTTTAGCAAAGGCAGGAAATTGATCAAATGTCAATAATGTCAAAGCTCTTACATGGTTACACTGTCATACTTCCTCATTAACACTTTCATCTTCTTACATCACGACACGGTGTTAGAATTCATTTGGAGCAGCGTTTCTGGACTCCTGTAAGTCCAATATTTACCTTCTTGTAGTTTTAGATCGCCACCAACTCCAAAGAAAGAAGTCCAGCTCTTGAGCTCTTAAATGTCCATCTTCATCAGCTAGTTGATAACTTTGTTTAATTTCCATATAGGGTGCTGGGCAAGTAGCATACAGTCGGTTTATCAGAGCCTTTTCGCTAAAAAACAAACAGCCGTGGCTGAAAATGACGCTGATGAGAGCGGCGAGACTCAACCAAAACGGTCATTTTGCAGGTCAGAGAACCAAAAGAAAAATCTGCTGAAATACGATAAAATGCCCTGTGGAGCTGAGGGGAGCTGGAGCTGCAGAGTCGGGGATACATCTCTGTAGGTTCGTCACTATAGTGACCCCTTTCACATTACACAGAGTCGTGATGAACCGTTAATATAAAAATATGAATTATAGCAGCCTTAAAAATGAGAATAGATCCAGCATGTTTTGGTTGACCCTATACTGTCGACAATATACATGAAGATTTATGCGGCCGCACATGGTTAGATATCACAAAATGTTGAAATAGAAAAAGAAATGAAGATAAGTGAACCTACGTTTTCAAAGGAGCACAGGGTTTAATGAGCAACTGCAGGAAAGTGAACATTGTCACAGCAATCCATTTATTGTGGCCCGCATTTTGAATTAGACTTGTTCATCTGCTAAGGAGAGAAGCAAAGTGCTACATGAGTTGCATAACCTAGAATTGAAAAGGATAATACATTTGCTTTATCCTGCAAATTAAAGTGAAAAATCAAATCTGAGCTCAAGATATGCCTGTGTCATGGCAAGTCGTGAAATAGCCATGAAATGCAATCTATTTCTTTTTTTATTTGCAATTTTATTGGTGGCAGACGCACACCCACATGACTGTGCAGCGGTCAGAGCTATGGCGTAGTATTAAATATTGACAAAGACCACTTATGGGGCTCTGTGAATGAATCCAATAAACACCGGCGAAGGAGACCGTGCGTCCCAAAGTGCCGTTGTGAAGTATCGTGACAGTTCTCCTAAACCTGACTGAGCGGTCTTGTTGCGTAAACCTAACTTTCATCTTGTAGCGTAACGTCGCAGTGACAAAAGAAGTCGTGCAGAGCAACAGGAAAGAGACGGGCAACTCGTGTCACTCGGCGTGAAACCAGATTGCGTTGAGTGAAGTCACCTCTCCTAACACTGTTTGAGCTTTGAAGTCCACTGGAAAGAACAGGATCTAATAAATCTGTCCGAGCTCTCTCGGTGTTAGTCAAATAGCCAAAAGAAATGAATGCTGTGTCTGTGACAGCTTTCATTATCACGCTCACATGAGCAATGCTTTTTTTTTGCCACTGCTTTCAGTTCAGTAGGCGAGAACCCAATTTCTTTCCTTATAAAACGTCTGTTTCTTGTCATTCTTTTCTTGGTAGCACACAAACAAAGAGTGGCACATATTCGTATTTTTTTTTGGACTCTTACATTTAATGCCCCTGAAGTATTGAGCATGTGATGTTAGGCATATCAAATTAATATCCAGTGACCACATCTGGGATTTGAACAGAGCTTTGTGTGCAGCTACAAAGCCAGAGAGAAGAGAAAAGGGCCTCACAGCTTCGTGAGGAGAAGGCGTAAAATGTCCATGTGGACCGACTTCACTTAAAAATGTGCATGACTCACGCTAAAACATCTCACTTTATTATGCACGTATACCTCCAGGTCCCCACACGGACTCACAACAACAGGAGGAAACTTTCCGCCGCTCACCAGATCCATTCTCTGGTGGAGAATAACAAATAGGTCATTGTTAAGCACCGCCGATACCCGCAGCCAAAACTAACACTTACTTACCGAGTAGACGCAGTGGGAGAATGAGCAGAGGGATTCTGGACCTGCTCATGGTATTTCTTACGGTGCTGGGGAAAATAGCGATACGGCCTATCGTGCAAATTGAAACATGTTTTGAACATTTGGTCGTAGTCACACATTTCCTGTGGCGTGAGGAGAACAAAAAAAGCAAGCCTGCTCTGGTGGCCTTGGTGTGTCTCCAAGGCCCCCCGCGGTGTGTTAAGTTTGTGCTCGGGTCATCCATCACACGAGATCCCTGTTGGTGAAGAGAGACTCATCTCTCACACCTGCTGAGACTCAATCTGGAGGCTGGAAGAACTCTCCGTTGTGCCCTGCAGCGTCCCGCAGCTCTCCGGCTGCATTTTATAGCACTTTGTTCACTGGACTGTGGTACTGAGCTAAACATCGACCGTAGCATTGTGATAAACCACAATTAACCACCATAAGCCTAAGTCCACCCACTTCATACTTTTGAAAAATGCAAAAAGCTACGCCCACTTCCGTATGAGGAAAGCCTAGACGCAATGTCATCAAACACAGGTGGCAACCTCCGGTTCTACTTAGTGAAGCCAATGCGGAAGTGTCTTAAAACTTGCATTCTCTTTACTGACCACCAAGGGGCGAATCCTTCGTTTGTAAAAAGAAGTTCGATTGTATAGAAGTCTATGAAAAAATGCTACAGTAGCTTGGAAAATAGCATACTGTTTATCAGACCTGCGGTCCCTCCGACTCACTCCTCGCCGCTGGGAGACGACTTGGCCAGGAGGAGAGCGGGCGGGAGCTTCGACGGACCGTCGCGGCTGTAGCAACTCGAATTCAGCCAGCTCAAACCCCAGTGCCTCCGTCTCTGGAGTGGCCGCCTGCTCTCCTCCCGGCTATAAAAACAGGGACCCAGCGTTGGCCCCGCTGGCCACCAGCCTGCTGTTCCGCTCATTTTCTGGAAACCGGTATAATGTTAGCATGAAAAACATGCTGGCATTTGGCAAGCTAACGTAAGCTAGTTAACTAGACAGCCGTTAAATGAGAAAAATGAGTTATTCATTACAACTTAGCGGTTCATCTAAACACTCTTGTTACAGCTTAGGAAAGCACATTGCTATCGCCAGATAATCTGTCATTAACACCGATTCACCAAATGTTATGTAATCATAAGCTTAATTTCCAGTCCACAATAAGGAAGGAACAGGCTTGTGCTGTTATTGTTTTGCTACACAGTGGTTACTGATAATTATATGACGAGAAGGCGTAAACATTCTTTTATTTCATGACGTAGATAAATTCTGAACGGTCGTGTCTCTCTGAGTCGGCCTCGCAACATTAGGGTTGATTTAAAACAGTAGATGGCTTTCTGAGCCATTTCCAACCATGAAATGGCAATTAAAAAAATGTATTTGCTAAGAAATATCAATATCAACACCAGCATTTATGTATTTCCTCTCAATACAGTCGTATGATTTAGTGTATAGCTTAGCTTACTTTTAAATGTATGGATTAACTCTTTTTTTTCAGAGATCAGCAGACGTGAGAAAAGGAGTAATGCTGTGAATACAAAAAACACACTTAAAGAGACAAGAATGGCTATGAAAGACTGATGAAACGCTCCCTCTCCGCTCCTCTTCTCGTTGTACTCCATACATTCTCTTAAAGCCAATATTCTCATGGGGGGATATAGCCGGCTGTCCAAGGCCACTCTGATGTTTGCTGTAATGTATAATGCACTTTGAAGCATATACATTCACTTTAGCTCAGTGGAGAAAGAGGAGAGAATTGTGTCCTTTTTTTTCCTTTCATGACTAGGACAACAGACTATCTAACTTAATTAATATTGATTCAGACCAATCATATACGCAGCTGAAATGATCGACTCCTCAGCTGTTCCCTCTAGAGAGCCTGTATGTAGCAGGCAGACAGACTGTAAATCAGCTATCAAATGTAGCATTTACAGATATGACATGCAGTGTTTTGAGTCAGGGAATACTTTGTGTGTCTCAGCTCCCCCGCCTCCTCCACAGGGACAGCCTGTCTTCTCTCCTCCCCTGCCCCGCCACTCCCCCTCCCAGCTGTACAATTCATGTGGCATTGTATTTATTGTACAAACACACAGTGCGGGGAGCCCATGTTAGGTAAGAGCAAGCTGTGGTGTCAAACACCTTAGGCCTGTCAGGGGAGAGCTTAAGCCTTGCACTGTACAGCTGCTGAAAACAAGAAGCCAGCATTCAGGCACCTGGAGAGCTGCCGGGATCCATTTCGTATATCAATGCGTTTCCACAGTCGACAGACCGTATAATGAAGAGAAATGTATCACAGGTACACAGTGGGGAAGTAATGCCAATATTCACTTGGATGGCAATTATGAGATTCAGTCCGTTTTGTTTAAAAATGGTGGAAATTGTGCTGTGTCATTACACCATGTTCAATATGCAAATGCTGTTAGGTCTAGATACACAGCTGCAGCCGGCTCAAGGAACATTAAAATGTTATTGGTGAGAAGCCGGAACACGACCAGTGACAGGTGTGTCCCTCCGCCACAGTGGCTATCGAGCTCTGTTTAACCCTGTAGTGGGAAGATGTGGTTTCCTTTCAGTGTCGACTCTTGCCGGCAACGGTAATTATACAGACTGCTGAGCACATTTGTCTCAATAGACTCCTTGTTCAGCCATAGGTTTCATGCACGACTGAGCACAGCCTTTGAGCACAGAGGATCTTTATGAAGGCTTGGCTTCACTTGAAACTGTCACTCTTTTACCCTTCAAACATGATGGTGTTAGATTTGTTTCGTATTATTGCCCCGAACAAGGCTTTCAAAAGATATTTAAAGATAGCTAAAAACCTGCTCGAATAAAATAGTCCAGAGCACATGAAAGGCAAACACTACCGTAAATAGAACCATACGGTTGATTGAGCTCAAAATCACCCAATCACAGCTGTAGCTGTGGTGGGTGTTGATGACGAGGCCGCGCCTGGCCAATAGAAACACGTTACTGGGTGTTGACCTCTGTAAGCCGCATCACCACCTCCTCCATGTCCGTGGCGGAGGACTACTATAAAAACAAATCAGCCCAAGTTTTAAAGGGCAGAGTTGTAAAAACTCCCAGGCTGTGGGGAGTTAGCTTGCAAGCCTGTGAATCGGAATTCAACTGTACCCCACGGAAGCATCGCCTGGACCATTAATAAAGACACAACGACGGCCACGTAATTTTGTATCTCCTTTAGAAAGTAACGCTAGAGCTGTACAAGAATAACGCCTGCTGGACCCTGGCTATTGAAAGAAAAAGCTGTGAATTCTCATGTAAGTAAATATTAACCTGACATCAGCATAACATTCGTTTATTTGTAGACTGAAACAGTTGTGCGTTATTTTCTCGATATCCTTTCGACTCTCAAACTGGCACCCGATGGTGTTATTACGGTTATATTCAGTCTGTCCATCAGCTTTAGCTAAATTGGATGCTAAGTAGCTTGCTATCTGGTCGTTAGTCCAGATTGAAGCGGATTTTCTTATTTTCTCGCCGTTACCGTGACGTTACAATTTTGCTCTCCGTGTCCGCGACGTGACACCGATAACCGGCCGGTCGAGCTAAACATTAACAGTATCTGGCTTTCTAGATAGCTAGCAAGCTACGTATCTGTTCACACCCTTCATTAAGTTGGCCAGCTAATGCTAGCTGGTCGGCTATATAGAAGCCGAGCGTGACGAGAAAGAGAGAGCCGTGTTTTGCATTCATTGCCACTGTCGTCGTGTAGTTCAGCGAGTGTCTTCTGCTCTGTCGTAGAAAGGGCTTCATAGTCGTGGCTAGACTTTGAATGTTGATTATGTAACAGCGATTTTCGTCACAACCTCTACCCACTGTGTAGCTCAGTCGGTGCACGGGAAACCACTAGAATAGCCCAGTTAGGTTCATAGTCACTTTGCCCGAACATGTCCGTGCGCGAGAATGAGGCAATCTGAAAAATCATTGTGACTTGACAGCAGGCATCAGATCCTCCGTAGAGGTCAACCATTGCTCGCGTATTTGTGTCACACTTAGACCGCTGGGAACACACACTGCTGACACCGACTCTGAGTCAGTGGCCTGTGTTTATTTATAGCTGTTTCTATTGTACAGCTGATCTACAGCACTGCTGTGGACAGGGGGAGTGAATGGAGTTATCAGAAGATGATACAGATGAAACGTCATTGAGCATAATGATTAGTTTTATATGGAATTTGAACTAAAAAAAAAAAATTATTATTTTTTTGCTTGCACACCAAATAGCTTCATCTGCTTAATGCTTTCCTCTTTTTGCTCTGTTTCAGGATCTTAAACCTAACCCGGTTGCAGGAAGGATATTCATTTTGGCAACAAGCACTGAGGTTTTGTGTTTTTCATTAATCTGATCACTGCTACCGTGGAGGTTTTTTCTGCAAAGCTCAGAAAAAGCAACTCTGTGACGGGAAAAAGAATCGTCTCTCCTCTGAAGCAGCTATGCAGCTTGAAATTCAAGTAGCACTCAACTTTATTATTTCCTATTTATACAACAAACTCCCCCGACGACGTGTGAACATCTTCGGCGAAGAACTTGAGAGGCAGCTGAAGAAGAAATATGAAGGCCACTGGTATCCGGATAAGCCATACAAAGGTTCGGGGTTCAGGTGCATCCACGTAGGGGAGAAGGTGGACCCTGTGGTGGAGCAGGCAGCCAAAGAGAGCGGGCTGGACATCGAAGACGTCCGGAATAATCTCCCCCAGGACCTTAGTGTGTGGATCGACCCGTTTGAGGTGTCCTACCAGATTGGGGAGAAGGGACCGGTCAAGGTTCTATATGTGGACGATAACAATGAGAACGGGTCGGAGCTGGACAAGGAGATCAAGAACAGCTTTAACCCCGAGGCCCAGGTCTTCATGCCAATCAGCGACCCCGTCGGGGCTTCCTCAGAGTCCAGCTCCCCCTCACCTCCTTTCGGCCAGTCTGCCGCCGTGAGCCCCTCCTTCATGCCGCGCTCCACCCAGCCCTTAACCTTCACCACTGCCACCTTCGCTGCCACCAAATTTGGCTCCACAAAGATGAAGAGCAGCGGCCGCGGCAACAACAACAACAACACCACCAACAGCGGCAGTAGTAGCAAGGTGGCCCGCACCTCCCCCACCAGTAACTTGGGCCTGAATGTCAACACCCTACTGAAGCAGAAAGCCATCTCCACCTCCATGCAGTCACTGTACGGGCTGGGCCTGGGGCAGCAGAAGGCCTCCGCTCTCTCCCCTAACGCCAAGGAGTTTGTGTTCCCCAGCCTCCAGGGTCAGGCCAGCCCTGGAGCCGTGTTCCCCGGGGAGGGCTCCCTGGGTCTTGGCACCCTGCAGTACAACAATGCCTTTGACGTGTTCGCGGCCTACGGAAGCCTCAACGACAAGTCCCTTATGGATGGCCTCAACTTCAGTCTGAGCAACATGCAGTATTCTAACCAGCAATTCCAGCCGGTCATGGCTAACTAAACTCATCATAACGATGTTATTTATGAATGATGGTGGCTCAAAGAGAAGGAAAAACAAAAACGCACACTTAGAAAAACTGGACTTTCATGGATATAGTGTCTAGTCAGTCAAGCGCATGTGCCCAAGGGTGTTTTTACTCTACCCCCTTGAGTTTGTTCTACTAAAAGCTTGTACAAACACATCCAAGCTTGGTTACTTCAATTCAACATGCATCGTTGTTTTTCTTTCTTTTTTGCCAACCAAGCACAAACTTTTTTTACCATGTTGAGAAAATACTCCAAAAAACGTAAAAAAATGTATAAAAACACAAGCTTCAAGTTTTGGCCTCTTACAGTATTTTACAGGTGGTAAGACGAGGCTGATTTTTATGAATTGGCACTACTAAGTGGGGTTACTTGGTCTTTTTCTAATTGTATAATTTAATTTAGTACAGAGTTTGTAAGATATCAGAGTATATATTGTTTCTATGACATGGTGTTGCATTTATATCTTTTTACTACTCCAGTGATCTGTGATGGCTGCAGCAGCTTTTCCTTTTTCTTTTTTTTTTAAAAAAGATAATTGTTAAAGAAACTCATCTTAAAAAAAAACACAAAAAAAAGTACATCAAATATTCTCAAGATTGTGTACAGAGTATTCCTTAGTGGTGGGATTCACGTGTAGGAATATTTGCTTTTTCTGAAAGATGAATTGTATTTTCTGTTAAGAGGTTAAAAAGATTTTGCTATACAATGGACAAAATGTAATCGTATGAATATTAATTTTGTACCTACATTGTGCAATACTTGATAAAAAAAATACGGTATAACAAAGTATTTTGAGTCAGTGTCTTACATGTCAAGAGGGACTGAAATAGTTTATATTGTTAAGTTTGTATTAAATGCTTAAAAATGATATGCTTGTCTTTATTTTTTTTAATTTCATATTTGCACCCTGGTCTTTTTAATAAAATAAACTCCAGTTGAACATGATCTGTGGAGAGCCGGACTTGTTTATTGCTTGTTAACACACGGTTGCTTATATTCTCTTAAAATATTGAACCAGTAGCCGACTTTGCCATTGGGCAATCCTCTGCCTGAGCAGATGATCGTATTGACAGTCACATGCTAGGAGTTGGTTACTGTCTCGTAGCCACGTGACATCACAGCTGTGGAGAGCCATTCGTGACTCACTGTAGCAGTGTGAACCATCTCATTTAGCCTGTCTTTGTTTATTTCAGGGTCGGTGTGGTACGTTTTGAGAACATCCATTACTGTAACAGTTTGAGAGTCTAAATCACGCTGCTTGGCTTCCATGGGTAAGGTGTCCTATGAAGTAAAGAACAAGCAAAACATACTCCAATGTTTGGAGTTCCAGAACCCTATACTCAACAAAGACATCACATTTGTGTATGACTCAACGGTCTGAGGAGGATGTGGCTTTGTGTTCTTATGCTGAAACATTTCCTCCTCCTTTGTCAAAGACTTGCTGTGTACACAGAGGTGTCAATACGGCTGAGCAAACCTGCCCAGCTAATCCCATCTAAAGCCTGTTATAGGTGCTCATAAACGACTTTATTATGCAAGTGTTTACTTTCCTAAATACTTGACCTAATGCCAAATACTGAAGTGCCCTTAATAGCACCATTATGTCATTGTGCAACTCTGTCGTTTGGTTCACATGAAAGGCTATATTAAGTAACAGTTGTGTTTCACTTCTGTAGTGGTGGAGCAATCGCTCATCCTGTGCCTTGACTTAAAGTGTCAATACAATAATGTAAAAACACTCGTATGCAGAATATTAGATTAAAGTAACAAATGTACATGGTCTGCCCTTGAACTCGGTTGGTTAATACTGATGCGTACAGGAAAAGCAGAATGGATTTGACTGGTTGACATGGTACTAATTTGAATGCTTAACATAGTTTGCTAGCTAGAGTAAATCTTCAAGTTTGTGAGATTATTAAATCTGAAATAAATAATGTTTAATTGTGAATTTTAAATACAATGTGGCCATTTAATGGAATAGTTCACCATTTAGGAAAGTATGCTATTCGCTTTCTTGCATAGGAATGGATGAGAAGAACTGTCACGTCTGTACAGTAAATATGACACGGGGGTCATCAGCCGGTTAGCCTAGCTTAGCATAAAGACTGGAAACTCTGCTGCTCTGTCTGAAGCTAAAAAAAATGTCACTACCAGTGCCACTAATTATTAGGATCTTGTTTATTAATTTGCACATAATGTTGGGTTTGTACAGGGTTTATGTGCTGTTTTCACTCTGAAGGTGAGTTGTTTTTACACGGTTTTTGGCAAATTAAACAAATGAGATATTTAAAAAAAGCTAAATGTTCAAATTTGTATTTATTTTGTGGTCCTCTCTCTAATATTTGAGAAGTTCAGAGGGGACTCATAGATATCTAAGCTGCAACTAGAGTGGAGTAGTAGAATGAGTATGAGTAGCATGAAATGGAAATACCCAAGTAAAGCACAAGTACCTCAATGTTGTACATTGTACAGGCCTGGTGTAAATGTACTTGGTTAATTACCACTATTGCATTTCTGTATCATCATGTAGGAGTAGACAGTCGTGGAGTTCTGAATTATATTTACAGTATTCTGAGTCTCAGTTTAGATTGTTGTACTTTGTACTTCTGATGTATTTCTTGGTCAGTTCAGCACCATGTAAACAATTGCAACAATGGAGCGTGGGAGAGGTTCATAACATTTTATTTTGAGATTGGCCTCAAATGTAGAGACGAGGCAAAAGAGGCAATGATCAGCTAGCTAGCAGCTGAAGGCTCTGTCGGGAGGAGAAAGAGCTGCATCTCCGAAAACTGACCTTTAGTCAGCGGCTGTTGCAAATCGAAATGGCGGCAACAGAAGGTTTGCTGACCGCTCAAGACTCCAGCTGGCTTTCTGTTTGCTGCTGATACACAGGTTAGACCCAGTAGTTCAGGGGTTCATTCCGTCTGAATTTGAGTTCCTCCCGGTGAAGTGGCCATGGATGTACAACGTTTAGGACCCAATGATAAGTGTTCATACTGGGAATTTGGTTTACCTAAAAAACAAAACATCAGGAAACACAATGGCATCTCGGGACAGACCCAACAATTGTAATTACACGGTATGGTCACGGTGAAATTGGCTTCAAAGCCCAGTGCTCTTAGATAGATAGATAGATAGATATAAACTTTATTTATCCCCAGGGGGAAATTTGTTTGTAGCAGCAGCAAGTTACAGAGTAGAATAAAATATTAGGTATGGAAATGCACAATATATACAGTACAATAAAATAGCAGAGCAGATATTGAATTGAAGAAATAGAATAAAAAATAAGATAAAATAGAATAAAATAAAAATGCACAGTATATACAATGAATTGGAATGGTATCAAATGAACAACTAGGTAAACTAAACAAACTGAACAGTAGTGCAAGGATCATGGTATAATATTAACAACTAGGTGAACTAAACAAACTGAACAGTAGTGCAGGATCATGGTATAATATTAACTAGGTAAACTAAACAAACTGAACAGTAGTGCAAGGATCACCAACAACAGCAAGCAAGTGTTGTAGTCATTTGAAGGAGGATGATCTGGCCAGAGGTGATTTGTTATAAAGTGTTATTGCAGTGGGCAGGAATGTCCTCCTGTATCTTTCCTTGTGACAGCGGAGCTGGATCAGTCTGTTGGAGAAAGTGCTCCTCTGTCCCTGCAGTAGGTGGTGGAGAGGGTGATCCGGGTTATCCAATATGGATAATAGTTTCTTCAGTGTCCTCCTCTCCACCACCTGTTCCAGATTGTCTTGTTTGCAGCCAATGATGGAGCCGGCCTTCTTAACTAGTTTGTTAAGTCTGTTGGTGTCTCCGGCTCCATTGCTGCTCCCCCAGCAGACTACGGAGAAGTAAAGTGCACTGGCCACAACAGACTGGTAGAACATCTCCAACATCTTGCTGCACACGTCGAAGGATCGAAGTTTCCTCAGGAAAAAGAGTCGACTCTTTCTGGGGTCTTGAGTGCCGCAGTGGGTGCGCTAGCTAGCTAATTATTGTCTCACTTGTGGTACAATAAACAGTAAATTCATAAAATTGAGTGCTCCATATTGCTATTTTTCAAGCTACCATAGCTTGAAAAACCTTGCAAAAGTACTTTTTTTTGTTTTTCAACATTTTATTATTTATTTCATCTGTTGTTTATTATTATAATTTATTATTAATTGATTACTGTTTGATTGTTGTTTGATTATTATTATTTGTGTCCCTTCTGAGGCTCTGTATAGTATTTAACCGGGTCAGTCTGTACCAGATAAACTATTTCAGTCCTCATCTCAAATTGTCACTTTTCAATAAATCTCGCAAAGCCCCTGCAGCCTGAGTGGTAAACTATATTCAAAACACATTCACACACACATGCACATATTTACACACAGAGATACACAGTTCCACACGACCACCTCTGCTCTCTGGGATAAACAGGCCCACAGATGGTCTGGTCACACCAGCTGGGAGACTCCCAGGGTGTGGGGTGTTGCCTTGCTGAGACTCCATCTTGTCTGTTCCAGAGTGTGCTCTCCCCCGTTTGCTTCAGAGAGATACATTCCTGACTCGAGCTTCACATATTACACACGGATCCTTATCATTCTGTATCTCTCACACGCCCAGCAGTGTCGTACGCTCGGCATGCAGGACCTGTGTTTTGTTCTGACGGGTGTTGTTCTCAGCCAAGAATACCTATGGAAGCAAAGACAGGCCATAATAGATTTAATTTGATAAATACCTCATTGTGACATTTAATTACTTTGTTGACATTATCGGACAAAAATATGCTCATTCCGCTTTTTTTCCGAGAGTGAGATCGAAAGACACATCACTCTCAAGTCTTTATGACAAATATGAAGCTATAGTCAGCAGCCCGCTAGCTTAGCTCAGCATAAAGACTGAATATATGTCGAACCGGCTAGCCTGGCTCTGTCTAAAGGTAGCAAAAACCTACCGCCAGCACCTTTAGAGCTTTGTGAGGAATTTAAGTTTTAAAGCGCTCCAAATTAGGGATATTATGTGATACAGTGTATTTACTTGTAGGAGTGTGTTTTAGTGTCTGTGTGATCGGGTTTGAGGAATGTGCTGAGAGCGGGGGTTGGAAGAAGTGGCTGGGTGAGGTGTTAGAGAGGTCAACAGCCAAGGAGGGGCTTGTTGGACTTCAGCCAATCAATGAGCTGATCGATGAGCTGAGAGATGTAACTTTGGAGGGACAAAGGATCTTCGAATTGCAGGAGAGCTTTAGACTTCCTCCGCACCATGGGACAGACAGACCATTCTGTCCTGTGGTGTGAACGGGGCCTCATATTTCATGGAATATTATGTTTGTTTTGTTATTAATAGTGTGATTCGGTTTGTAACTGTTTGTAACTGCATTTGCTTTTATTAGTATATTAAATTCCTTTTGATTTTGATTTGCCGGTTAGCTTAGCCTAGAATAAAGACTGGATACAGGGAGAAGCCGCTAGCCTGACTCTGTCTGAAGCTAACAACAACAGCAGCTAACAACGCTTAAGAGGTGCCTACCAGTACCTCTAAAGTGGGTTGTTTTTACCCCTCTGGTATTTGTTGAAATTAAACAAATAAGATATAAGATTTAGGGTTGATGGTTGGTGGATTGTGTTAACTTTGGACAAAGGCATGCTAGCTGTTTCCACAGTCTTCCAGTCTTTGCATCAAGCTAAGCTAACTAGCTGCTGGTTGTAGCTACATCGTGTACAAAATGTATCAATCTTTATCAATCTTCTCAGCAAGAGAGCAAACAAGCCTAAACATACTTTTTTCCAATATTGGGCAGTATTTTGTATTTTCTGTCTTAAAAATAATACTTGATATCAAGTTTTTGAAATAGCACAACTTGAAATTACCTACTGGACATATTCAGAAAGGGGGAATCTAAGAACAGTTGTTTTTTTGCCAAAAGTTGGATGAGAAGATTAATATCAATCTCATGCCTGTACACTCCATATGAAGCTGCTTACAATTACTGAAGGAAACGGCAATGGAAAGAATTAGGCTGAATGTCATCCTTTTGGCAGACTTCTTTCACTTGTTCAAACAAGCACTCATATTAAGCCTCTGTTGGAGGATCCAAATGTCTGATGCGCTGTAAACACAGTGTTTACAAGGCAAAGGGCAAGCCGGAGCGAGTCATCCTAAAGTGCAGATGATACAGCTCAGTTGCGTTTGGACAGCGCTAGTTATCACTTCCAGCAAAGACAGATGGGGTCCAAGTATTTCAGCACAATGCCAAGGAACAGAGAGAGGAGCTGGGAGCGCAATCCAGAATGTTTTGGATTGTAGTTGATAGCAGATGAGGATTTTAGATCAGTAGGCCAGAGGTGAATCTTGTAATCTGGTGTAATATCATGAAGAAAATTACCCATTTTCCATGCATAGGATAGGTGCCGCTAGGTTTTGACCTTTATGCTTCTATATTAAGCCTGTGATCAGAGCTGTTGCCTTCACGAACGCTATAGAAGTGAGGTCAGCACCTGTTCCTGGTTATTGAGTTTGGCCTGTACAGTGAGGCGGTGACATTTCAGAGGCTCGTGGGTCAGAGATACCACCACGTGAGCGGGAAGCACATCTGCAATTCAAGGTAGCTCAACATTTCACTTGATTGAAAGGAAAGAAAAAAGGACCGGAGAGAGGGGAAGATAAAGAGGATATATAAAAAACAGCCGCATCCAGTCTGTGTTATTCGCTGATAAACATGTAGCTGAGACTTTAATGAATACAAGCTGTGCTGTGCTGTGCTGTGCTTGGCCAGGACAGAACCTTCAGTCAGCCGCTGCTTTCAAGTGCTGCCAAGTCATTTTAGTGGGGATCATCCATTCGACCCTATTCTTATTCCAAGCCCAGACGATCATTCAACCTAAAAGCACCACGTCTCAGCAGTATGGAGTCATAATCCATATTTCATTGTGGCTCTGTGAGCTTGAGAGAAAAAAAAAAGAAGTGTCGAGAATGCATTGTTGCCATTGCACTTTCATGCCTCCTCATCGGCCTCTCCGTCTCTGTTTGTTTTGGTTTCGAAGGCGCAGTCGAAGGTTGCGGTGCCGAAAGGGTGTCGCACACTTCAGTAGGTTTAAAAATAGCCCTTGCAGGGTGTCTGCGTCATCGCAGGAGAATCCTCGCTTCTCATGCTACCCCTCCCCCCTCCCAGCAGCCAACCTGTGCCTGACACTTCACAGCAGGGAAGACTTGTATGCTAATACGGCATTGGAACAATTCTTTCCCCTCGCACCTGCATCATAGCCTGCGCTGACGTAAGGCCTGAAGAGAATGAATACTCCTTTTGAGGAAGGCGGGTTCCTCCTCTGGAGCTATGTAGGGTACCCTGCCCTCTCAAGTCACGAAGAGAACCCGGAAAAAGCAGGCGGGGTGTACAGAAAGAGACGCGTGAATCAAAAGACAGGGACAAAAGGAGGGATATACACAGATGTGTTTTTCTGACTGCGCTGATGGCAAACCATGTAGCCATGACAACACATTTCCTTCACCTTCTCCATGCTGATAATGGCTTGCTGAAGCAGAAAGGAAGCTGATGAATTAGGGCCCAGCAATTCTCCAAAGGCAAATAAATGCAATGTGTGTCAGGGGTTTCTACAGATCTCCGTGCTGCAGCTAGATGTTCGAGCCATTAGCTAATAGTTTGTTTTAGCTCTCTTGTTCCATCTGAGAAAGAAATGGATTTATTGTCCCTGTCAGGTGGTATTTAACGGTATCATCTGATATCAAATACTGCAGGCTGCTCTCATACACGTAGCGATACCTAGTAATGCGCTGCAAATCGTATTTTCCTTAATCATGAGCCAGGACAGGTGACGTAGTCGAAAGAGCGATAAAGTCCCTGTTATTGTCGTTGACTTATTTATCAGGTGACTTCCATACTTAGGTTACGTCACTTCCGTAGTTATTTCCACCCAAACCAAGTACTACTAAACAGGTAGTTTTGATTCCCAAACACCGCAGGGGCTCTGATCGCTCGTGTTGCTGGAAAATAACAAAAGACCTTTTTGGTGAGATATAAAACCAAACCGTCGTATGAGGATACGATGAATACTGATATAGTGGGAAAGTCCAAGTGAGGCACAGGGGATGCAAAAAGTCTCGCACTGAAAAGATTAGTTGATTAATCAATTAGTCAACAGAAAATGAATCAAAAACACACTTTCATCATCGATTTAATCTTTAATCGAGCTAAAACATTCACAGCCTCCAGCTTCTCAAAAGTGAGGATTTGCCCCTCATCACTGGTTGGACAACCAAAATAATTCTTGACATTTTTATAGACTGATTCATGAACAAAAACAGTTTGTCAATAATGAAAGTAATTGTTAGTTGCAGACCCAGTTCTAACACCCTTTCAATATGACGTATACCTATTAAAGTAATAACATTTTCTACCTAAAGACTAACCCTTTAGTCTTTAAGACAATTCAAAGGATGCGTCTATGACATTGCAGACACTGGATGGTATCTAAGCCTTTAAACATTCACAGATGCCCCGTTGTGATGAGGCACATTTGTACGGTTTCTATGGCTGCATAACTCCAGTGAAGCCTCGCTCGGTGCTGTGTTTGGCGACAACCGAGCGTAGAGGCGCTGATGGAGATGGGTTTTGGCGTAATACCTCTCTCTCTCTCTCTCTCTCTCTCTTCCCGACTCGTCCTGAACCCCCATCACTCTCTCCAGAGCCTGGGAAGTTTCTCCTGTATTTGATGTTCCCCCGTCTGTGTAATTTTAATCTCAGCGATTCCCTGCAGCTCTCTCCGACCATAAACCTCTGCTCTAATAATAGGAAGCCCAGGCACTGTCTCCTCTCTAATCTCTGCCTGTGTGTGGATGTTTTGTGTGCAACTGCTCCTGTCTCTGCACCGTAGAGATAAGGCTGCATTTGTTTTGGCCGCCGCCAACTTTCCCTCACAAATTGCAATAGTGATACCGAATCAGGGCAGGTGGTTAGAATAAGAAACACCAGACCATTAAATGATTTTGCGTTTAGTGCAACTCTGCTGTTTCTGTGCCGACTTTCTATTGTGTGTGCTATCAGGAGACTGATAGGGCACACGGTACCAGTGTTAGTGTATCATATAGTGCAGCATTATGACACAAGAGAGGAATTTTAACTGATTAAACGGTTACGAAGTGTCTCTGTTGGCTTTCAAAGCTCTTGTCATACGTGTCTGGAGCAACCTATACTTCCCACGCTCAGCTGAGGCCTATTCGGGACAAATTAAAACGTGTCTTCCAAACAAGGTTTTCTCATGCTAAACCTTTTTGTAGTGACACGGATCTGGGTGAATTGGCATCTTATCACCTTTCCAAAACAGGGTTTTTGTCTGCTGTGGCATAAACTGCAACCGTTGGCTTACTGACTATATAAATGACTTAAAATTCAAACAGCACATCAGTACATTATTTTTTGGGGTTACAGGTTACATGAGAAAAACACTCATTCAGGACTAACATCTACACTGTGCGAGAGCCAAGATGCTACGATATTAGAGTTTAGAATGACGTCTTTTGCTCTTTACTGGAGTTGAGAACGCTTATACTACGACCAGGCCCGAGTTATTTTTTGGGTTGGGAGATAAGCGTTACGTTTGCAAAATTCATCAGCGAGTTCTCTTTCTTTTCAAATGTCAAGAAGAAGTCAAGAAAACTGTCCTGCCAGCAAATTTTAAAGCATAGCTTTTGAGAAGTATAACATCAGCTTTTAGCTGTAGGTGGGTGATTTCAACACATTGCCCAGAATATAAAATCCTTTAAAAGGTCTACTGAATGTGTCATATTCAGAGGATATTGAGCTGGGGAACATAGATACGCTCGCTTTTTTGGGACGGTTAGCATTCTAGCATATTCTAGCATCATATCATGTAAGCAGCCCATTTAAGTGCACATTTAAACCCTTTTACAGGGTTCTGCTTTTAAAACAAGTCTGGAAACATTGAAAAGTCAGACTGAGACAGGGTTTTGAGTCAACTCATTTATTTTAGCTAGCTAGCTACAGCTACATTTGAGACGAAAAATGAGATGGTCAGTAGCTCGACACAAGAAGACAGTTTTTGTCTACTTCTGTCTGAAATGTTTCGTAGATAACTAAGACTTTCAAGTGGTGAATCTGTCACCGTTGTGAGTGTAAACGTTGTACAATGCAGTACTAAAATGAAAAGCTTTAATGCCTTTACACTCCGGGGCGTTTTCTTTCGGTTTTTACCTTTCACAATAAAAAGCCCTGGACATATGACATATGGCAGGCAAGTATTTCGCATTTTTGTGCCCTTTATTCGTCACGCCCCTGGTGTGTAAATGCGTAGCAAAAGCAGCTTAGCGGGCAGGGTTTGGTAAACCCTCAGTTTACAAGCTTTCGGATCACGTGTCAAATGAAAAGGGAGGATGAATATCAGTATTGTGTGCTGGTGTTGCCATGTGTTTCTGTACGTGACGTGAGCATGAACAGAGAGAGAGACAACCACCCTAAGATGACTCACCGCTGGAGAATTCCTCTCTCCGATAGATAGAGGCCAGTTAAAGTGTGGTCAGAGACAGTTGCTCCGGGGAGTATTAAGAAAACCGCCCATCACTATTCCTCTGCCTGCGCTTCTCCCGCTCCTTCTCATGGTTTTACCGGCTGATAGGATGAGAAGTGATCAGGAGGACAGATGAGCTGGGAACAGATGTGAAGGCTGCCTGCTTCTAAACATAATCAGTGTTTGCTCTTGGAATAGAGCAGGTGAGGTTGTTTAAGTCTTGATTGCAGTAAATCACAAAAGCGAAGACTCTTACCAAAGTGCTCTTTGTTTATCCATGTTGAGGCGCCATCACCCCAAACGCCATGTTTGATTTATGGCTCTGATGAAAATATACATGCGGCTCCTGCCTCTGTCATATTCCTCTCAGAAAAGAGAGGCGCTGCACTTCCCACGGTTTAAATATTTCACCAGCCGAGAGAATAAATGCGCTACACGATATTCAGCGGAAAGGTCAAGGTGGAATGGAAAGATTCGCATCTGTGCCGTTTTAAGGACTCCTCAAGAGCAAAGCCCTGCTGGGAAATCTGTCGGCTGCAGTAACATCAGCCTCAGATCATTGCTCTGCGGGGTCGATACAGCTTTCATTCCTCTACTCCAACTCCAAGCCTTTCAGCAATATCGATCCATCTGATGTCTTCTAAGACTTGTGGCCCCCGAGGCCCCCCCCCCCCCGAGGCCCCCCGGCTATTTAACTTTCAACTTTGTAATATGGTTTCTCATATTTAACATTGTTGTCACAATTGTTGACAATTGAATGCGCACAAGCGTTTGAAGGAGTTCCACTTCATCATAGTATCTATCTTTAGAAACATACCGAGACTGAAATTCAAAACATGTGCTCTCCACCTTCTCCTTTGTTGGCCTGACGATGACGTGCACTCCTTGACAGGTTGCACGGGTTACAGCTACTGACCTACCTATTTTGCACTGCTGCATTCTTCTGATTCCTTAAAGGTGAATGTTTGAATGTTTGTCAAAGGAGGACACGCATTCAAGGCCAACACTCACTCGTCCTCCCATGTGGTTTGGATTAGAGCCTTTCAGCAATCACACAATGTTTGACTGCTGCTGGGAACCACAAGGGGAGTTATTATACGGGAGTGAGATAGGCTGGCTAAAGTGCTACTATTGTAGAAATGCTAATGTGAAGTGCAACAAGTGCTATTTTGAAGGCTATTTCCAGTTTATTACAACTTGGGTCTCATTTTCTTAATAATCTGTTAGGATAACATTGCTTTTCTGTTACTCTTTATATTGTACATGGTGTTCTTTCTTTCTTTTTGTTATTCATTTCTGATACCTCTGGTTTCCTTGTAACCAGCATTCAGAGGGGAAGGCAAAGGAAGAATTCCATGCAACTGTGCATGCAACCCAGTTGCCAGAATTTTTTTGGGGTGTTGTATGTTTCTGCAAACCAAGGGATACGTTAAATGTAGACATTTCTGGACCAAAAAAAAGCTTCAGAAATATGTTTCATAACAGCCTCGTATCACGCTTACAGAAACGCACAATGACACGTGGTTAACGTTGTGAAACAATTGGTTAAGTTTAGGCGACAAAACTTCTTGGTTAAGGTAACGTAACTATCGTGTAGACAACTAATACCCTTAGAGGACATTCTTACTAGGGGTGTAACGATACGCGTATTCGTATTGAACCGTTCGGTACGAGGCTCACGGTTCGGTACGCATGACGAACCGAACGAACCGTTCATACGTTTTTTTTTTTTTTTTTTTTTTTTTTTTTTTTTTTTAAGGGGGCGACCGTGGCTCCCTGGGTTAAGAGGGTTGTCTGGTAACCGCAAGGTCGAAGGTTCAATCCTTGACTGGGCCGTGTCATGTGTCGAAGTGTCCCTGAGCAAGACACTGTACCCCTAGCTCCCCGGGCGCCTGTCATTGGCAGCCCACTGCTCCCTATATACAGGGATGGGTCAAATGCAGAGAAAAATGTCCCCCATAAAGGGATAAATATAGTGTATATATACATTATATATATATAGACATTCTCATCTTTCTGAAAAAAAACTTAAACATTGAGTAGAAACACACACACACACACACACACACACACATAGTTCCATATAAAACAGGATTGTTTCTTTTATTTGTTTATAACTACAGCAAACAATGCTACATTTTAGTTTTCATAAGAAACTGTTTTTATTTTACACGCTGCTAAGAAGACACCCCAGAAGATGGGTCACTCAGGTATAGTTCCATCATTGTTCAAAGAATAACTTTATGATGTTAGTTTTAATGAATAAATATATTTTAAAATCAAGTACGTTTCTCTGGCATTTATAGTTTTCTACTGTATTGAAAACGTACCGAAACGTACCGAAAACGTACCGAACCGTGGCTCCACTGTACCGTACCGAACCGAACCGTGGATTTTGTGAACCGTTACACCCCTAATTCTTACGTAATGTTACATAACAAGCCTTAACATATACTTTTGGTTTCACACCGGACACGAACATCGGTCTCCTGGGTGAAAGTCCCTGTGTTTGTTTGACCCATTCACCACAACTCCTACTCGTCCATTGAAGACTTTCTTACTCATTATCATAACTGGACATAACATTCAATAACGATTGCTGGATATACTTCGTCACTTGCCCTGCGCGTCGCTCGCTGTACTACATCACTTACACTGAAACAAAAATAACGGATCCGAGGTTTGCGGAAAACTATAAACTATGATAAGAAAATGATATCAAATCCCCAGTCCTCTGCCATCTCTTCCCTTCTCTCCTGTAGTATGGATGTGCCCGAGGCCAAATATATAGAAATCTGTAATGAGTGTGGAGTAAATGTTTACTAGCCCCGCTAACACCCATGTGTTAGTGGGTAGTTCTGGGCTCTGAACATACACATTCAATCCATCCCCAAGTGAGGAGTTATATTTTGAAATTGCATAACCACTTTAACTCAACTTTCATGCGGCAGCAGAATTTTTAAAATAGCTCACATTAGACATGCAGTCGAGCTGTGAGCCGAGCAGCACTGTAAAAATCACTTTTTCAAAAGCCTGCGAGTGTGTGTGTCTGTCTGTCTGTGCCTGTGTGTGTGTGTGTGTGTGTCTGTGCCTGTGTGTGTGTGTGTGTGTGTGTGTGTTAGAGCCAAACTGTTTCTCGGGCATTAAGATTCTCATTACAGGATCAGCTCTTTCATCCTTGGGTTCAAAGCGCCGCCCTAGCCAACGGCAGTGGGCGAGCAGATACATACCACCATTTTTGATGGGGTGGGGGGGGCAGGAGATCAGAGGGGAAGGGAGGGACACGGCAGAGCGGAAGGAGAGATGAGGGAGGAATACGAGGTGAGAAGAAAGAGGGGGAATCCCTGCGGGGGGGCATGAGGGGTGGTGAAAGAGGAAGTTGAACGTCGGGTAGAACCAGAGGACCGGTTTCTGGATCGTGTAACCACAGCGGTAGGGGTGAGCGCCCGAGTCTGCATTCGGGCATGTGCCCCCTCGCACGTTGCCAAGTCTTCGGCGGGTGAAGAACAGAGCCGCGTACCAGACACCAACTGAGAGGCCTTTTAATAAAATACAGTGTGACTATTATTCACACGGCGGCGGAAGAGCATTTGCTCCCGACTCTTTTCATCAGCAACTTGGTGCGATCACGTTGCACATCAAGTGTTTTCATCCAATCAGTGTTATTTCCACTCCTCCTCACAGGTGTTTTTTCTCCTTTTAACAGCATACAGTTCCTGCGATAGCTAATCAATAGCGTTACATTTTGCTGCCGGTGCCATCGGTGGGAAAATGAGCAGCTCCGTGCACATCTGCTGACATCTGCCTGACGATGTAATGGAGTGGATGGGATTTCAGCACTACATCAACCTGAGACGTGAGAGCATGTTTGGATGCTACTGATTGGGACTCTCTCTCTGTATGTGTGTGTGTGTGTGTGTGTGTGTGTGTGTGTGCGTGTGTGTGTGTATCTGTACCTCATCATTGTCCTCACTGTCCGGCTCTTTTGTGAACAGGGGATGCAGAGCTGTGACGAGGGGGCTGGGTCTGTGTCAGGAGGTGTCACCTTCCATCTTTCCATACACTGACCTTCTGAGGTGATGTGCTCGGCCCCACATTTGTGTGTGTGTGTGTGTGCGTGTGTGTGCGTGTGTGTATTGTCCTCACTTTGTGAGCCAATGAATCATTCGCAGCTAAGATTCCTTTGATGTACAGAGAGCACCGAGAGAAGGTCAATTCTCTCACAATCTCTCAACTGTAGGTTTTCAATCAAGACCCAAGGCCCATCTATCTGGCTCTCAAACTCCCATTCTTACAGAGAGGCAAAAACTAAAGGTGTGGATGTCAACGTTTAATGGATAGTTTGGATGTTTTGAAGGGGGGTGGTATGAGGCATTTATCCGCGTATCACCTACAGTAGATGGCGGTCGGCACGCCCCCAGTTTGGAGAAACAGCGAGGAGTACCAGCACGGGAGCAAAGCAGTGTACTGCTGTGGAGGGTGGGCAGCAGCAAAACGTGTTTTAGCCACCTATAAGACAGACAATATTCATAATATTTTCTTCGCTCATCTTCCCATCGGACGCCCCTTTCCAATGGGGGACTGAACTGAATGTAAAAGTTATCAAGGCTCTCTTCAAAGCCACATGACTCCGTTGACAAAAACAGTGTAGATATATGTAGATATGTAGATGTGATATGGGATTGGTGCATTGGTGCAATTTAGGCTGTATCGATACTTTCCGATACTGGTATCGGAAAAATGTATAAAGTTAAGTATGTTACGTAAATTAACTTATGTATGTACGTCGCAATCACTCAATGTTGACTTTTGGTTTTAAGTATGACATGTACCGCGACCTTCTGTGTGACAGTCCTGTGTTTTTTTTTCAGACCTCTCTTCACAAGGACTTTGTCTGTCTTTAAACTACATCATCTGACTTCTGACCTCTTTTACTCCCGATATAACTATGGCCGCCTATAGAGTCATAGTTTGAAGCCGCTGACCAAGCTACTGCATTTGATGCATTGACAGTGAGAACAGGCTGCCACCACCATCACCATCACCATCACACCAAATGAGGGAATATCTTTTAGAAGAATGCTGTTTATCCAGTAGAGTTCAGAGACTTGGAGAATCTATGCCCTAAGGAGCACTCAGGCAGTTCTGGGGGCTCGTGGTGGAGATCTTACTAATACCTTATGCTGTATTGTTTTTGGGCTTTGATTTGTCAGCCATATGCATATTGACACCAAAAAAAGTGTTTCAAACACCAAATACACTTTTAGTATTAAGAGTATGAACGAGATGTTTTTTGTCACAGATGGAAAAAATGTCAATGGCAGTTTTGGAGAAGGGTGTGGGTGCCTTCTCATTTCCTCATAGCACGAGCGCTCCTTTATTTTCACAGGTCGTACTCTCTGTCGGGACCTGATCAACCAGCTGAGTGTCTGCAGTGTTTGATTATCACTGTATGTTCTGGGAATCCCCTCACATGCATCCTGTTGACAAAGAGGAAAGGGTTGAACGGGTGCTACGTGTACCTATAACCGGACTGCAGGCGTACGTACTGTACGTACTTACACACGTGAGCATTCGTAACAGCACACGCCATTGATGATGATTAACTATTGTATCTACTTCTCTGTATGAGTGTGTGTGTGTGTTTTTATCTGCCGCTCTCAGCAAAGTGGATTGTGTTAGATATTGATGCAATGCTCTTCACGCCTTCACCGAGTGTAAAATTAACGAGCTGTCGGGCAATGCGGATGAGATTAAATGTTGTGTGTGTTTGCGGGTTTGCGTGTGTGTGTGTGTGCGTAAGAGTGTGCATGATTCATTGGTGGTGGGCATTTGGAGAGCTGCTGCACTGCATGCTAAACTGATGCCACAGGCTGTGCGGGTCTCAGGAAAAGGACACCATAGTTGAGAGGAGAAGCTGGACAACGGTCCCTTAAACACTCCTGTGCATTTATATCAAGTCCCCCCCCCTCCGCCCCGCATTTCTAAGCAACATATAAACAGCTGTAATCAAATTGAAAGGTTCTCCATATGACGTGTGCGCTCATACGGTGGCTACCACGGAACCCCCCCCCCAGGTTAACACCGCTAACTGCTGCTGTTGTTTGCACTGCTCACACTGTTAGCTGCAAGTCGCATTTGTTGACAAAAACACTCAAATTATAATCCAAAAGATTTTCACGAAATCAAACCCCCATTCATTGTCAGCAATAGCCAGTCAAATGCATTTACATTCTGCAGTTACCTCCCTATATAGTGGAGTCCGCCATTACCGCGCTGGATTGGAATTGCCACCACAAGAACAAGTGCAGCGTGAAATTGTTTGTAGCCGTTTGTAATTTCATCTAATCGACACCAGCCTCACTTTCCTACTACTGCTCCTTCACATTCAAAGAAGTAAACTGGCGAAACACAGGGTGACGTCTACTGTCGTCGTACGCCGTCACAGGAAATGGAGCAAATATGTTTACAACCAAGACAGAAATCCTACATATTATGACCTTCATAAAAACTCAAAATCATCTTTACTGTAATCTGCTTACAACTAATATGGTGGTATGAGTGTGTTACAAACAAAAAAAATGTATCAATTTGTTTATAAATGCTAAATAGGTTAAAATCAATTGTAGCGCCACACAGCTGACACGAGTAGCGTTTTCGATGTCTACCTCGGTCGTTAGTGCTGATAAATCCCTCAGACAGAATCCGTTTAGTCAAAGCTGCCGCTGTCTTGAGTTATTGTCTCGGTTAATCTTTTCTAAGGCACATGTTCACTTATCGGAGCGTTGCCGTCACTGTGTAGCTCTTTTAGCTTCTTGCAGTAGAATAATTCAAAACACACCAGTCTTTGCAAATATGAAATATTTCTGCCCGTCTAATTAGAGGCCTGAAAGGCAAACAGCACTGAGGAAAAAAAATGACTCCAGACTGTGAAGCTAAAGCCGGCTGCTGCTGCTGCTGCTGCTGTTTAATGCAGGAGGTATTTTGGGGTGTGGGATGAATAAAACATCAGAGCACCTTGTTTATTTCCATCCTTCAACCGTAACTCGTTCTTTACATAATTGAATTCTAGTCCGTTCGAGGCGGTGCATCTAATTGAACTTCTACCCGTTAGCCAGGGAATGATTTGTTTCCACGTTGACTCCAGACTCTGATCCGCGGAGGGCTGCTTCTCACCGGGGAGAGCTCCTCTCGATCACTAAAAGGGGTTGGGGGTCAGTGTTTCAATCCTGTTCGTGGTAAGAAAAGAGGACTGTTTGCATCACCTTCCCTTACTTGCGTGAGGATTTCAAGCTTGCTCTTCTGCCTGTGTGCATGCTTCTATGTATCTCAGTGTGTGAGAAGCTGCCCTCCTGCCTGGCAGCCATTCAACCTGGATGATTTACCCTGAACCCCCCCCCCCCCTCCCCCCCTTCTCCCTTCTCCAGGTCAAAGTCTCCCTGTCTTCCTCTCCTTCTTTTGCCACACAATGTTATTTTGTTAATGTGCGATGTGTTGCCTAATCTGTCATGTTGCACGTTACATTCGAGAGTGCCCCCCACCCCCACCCCCGCCTTTACAGGCTTCGATTGTGAGAGATGTTTAGCCCATTGTGCACCCAGGTTCTTTATGCACAGCCATGCCCTCCCCATATGGACACCATTGTGGCTCGCAATTAATGATCACATTCAGCTCCACTTCCGCTTTCTCACATTGAATGGCAGCACATTAGCATTCTGCCCCCAACATGTAGCCAGTGGAGCGGAGGGGCTGCAGGTAGTGAGCACGGTCAAACGTAGGAGAAGGAAGTGATCTTCAATGTCAAAGATGTGAACAAACCATTATGTTGTTAGCGTGTAAGGGTTTCGGTGCAGTTTTATGGCCCTCTGTCGCTGTGGTTATTCTTAGCTCAATTAACAGATGGAGTTTTATGGAGTGAGCCAACAAGGTCTGCATAGGTCCTGTTAGGCCAGTTCAACAGCCTGACCCTAAATTGAAATATGACTCACTTAATGGACAAAATGGCCCGTGTGAAAAGGCAGAATACCAAGCTCTGCTTCATGGCCTGCAGCCAAAAAGCATTTTGAGGATCGATCGATAGCCTTTGTACTTTAGTCAATGTCATGCTGATCATCCTTTATACTGTAGGTCTACACATGGACTGTCTTTTGCCATGTTTTGTCAGGATGGTAACAGGCAAAAAACTAGAAAAGGAGAAAAATTGCTTGATTGCTGAAGTATTGCAGTTGATGGGGCGGTCGGAATGCAAATACTGAAAACAATGTGAAACATATTGTGCATGAACAGTGGACGTTGTGGGAGTTTGAAGAACTGAAAAAAGGTCTTTAGTTGTTGTTGACCTGAGACGTGAAAGGGTTTGAAGTATCAAAGTGCAAAGACACTCGAATCTTCTGTGGAGCTGAAGCAGGAAACTTGAACTGCGATTACAGGGAAAAAAAAAAAAAAAGCTGGACAAATACAATAAAGTAGGAATCTCTTGGTGAAGTATGAATTGAGTACGAAGAGGTTGAAGAGAAGGTGAAAAGATGAGTGTCTATGTGAATGTATGCAGCAGTAGATGAAGGACGATAAAGTGAAGTCGGGCACACTTACTAGAACATCACTAACCCTGCTGCGGTGAAATGTACTATGCTGTGAGTAAGGGGAACAGAGATCGGCTGTGTGGCTGAGCTGAGCTACTCCAGTCAGCTAGACCCTAATACACCAACCAGGCCCTGTCGCTCCCAATTAGCCCCACTGAGCCGCTCACTGCTCCTAATACAATCCTTCTGCTGAGCTCAGCCTGGAGTAAACTACTCACACACTTCACTACTTACTGCTAACACGCTAACAGGAGGCGTGTACGCACTCTGCTAACATTTCTAACATTTCATTGTCACCAGCGAAAAAATGTTCACGTCATTCTCAAAGTAGCAAAGCAAGCTTCATAGCTTTCTCGCTCCTCCCTACCAGGTGAGTTTGTTTCTGTTTGTCTTTAAGGTACATTATTACTAAACCAACCACAAAATCCTGATGTTGATTGATGGTCTGATGGAGGTTTGAAGTTAGATTCAGAATCATTCAGACTTTTAATTAGAACCATATTTGAACTGACTGTCTTGTGGTTTGATTCATCATCATCTGTATTCCAGTCTTATATAATGTACCTTAGTGTGGAAGTCAATGAACGTGTTTGTGACGTCTGTCATTGGCCCTGTCACTCCTTCCGATAGCGAATGTTTCCAGAAAAAGCTTTGGCTGTGTTTGCTGTACTGGAAAAGCTCTCTAAGTGCCATAAAGCAATCTCTGTGGTAATCCATCAGATTCACAGTCTAATTCCACCCTAAAGGCACATCAATTATCACATTATTTAGACAATAATTTGGCCCCTTGTACGATCAGCAATTCTAAAAAAACGCAGCAACTATAACCTGCGACAGAATCCACACAGCGTACTCTTAGATTTAGGAAAAGATTGTGGTTTGTGTTGAAATAACTACGGACGTTACCATGGAAGAACAGCGTCCTGGTCTCGTTGTGGCTGCACTGAGGATATTATTCCTTTAATTTCTGACGTCCTTTAATCCCGTCTGCTTGTTTAATTAACTCTCCTGTCATTTCAGATCCTACCATTCACACCCGATCACCTCTCATTCCCCTCACCTGGTCCTCCACGCCCATCTCACCTGCAGCCCATTCCCTCATTAGTCCTCACTATTTAGGTCCCCTCACTTGCACATGTTCCCTGCCAGATTGTCTTGTGTGTTATTGCCAAGTTCTCCAGCGTATCTTTGTATTGTTCCTGATCTGCCTGTTTTTGACCTTTGGATCTTTGCCTGCCCCTTATTGGATTTGTTCGCCTGTTTGACTGACCTCCCGGTTTTGACCCTGCCTGAACTGAGTAAAAGAACTAAACTTGTATTTTTGTCTCCGAGTTGTGCTTTTGGGTTCAAGTATCTGTAATCCTTACACTCCTTAACAATATTTGGCGTTAATGCCTTGTAATGCTAATATCAGCAGCGGATGAACTGAAAACTATACCTCCTGTCTAATGACACTATAAGTAGGCGAATTGAAGACATGTCGGATGACATCAAACAACAGACCACAGCTCGAATTTAGGCAGGTGGTCATTTTGCATTACAAATGGACGAATCTACAGACATAACAAACAAAGCAGTTTTACTCGTTTACGTGAAACATGTGTGGGACGGGGACTGACAGGAACAATTTCTCTGCACAAGAGAGCTCCCTATACTACGACTGCAGAGGACATGTTCAGCTCAGGTTCAAACTGCACCATCTTTACATTAAATCACTTTGAGAAGTTGAACAAATGTCCTCGATTTGGGCTTGTCATTAAGGGGTGATGGTGGGTCCCGCAGCCAGACCAGTTGAGAACCACTGGTCTAAATGCATAAACAGTGAATGAAATGGATCGCATGCTGAGCTCGTTGTCAGGGAGACTACTCCTCAGCAGAAGGTCAGAGGTTCACCACTTGCAGTAATAACCGATGTTCCCATCAACTGTCATGTATCTTGTCAGAAGTGACCTTGAACAAAAGCACTGGCTTTCTATCAGCTCACTTATTGTAAGCTGCTCTCAGGAACATTGCCAGCTTAGAGCCCGAGATGTAAATGATGTACAGTTAATTTTATTATTTTTATTACCTCTTCCATGAGCTCACATTTCAATGTCTGTCCCTGCTTATCCAGCCTGTGGAGGTCGTATGCTTCTGCGATAAAGAAAAACAAAACGTAAGCTGATCTCTTGTTTTGGAGGAATGAGGATGTGACTGAGGTACAGGTTACAGTCCGAGTGGAATGAACGAGAGCGGCCTCCTCGCCGGCGGGGCATACAGGGGAGATCATGCACGTGTGTGTGTGTGTGTGTGTGTGTGTGTGTGTGTGGATGGATGGATGTGTGGGTGGGTGTGTGTGTGTGTGTGTGTGCGTGTTTGCGTTGTGCAGTGACGGACAGCGGGTTTCAAATGAACAGGAGGGAAACCAGAGACGAGGAGGCCAACAGACACTGGGCTCACTGGCTCAGGTTGATTGAGTCAGTGTTTCCACTCATCATCCCTCGACAGACTGCGCTGAACTCCACCCCCCCCCCTGAAAAAAACCTCATCTGAACAAGTCAGTTTATCTACAGGGTCGTAGAGAGGAGAACAACAATAGGTTCAGCTTACATCTTCATTTCATATCAGTGAAATACACCCAAATGACATAATATAGAGGTTTGGCACGGTGCAGTGGCGGCCTGTGGGCTCCATAGCGGTATGTAATCTTTGTGCCATTATCCCATGATGGCCGGCTCACAGAAAGAACGCGTACAGAAGTTGATGCCTACACGGCTGTGACGATTGCAAGGGATCTTTACAGGGAATGCGTTCACAAGGATTATGCAAATGAGTTCTCGCTCAGTGGCCGAGGATGAGGATACAGGATCCTGGGGAGGAAATTACTTTAGCTGGGACAAGAAGCCCAGGGCGGCAGCAGTAAACACGTGAGACGTGACAGTTCGACACAATGAGAAACACCCACAGGTCATATCTGTCACCACTCTGTTTTCCTGTTCCTGTTCACTGTTCCTACCTTTTCCCCATGCATAGCCCCGATGTTCTGTTTGGAGTCCCCCGGGCCTGGAAGATACATTGCCCAAGACAGTGACCCACTATATTTGTGATTGGTGTTTATAGGGCTTTTTACGCAGCCCCACCCCTGTGTATGTGTGTGTGTGTGTATATATATACACAAACATGCACACATATGTGTGTGTTTCCGACCCCCCACACAGGTGCATGTGGGATCCATGGGAGACTCGCTTTGAATTTGCTTCATTGAATTGAGCTGCAAAGACGTTTGTATTGCCAAAGCAAATGAAAAAAGAAAGCAGACAAATAAGAAGAAAATAATTGTAATTATAGTGCAAAATGTTTACACTATAAAAGAAAATTATTATCAACAGTGAAGAGTTGAGAAAATCAATATGTATCTTGTGGATCTCATGTTTATATATCGTAGAAAGCACATCAAACTTGGTTCATATACCATCTCTTTCTCACCCACACACCGCTCTACCTGGCTTTTGGCAAACAAAACGACATACAGCAGTATTGTTAGTGCAAAGCCCAAAAAAGACACAGAATATGTCCTTATTTGGTTTCATAAAAATAATGCATTATGGTCATTTAAATACTCACCATCATTAAATGTGCAAAGACCTAGGTAATGGAAAAAATACGCTGGACTAAAAATGACTTCATAGTAATTACATAATACATTCTGAAATGAACACAAAAATAAATAAGTAAAACAGAATGAAACAAAGATTATAAAAAGCTGAAATGAATACATTCATGAGTCATTTTTTACATGTGTTTATTCCTGTACTACTACATCCGTGGTACTACCCTCACTGTAAAGCATGGTCATGGTCATTCTAAAAGTTGCAACCAAGAGCGCAAGCAAATATACGTGTGCATTTTTGAGAACCGTGCTTGAAGGTGCAGGCGCACACACACGCACGGCCACAGAAACGAATGGGATCCCATTATATCTCGGTTGTGCCCTGCAGCAGGGTGAGTATTTAGACAGTTGTTCGTGGGAGTGACTGTGTTAGATTGTGAGCAAATTAGTTTGGACCCTGAGGGCTAAGTCGATGCCAGCCTCAGGGGTTCTGTGTGTGTGTGTGTGTGTGTGTGTGTGTGTGTGTGTGTGTGTGTGTGTGTGTGTGTGTGTGTGTGTGTGTGTGTGTGTGTGTGTGTGTGTGTGTGTGTGTGTGTGTGTGTGTGTGTGTGTGTGTGTGTGTGTGTGTGTGTGTGTGTGTCTGTCTCTTAGTGCTGAGCAATACATTGTAACAGAGAGTGTGTCTGGGTTTACTGAAGGTGGAGGACATCACACGTGTCCCTGTGCATCTCTGCCAGTGGGCAAAGGTCGCCAATGTGTCAGCAGTTTGTATCACGTTTGTGCCCCTTCTCCTCTGCTCTTCCTCTTCAGTCTAACATGAACTTTAATACACATTTTTTTACCTCTTTACATTCCCCTTCTCATCTTCCTCCTCTCCCTCTCGCTCTGTACTTGCTGTGGCAGCTGTTGCTCTTTTTAATTTTAGTAGGCCCGTTGGCTGCCTGGTGATAAATTGGACGGCCGGGCTCGGGTTGTAAATAGATGTTCTATTCCCGTGGTTGTTTTCCCCCGGTTTGGAGACCACGCGGCTGATTACAATACTCACTGAGTATGAAACACAGCAGGTGCCAGCAAGCCCAGAGTTAACACGAATAACACACAAATACAGTTGTCTGTGCTTCCTCTCGTGTGTGTGTGTGTGTGTGTGTGTGTGTGTGTGTGTGTGTGTGTGTGTGTGTGTGTGTGTGTGTGTGTGTGTGTGTGTGTGTGTTTTTTCACTGAAGGGTGTGACTGTAAGTTGAGTTGCCTTTTCCATACTGTTACCACATATGCAGTAGCCAGAAGGCCCTGAACATTGCTCCTGAGTCATGGTCCTAAATGTGCACTACAGTGTCATCATCCCATTTCAAAAAGGCCAGGTCACAACAACACACAGCAGATGTAGTCCTAGTGTCCATCAGCAGGCAGCCACGTGTCCCCTGGTCTGACTCACTGGATGGAGAATCTCGGTTTAAGTCTGCCAACAAGCCAGAATTCTCCTTCCCCTTCATTATCTTTTTAGCAAGGACCCAAGACATTTAAGCCAGAGCGTTTTTTTTTTCCAATGATGAATGATAGTGTGTGGAGCCAGAACTTTTCGTATACTACTTATAATAATAATAATACATTCTATTTGTATAGAGCTTTAAAAGGTACTCAAAGACGCTTTACATGGTAAAAACATGAAACAATAGAAGTAATTATAATATAAACAAAATAGATGACATAACAGTAAGGAACGGCACAAAAAAACATACAGAACTAACTTTATGGTCTCAATCTCTAGTTTCAAGTCTTCTTCACTACAGCATGATGTTCATTTAGTAAATTATGGTCCATTTAGAGTCAAATAGACCATAAAGCAGGGTATGCTTTAGGGCGGGCTTACTGTGATTGACAGGTCACTGGTGCTACCAGAGCCGTATACGGCGTCTCTACGTCACGCCTGCATTCCAAATATAGTAACTTCCGCTCACTGGCTGCAACAAAACCCAACTGGGCGGCAGCCGTAATCCAAGATGGCGCCAAACTCAAGACTTCAAAACATCAGTCCACAAACCAATGGGTGACGTCACTGTGACTACGTCCACTTTTTATATACAGTCTGTGGTTTGGAAGAGTAGAAAGCAGAACTGTTTTTCAAATGTGCAAAAAAGCTAACCAGATTCCAAAGCAAAGAATTGCAAATCTGATTTGCTTTAAGCTAGGGGGTTTACTCAAGCTGTTCTCATTCCCTGTTCGTGCTGATACCGACGAGGAGCAATACACTGTAATTCTTACATAACCCAGGTAAATGTGAGCCAGGATGTTCACGGCTGCCTCTAATGAAGTCAGGTGACTTAGTATAAAGAGCAACAAAAAACAAGCAGGGAGGAGATCAGGGAGATATTGTTGTATTTTAACTTACACTTATACGTACTTAACTAACGTAAGTTATGTACAACAAAATCACAGAACTTTCACCAGGAGACAGCTGTTATTTTACCTCATTTTTGGCAGAATTTACAGCGTGATTTTAGAAGCTAAAGGTTTCTTAGTGAGCGTAGTGAGGAGCACATCATGGTTACTGAAGTTTCCTTTCAGCACTGAGGTGTGTGTGACCCTAAGAGGCAAATGACATCCATGTGAGTGTGTGTTTGTGGTGGTTTGTTCGTGTGAGAAAAGGGTAGATACTGTTTTCTGTTTTTTGGATCTGCTGATGAGACTTAATCATAGATTTTTAAAGGTGTCCTGCGACTCCTCGAGCTACAAACTCCTATTGAAAATGAATATAATTATATTTTTTTATATTTCCAATCTTTCTCCTCACTTTATGTTTTAGCCCACATACATCTGACACACAAAGATATTGCTTTCCTTACAGTTGTTCGCTTTGCATTCTCACTGCCGACTCACTCACAAATGGACACACCCTACACACACACACACACAAACACACACACACACACACACACACACACACACACACACACACACACACACACACACATACATTCCCTTTTAGAACTCACCTATTAATAGATCTGGCCAGGTCCTCTGCCTCTCTAACGTCATTCCACCTTGGAAACAGCACCCATGACACCACTATCACCTGACCCACTGGAAAAAATAACCAGGACTTGCGTAGGGAGAAGACGCCATCAGTTTGGGAAGGAGATGTTCTGGTACAAGTTGGGGTTAAGGCTATGGGGGCAATGGTGAGATAATGGTAGCCGACCCCTCTCACCCTGGACAAAAACTGTTCGTGCCCCTCCCATCTGGCAGGAGGCTGAGGTCCATCAGGACCAAGACCTCACGCCACATGAACATCCGCAGTCGGGCTCATTAACAGAGCCCGGGACCCCCACTGACTCTGTCATCCCCAGGACAAATTCCTACCGGTCACTCCCCTGCATCCCTTCTATTACACTCGACACTTTTACACTACACTTACATCTCACTTGTTTATAGTCCTGTTATCTGTTCGTTTGTGCACTTTATTTTATATTTCACTTTATTTTATATTTCACTTCATTTTATATCTCTCTGTAAATTGTAATATGTTTCTACTTGCACTGATTGTTGTTGATTGTTAAATGTTATGCACCTCCCGTCATGTCAAATTCCTTGTATGTTCAACATACCATGGCAATAAACGGTTCTGATTCTGATTCTGATTCTGATAAGTGCAAGCGGGCATTGAAATATAACAAAAAAAAATATATGTATGTAATTACAGGAAAGTGGTGGAAGCACTTTCCTGTAATCTTCCTGTAAAATCTTACATTTTCATTTTCATTTCGGCTCACTTTCTGTTACCACTGTAGCATTACAATTACAGCACAGCGCAATCCTTTTCTCTCTTTTCTGTGGACTTGAAATTAAGCCGTTAGAACATTTCAGAATCTGGTGAATCTATCTGGCGATAGCAATGTGCTTTCCTAAGCTGTGTGTAAAGAGTGTGTGGATGAAGCATTAAGTTCAATTTTACTCATTTAGGGGCTGGCTAGTTTGCAAGCTAGCTTGCTAATTCCACCATGATTTCATGCTACAGTTACAGAACATAAAAGGCACCACATGAACTGCTGGGCTTGGTCCACGTTACTTTAACATTTAGTAGGACTTTACTGTTTTAAAAATGCTCTTACAAACATTTGTGAATTTGACTTTACTGGCAAGACTGTGATGTGTGTAAGTTAGCTACACATTCACAGGCTATTGAAAGGGTACCGGCCACTCTTCACAGATACTTATAGACTGTATATAACAAGTGGATGTAGTGATGTATCGTGATGTATCGTGATGTCACCCATTGGTTTGTGGGCTGCGGTTTTGAAGCCTCCAGTTCGGCATTTTGGCGGTCGCCATCTTGGCTTTTTGCAACCAGTGAAAAATTTTTAGCGGTAGCGACATGTCAATCACAAGGTAGCCCCACCCTGGAGCATACTCTGCTTTGTCATCTATTTTATACTAAATGGGACAATAATTTACTAAATAAACATCATGTTGTATTGAAGAATACTTGAAACCTGAGATTGAGACCATAAACTCATGTTTACAATATTTACTGAGGTAATAAATCAAGAGAGAAGTAGAGTCATTTTCTCATAGACTTCTATACAATCTGACTTTTTTGTGCAACCAGAGGAGTCGCCCCCTGCTGGTCAGTAGAGAGAATGCAGGTTTAAGGACCCTTCCGCATTGCCTTCACTTTTCAGAACTGGAGTTTGCCACCTACTGATCTCTCCACAGTCTGCAGCGATGGGAGACATTGGTTTTTATGTGAGGGGGCGTGGGGTTGATGAAGAAAGCTGCCTCCATATATGTCACCTGGCTGCAGATCAGCCAATAGCAAAAAATAATTCAAATACTTTGCACTAAAATGTCAAGATTATGACCTGAATCTACACCAACACTATTAAATACTGATATTGGTTTTCGGCTGAAAAAAGCTCTTTAGGGATCTAGTTACTCTTTAAGTACCCAACTGAGCAGGTTGTGCTCTAAATAGATACTGTAGCAGCTACGATATGTCAATATAATCCAATAATCAAAAGTCTGTTTGTCTTGTTGTTTACAGAAATGATATCTTAAAATATATGAGCTGTAGTAGTTTATTGATCTTAGCATAGCTGCACACAAACATACAAGCAAAGAAACACACCTGCTGATCTACAGGCCACAAATACACATGTCCACGCTGCATGTGTGGCATGCGAGAGTATGACCTACTGATGCATGTCACCGACTCAGGAGCTAATTATGCCTTCCTGGTTCGGGCGTTGATGACAAGAATATAACCCCAGTTAGTCTGCACACCAACAGGACAGAGACATGTTAATGTGTGAAACGATATCTAAATGTACGTGTCCTTTCAAGCTCATATGCACCCATACTCTGCACATTGGCGCCTACGCCATAGAGTCTTTCTATAGATGTGTGGATGGTTGTACAGAATCAGCAAATTTAGGACTATTCCGCAGTTATTCAGGGAGGTTCCTAATGCTCGAATGTCCCATAAAAAACGCAAATCCAGTCCCATTTTAATTAAGCTTTGTTTATAGGGAAGACCCTCTAATCTCAGATGTGGATTTATTGAATTAAAAGTGAATTCCCCAGCACAGCAATTTAGCTTTTCTTACTAACAAGGAGAAGTAGTATATTTCTGCAGTTGTGTGAGGAACTTATCACCAGTCTAGATGAGAAAGTTGGGGACTGTCCACTTCATGCACCAGCCACAGTACTCTAATATCCAATATTACGTCATGACCACTTCATTCCACCAAAACAAATTCAGCCAGTATTCCTGAGTGCTCACTCACACCGGCAGACAAACAAACATGACACACACAGGCTTATCTTATTGGGATTTCACATAGGGTATTATAACTTCACGCCTGTGTATGATAAATAATTACTCCCATGAAGAAATATCAGCTACTTGAAGTTCAACTTCAGCTATATGTGGTGGGGAGTCCAAGTGACACACAAAAAGGAAAAAAGAAAATGAAAAAATCTCTCTCTGGAGTTGTGTTTTTATATTTTAAAAAAAAGATGACAAGCTACCATGACACCTACCATGGACAAGAGTTGCTGTAATGAACCTCAAGCATAGTGGAAACTCATAAGCCTGTACTTCTCAACCTACCTTAATAATCTCTATCTACATCTACAGTGTACACCTTTCTGTCACTTGTGGGCTCACATACAGGCACAAGCTAGGATGCTATATTTTCATTATTTTTGGACCGATAGCTGACCCTTGTTAACCAATCACTACCTGTTAACTGACAGGATTAGTGCCTTGCATGCAAGGTTGAAGTGCCTAACAAGCTGCCCACACTAACAGGTTGAATCCATCATTTATTGCCAGCTGCAGCGTAAAACAGGGCAACAGAGTTAGCAGCCACGATGTTGCTTGCATTGTTGTGGATTTCCGAGTAAGTTTACAATGCATCAACTTGTTTAGCCACGAGGTTGTCAGCTATGTGTCTGTCAGGGTTTCCACCAGTGTACTGCAAACCCACGTCACGTCAGCGAGTGTCCGGTCGACCGAGAAAGAGTGTGTGTGTGTGTAGCGATGAGTGTGAAACGGTTAATTATAGCTGTGAGCGTAGCTGTGCAGTGTTTGTACAGCTCATTTGTTGTTGAATAAATGCTAAAACTCCTCCAGACCCGACTACGTTCTGCTGATTAAAGTGAAAGGGTTTAGCCCTGAGGTTAGCAACAACTAGCTCAGACTCACCTAAGTCGGGTTGACCTAAGGTGGACCAGTGCTATTCTGTTTACAAGTTAAAAAGATTACATTTCTTTTAACTGTTAGCATTAATCGGTCAAAGAACGTATTGTCTGTTAACAGTTTAATGGTTAATTATTAACATCGACATTACGAGCCCTGCCACGTGTAATTGCTCTTCCTTAATCTTCAACCACACAGCTGTTATAATGACTGCTTTTATTTATCCCCCCGAAAGCACTAGTATCTCGGCTGAACAGTGAAGATATTCTCTGTGCTTGCCAGCCAATAAATTAATTTGAATTTGATCGCTGGCTCATTTAGCCGAGTGGGATTCTTGCTTAGCTGGGAGACAATTAGAACCAATCAGCTATGAACACAGCCTTTCCATAAATCTTATTTTCGGGCTGTGCTGCGCAGAGTCCCACGGCTCATTCCAGTCTTTCCTCAAACAAGACAACCCCCACCCCACCCCTTTCCCTAAAAGGAACTGAGAGTATTGATTTTGCTGTGTGATAATTATAGCTTTCATTAACAGAGGCTGCAAAATATTGCAGTCTCCTCCACAAGTCATTTCACCCCAAGGACGAGTGTGTGTGTGTGTGTGTGTGTGTGTGTGTGTGTGTGTGTGTGTGTGTGTGTGTGTGTGTGTGTGTGTGTGTGTGTGTGTGTGTGTGTGTGTGTGTGTGTGTGTGTGTGTGTGTGTGTGTGTGTGTGTGTGTGTGTGTGAGTGAGTATTGTTCCCTAAATATGCGAGAGTGAATCTATTTGATGTCTAATGAATTGATTTGGAGCAACTGGGCTAAAGTTATCAATAACCAGGTAAACTTTTGCTGAATCGGCCTGGTGGACTGTATGTATCTGCATGTCGTGCTCCAAGATGTGGAAAAAGATGAAGAACTACTGGTGATGTCAGGCCTCAGCAGCTCTCTAGTGTAAAAGTTGGATTCTGGGTGTGATGTGAAGCCAGTGTGACGATATCAAGATCAGTGTCGCATGATAACTCGACAAAGCAGACAAAGCTTTCAATTAAGCGGTAATTGCAGGTGTGTTCTTTTGGATTTCACTTCCCACGGATCCAAACAGTGTGTCCCGGGGGAATGTCGCCACGGACACCTTGGGCGGTGCAACATGGCAGACCCGCTTCTCCATGTAGATATGAAGGGCTCATTCTAAGCTAACGGAAACACGATTCTTAGTTCCCGGTGAAAACATAGTTATGAATATTTTAGTCCATTTCTGCCAATAAATCCTCCTTAATCCGACACACTTCCCCTTTTAAGCAGGCATGGTGTTTACCATCTTCACCATGTAAGTGTAAATATTAGCGTGCTAACATTTGCTCAAAGACAAAGTACAGCTGGTGCTGATGGGAGAGTCATTAGTCTTGTAGCTATTTGGTCATGAACCACATTATTGGACAAATTGAAAAATGCACCCGATGATGGAGCTAGAGGAAAAGTCAGGAGATCATCAAAGCCATTAAACCTAATCCTGGTATTTTTTTTAAGTAGATATTTTAGTCTGGATCGAAGACAGAAATTCTGAATTTGGTGTGGAGCGCTGAGGGCTTGTACCTCAGCACAGGAAGGAGCTGGCTCGGGAGAAACATTGGGATTCAGCTCCAGCCCTCCCCCTCTGTTTTCTATTCCGTCTGTGCGGAGCAGCCAGAGCAGGAGAGATAGACTGTTCTCTGTATCAGCACTCCAGGGGCTGCATGGCAGGCTGACACAAGTTGCCAACAGTTTCTCCGTCGCATGGAGAGCTTCTCCTCCTGTGTGTGTGTGTGCGCGTTCAAAACAGCCTGATATTTGAGAAATTTAAATTAGCCTTGGTATGCTTTTAGTGAAAGTGCATGCTGGTGCAGTATTTCAAAGTGACACGGCATCTGAGAGCCTGTAGCGTTCTAGCACAGGGAGAGTCAAAGTCCCTTATGAGAAACATATGTTTCAATGCGCCACAGTTAACCTTGGCTAGTCAGTGGAGAGGTTTGTTTTGGGCTATCTTCTGTGTGTGTGTGTGTGTGTGTGTTAGAAGGAGGTACATCATCCCTCCACTTGAGCAGCAAGCTGCCCTTGGGTTACTGCAGTATTTCTCTCTCACTCTCTGGCCCTGTATTACTCTCTCTCTCTCACCATCTTCCGGGTAATTGTATCGGACATAAACGTGCAGACGTGCTTACTAGCATATGCACGCGCCGCTGCAGTCTCACACACACGCACACACACACACACACACACACACCCTCTCAGGGCAGATGTGCAGGCTTGAATGACCCGCTGCTCTCGAGCGGTTGCTAAAAAAAGCAGCTCGCCCTGCCCCGAGTTGATGGAATTGCATAATGAGTGTGATGTCAGCATTGTTCTTCCCACGGTAACAAGTGACGCTGACAGGGCCACGGAGGTGAGGAGCGGACGGCGTGAGTGAGGGAGATGTAGGGCGAGAGGAAAAGCAGAGAGTGGCGAGGAACCTAAAGGAGAGAGAGTCAAAAGCTGCAGTAAATGAGATTCCTTTATGTCACGACACGCTCGGCTTAAATCACCAAAGTGAGACACTGCAATAGAGAGGAGCATCCCATTAACACGGACTTAGAAGCCATATATAATGCGTACCCAAATTGCATTCTGCTGTTTGGTATGGACGCTCAGAATCGAGAACGAAATACGTCTTGTAAAAGCGGCCAATTTGTGAAAGTCATCGTAAAACATTTGACCTCTCTCATCCCCCTGGTATCTGCTCGTATAAAGTGTCACTGGCCAAGCATTAAAGCAATCCGTGTGCAGCTTACTGCAGTGATAGAGGAAGTATTCACCACAATGTAGAAATACTACTGTGCAAGTAAAAGTCCTGCATTCAGATTGTTACTTAAATGAAGAGAGTGAAAGTAGCAGATTGGCTGTATTCTAGGATTAATATTACTGACGCATACATTAACTGTGAGGCAATTACTGAGTAACTTTCACAGCACCTTCCCCCAGGAGACCGCTGTTCGTGTCCTGTGTGAACGCAAAAGTCAAGGCTGACTTATTTTGAAGCTGCTGGAGACTTTCATTTTGTGTTGATTTTGGCGCTCTGTGGCCAAAGCGGTCGTGTTTCCAAGCACCAGATTCCCTTTTGAAAAACCTCTCATTTAACTGCAGCAGGGCCTGACAGTCGGCCCCGAGCAGTCCTGGTGCTGGTTCTCCCGTGGATCCATTCCCTCCAGCAGGCCCAGCAATACGTCCTGGGCCTCCAGCAGCGAGGTGTCGGTGTTGGCTCTCAGCGGGCTGAAGGAGTTCCTGGTGCCCTGCATGATTAGGCACGGAATCCGACCCAGTGGCACCAATGACAGGCATTAACTACTACTTAGAGGCATCAGAATCAAATTGAGACCGTTTCATAACCTGGTAAAAGTTCTTCACAGTAACTTTAACTTACATAACAAACATGCTTTTTTCACTCAAAGTACTTTTGTTGCCTAAACAGGTTTTGCTCTGCAGGGACTTGAGCAGGAGCACTAATCCTTCATGTTGCTGGACGTTCGTAGGAGAACGCACAAAAAATAACTTTTTTTTAGATATCATATGAGCTGTTCCATGAGGATATGTTGACCAACAACATCATTTAGCTCCTTGACCCTGCTTGCTTTGAACTCCATATCCCTACAAACTCGGGCAAAGGAGAGGATGGGGGTCGGATGAGGGGCCCACAGCTCATTATTGTCCCAGGGCCCTAGGTGCATTAAACCGGCCCTGTGGATTTTGTAAACTCATCATAAGTTTTCTATGTAAAATCCAAATCTGCAAAGTGACTAATAGCTACGGCTGTCATGACTCTAGTGCAAAAAAAGCCACACACATTTCCCCTTGAAATGCAGCAAAGTATAAAAGCAGTATACAGCAAACCTACTCAAGCACTGAAGTGCTGATGACACGTTGCAGCATTTAAAGTGTCCTGCCATTTGAAGCCTCCCGCACAGAAAGTCACCTCAATATATAGCTCAGCTTTAAATCAAGGCAAGAGTGAAAAGGTGGAAGTTGTTAGAAACGGTGAACACAGTGGGCTGGACCACTTTCACAGCTGAATGAGAGCGTTGATTTTCTGCTTCGCCAGATTCATTTGCGGCCATCCTGCTTCAGTATCCGCTGTTAGCTGAGCTCATCCTCACTCATTATTCTCAGATGGTTGCTCACTTGCTCGGCTCTTCACCGCCGCAGCACAGTTGTTCATAAACACATGTCCCCCCCCCTGGCTTGGTTTTCGTCCCCCCCGTTACTGGGGAACACTAGTCTGTGTCTTCATACTCCATACGGGATGGGACCAAACACATACGACAATATGATCCTATGGTGAACAACTTTCTGCGGTGTGTGGGAGCTACGTAACCAGCCAGTAAACTCTGCCAGCCTCTCCTAATTCCACCGTCCTGCTCTTGTTCACTAAAATGATATCCGGCCCCATGTGAATGCAGCATGGTAGTGACCAGCGGGGTTGCTTTTTCTTGTTGTTTAAGAGCTGAATGCCGCGCTTCCTCATACATACTGTATATAGCCCACTGCTGTGTCACAAGCAGCCACTTCTGATCCTCATGAGGATCTGACTCAGTTGAGGAGAGCCATGAGGAGGAAGCTTGTACCGTTGATGAAGGTCACAAGACAGTTATGGATTTCTTGGCCAGAGGGACCTTGTTATTAGCTGTTACGTAATGTAAGCGCATCGATTCAGTTTTTTTTTTTTTTCTAGAAGAAGTGCTTTAAATTCTATAAATGGATCCTGTTTTTTTTTTTTTTTTTATCTGTACACTTTTTAAAGCTGCATGAATCGTTTTTTAGGTACTAAAAGGGCAGTAGCAAAAGCTGAAAAAGCATCTGCTATGACCAACGTGTTAGCAAACAGTTTCCTACTTTCACATCCAGCAGACACCAAGCATCATCAGCATTCATTTTGAGTGTCTCTAAAAATGTCCAATAGCAAATCCCCTCTTAGCTTTGTTGTCTCCAGCAACACTAGCTCTTTAGCCGCTGAATGCTAGACTGTGTTCACCAGCGAGTCGCTAACTTTGTCTGCTGTGTAGTGCACCAAAACAATGAGCTAAAAGAGGCTGACAAAAGTTCCGTACAGCTGAGGAGGATTGCAGAGTTGGATGATCATTATTTGTGCATTAGTTGCTTAAAGCGACATATTTCACAATGCAAGTAGTATTGTGATCTATTTTAACACCAGAGAATTAAAGCTAGTGTCAAAGTAAAAAAAAAGGTATTTGATCTTATTTTATGTAAAAAAATATTGATTAGTGCAGCTTTAATTCTGATGTTTCAGCTTCAGAAAACCTCAACAGAATATCGTTAAAATAGTAAAAAAAAAAAAGGAAGGCAAGATTACTTATAAGGAACAATCCATGCACAGTTACATACACAACAAAAGAATGACAAATGTATGTAAGAGAGAAAAACATTAAAAGTGAATATGACAGAAATATAATTTTTTTTACCACTGTTTGTCCAGTCTGTCCATCTCCAGCTGATGTCACACTTACTGTTAAAACCTTATACAAGATGCGTCATCATGGCTGTGCAGCGGCATGGAAACATGGCTTTGTTTCATCGACAGACACTATGAAAAATTGCCAACATTATCTTGACAGCTAGAACAATAACATCTGGTTTGGTGCTAATCAATCCCTGAAGGATCTGTTCCATTTTTATAATGGATGTGCCTTCAGCGCAGCTAATTTGAAAAAAAGTGTTTGCAGCATTTCAATGAGATTCACTTGACAGTTGCGGTGAGACACATAGCTGGTGTATAACTCTCTCAGTGATGAGTTTTGATTTATTTGAGTTATTTTATGGGGCCAAACATGTTGTTATGTGACATGTTAGTTGAGTCGTGGGAGTAGAAGGAGGAGGTTTGAGTCCCGGCTCTGACTGATTGATTAGAGTTACCAACTGAACTTTCCTGTTGGCAGAGGAATTTCTCCAAAGACGTACAGCTTCTCTGTGATCAACAAGCCACTCACTCATTTGAAGTCCCAGTGAAACGTTAGTTAGAGCGTCTTAACCTTCTGTACTGTGAGTATTCCACAGTGAAACAGAATGCTTGTGCGATGTAAAGTCACAAGAGGAATTTTAAGTATCCCCGGTCGTACCATGAACTTATTTTACGGTATATGCAAAGAAAAATTACAATAAATCTATTTCATCATCTTGCTTTTGTATCGGTACCGCTCAAATATTAGAAGCTAAGGATGCTCTAACTTCCGTTTCACTGGGACTTCAAATCAAAACTTTGTCATTTGATTGGACCGCTAAAAAGTGGGCGGGCTTAGAATGTCGCTACAGGGGACTGTGGCTCCTCCCTTGTCGCTAAAAGTTGCAGATTGATCTCATGATATTATTGGTTGGAATTGATGCCTTTATTCGCGGCGTGAAAGCTCAGAATCAACCTTGTTGCCCAACAAAAGTGATGTTGCTTTTTCACCTCGTAATATTCATGTTCTGTGTGAAAGTGTTCATGACAAAAACAACAATATATGTTGACGTGCAAATTAACCACATGGAAAAACATGCCCGTGTTTAAAGGCCTTAAAGGATTTTTCATTTAACTTATACAAATAAATATAGTTTGGTCTGATCTTTGTAGATCAATTGAAAATGAGTTTCAAACAGGAGCATGTCCTATAAATAGAGGCTCAGATCATGATGGAGTGATAAGTGCAGCAGTAATGAAATCCCAGTGCAGTAAACGTCACAAAGACAATTTCCCAGTCAACAGGTTTGAAGCTGAAGAACAAACTGATAAATGGGTCTTTAAGCAACGAAACAACACACGTACACTCAACGTATCCCCCCCCCCCCCCCCCCTGCCTCACTGCCTCATACAATCATTGCACTGCAAGAGAGACCAAGGGTGGCAACATCGATGTATTTTGGTCACATTTAAAAGGAGCGAGCATGCTGACTTGGAGGAATAGCCATCTAATTACTGCGTAGTATCGGAAAAAAAATAACGAGCGCAAGCGCTGGAACGCAGCAGGAGGGGGAAGCAGGTGCCGAGGCCTCCGTTGTTCAGAGCTGTGGAGAGTCTGAGTTAACCAATAGTGTAATGAGCTGGAGAAAAGTGGAATGTATTTTCTGCCACTGGTCCTCAATCCCTCACCTTCAGATCCTCCTTCACTGTTTCATATTGTGACGGACAGCTTTAAAAAAAGAAAAGGCTTTGGTTTTATTTTGGTGTTACACATACGGTCGTTAACTTCAAATCTCCCTTCTGGTGCAATCAGTGTGATCCTGTTTTATTGCTCTCGATCAAGCCAGACTGCAGGCCCATGTGTGGACCTGGCACCGTCGGCGCGCTGCAGTTGGAACTCCAAACCTAAACGTCACGATGGATTGTGTAAATGCTCTGTCACTTATTAAGGGATTAGAAACAGCAGGAGGGAGCACCGCTGCATAAATAGCCGGTGTCTCCCCAGCTCTGACGTGTGCACATTGACGTCACACAGTTTACCAAGTGTGAACAGCAGGAATTGTTCCCAGTTGTAAATGGGATCATGTCTCCCCCCCCTCCACCCACCCACACACACACACACACACACACTCCTCTTAATGCCCGGAGATAAGTCCAAATATAGCAAAGGAGGGAGAGGGGGGTGAGTGAGTCATCAGGATCAACTCAACAGGTGTGTGTGTGTGTGTGTATGTGTGTGTGTGTGTGTGTGTGTGTGTGTGTGTGTGTGTGTGTGTGTGTGTGTGTGTGTGTGTGTGTGTGTGTGTCCATGTTCATTTTAGAAACAGCTGAACTGAGAAACAGTGTGTGTCTGAATTTACACACACAAAATAAAATTGCACCAGAACCAAACAACATGCGTTCGGTTGTGTGACGGTGGGGTTTTGTTGGGTTGCTGTAATAAAGTTTTTATTATTTGATGTCACATTTTCATTATTACGCTAAAGTATAACTGCATAGCTTCTTAATTACTCAAAATATCGGGTAACTAAAAAGGGAAACCATATTTTCAGTTTTGGCAACCAAAAGCGTGGGCCTGGCTGCCAGCCTGGGAGCCACTTTTAAAAGTGTGGATCCCTGGTATCATTTTAATATTAAAGATGAATTACATAAAGTTGGATTGAACTAGACGTTAAAGGGTCAGCTAGATGCAACAAACATTTTGTTAGAGCACTGTCCAAACTCATAGACACTGCTTCTTTGTTTAATCTTTAATAATGCATTGCATGTTATACATTTATTCAGTCTTAATGTGAAAAGTCACCAGTAGTCAAATAGATTTAGCAAACCAAAAAGACACAATGGAAATGTACTTTACTTTCCACAACTAGTATTTATCCAAGCAGAGTGTTTTGCTTTTTATGTGTCCAGATTCAGAGATACTCCACCTTGTCTCCGCCCCACTACAATCAGGGTAAATGTCATTTAGCTTGTAGTGCTCACTGTATTGAACAGTACAGTATGGGCCTCAGCATCAAACAAAGTGTTTACCTGATCGTCTAAAGGCCTTTACACACCGGGGGCCTTATTTTTGTGCAATTCATTTACACGTCAATATATTTTTTCTAGCTGTTGTTTTTGTCATGAGTACCTTCACACAGAACGGCAATGTTACGCAGCAGAAAGGTGACGCAATTTCCTTTCCCAAACGCGGTTGATTCGTCTAAGCTTTCGCAACCGCCATTAAAGTCATCAACCAGTATTGTACAACAACATAGAGGCTACGTGGTCTTCATTACTCCTTTCAACCTTGACAAAGGCAGCGCAGACCAGATCCACGTCCTCTGTTCTTACCTTTAACTATAAAAGCCTCAGACATATAAACTGCATAACTCCATTCATCAACGTGTATAGGTTGGAGGCAGATGTCTCGAAACCTTGTTAAATATAAACCAAAACCATCTGCATGGCTTCTTACTAGTAAAGGTAAGCTTTCCGTCATTTGAGTGACGCGACCCCTTTAAGGACTGAGCAGATTATAGTGATAAATCATCAGGAATGAGATTATTCAACCTTCAAACATGCACAGGCACACACTAGAACATAATGTGCCACAGCCTGTATGATCACAGAGCCGCCAGCATCAGCTGTACTGCAGCTGGAAGGAATGCACAGGAGAATTGGATCCAGTCAGGAGAAATGTTACAAGAGTGGCCCGAGGAAAGCTTGGTAGAAAAAGAAGAAGAGAGTCATATTGGCAGCTTCCCTGGAGATGAACCTTAAACCTCGAGAAGACAAGATGAGAAACACAGGCGGTGACTCATCTCATCTCGTTTGGAGGCCCCATCTGTATTCGAGTGGAGCGGCCGTCCTGGAATGAGTGGCTCCACAATGCCACTCCTCAGTGAGTTCACGCAGAGCCATCGCTGCCGACTCCGAAGGCTTCCCCAGTCAAGTGGATGTGCTGCGTCACAGCAAATCTCTAATGGAGCGGAGTGTTTTTTTTTTAAAGACTCATTTAAGTTTCATCAAGCTGCTCCTGAGGGGCCCATGTGGGAGGGAGTCGACTCCAGCCGGCGGGGAGGAGAGGCCATGCGGCCTGAAGACCAAATCTAACAGAGTAGAGCCTTTCTTCATACCGTCCCTCTGCGCTTCCCTTTATCACATTATAACCAGTGTAGAGGGTATTTTAAGTGGAGTGTTTGCCTCACTCAGACACACGGCAGGGCTGAGTGAACATCCGAGGTGGGCATGGGGTATAAGTGATCAGTGGGCCCCTAATCAGCCACTCCACCCTTCCTTCCCCCAGTGGGTTCCCAAGTTAGTCCCATTATACTCTCAGTTTATTTGGTACATCTATCTCAAATTAATCCAACAGTACTGCAATAAATCCTCCCGTCATGAAGGTTACAATGTTTGGTTTTTGTTGAAACTATTTCAGAGAGGAGTTGATTGAACTGTTCCGTGGTGCTGTCAAACTGCATTGCATTATATCAATAGGTGTTTTTTATTATTTTGTCCACCTCATGTATGTCAATGAGGGCAGGCTAAATAAAAGAAACAATCTCCCATATGCCAAGCATGCTTCGGGTGGCTCCTCTAACAGGCATGATTAAAGCAATATTTCCCACAGTGCTGAAACTGCTGCATTATCCCTCAAATCAAATGTCAAAACTGTGAGTGCTTTCAGAAGCACTTGCTCAATTTGGAATCTGCTATGGATTTTGTCCCTGATTACAGTTTACAGGAGGTAAACAGACAGTGTGTATATATGTGTGTGTGTGTGTGTGTGTGTGTGTGTGTGTGTGTGTGTGTGTGTGTGTGTGTGTGTGTGTGTGTGTGTGTGTGTAGGTGTGTGTGTGTATGTGTGTGTGTGTATGTGTGGCTTAACAGATTGTTTTCTGTGTTTAGGCTGTTATTTGTGTCAATATGTCTCAGCAATTCCGAACAAATTTGAGCGTGGGAGTGTTGTCAGGCTGGTCCGTGTGTGCTGAGTGTGGGTGGGAGTGTGTGTGTGTGTGTGTGTGTGTGTGTGTGTGTGTGTGTGTGTGTGTGTGTGTGTGTGTGTGTGTGTGAGTGTGGGAGAGAGAGAGAAATGGGAGAGTGAACACGATGTACCCAGGCACAGTTTTCCTGGGCCGTGTCCAAGTGTCTGCTTGCAGCTATGTACTTGGTGGACACCTCCTGTCACGCCCCCCCCTCCCTATTCTCCGGCCTTGCCCTAACCAGATCTACCCATGTGACCCTAACTTTACCCTCACAGCACATTCTGCCACTGACACCCCTCCATTGCCCTCGACTTCTTTCTGCTCACTTCTTCACTCTCCTTCAGCCCTTGTATTCTAAACCTGACCCGAGAGGACTTTTATGGTTTTCGGCAGCCCCTTAAAGGTTTCTGTACAACATCCCCCTCCATCCATCCATCCAGGCTCCTCTCTCTCTCTCTCTACCCGCCTTTCTTCCCTCCCTACCTTTCACTTGTCCTGGAAGCTTAGTGAAGTAGAGGGTTTTGTCATGTGAGGTGAACACGGTCTCCTGTGCCAAGCCTGCAGGCTGGCGCCAGTGGCATCAAGACCAAAGAGAACCCCTAAAATACACACTGACACACACAAACACAAACACACACACACACACACACACACACACACACTCTCTCTCTCTCTCTCTCTCTCTCTAGCTCTCTCAAGCGCGACACCAACACGTGCACTGAGAATTTAAAGTGGTAATCCTTGAGATCCTCTCGTTTTTATTTTGGCAACTCTTGTGTGCCGGGGATATTCTTCCCAGGAAGAACGTTTGGGTATGGTGTGGCAATGTCAGCTTTGCTATCAATTTGTCGCAGCGGTCAAAAGTAGTACTGCAACAAAATAAATCCACTGAACCCTTAAAGGTGCTACATATGAGATTTGGAGCATTTCTATTGCCTCCACATGGCTCTCAACATGGCGACGGCTAGCTAACGGTGCAAACAGCACTTACAGTGCAAACAACGGGATTACCTCGGGGGGGTCAGGATGAACAGCACCGCTGCACTCTGAAACCCATGCATTATCCCATTACCTAATAGCTTGAGCCTCGCCGCTTGGCTAGCTCGAATGGTCGCATGGCCAATGGAAGTCAAAACGGAAGAAAAACTAATCTTGTGTGTGTCTAAAGAACGGTACAACACACGTATCAGGTGTGCTAGCAGGGCTAGTGCTAGCACATGGACAGATGCATCTTCTTTGCTTGCAAAAACAAATTGACGTAGTCCCACTAGAGGTTTTGAAATCTTGCCTATTTTGCACTGTCCTCTGCGAATCCCCCGAACAGTCAGATGTGCGCTGAACCCACAGACTGTATATAAGAAGTGGACGTAGCGACCCCTGACGTCCACGTTTGTGGACTGCCGTTAAGAAGCCAAAAGTTCGGCAATTTCGCCGTCACTATCTTGGAATATGGCCTACGCCATGTTGTTTCTTTTTGCAACCAATGAACAGAAGTTACCATATTTGGAACGCGGAGGAGGGACTCAGAGATGCCGTATACAGCTCTGGTAGTGCCAGTCAATCACAGTAAGCCCGCCCTAAAGCATATTCCTCTTTATGGTCTATTTGACTCTAAATGGACCATAATTTACTAAATGAACATCATGCTGTATTGAAGAAGACTTGAAACTAGAGATTGAGACCATAAACTCATGTTTACAATGTTTACTGAGGTAATAAATCAAGAGAGAAGTAGAGTCATTTTCTCATAGACTTCTATACAATCTGACTTATTTTTTGCCTTTCTGGTCAGTAGAGAGGATACAAGTTTTAAGACACTTCCGCACTGGCTTCACTCGGCAGAACCAGAAGTTGCCTCCTGGCTGAACCCCGTGGTGAGCGTAGCCCAAATCGCATTGTCTCTGTAAGGGCCTTAACATGACCTTTCGTTTGTCCCTTAAACCCCATATTTCGTTCTATCATTGGCTAAAGGGAGCAACAAAACATCACCTATAGCAAATAAAATCATTTAAATTCAGAACCAATGCAATCAGATTTAAAAAATAAAATGGAGGACATGACTTTTTGGCTGTTAAATGCTGATAAAACAGAGTTAATAATTGTTGGAAAGAAGAAGAAAATTCTCGCATCAAGAAAGAGGGTGTGTGTTGGAGACACAAGTTACATTGTTTCAAGTTGAACTGGCAGGAGATTTGAAGCATCAATACAAAATTGAATTACTTGTTGAGATGGATGTTTCTTTTTTTTTTTTGCATTAGAGGCTCTTCAGAATAACACTCTCCCAGATCAGGGAGGAAGGAGGCGGGTCCGACATGATAGAGAAACACTAATACAGAAAGAGGAATGGGTGGATAGATTGAGAGAACGGGATGAAGGAGGGAATGAGGGAACCGACGGGATGAGCAAGGGAAATCTGGGTTTAAGAGCTTTGCTCCGCTTTAACACGAGCAATTTATTCAGAGCCTGCAAAACAATGGAGCCGAGAGAGAAAGAGGACTCAGCTGAGATCAACACCATGTAGGAATTAATGAAGTTCTCCACCAACACACAGCAGAGATTTTACAGCCTGGCGGCTGGAGACACTCTGCTAATTGTGTTTTGATAAAACACCAAATGTCTCATACTTCATTTTCCAATTATGAATGCCGTGCTGATTAAGACAGGATGATATTTTTTGTCTGTTTTTGCCGATTTGTCATATAATTAACAAAAGTTAGGTCTAAACTTCTGTTAGCAGAGACCATTTGCATCAAATTGTACTGAATGACAGAAGCGTTAAATAAATAAATATACCAGCAGCAAGCGAGATAGTGTGATAGTTTTCTCATTTTTATGCCGACTGTGACTAAACTATCACCAGCAAGAACAACAGTCATAAGTATTCCGATCATTTACTTAAGTAGAATTAGAATTGCCACCATGTGAAAATTCTCCATTACAAGTAAAAGATGTGCATTCCAAATGTTGATTGCAACCAACTGAAACTTCTCCCGTGTGCCAAGGAGAACTATGGCGGCTAACACGAAAACACAACCGGTCCTCTCTAGAGCTACTGTTAGGTTTGTCCATAACATCGGACGGGCTCTGTGAAGAGGACCCGCCCTGTATGTAAACGGCCCATTCTAAGGCAACGAAAACACAAAGGAAGAAAATATACTGAATGATATTACATTCTATTTTTTCCAACAGATCCATGCTCCTTTAATTAAAGCTCATCAACAATTTTACATCCACAATGAATCAAATGTTCGCACTGTAAATCGTGTCTTCTGTAGTGACAAACCCGCAGAGAATTCAGTACTGATCTTTAGCCTCTTTTAGCTTGTTGTTTCGTTTCGCTTTTATGAACTTCATTTTCATCTGCAGAAAGCGGCTATTTCAAGCGCAGGAAGCTCTGAAAATCGGCCGCGGCAGACGTGCACAGTTAGCAACTAGCTAGCAAGTATAGTGGAGCATTTAGCAGCCAAAGAGCCAAATATTTCTCTCAGGAGCTCGTGGAGATCCAAACAGAGCTAAAGGGAGAGTCAAACTTGACTTTAAACGAATGCTAATGTTGCTCTGTATCTGCAAAGCAACTGTTTCACCAATCAACTGTGTGAGGTAATAGAATGTCATCATTGTTTTAACAGTTTACGGTTCTGTAAAATGAATATTTAGCTTTAAGCGGAGATACCAAAGTAGGACCATGCTTACAACTGGTTTTATTATTAATAACCTGCAAATCATTTTTCAGAAGTAAAACGTATCTAAATTGCATGTATTGTCTGATCAACAGCGCGAAACCCAAACAAACAGTACTTTGAACAATGAATATTTGGTAGTTTTGCCTGATAAATTACATTTAAATGACAATTAATTCATCATAAAAATTGTCTGCAATTTATTTCCTGTCAAGCATTGATCAGTAAAATAATAATTTCAGCACTAAGTTGAAGTAACAATGCTGTTTTATTGTAACTGTTGCTCCAACACGTGAGCAACGTTTAAATGTCGTACCCGGTCGAGCTCATTTTTAACCACGTTAAACACTTAATCTATAACAATGGATCACATTTTATACGCTAATCAATAGTGATCGCCTGTGCATCTTATTAGGTCAAATATGTATTCCGTGTGCAATCTTAATCTGCAGTGTAGAGTAGTAAAATAAATGTGCAAAAATAGAATATTTAAAAAATGGTAGAGCAGAAAAAGAGTATAACATTTTTCTGAAATGTCGAAGAATGAAGTAGAAATATTTAGCAGCATGAAATGGAAATACTTTATTATGTTAACAATTGCCTCAAAAATTCAACGGTACAGGCACAGTACCTGGGTAAATGTAAACAATCAACTTAGTTTCAAATGAGTATTAATTGGAATCTTCCTGTCCTGGTGCAACTTTTTCTTTACGCAATTAATGCCAATGTACATCAGAAATGATGTCACGCAGATTTGGATCAAGGTGGATCAACTCCGCTGTGCCAAGAATAGATGGTTTGTTGTTGCGACAATGTGACATGGCAGAGTGTGCAACAGCCCTGATAGATCATGTATTGACCTCTCTCTCTCGCAGACACATACGCGCACACATACACACACACACACACACACACACACACACACACACACACACACACACACACACACACAGTGCCTTTCTGTTCTGCCAGCACCCTGATAAAACTTCTCAAACAGATTGCGTAATACATGCAACAGAAGCGGGGCAGTGGAGATTTACAACAGTAGCCTCTCTTTCTCTGTCTCCTTCTCTCTGATGAAGGAAGGAGAGGGGAAGGATCCGGGTCATGGTGGCTCTGGGAGCCAGTGTGAGGGATTAGACCAGACACAGTCAGGCAACTCAAGCTCGCTCCCAGTCTGGAGAGGATTCTGGGATGCGGGGAAGTGAAGGAGAGTCAGACAAGAGACCGGCCTTCCAGGCCGTCAATCCATTCCACTTGACTGCTGTTCTATTTCTGACCAGCCCGTGTGCTGTTCCAAAAATACAACACTATGAAGAGGTGGGCGAACACTTGGACACGCTGCTCCCGAAAACACTTACACGTATGTACACTCACTACTCTCATTTAGAACGAGCAAACCGGTAGACCTTCTCAGGTGATGAAATGGAAAACTCCAAATGCTCATCTAAGGGAAACGTCAGGAAAAAAAAGTGCAAAAAGAGAAAAAGAACACTTTTGTTTTTGTTGGTACAGCAGCATTGGATTTCTCCTCCGAGTTGCAGTTGGTCTCTTTTCGATTGCCTTGGTTTTATTGAACCTCATTGAATGTTTTATACATAGGAAAAGATTCTCCTATGCAGCAATGTTGATATTGTTTTTCACCTTCACTCATTCATGTCAGTCATTATAAAGTTGTGCACCAAAATGTATTCTGAATTCTAAAGATACTAAAGTTTCCTGCGATATCTTAGACTGAAATTATGGGAAATGTGTATTAAATAATGCACAAGACATGGTTCAGCCATAAAAAACAAACATCAGGGTAGAATGTACCACGCTGTCACAGTATAAAATGAGATTATCTTTTCCAATCATAAATAAATAGTACAATGTTCTGGAGAGTATACGTAAAGATTATAATCTTTCCAAGATTGATTAAAGACGATCAAGCATGTCTGCCTTCAGTAGAGAGAGAAATATGTACGGTACAGGCACCGGAGAGAAAGTCAAGAAAGTCAAAAATGAAAGATTATCTTTTTAAATTGATGGCAAAATTCAAACGAGATCAAAATATTAATTGTCTTTTTCCCGGAGTAAGGTCCCATTAGGCAGGGCCTTTGCCTCTCCGTTGAGCTTGAGTCAACCCTAGCTTAGCCTAAAGATGAAGCAGAAAGCTAGCCTGGTTCTTCAAGTTCAAAAATACACCATCCAAAACCTCTAAAGATCTCTGACTGACCGGTTGTATCTGGTTTATTAAATGTACACATACAGCAATTATCAATAAATTGTTCCAAAACGTTACTTTCCTTAAAACATTTGAACATTTCTGTTAGGATACATATAAGGATTGGAGGCAAGAGGAAACAGCTAGCCTGGCTAGCTTTTAAGCTATCATCTTAGTTTAACCCATAAATAAACAAAAATATAACAATGACACTTTGTGATATAAGAGTTTAGTGTGAGAACTATTTATTCAAATGTGTATTTGTATGCTTTAGAGGTGCTGGTATGTCTTTAGACACAGTTAAGCTAGCTGTTTTACTTCCGGTCTTTATCGGTAAGCTAGGCGAAACACGTCCTGACTCCAACTCCACACTGAATGCAAAGAAACTCTACGAAAGAAAGTAAATACGAGTTTTTCCCAAAATGTTTTACCAGTTCTTAAAAGCTTCTCGGGCAGAAATTACGGGGAAACTGTATTTTAAGGTGTTACATGTGGTGTCATATTAGACTACCTTAACACCAGATGCTAATGTCAAACTTGTAGTTACAGCTATAAATAGCCACAGACTATTCAGTACACGCATGCACATGTCCTCTTTCTGTTTACATGACCTGGGTACACATTCAAGGCCCTCACACAAGATCTCCTCATAGCTCCATAATCAAGCACATGATATTCAGCTCCGAGTTAAATGTCTAATGTGAAAAACACTCTGCAGTTATGTCATCTTTGCTGATATTTACTATTCTAATCAATTCCATAACACACAGTCAGCATGGGATCTCATTATGCACACAAAAAACTGATGGCACTGATGAAACATCCAGGCGCAGTCAATCAAGAGCAGTAAACAGTCTGAAAAGTGTCACTCTGTTATCTGGTGTAAACAAGTGAAGGGAGGGTGCACCTTCTCCCCTCGTTTGCCACCAGTCAGTCACCGTTTTGCTCTGAGCAGTGAAACCTGCTGAGTGTGCACCATGTGTCCCTGTGTGTGGTGTTATGTTGTCCCAGCCGTTTTATTACATAAGCAGCGGTGGAACGGACGTGACCGCGGCCTCAGTAACCGGTTTACAGTGTGAGGTTGTAAAAAGCGTAATCTGGCTGCTGGATGGGAGACAGAAGCTTTGCAGAACCATTTGAATAGCTCCCTTTAATGTCTTCATTACATGGTCAATTATCTGGGTTCTTACATAACAGCACTTTCCCAGCAGAGGAACAGTAAAACTCGAGCAGCACCAGACCTACTTTTCCTGAACGTGCTCCTGCATTGCGGGGTAATACGGTTCCAACAAACGGACCATTGGGCTTTGAAGTGGTCTAAGTGCTTCGTGAGTTCATGAGGTAATACACCAACAGATGGGACGTGAAGTGGAACGACGGCGCACGCACACAGCCAGCGTGTCTCCGTGCTTCGGTGTGGATGTGGGACACATTACGTGAGGGTTCACTGCCCTCTAGTGGAGCTGAACGCTTACTGCACCAGCTCGTCACATCAGCCCCGGAAGCTGAGCCATAGGCCGGTAGGAATTGCATCCATTCATTTTATTTTTGCCTGCTTGTTCTTATTTGGGGTAACAACAGGCAGGAGCATATCCCAGCATGTACTGGGAAGCACCATGGAAGTCCCAGTCAGTTGCAAAGTTTAATCTATTGCTTGGATTTCGTTCAATCTGGCCCTAATGGTGCCGTGATATCTGCCCCACATCTCAAAGCAATATGAACATCAAACTATGTATTTAATGTTCAACTAGAAGCTTTTAAATACAATGAAAGCGTGTTGTTGGTGTGGTGGAAAATAATCTTTTTAACCTCCCTGTGAGAAATAATCGAGATGAGAAAACTCTTAAATATAAAAACATATTTACTGGCCAGACACTAATAATAATTCAGCTGAATGGATAGAGCTCTTTCCCCACGGATGGTTCGGAGGTCTAACAACAATGAATAGACAAAACAGAGTATATATGCACATTATCTCGTCTCCTCTCCCCCCCCCTTCACAGATGTCGTCCTCTGTCTGCCGATGCCTCCACCAAGGCCAGGTTCCCAGCCTTGGTGGAGTATTTTCATGTGAAGAGGGTGAAGTGGTGAGATCAGGATGACACTACAGCAAGCCAGACATGCTAAAATACCTTCGATATGAGATCATTTATGATTAGGTTTTAAATGAGTCTGGTCGGCCTCGTCTGCATAAATGCAGGTTTAAGCGATACAAGTTATATCTAAAAGAACAATATGATACATTTCCACAACAGTTGGGAAACACTAAACGACATATTCTTGAGACTTTAGGATCTGGCATCTGCCTACAATTCTAGGGAAGACTATCCAGACTTTGTGATCATTTGTTTTTGTGAATGTTTAAGAATAACAGAAGTCACTTGAGTGGTAGAAGATGTTACTGCAGAGGAGTGGATGTGAGTTTTTTACTGAGTGCTTTTCAATCTTTGGTATTGGCACACACTCAGACCTCTCCAACATGGTAATGTGCACACAGCCACAGCGTGGGTACCTTCACGTGTAATATGGTCCAACATTATTCACCACAATGCTAAAATGATATGCGTCACAGATCAAATGGTGGTCAATTAGCCACTGTGGAATCTATCCAAATCTTTTAATCACTGAGTAAACCCATATGTCATTAGTTTTTATCTTTAAATTGAATTAGATAATTATGCTCAACAAGGGCAACGTTACAGTATCTAAGCAGTTATGTGAGGCAATGACTGCGTGTGCAGTAAATAAAACTTGCACCATAAAACATAATACCGCAGTTTAATTACCATAACAAACCATAACCTGAAGCAAGAGGTAAATATATCAACAGAATCATGTATGTAGTCAGTACATTATCACACAGTGGCACACATTAGCCACAAACATTACCCATAACTGCAAGGCAACAAGCTTAGTTATTTAGATGAATCCCTCTTCTTAAACTCCACCACGTATATATTTGCTTTCCTCCTGATATTGTTCATGAGCCTGCAGGCTTGTAGCTTTCCCTCAGTGCTCATCAACAGGTGGTTGATTTCATCTGACGATAACAATAGGAAAACTATAACAAAAGCAATACAAAACGCCATGTTCCCAAACAGCCAAAGACGGCATCATAAGCTGTAAGTGTTCCGGCTGGCACCAGATAGACCGATGATAGCTCACGCAAATAGGACAAATAAATGAGACGAAGCAAGCAGGATGACAAAACAACGGCATCGCTAACAATAACACATCTTTTTATCAGATATTTCCCACACTTCCAGTTGTCGGGACTGTCCTGCAGCGTTTGTGGACAGAGCACATCCACAGCACACTACATGTCATAACACTAAGACAGCTCAGATGACACTTGGGGCACCTACTGAATATTTTCCAACCTCGTATCAATGGGTCTGTGTGCTGAACGCTTGTAGCAGCTTCATGTAGACGAGCTTCATTCAACACCAGAGGCTGCTGTGGCTCACTCGACCTCGTCTGATAGAGTCAGGTTTTAAGCTGCACTGCGCTGGAACAGGGGCCAGTACACCGCTCTGCACTAATGAGACCAAATATGAGCTTTATACTCCAAAAGTGCTTCAATGGGAGAGAAGCACCCTTCTAAAAGTGACTACATTTGTGAAAACCAAACAACAGGCTTCAGATTTGATGAGTAGAGACACATAAGATCCTCAGACTCAACACTAGAATAATGCCTTCATATGAATTCATCTTTTCCTGTCTTTCACCCACACTGATGGCCTTTTCAGAGCAGCATTTCGGGGTGAGGCGCGGAATGATTCAAGGCATTTCTCAATCACTTCCCCATCCAGAGCACAGCAGCTACCACCTACCAGCATCAAAAACCTCCCGGCTGCTGCTGCCCTCAGGATGATATACTGCCATGGGACCCCGTTCATCTGCAGTCGATGCGTGTGAGTGGCTACTGTATCTTTTCGATAGGCGTTACAAATGATATGGCCATAACAGATGCAGGTCATGAATCAGAGGTCTCAAACCACCCGGCTAGCTGATCTGTTCAACAGGTGCCACTGTCCTGTCCTCTGGATACACAACACGGAGGGCTCCGCATAGAAATACGCGCGGAGTGTAACCGGCTCTACTGTACCGGTCTCCACTAGCCGCCGTGTCCTCTCTACCTGCCGCAGGTCTACATCTGAGCCCCGCATGTGGACCACACTGACTTCTCCTGCCTTGTGTGAACTGAGCTTGTGAACGCATTGACCCCATCAAATCAGCAAAGCCTGAGAGGAAAGGGGAAAAAAAACAATATGTGAGAGAAAATTCCGGACTGCATATCAAAGCATAACTCTTGTGCCCTTTTACTTGGCCCGACTCAAATTAGAAAAGCATAAAAGGACTTGAAAAATAAGGATCACACATGTTTTAAATATTCTGAATTTTAATTGTTAATAAATTGTGCTTTTGTGGACCCCAGACTACGCATTGAAGTGGTTAGAGGTGTTTTTTGGGGGTTTTAATGGACATAAAATCAGAGGAGAGGAAAATAATTGAGGTTGTTTTGAGTGTTTTTTGTTTGATAGGTGAACTAGTTCCCTCAGCTGAACTGTTGGTTGCATCTGTGATTGCTATAAAATTCACCAATTGGACTCGATCCAAGCTAAATTAGAGGGACAATAGAGTGCACACATGTACCACCGACAACCATTAAGAAGCATTACGTTTCCCCCAAAGTCCCAGTCTGTGGTTTAAACAGATCACAGTCCAGCGGTTCCAAACGGTTTTTGGCTTAAAATGTTACAAAGCGTACCTGTAGTTTAACAACCATGAGCCAGGACCGTGGTTTTGTTCCTCTCTCACCCTCACTTGCTGGTGTCTATATCTAATGAATACAGAAGAGTATTAGGACCAGGCATGAGGGGAAACAATGAGAGCAGGAGGAATTCATTTTATTTTGAAGTTTGCATTTTGAGAATAAAGTCAAAATCTAGTGTGTGGTTTGGTTTCTTCTCGAGATCTTGTCCTCGTTCTCAAAATAGTATTTCAACTGTATTCTTATCATATCGACTGTATTCTCAACATTTAGATTTCTTTTGTAAAATGGCATCAACTTTATCTTCACAATGTCACTAATACTGAAAGCTCGATGGAAGCTTATACTTTATTCCTGTAATGAATAATAAATACATCTTCTTCCTCTAATTTTTTCCCCTTTTTCTGAAGAGGTAAAAATATCAAGTATTCCACACAAAAAAACAATCAAAATTTAACTAAATTAACAAGCATTTTCATTTTCATTACTTTAATCATTTCCACCAAAGTATATTCAGATGCACACCATCTACGTATGTGCTTGAATACAACACATGTGTGTTGATGAACTATAATACATCATACTGTAAAGTTAAAAAAACATAATTTCTCTAATCCCATCCCCAAACCATCTCACTCGGCTTAATGATGAGATATTGCGAAATTTGATTCTGAATTCTGATTTAAAATTTGACTTACTCCCTCATAATTCTGAATACATGAGTCAAAATGTGGATTTACAATACTATATCTACTAGTGTTTTGACTTTAATCATGCATACATATTTATCTATCCCTTTCTTTTCTGAGCTTCCATATGATCAACACATGAACCATACATATATGTCTATAGATTAACAGATGTATAACACCAAAAAATTACTATTCATATTTTTAAAATATAAATCTTGCTAGTTTCACAACATTGCCATCCGTAGCTTTAAAGAAGCATTTTGGACATTGCTCTTACAGGATCATAAAGGTTTACTCTTAGTGTTCAAATCAGCTGAAGATAATCACAAATAAAACCTTCAACGTGGCTTCTTGTATGAACCCGTCCAACCCAGTGACCTCAGAACGTGCGCAGGAGCCACATTCTGGATACATAACTGTGAGGGGGGAGATAACAAGTGCGTGATTTGGAAATGAATAAACAGTGTTCGTCGAAAAGCGATAAAATGTCTGTTGGTAGGTTTGCGTTGTTGAAGTGAACCTTGTTTATATGGCTTTCTGATGCGATCCAAGGTGCTGCAGATCTAATATTTCTCTGCTTCAGAGTCTCAACAGCTGCTGAAGTGCAGGTCTGAACTCCCCGGGGGTTTTGCCAGTAAAGGAACACCGTACATGGGCCGATCTCCTGCCTCCCTCGACCGCTCTGGATGGGAGAAACAGAATCTCATCTGGGAAGTGGAACACCCTCGTCGAAGCCCACCAAGGCCTGTTCCTAGTAACCCAGAGACGCCTGCTGGCACGGCATGAAACACATAACTCGTTTGGGATTGGATCTGAGGTTTACAGCTTGGGCTCCTTACCCAATTACACTGGATCAGGGAGGCGAAGAAGGGTGACGTTTTTACAATGCCACAGGGGTCTTTAGAATGGATGGGTTCTGTTTTGGGTTTTTTGAGGATGAGGTGGAAGGGGGGGGGGGGATTTGCTATTCCCTCGTCTCTTTTATCACAGCCGGTCAGTGACCACACAGGTGGAACAGCCTCTCTGTCCTCCATCAGGTACAGAGGCACTGAAACCTATATTTATAGCTAAACCTTGGTCACACATTGTACCGTGTCCTATATTGCTCCCACAGCTGCGCCTACGGTGTATGAATGTGATAGAACCTGAATTGTAAGTCGCTTTGGATAAAAGCAAAATGACTGTAATGTAATGTAATGAGCTTCAAACGCTGAAACCACTCGGTCCCTGTCATTGAATATAGTACATGGATATGAACACTGTAAAAGTCAATAAAAGGAGACTGATGGGAATTCTCAAATCTTTATTTTCTCCACAGAATTATACAAAATCATTTCAGAGGGAGAACGTGAAGTACAAAAACAAGACAAAAGAAAAGCTTACATGATAATAAATAGCCAAAAAAGGTAATAGCCAGTAGATGCCAAATAAATGACTGTGACAAAATGTGATGGTTAATAAAATATATTACAACTCATTCATTTGGATGAACCGAATCTACCTTGTCGTACTGTATGTGCAATACCCTGCACGGGTATATGGATGCATTTATACATGAAAACTGAAGAAATAAAATAAGGGGTAAATGTATGAAGATAGGAGTGTGATCAGATGTCAAAAGTGCCAGGTGGAAATACGGCTGGAAAATAAAACAATAAAAAAATAAATCGGAAAATAATTGTGACGCTTAAATTATGTACATAAATATCAAACTCAATCGTGTCTGTTTTGTGCTTCAATGCAAAGTCTGCAACCTCCATTTCAGCTGGAGGCAACAAGAGGATCATGACGGATGTCTCTCGTGTTCACATACATGGTATTTCAATCAACAACACCAATAACAGACAGGGTCCCTCATCGGGATTCCTGAAAACTTTCAAAAACAAGAACGACATCCATCAAATGTTACAAGAATGGTCCTCAAATTCTAAACATAACTGCAGTTAATGCTCAGAAGACAGCAGCCCGGTGTAGTCTAATCTAAACCGTATGTACACGTCACTTCCCTAATCCTAACCCCACTGCGGGCTGTTGGTGATCGCTTTGAGAATGTCACACGTGTTCTTGGAGATGACCTCTCTCAGCTTCCGTACGCGGCGGGGGCTGGAGGAGCCCACGTAGCTCTCCGGCTGAAGGACGGCCATGCCGTCGCTCACGTTGCCCATGATGATGACCTGTCCCTCCGCGGCGGCGCCCGTGATGTTCGGGCACGGGCAATTCCAGTCCATGTTGAGGAAGGTGACCTCGAGGGGCTCCTTGCCGAAGAAGCGGAGACCCATCTTCTCGTCCTTCAGGATCTCCTCCACGGTTACGAGGGCGTGGCCCGAGTCCTTCTCCTCCGTGAGCTCCGTCATGCGGCCCAGGATGACGAAGTCGCTCCGGCAGAAGCTCGTCACCATCTTGCCTCTCGGCTTGCAGGCCTTGCAGTGGTGGTTTCTCGGGTAGGGGCACATCTCCTCACAGGCTTCTTTGGATTCAAAGTTGTTGTCGTTGCCCTCACACCCTCCGTAGATGAAGGGCTGACACTGCTGCAGGGTGCTGCTGTAAGCCCAGCGCGGTTCGTAGGCCTTACAGGGCCCCTGCGGGCTGGGGAGCCCGCAGGGGCCCGAAAGCTCGGGACCACAGCACTGCATACACTCCTTGTAGGTTTCGAACACCTTCCTGGGCTGCTGGTTGTCGATGTGGCAGTGAGTGAAGGAGAAGCAGTTGTTGGTCTTGGGCTCGTAGTACCAGCTGACTTTCTCCATCTCGCTCCCACAATCCTCTGGATTATCGGCCGGTTTCAGGCAGTCTTCTGGCAGGCAGCGGGTCACGTTCATGGGCGCGGGGGTTTTGGGTGGCTCCGTGGGCAGCACAGTTAGCGGGTGGTCGGCCCGCACCGAGCCAGATGGGTTCCGAGCCGTGCAGCTGTATATGCCTGAGTCGTGCGGCTGGGCGTTGTAGATGACCAGCTGACCGATGTTAGTGACCACCATGTTCCCCCGCACATGATTAGGCCTCATGGCTACCTTTTCCACCCCCTCCGGCTGCTGCTTCTCCCAGGTGATCTCAGGCCGCGGGCGACCAGTCACCTCGCACAGGAAGCTGGCTGTGTCCCCCACAGCCACAGTCTGGTGAGTGGGGCTGCTGACCACGGCGGGCGTCTCGGGCTCGGTGGGCGGCGGGACGGTCGCCTGAAGAGGAGCAGTGGTAGGGCGAAGAGTTGTCGCCTGGGGCAACGGCGGGCTGATGTTGGGCCAGGTGAGGTGGAAGCGGCAGGTGACAACGGCCAGGGCGATGCCCTTGGAGCACGCCTCCGCGTCCATGTAGCACTTGTTGTAGTAGGTCATGCCGTCGGACGCGCAGGTGAAGTGCGGCTCCCTCTCGCAGCGGTCCCGGCACTTACACACCGGCTGGCCGTCCCAGATGTCACACTCGGACCCCTGCTGGGTGCACATGAAACTGGTGCAGGTGGCTTCCTTGGGCACTCCCATGGGGTTTTTCTTCCCGTCCAGGACACGGGCCGCCACACAGCTCCGATTCCCACACACATTTTGGCAACACTTCTCAAAGGACTCGCACTCCTGTAAGAGGAGAAGAAAGAGTTACAGATGCGGGAGGCTGCCGGCATCTGGAAGGCATTTTTATACAGTCAACAATGATAAATAGCAGAATAGAGATTAATTACAATCCAGAGCAGAAAATGAATAAAAACGTATCAAATATAATTTTCTTTAATACATAAATTGCATGCAGACTAACGTAAGAACACTTCATTCTGAAAGGTTACTCTGGTGACATTACCTGATCAGATTCACACTCTCGTGTACAGGTGCTCATGGCATCCACCCACAGGTTGGGGTTCATGTCATTGGGGCAGATCCCCGGGTGTGAATAGGTGACATCGGGCAAAACTCCGTCCTGGTGCCCTATCCACACTGACACACACGCCACGAACCAGATCCACCGTGGAAACAGCATCCACCACATCTCCAGAGCGGAACTCAACTCAACAAGTGCGAAAGATTTTCTTTCTTTCTTTCTTTTTAAATTGGCCGATTTCTGAGATTTCCAGCAATTGAGTAAACCTCCACGGCTCTGAATGTAAAAGTAGGTGAAACGACGACGAAACTCAATGGCGCATCACACGCGTGTGAGTCTGGTGCGTGTCAGCTGATTTATCCAGTTTGATATCCCTCCTGTGCAGCCGAAGATGCTCTATTTATACGAAGGATCTGCCGCCATCACCGTTAACATGACTCGCGAAGTTCCTCGCAGCAATGACAGTTATGAGTTGCTCCCGAGATGTTGGAAGAAGCTTTTTAAAAAGTCAGTCAGCTTTGGGCTGGGACTGGCGGGGCACCTGCCTGTTAAAAGGATTGCTGGTAACCCCGTTTAACCCTTTGCGGGCTCCAGCGGTGCCGGAGCGCACCGTGCGCTAAGACGCACGAAGAGGGCAATTTGTTGCTTTAAAATAATATACATATAGGCTATTATTTGATGATTGCACGAAACGAAAATACAATTGCAACAAGGTCTTTTTTTTCGTTTATAGTTTATAGGAATTAGAAATGACGATGTAGATGTACTTTGGGTTTAATGTCTACTGATTATGACGGTACACTGTTCTTATGTAGAAACCACTGAGTAATTTGATATGTAAATATGTAAATCAATATGTATGTTGACCTGTGTTGAAAGAATAGAGACTCCTCTCAACATCACTCCTGTTTTAAATCATATCCATTGAATACAATTGAGATGGTTTACTAAACATTTTATAAGTCTCATAATTTCAACAAATTTGTTTTTGCTGAAACAAAATACTTTCTTATTTTACCAAACCCTCCAGAGCCTCCAGGATCATCTTACATGGTGGAGTCTGCGTGAGAAATCCTATTGATTATTTTATTGGATGAGAGATCTAATTCACTGCTGATCACAAAAGAAAGAGATATTTATGTTGTGATCATTAAGAATACATTTGATCTCTTTTATTACACAATAGGCTGTTGGAAAATACAATTCATTTTTTGATACATGTACTTTTTATCCCACAGGAAATGTACGAGGATGTGCTTAACAAACATTAGGAGATTATTGTTTTGATGATCTTTTTTTCCTGCACATTATTATGTTTAGAAAAGTCTTTCACATAATGCATAATACATCTGACAAACAGATTAGTCACAAAGACGGGAAATGGGGGAAATCATCCTCTTTTAATTGTGATCAGCAATAATAAACCGAATAATAAAGGAGTACATTTCTTTCAGGTTTGACAAAATAATATAAAGTGAAATAAGTTAAAATATTCCCTTCAGTTTGGAGCATTACATTAGATATTTTGGTGGCAAAAATAAACATAATTTAATTAAAACTGAATGTAATAAAGAACAGAATTAATTCAGAGTTCTGTCCTAAGTATCACTGTAATTGACTGAATAAAGGCCTTAAACACTTTATAGTTTTCCTTTTTCAACTAGTTGCACTGTATAAAAGGTTTTTAATTACTGTTAGTTAATAAACTGTTTAGCTCACAATAAATTAAATTGTGCTAATTGAAAGACGTACAAACACGCGTTCATAATCCTGTAATGCATTGCACATACTGTGCAGTAAATGTTATATTGATTAAGAGTTGTTTTCCTGCCTCAGCATGTGACCAGTGATACGTGAAGCTGCTGCACAAACATTTCCATTCTTTCACCAATCACCGTCCAGCCGGGGACTTAAACTTAACGGTACACATGCTCTACATTCTACAAAGCGTGTCTTTGTACACAGGATTAGTCGTGTCAATGCAGCCACGTCGTGTGGATTCATGGAAATCTCAAGAACGCACACATTCCACAAAAGAATGCAACATCACAACAGATTATCACCCAGCACTCTCAGGTTAACATTCATGGGTTTGGCTTCGTATACCTTTGGAACTTAAAATAGCAAACACAACCTTGCGGACACCCCGATCAAATCTGTCCCGTAGGCCAGCAGAGGGGAGATGAGGACAACTACTCTGAAGTTCGGGTGATGTGGGTGTGTGGGTTCGGCAGAGCACTTTAATGAATGAAGGTGTAATTGCTCGTTCCTTTCCCGTGTAAACTTCTCAGATTGGTTTCCTCCTCAGTTCAGCCGAGGACAGCGCGGCTATTAGACTGCCTTCCAGTGCAATAACAGTGGACTCACGCTGTGTCAAAGTGTTGGAGATTGTTTGTTCTTGATGCAGACATGATTTTAGTGTGAGTGTGTGTGTGAGTGTGTGTGAGTGTGTGTGTGTGTGTGCATGAAAAGCAAATAAATACAGCCTGTTTATCTCGAGTCTGCCGAACTTCCAGAGCTGCAGGTCTCAATCCTGTAAGAAGGATTGTATTTGCTCTATTTCGCTGCCAATGACAAACAACTGCACACATTCTGCATGTATGATTAACTAGATCAGCTTATTTGAACAGCTATTTACTGTGCGTCTGGGTCTTTCCAGTGATTTATGGACCAACTTCATTCTTGTAGTTCTCTTATGGTCACTTTCTGTTCAACCGAACTGCAGAAATCCATGTTGACATGTACAAACTTCTCATCAGATCCATTTGAAGAGCTCAATATTGCTGAAAAAAAAAAAGAGAAGAGACGTATCCCGACACAGCCCTCACACAGTCTGAACCTGTCATGTACAAACATTTTGTTTGGAGGCGGAATTAATTACCTCTTGTCAAACCAAGTGGAGATGGATGCATCTCGGGGCTACAAATATGAAGGAAATTATTATTTTTTCAGTCAGGAAACATCAATGAAATAATAAAAGCACAAAATGATCCTATGGAAAGCCCACCGGCAAGAGGTTATTTGAGGATTCAGCTTCAATATTCGGAAGAGCTACTAGAACATGTCCTCAACTCAATTCTTGTGTAATTTGGATAAGTAAAGCCCACACCAGTGAATTTAGATACGATATAAGATGCAAGTTTCTTCGTGAATCCAGTGTCAAACCAAACAGCTCCAGAAACTCAGCTTAGCTGACATTAGACTATTGAACACCTGATAATGAGCTTATACTGTACCATGCATGAATGGACTACACACACACACACACACACACACACACACACACACACACAGGTCCAGAGGCAAAACGTGTCAGGTGCCCCCAGCCCTTCACCTGCAAAATGTCACTCAAAGAGACATGTACCGACCTCAAAGTGATGACACAAACTGACAACAAAGAGACACAAAAAGACCACAAAGAGACACAAAACCACTCCAAAGAGACACAAAACCACTCCAAAGAGACACAAAACAACCACAAAGAGACACAAAAACAACCAAAGAGACACAGAACAACCCCAGACACAAAACCACTACAAAAAAAACACAAAACAAGTACAAACAGATGCAAAAAGAAGACACAAATCATTAAAAAAAGACACAAAATGACACAAAACGACTACCGAGAGAAAACGACCAAAATAGACACAAAATGACTCCAAAAACACAAAGTGACCACAACAAAAGATCTGCCCATGTAGTGTGCATTGTGCAATCATTGGTTTAAATAAATTTAACGAATGAGATGTTGCCTATACGTGTTAGCCGGCTGCTGGTTGTAGCCTCACATTAATCAGATATTCGTATGCTAAATATGAGGCTACAGCTAGCTTAGCTTAGCACAAAGCTGTGTCCCTGTTCATAATGCTTCGCTAAGTTAACCATGAGCTGGCTGTAGCTTCATATGTAGTGGACACACTTGAGTTGTATCAACCTTCTCATTGAACGCTCAGCAGCTAATCATATTTTCCAAAATTCCTTTCCTTTTAGACAACTGTGGGTGGTGTAAATATAGCAAAAGAACATCCAGAAGGCCTATCAGAACACTCAAGAAAGAAAACAAAGAGCTTCTAGAATCTTCCTCTCACTTGTGGTTGCTGCGCCTGCAGCACAAACTTATCCGGCAAGTCATCAGACGGCCAGAGCCAAACCTGCCTACCATGTCATGTAGTCGGTTTGGCACGTTGCAGAGACAGAAGAGAGAGTGTGTGTGTTTCAAAGCATCAGCAATAGGAGGAAAACGTTGAGAAATGCTAACCGCAGCTTCTCTGTGAAACATCAAGCCACAGCGAGTGTCTGTGGGGAGACATGTTGCTGCCAGGGACCTGAGGCGAACTCGTCTTCCTAGTCCTGCCATGGTGCTGTTACTGCATGGCGTCAGTCTAAGTGGGACATGAAGGCTAAAAACCTGCTAACATCTTCATTCGTGAGGTAAACCAGTAAGTGATAGAGACACTGAGGTCCTCTAAGTGAGGGGGCTGGAGACAGACGAGCTTCTGGTGGCTCCCTGATTGGCTGTGTGCACACTCTAGTGGATGACTGGAATAACTACATTCTCATTTATAGTTCCTTATTATATTTCAAACGTGTACCAAGAGGTGTTCCTAATATTTAGCTCACTCCATTTATGTATATCAATGATGATTTTAGCAGCACATGCAAATAAAACAGGTCTGCATTTTCTAGATGTAATAAACTGACAATTGAGTGAATTTCAATGCACTTAAATTAAGACATTTGACCTGTAAGTAACCTATATTATAATATATATATATATACATACACATATACTGTAAATACACACATATATACGTATACACGCATATATATGTATATATATACACGCATATATGGGTCATTGACAAATAAGGCTTCTAAAAAGGTAATTTTAAAAATGATCTTCTAAATGGATTTAATGCATATTTTTGTTTCTGGAACAATGTGGTGAAACAAGTCTAAGTTGTGAACCAACTTTTCATAGTGTTTTAAATAGTTTTTAACAGTATTTTTTAACTTCACAGGCTAAAAAATGTCAGGTGGCGCAACCACATATTTATAAAAAAATATATATTTTCCTAATATTTATTCAAACTGAAATTTTTGACAAGTATCCCTTAGAGTGTCTACTGTGTCTAACACATCATATTTTGTGGTTGAGTTTTATATATATATACAATAATTTATCATAATTGCGTTCTCTTGCCCAGGTATTTAGTATATTTTACATTTGATTTTACATTTAAACAGAGAAACATAATAGAAATGAATACGTTCAATATAATAGTTCTTCACATCATATTAAGCCAAAAAAATGTCACTTTAACCTATTATTTATTGCTTTAAATTAATATTTTACCTGGTTGCACCACCATGACATTTATCAGTTGTGCCACCTGACAATATTAGTAATCACAGGAAATATGCAGAATATTTGCATTTTTATTTCAAATACAAAATCTTTTTAGTCAACAGTCTCTTTTTAAGTAAAAGTAGTAAATATTTCATAGTAATCATGTTTAGCACATAACTGGAATAGGCAAAATCACAGTCGCTTCCGCCCGGGGTGTTGCAGCTTCTACCTCATCGTAGCAGCGTTCTGCACACACTCGATACATGACTTGTTGTCTGGACGACACAACAGCTGAGAAATGTTGGCAGTGTTCACAAACACCTTTCTGCTGCAGTTTTTCGGTCAAGAGTTTGATATTCTCATGATCCAAGCATGCACACGTGTTCCTGTCCGACACTTTTGGCTGTAAAGGACAATACCGGACAAACAGTAAGTTTAGTAAGTGACTGTCAACAGCTCTGTGTCTTCTCTGGACAGCTCATTTCTTTGCAATCCTTGGTCTATTCTCTTCAGTTATAGATTTTGCCTTTTGGAATGTTTTTTCCTTAATCTTTCTCTGCATTTTCGTAACCTGGCAGATTCTCTTTTCTCAGCTTCCATTTCTCTTTTAATTTTGTGCATTTGATGCAACTTTGCCTTCTCTCTTTGCCGTTTCCTTCTAGTGCTTCCTACTCTCTGTGGTGGTGATGATGCTCTGGGTTGCTGTCCATCTAAATTGACAATATTCTCTTTGTCTATGTTGGGAGGGTTAGGTTGAACTTCTGCTTGGAGTTCTATGGGAGTTGTATCCAAAGACTCAAGTGTGAAATTCAAGATTTCCTCCATAGCCCTTTTCCTTTCCCTGAGCTTACTCTGATATTGCCTCTACTGCTGCCTTCATTTTCCTGTTCTGTTCTGGACTGATGGGGGGTTTCACAATGTCCCCCTCTCTCTCTGAGGGGGACATTTAAAAGTAAGAACTGCAAAATAAACTATGAATAAATAACTTTGGATTCATTATAGTTTATCAAGATGTATTATCTCTCTTTTCTTTTGGTAAGATATGCTTCTCTTGCAGCCGGATCATTATTATTAATGCTCCCTGTGTCGTGCTGATTTTGCTTTACTTGACAGTGGCATCCTTAATAGTTAAAAAATATTCATTATTATCATGAAAATAGTTTAAAAGTGTATAATATCGTTAACTTGACACTGTTAAACTTTTGAAATTTTTTTTAAATAATGTTAGAGCTTTAAATATAATATATAGTGACATTCTTTGCAGTTGCACCACCTGACATTTACAACTTATTTCAAGTTAAACAGGCATCTACTAGGACACTAGCATTAGCTTTTGTTCCTGCTAACAACTTCATATATATACATTGTATATACACACATATATATATTTATATACAGTTTACGCACATATATATATACATACACATATATATTTATATACGCACATATATATATACACGCACATATATATACATACGCATATATATTTATATACGCACATATATATATACACGCACATATATATACATACGCATATATATTTATATACGCACATATATATACACGCACATATATATACATACGCATATATATTTATATACGCACATATATATATACACGCACATATATATACATACGCATATATATTTATATACGCACATATATATACACGCACATATATATACATACGCATATATATATATATATATACACACATATATATATTTATATACGCACATATATATATAGACATACATACATATATTTATATACGCACATATATATATATATACATACACATATTTATATACGCACATATATATATACACACATACAGATATATATTTATATACGCACATATATTTATATACGCACATATATATACACATACACATATATATACATACACATATATATTTATATACGCACATATATATACATACACATATACATATATATATACATACACATATATATACATACACATATATATATATACATACACATATATATTTATATACGCACATATATACATACACATATATATACATACACATATATATATATATATATATATATATACGCACATATATATATACATACACATATATACACATATATATATATATATATATATATAATATATTTAATTGTGCGGTATTATAAATGGAGACATGTTCAGTCCTAATGAGTCGTTCTCTCTCAGTCACCATTGTTCTTTGGTAACATGCGTTCTACCCTTTAAATCCAATCATTAATCCCTACATTAATTTGATTACCGTGAGTTTAAATATCATACCAAAGCACCACACAAACATTGTTCTTCCTTCCCTTTTTTTTTAATAAAGGCATTATCATAATTCATATTTTGGTGGTACAGAATTCAAGTTTTAATAGATTTGGTTCACAAAAAGAATCACATATTTAACTGAGCAAACTTCCCTATGACGATACAATTATTTAAAAAGTAGCTTAAATAACGGTGCAGTACAAAAATAAGTGGGTTTATCACAAACGTGTATGGTTTTATCTGATGAGGAAAGTACAGTGGCACAGTATTTTTCTTTGTAGAAAAAATAAAATAAAAAAGTTCCTCCTTTTTGTTCCCCGTTTGTTTTGCAGCAGATAGCCGATTAGGAAATGATACATTCACTGGCGTTCTTCATCCCACTGGCAGAAGGCACTAAAGAGCAGACTTGGATCAACTAGTATTTGCACATATGGCTTGTTTTTCCTATTTAGATGCCAACGAGACAGTGTTTGCCATCCAAGACAATACAGTCAGTGCCAGAAACTTAAGAGAATAACAGAAGAGTACGTAATTGTCCTGATGCGGGTTCAGACAAACACTACATCTGTTTGCAACTGCTAATCCATCCAAGTCTGCAAAGGAGTTCAGGCTTAAGTTAAAACCGGCAGCAAGTGTCCTGAAAAAAATACCAAGTGCACATAAAAGGTACTCTTCAGTTCCACTTCCAGGTGTAAAAAAGAGAGTCAGACTGAACCCTGGTCTGTGACATTGGGGAGAAAGGCAGCTCTACTGCGCCAGCCCTGCATCTTTAGCCATGCCGTAGAAGACGCCTCTCTGTGACAGGAGGTTTGTTGGAGTGTCGAACTCGGCTATCTGTCCCTTGTCCAACACCAGCACTCTGCAAGAAGAGAGAGGAGAGAGCAAGTCATTCACAAAGCCTGGATACTTCTCACAATGATGCTTTAAAAAAAGAACAAGCTAAATGCATCTACCAACACATTTAAGGGTAAAATCCCCCTTCGTGTTACAATGTTTCTATGTTACCTACAGAGGACGACAGTTTGGAGAAACAGACAAGAGCAAAGCAATGTACTGCTGTGGACGGGAGCCGCAGAAAAATTTATTTTAGCCATGCAAATGAAAAGCCCACCTGAAAGAATATCAGCGCATGCTATATTTACTATATTTACACTGCTTTACCTTGCCGTCAGATTTGACCCCCAAACTAACTAACCAATGGAGACAGCGGTAGACCAGAAGCTCCCGTGTTCTACGAGGTAAAAAGCTGTTGTCGATTCAGTTCCCCGTTGGAAAGGGCTGTCTGACTGTAATGAGGTGAGAGTATTCTAAATACAGCGTACCCTTAAACTGATAATGACTATTACAGCACATTGCTTTGTTCCGGTACCGCTTCTCCTTTCTGCTTCAGTAATACAGTGACGATGGAGAAGAACCTCATACAACCCCACTTCAAACAATCCCAGCTATCCCTTTAAAGGAAGAACAACGGTCTCTGTTCCCTGCTGCTGGATTTTAAACGTTCTCTTTGTTGATGGGGACATTTGTTTGAACAGTTGGGGTCGACACTAACTCAGTGTTGGTTTTTTAAGGTGCATTTTGCCTTCAAAGCAAGTACTCGTATATATGGAACCTTGTGTAATCCATGATTGTGTTGAGTCGGTGAGCGATGGTGAAGACGGTGCAGTCTTCAAACTGAGTCCGAATGGTGGACTGGATGAGATCGTCCGTCTCCAGGTCCACAGCGGCTGTAGCTTCATCCAGGACGAGGATCCTCGTCTTCCTCAGGAGAGCTCGAGCCAAACACACCAGCTGCCTCTGGCCCACACTGGAGACACAACAGCACATGAAAGTCAGCGCGACAGAGAGCCTCCGGTTAGCCTGCTAACTACAGTATTCACTCAAACACTGGTGTACTGCATCTCTTTCCCTCTGAACCGACCTGAGGTTCTCTCCTCCCTCTGAGCACTCCAGGTCCAGCTTTGCCGGCTGGTTGCTGACAAACTTGTGGAGGTGGGACTGTTGCAGAGCTCCCCACAAATCTTCGTCACTGTACTTCTCAAAGGGGTCCAGGTTCATCTTCAGTGTGCCTGAGAACAGCACAGGCTCCTGTTGGCGGAGAAGGAAAAGGTTTGCAGGCGTGGAAGAAAACACACGACCGGCTGCAAATCCAACAAGGGAAATTCTGCAACTTCCTTTTTTGGTTTTGGTGGCTTTTCCGTAGCTTTTGCATAACAAAAGCATTCACACTTCACACTACTTAACAGTCAAAACCCCAAAATATTCAATTTATAACGATGTCAAATTAAACAAAATCTCTTTGAGAAGCTGCAAGTAGTAATGTGTTTTGCTTTTCCTTGATTGTTGATTGAATAGTTATTGGCTTTCTTGATGAGAGATGACATTTCTCATATCTGTGCACTAACTATGAAACCAGCAGGCGATCAGTTTAGCTTAGCATGAAGACTGAAAACAGGAGGAAACGGTGTGTAATGGAGTGTGTTTACGTGCTGGAGCAATTTCTAGCCAGGCACATTTCTTTACCACTGGTGGATCGACAACCTCATGATGAGGACAATTAACCGGGAATTCACTTCCCACCAAGAAACAGTTCCAGGTCGTAACTCCCAGTAAAAAACTTGTAGTTTTGACATGTAGCTACCGACTGAACAAACAAAATCAGATTTGATATTATGTGGAGAAGTGGGATGAAGAGTAATACAGTCATGTCATGTGTTGTGTACCTGTGGAATGATGGTGAGTCTGGACCTCAGGTCGTGCAGCCCTAACTCGGAGATCTTCACCCCGTCGATGGTGATCTCTCCTGCTGCAGCTTCCAGCAGTCGGAAGAGGCAGAGCGTCATGGAGGACTTGCCCGCCCCCGTACGACCCACGATACCGATCTGTACAGAAACATACACACCGCGGTGATAAGAGAACCCCGTTGACCCAAATGTCTGATCGCCTCGCCACACACCGTCCCCACCTTCTCTCCTCCTTTGACGCTCAGCGTGAGGTTCTTCAGGACGAGATCCAGCCCCTCTCGGTACCGGACGCTGTAGTCGTGGAACTCCACGTTCCCCTCCATGGGCCACTCGGGTGGGGGCTTCTTGTCCTCCACCTCCCAGGGGGCCTGTGAACAGAAAAACAGCATTTCTGACGGGGAAAAACTTTCTGAACAACTCATCAGCCCGTTTGGCTTTCAGCACAACAGATTTGTTTATCACTCTCAGAGAGTCACTGAGAGCTGCCAAACATTAATTTCACCTCCGAGACACACTGGACGCTCCAAACAAAAGCGTTCACTAACAACTATAGCAGCTCTAGAAGGGCCACTTACTGTGATGGCTGCTGAAAGAGTACACGGTCTACAGTACAAATGCCCTGCTCGTCTTATGTAACAGAGGGGCCCTTGTTGGCACCAGGTAATCTGACACTTCTGGATCTAGTTAGAGTTTATAGGTCCTGTGTTGTTTGAGAACATGACTTGGCAGCAAGAAAGTTGTTTGGAATGTGAGTAAATTCATGTTTTTTAACTGCAGCACAAAGACACACACACACACACACACACACACACACACACACACACACACACACACACACACACACACACACACACACACACACACACACACACACACACACACACACACACACACACACACACACACACACACACACACACACACACACACACACACACACACACACACACACACACACACACACACACTAATAGATACCTCTGTCTTGGTCTCAGAGTACTCCTTCACTCTCTCCACTGCCACTATGTTGCTCTCCAGGTCTGAAGTCATTCGCACCATCCAATTCAGAGACATGGTCACCTACAAAAACAACACAGGCAAGAGTTGTTTGAGCGGCGTATGAAGTGTTTGAGTGAGACCCAGTAGGTACGTCTGATGTTGCCCGCGGGTACATTACCCCCTCACGGGTGTATGCCTCAGCCAACCATTCAAGTTGCAGTTTATGCACGTCTGTCCAAAATGTCCCCACTTCATCATTTCTGTCCTATTAGACATTTGTGTGAAATTGTCAAAACTTGTGTTTGAATTCTTGAGTTATGGCTAAAAACGTGTTTTGAGAAGTAACCCCGAAAATCTCATCAGGTTACCCAGATGTAATGCCCTCCAGGTGTCCACGGCATAACAATATTAATTGCGATTCAGTTGAAAATAGAATTAGCTGTAACACCTGAACAACAGAAGCATCAAAATGAATGTTTAAATGGTAGAAATAGTTAACTAACCATGAAAGATTAGTAGCCGACACAGTCAGCTGAAGACTTATAAACAAAGCTAACCTCATCTGCTGATTTACAGACCGTGTTACGTAAACAGGTACATGCTGATGGGTCGTGTGACCGTAGATAGTAGCAGCGTACCTGGAGAGCGTAGGACACCGACAGACCCACGAGGCCCGGGTTCAGATTCTCCTTCCCAGTCACGGCAAACACAGCAGCAAACAACACCATGCAGTTCCCGATGAACTCGATACGCACTCCGAGCCACCTGTAGGACAGAGGGCAGCAGCAGCAGCAGGGTTAGAAGTCACAGCAGTATATTGTGTGGTAAGTGAACACTGTAGCGAGTGAAGTCATATTTAGTTACTTAAGGTGAACGTGCCCCACTGCAGTGAGTCCTTGAAAACCTGGTGTATTTCTACTTAGTGGAACATCTGGCAGCAGCTGTGTTCCAGTGTTGAAATATTGAATAGTCAAGTCCGTATTTCACGTCTCCCACAGGACGGATGTGATGGAGTTTACTTACATCTGTTGGCTAAGTGATTAGTATTACAGTGTTGTTGATGGCGCGCCTGCATTATGCTGCTGAATGCAAGCATACACATGTGGGAACTCCGTCCAGAGAAAGATGGACCTTACCCACATACTAATCCATCTCTTGGTATGAACCATCATTGATGAGTTGGTTGATAAACATGCTAAATCAAACAGCATGTGCTTAAAAAGTTTCCACTGGCTGTCGTGTCAAAATGACACTTTTCAAATAAACATAAATTGGCAATTGCATTTCATCTTATGTGAGCGACATGATGTCATGTTGAACTGGACTCGACCGTCCCTGTTTTTGAATGCAGCCACATAACAATTTGATTGAGAGGTTTGTTGACGAGAATTCAAAGGGACAGCATGTCACTGGAGGAGCAGTGTGTGGTTACATGTGGTCTGTTTAATCCTCACAAACACACAAAGTATCAATGAAAAGTTGTGGTTTTATCTCAGGTACTTGCGGGACAAGAATAGTCTACAAGAATAATGCAGAAAAGCTAGTGCTATCTATGTCTTTGTGCTAAGCTAACCTAACTGGCTGCTGGTTCTACTGTAGCTACCGTACAGATACGAATGTGGAATCCATTTCCCCAGTCAACTCGCAGCAAGAAAGTGAAATCCCCAACGTGTCAAACGATCCCACTAAAGGCCTCATTCATCACCACAGCTGGCTGTGTGCCGGAGGTTAAGACAGGAGACCACAAATACTGGAACACAGCTGCTGTTCTGCGGAGCTGGAACAGGACACTCACCTGTTGGACACTATGCCGGGGTAGTAACTCTTTTGGTTATCGTCCACTTTCATATCACTCATCAGGACAAAGGCAGAGTGTCTGCCGTAGGCTCGGATTACACTACTGCCAGTGACGGTCTCGGAGAAATGGGAGTAAATGGGCGAGCGGGTGACCGACTCCAGACGCTTTAGCTGCCGGGACGTGGCGACATAAAATCTCTACAGAGGTCGGGGGGGTAGGGGGGGGGGGGGAGAAATAAACACAACATTACAACTGAACGAGCTGTCACTGCTCAGATATTCAAAAACAATTATGATGCACACAGACACACACTCGCACGCATGCGGTAAGTAACAAAGAAAGCCTGTGTGAGCAAAACGCCTGCAGCGCTCGTTTGATATTGCAGTTTACACGTTTTTGACAGGATGCCAGCTACGGTTACATAAGTCGACATGCAAATGTGCCGCCCTGCTTTCACTTTAGGAATGTCTCGTCTGCAGCTTCACGGGCCAATCACGCTACCAACGTAGTCAGGGGAACGACAAATATCACTTGTTGCATAATAAGTCAAATGTGTTCAGCTGCAGGGGTTTTGTTTTCCATCACACGTATTGTTAAAGGATACATTTATAGTCTAATCACTAAATTCAATTATTTGGCGTTTTTAAAAGCTCAGTTTGGCTTAGTGTGTTAATGAGCCATCATATTTGTACAGAGCGGGGGGGTTGCCTTTCATTTGCAGAATTTCGACATGTATCATTCAAGCAGAAGTTCATAGACAAACGAGGAGGCAAAGACGCCGGCCATGCAGGATGGATTATATGACAAAGCCACAGGAATAAGATGAGCTGGTGTTAGTGCAGCTGGTGTTAGTCATTTGGAGGTCCAGTTAGGTTAAACGCACACAGACCATAAACGCCCAGAGAATTCCTCCTCTACATGGTTTTAGTGATTCCCTGTAGACTGTTCTTACTGATTTGTGACTTATAAGTATGTTTAGGAAATGCTTTACAGATATATTGGCTATGTTTTCTCATCCTAGAAGTCTTCCTGATCCTTAAGACTAAATCAATAAATAAAAAGCAGCAGAGGCCTGCAGAGATATCCAGACTTGTATTCCCTAGTATGGGTCAAGCTCATAAGACACTGGACACTTTCCAACTCTCATGCCAAAGCTGAGGTAACCCTGGTGACATCATCTAGGGTATTTACTATTTTTTTTACTAAATTTGGAAACCCCCCCCCCTCAGAAAACATTATACAACTGTTTTCACAGGCTGATAAGTAATCCGTGTGACAAGTGAACTAAACAAGTGTAAACTTGATGGAGTGCCCCTTTAACAGGCTGCAATAGCAGAGATAGTACAGGAGTGTGTTACTATCACTGGAGTGTGTTATCAAATCTAAAATGGCCATTAAATACAATACTATACTTTAACCGCATCTCTTAATCTCAACATAATACAAGATGAACACAAAGGAGAGCCACGCCCCATTTGTCTTCAAGCTAGTGAGAATCACATATTATAATCACATTCATATTTGCAAGCCACGAGCGATTACTTTGCAAAGAATTAGTTTGGGTGAATTTGTACGGAAGGCCTGAATGAAAGTGAGAAGAACTAATTCTGCTGATGCATTTTGTCTGATCTAGTGTTCATGACGTTAGAACAGGTGAAAAAAGGGTTTTCGCCTGTTCGCACTTTTTTTTAATCTGTGAAAACGGGGAGAAAAACAGATTGGTCAGGAAGGGGAAAAGGTGTTTGTTGTTGTAATATTACTTTTGACCACAAGAGGCTTACGTGCACCACCACTACTACTACGTAGGAAATAGGACATTGTAAGCATTTATGTCTTCTACCAGGTGAGTTTTCATTTACATAATCTTGTGGGTACACAAGGTTTTCACAGATGAAAAATAAAAACACAGGAGAGAAAATGGATCACCATAATCATGTTTCACTAACTTCCCTCTCGGGGCTTCTTTGCCTTATTAATGGTTACAAAAAAGAAATCAAAACTGCAGCCATCAAAACTAACCAGACCACCATTAACAACTGCTGTTCTCTGTCTGCTACCATAGTTCATCCGGCTCCGACAGACAGAGATGCTCCTGTGGCAGGAATAACCTCATTAAACCTCACGACGCTACTATAGCAATCTACTATAGCAGATCTATGGTTAAAAACAATGAGACTGGATGGATGACGAAACAAGCTTGCACAGGTAGAATCTGACCTGCTGCAGGTGGCTTCTTTCTGTTCGTACAAAGTCGAGCTTAGTTCTGAATGAAACATAGTACAGTACAACTGGTGAGATTATCTCTGCCTACGGAGCAGCCCTGCCTCTGAAAAACAATGTAGTAGAACTAGAATTTCAATTTGCCCAAAAAGAATCTGAATTCCTAATCTAACTTTGGTGTGACCAACTGAACCAGGTGGCGCTGCTGACCAGAGCTTCCAGTCTTTAAAACTACACTAAACCATTAAAGCCCCAGCCAGCTAGGACTCCTGCACTAGCAGAGACCCGACTACTCTGCACCTACAGCAACTAGAACAGCAGTGACTGCCTCAACCACATGCAACGGTCTACCAGCACACACACTCTCAGACATGCATGTTGTATTAATGAATTAGCAGACGCGTTTCCTATTTACCTGAACCCACCAATAGAACACCATTAACGGGGCTATGACTATGAGGAACATTGGGGTGAGAGCAGAGCATATGAGCAGCACATTCAGTGTGTACCAGAAAGTGCGCATCCATATGTCAATATTGTCTGGGATGTGGGAGTCTATAGTATCCACGTCTTTACTGAAGCGGTTCAGTAACCGCCCAGTGGGGGTGCTCTCGAAGAAGGCCTGCGGAGCTCGCAGGACCCCCTGGAGCATGTTGTGGTGCATGAGCTTGGCCGCCCGCAGCATACTGTAGGCCCGGCACAACAGGCAGTTAGCCAACAACAGCGCACCTGCGAGAAGGGGGTGGGGGGGGGGGGGGTGGACAACAACACCTGCGTTAAATGGATTAGGACCTGTTCCTAATGTCTGGTGAAAACGTGTGCTGCAGACAAACAGAAAACATCAGATGCGTCGCTTCTTGTGCGCTACCACAGCTAAAAATAGGGGGGGGGGGGGGGGGAGAGTTCTCCCTCTACCACCATATGCCTAATCACTTGTGACTTCACACGGCCATACAGTTGCACCTCGTGGCTCTGTACCTACCTGGTGCTTGGCAGTGGCTACGCTGCTTTTAAAGCCGATGAGATGAGAGCCGTGCTGAGGACCAGCAGCTTAAAGAAATCGTATTTAATGTGGATTGGTCACATCTTGGCTGATGCCTTCTGATCACAAAATGGACAGTATCCCAAATGTTCAGAGCAGCAAATGCTAAATCTCTTTTGAGGGAGGGGTTTGAAACATTTCTTGAAGTGTTGGTGTTTCACCGAAATGTAACAGGAAATCTGCTCATTTCAAATCAATCAATCATTTATTTAATGTTACTTATGTAGACACCAAGTCTGTGTTTTTACTCTCCATCTCTGCCTAAATTAGATATCACCAGATCTGAAGAACTTCTGAGTATGTGTCACTGTCTTATTGTCATTAAAGCGAACACTTACTAACCTCCGACTAAAATCATTCTATATTTGAATATTATGAGAAAGATGTTTTTTAAGATCCGCAGATACTCGCACACAAACGACCCTTTATCTGACCAGACATCAGCTCTGCTACTTTACAACCACTTAACTGAGAACTCATCTTCTATTTTAATAATAATAAATTAAAATAAATAATAAGAGCACACGGACATGTATGGGCTACACATTACACACCCTAAATCCCATTCAAACAAATCCAGACAGATTGCTGGCCCACAGTAAAGACCCATTATATGAAGCTGATCTAGTATTAACACTGGCCCACCACTAGATGGAGGTTATGTATCACTTAATACTGAGTTATGGTACTTCTGTATAATGTGTGCGTATTCATTGGGGCCAGTATTGTATTGCTCAACCCGACAGGGTGCATGTCTTTTAGGAGTGTGTGGAAGCAGGCTCATCACCGAGAACATCACAGGCTACGGAGGGACAAAGGCTGAAACTGGAAAGTTAATAAAGCTGCTGCTCCAACATGCATGCAGCATGCCAACCCAGGAAGAGGACATTTGCGAAAAGAAAAAACAGAGGAGGAGAGAGGCTCATCTGGCAACATTTTCCCTGAGTACCTGCACAAAGATGTATATGAAAGCCAGCGGCGCTATGACAACGGCAAAGATGGGTGTGCTGGAAACGATAACTATCATGGTGGAGAGAGAAACGAAGAAGGTGGCCAGGAACATGAGCACGGTGGCCGGAAGAGCCTCGTCTATGATGTAGATGTCCTTGGAGAAGCGGTTGATGATGCGTCCTAAAGGCGTGGTGTCAAAGAAAGACTGGGGCGAGTGAAATTTGTTGGTGAGCAGGTTAGAGTGCAGCTTCCGCGCCGCGCCGATGTTCCCCATGGCCAGTGTGAAGGAAGAGATCATGACCAGGATACCTGGGACGGGGTTGGATCAGAGGAGTGGGAATGGAGGGAAAAGATATTGGAGAGGGAAGGTTTTTATTGCGGAATGAGAAAGGAATTACTAGTAGACATAGACTACACATCTGGAGCCACTTGAAGGTCCTCCTGCCCAAAGCATCTCTCCGGTGGGCTCATTGCAGAAAAAGAAACCTTTCAACTGGCTGAAAGGCAAATACATTCGGTGTATTTCAACGCAGTCTGCAACGAGATGCTGTGTGGGTGGAAGAGGAATTTGGCCCCATGGAGTGTTAGCACCATGATGTGGCAGCGCATCAAACCTAGGGGTGGGGGAAAAAATCGATACAGCATAGTATCGCGATATTTTGCGTGGCGATATTGTATCGATACACGGAAGCCAAGTATCGATCTTTTATTATATAAACTATAAACCTTTTGGTACTAGAAAAATGTAATCAATTGCTTTTTCAGTCCACTAGATGATGCTGAGTTGTTTTCTGGTGAGGTCAGCAGAGGTCCCGGGTCAGCGTGATTGGTCAAAACAAAGATGGAGACATCGGAGAAAGAAATCAGAAATGCGCCGTCCGCGTCGGAAGGTTTCCGCGCTTAAATCAAACGCGGACGTTTGCCACCGTACTTCTGTTGAAAAAGCCAGTTACGCGCCGCACTCTTCCCATGAGCCTGGCTGCTGTGGGCAGATTTAACACCCACTGTGAGGCCAGATTGAGCGGGTGAGCGAAACACTTCACATGCAGGAATCCCGCTAACTGAATGGCAACGCCCATATTAGAAACATTGTCGGTTACAACCACCCATTCTTATGCTGCATTTTTTGTACAAGTTGCATTGTTAATACCTGTAATAGTACAGCTGTCCTCACACGTTTGCATTCAGTTAAGTTGGACTATGTAGACTGTAATACAAACAGTTTGTCAGGTGCATGCAACATTTATGACAGGTTTTTATGACAGTGTTGGTCAGTCTGTCTGCTTGACAACCCAATTTTGCGGCAATAAAAATGATTGAAGTGAGATGAACAGACTGAAAACTTATTAGATAAAACATAATTTGCAGTTGAAAAAAGGTAATAAATTGCAATATATCATAATATATGTTTTCGCAATACTCAGCATATCGCAATATCGTGATAATATCGTATCGTGACCTAAGTATCGTGATAATATTGTATCGTGACCCAAGTATCGTGATAATATCGTATCGTGATAATATCGTATCGTGATAATATCGTATCGTGATAATATCGTATCCCGACCCAAGTATCGTGATAATATCGTATCGTGACATAAGTAACGTGATAATATCATATCGTGACATAAGTATCGTGATAATATCGTATCGTGACTCGTATCGTGATAATATCGTATCGTGATAATATCGTATCGTGATAATATCGTATCGTGATAATATCGTATCCCGACCCAAGTATCGTGATAATATCGTATCGTGACCTAAGTATCGTGATAGTATCGTGACCTCTGGTGATTCCCACCCCTAATAAAAACCTGAAAACACAATGGTTGGATCACCTTAACATGACAGTTATCAGTGGGTTAGGGTTACGACGACAATCAGCTATGCAAAAAAAACAAAACAAAAAAACATGTATCCATCAATTCTCAGATCTCTCTTGCTGCCAGTGAACTAATGCCACAACCCAAATATAAATGTAAGCAGGTAACTGTGGTAACATGTATGTGTGAGTGTCTATGTGTGTAGCTATGTAGGATGTAAGCAAACCCAAACAGATCACATAATCGTTTAACTATTTTGAATTCTTCTCTCCCTCTCGCTTTTCTTTTCACCTTCTATTCTTTACTTTTGAATAACATCCGTGGTTGCCTTTGAATTTGTCAATACGTCCTAATTGTCTACATATGCATGCACCATTGGTAATAATGGACAAAAACAAATGATGGTTGATCAATTCAATATAAAAATTGAATTGATAATGAAGGCACTACAGCGATGAACATTTAAAAAAATATATATTTTTAAATGACTTTGTGCTTCTTTTAATGCTTATTATGACACTCAAGTGTTGCTTACCTTGTGTAATGCCCAGTGCTGCGTACACCCCCACCCTCATGTGAACATTCTCCTTGGTCTGATTTCTTGAGGCGTCATTGGTCCACTCGCTGAGCCAGATGTTTGCTCCGATGGCCGCTGCGCTCTGGCAGCCGTACAGGAAGCAGATGAACACCGACAGCAGAAATCCCACCGCCTTGGCGTACTCCAGGTACACCTTTGATTTCACCTGGTTGGGAGGGACAGCGTTGAGTCGAGGTCGGCTCAGACAGCCTCGATGACAAAGGTATCAAAATTATAATTATTTGAAAAGTTATTACTTCCTCCAAGAGGTTATGTTAATGACGGAGGGGTATATATATATAATTATATTTTTTGATTTTTATAAAATAATAATTTGTAATAGTAATAGTGCGATATTGCAACATTATGGACGTGGAGAGGATTTGAGGATATGATGACAAAGAAGTACAGATTTAATACAAACTATACTTCGTAAATGAGCTAATTTGAAACTAATTTTGGACTATTATATAAATATTATAGTTATTTATTTTGATGATCATAAAAGGTGCACTCATGTAGATGTGATTTGATCGGTCAGCATGATGCGTCTATGATCTAAAATGATTAAACGAGACGTAAGTAAGTATTGTGACTATTTCTATTATATCTTATTAGGGGTAATGAAATAATGAATAAAAAGCATTCATATTTACTCATAAGAGCTCATCCCTGACAAGCCTCCACAGCTTAGCATTTGAATTGGACCCGTCTTTTCAGTCCATTAGCATCAAATGCAATTTTAGATGAGAAACTACAGGCCTCAGCATGTCTATCTGTATGTCTGCATGAGACAAGACTGACCCTGCCCGTTTCCGTGGTCTCTGCCTGGATGAGCTTCTGCAGCTCCTGTGGTTTCTTCTTCTCCTGTTGCTCGCCGTGTTTCCTCTGGCTGCAGGCGTGTCTCCTCACCGAGCGGGACTTGAGGTTCTCTCCGTCTACTGAAATGATGCTGATCTGCCTGTGAAGGGAGAAAAGATCACCTCCATGTATGGCTAGAACAAGCGCCTCGCGGCCGCATGCCTCCGCCGACCAGTCGACTTTCATGTCTACTCATCTACTCGTCAATATCGGATCTTCGTCGAGAATGGAGCAGAGGGACGGACATATTTGTACAGACGGACAACCCGAAAACATATCACCGTTCAGCGGGCATGAGAATGTACCAAAAGTGTTGTATGACCAAATAACAATATCCTGTCGGTCGCAGTTTACTGTCCGACATTTAGTCATTGATCTCATTCAAGAGAAAAGGACAGGCTGTATGGAGAGAATATTAATCCTTGTGGGTGGTTAGAAATAAATAGTTCCTCTACCTTATGAAATTCCTCTTGGCCTCATTGATCACCGGCTCGTTGTCCACCATGTCTGTGTGGTTGCTAAGGGCATCTTCAGGGAACAGTTCCTCTTCTTCAATTGAGTCCTCTGTAAAAGCATTGTAAGAAGTACGTTAGAGCTTTTTTTCCTTTTCAATGAAGCTCAACCATAAAATATAAGAATAAATAAAAGTGCTGCTCTACCAGTGGCCTCTTCCTCCTCTACGATGTCCTCCAGGGCGTAGTTCCTGAGAAACTCTGCGAAGGCTCCGTTCTGTTTGAGCAGCTCCTGGTAGGAGCCCATCTCTGACACCCTGCCCTCCACCATCACCATGATGTTATCCACCTGAGGCAGGAAGCTGATGCCATGTGTCACTAGAATACGTGTCTGGAGTCAAGCAACAAAAGAAGCATTGGTTTGTTTGTTTTATGTGATAAACTACTACACATGTCATATCACTGACAAACACAGGCACACCTTTTTATTACAAGTTCAACTTCAATCAGGAACATAATATCTGCACTTTCCCAGCAGACTACCAGTCCGACAGGAAGTCAACCAGCTCTTATCAGTAACTTGTGTCAAAAACAAACTGATATAAACTGATCAAAGAAACTATTTCCTCTTTGGTAAAAAGACACACACACACAACTTCCTCTAATAAATCAAGAGTCATGACAGCAGTTCTCTGAGGCTGCGTCACATATTTACTACTTCACCTCTGCACTTGCTGTTTACATGGGTTTTTTGTATCACAAACTGATAGAAGTACATATTCTAGTTAAAAAAAAAGACAAGAACACGGATGTAGGCTCTCCTCACCTTGCCCTTCAGCACCCCCTCTGGACCGATGAGGTTGTCAAAGATGTGTTTGGCCACGTGGGCGTCCACGGCCGACAGCGGGTCATCCAGGAGGTAGACGTCAGTGTCGCTGTACAGGGCCCGGGCCAGACTCACCCTCTGTCTCTGCCCACCGGAGAGGTTGATGCCCTGCGGGATCGAGACACGTCAGCAGAATCCACCATGCAAGGTTTTTTTTCAGTAATGTATCAGTAACTACAAAAGATGTTTGTAAAGACAAAACCGTAATCAAATGGGGGCTTGATCATCAAGCATCAGGCTTCAGACATTTAATCAGAATCGATTAAATGTCTGAAGCCTGATGCTTGATGATAGACATCAAGAAAAGGAGAAGCAAAGCTGGCGCCTGAGAACAGAAACAGAAAGTGTTTACTAAATGAGAGAACGGGAAAATGAAAGGGTCTCTCTTTTGTACCTTCTCGCCTATCTCAGTCATATCTCCTCCGGGCAGCACTTCCAGGTCAGGAGTTAAGGCACAGGCCTCCAGAACGCAGCCGTACTTCTGCTCATTGTAGGGCCTCCCAAACAGGATGTTGTCCCGCAGGGTGGAGTTCTGTATCCAGGCCTGCTGGGGTACGTATGCCACTGATCCCTGAGGAGAGGCCCACAAACTGGCAATTAGCAGACCCCAGAATACATCTGTATCTGTATACACATACAGACAGAACGTATTTACATGGATTTCAATGCATCACTTCACTTCACTCTACTTGAATGACCAAACAACCAGGGTCAGAGGCATTTGTTTTTGTACAGCGTTCAGGTTCTTGCCGTGGGCAAGACGAGAAGATCGATACCACTCTCATGTGTGTCTGTTAAATATCAAGCTTAATGCAGACAGGTGATTGGCTTAGCTTAGCATTAAGACTAAAAGTACGGGCAAACAGCTAGCCTGGCTCAGTCCAAAGGTAAACATTCTCAGGCCACCTGAAATTCAATAAGTGACACAATGTACTTTGTAGATGTCTCTGTAATAAAGTCAAAATGTAAAAACAACAAGCCAGACTTCATGCTAAGCTAATCACCTGCTGGCTCTAGCTTCATATTTAGCATGAGTGGTATCGATCTTCTCATCGAACTCCAAAAGAAAGCAAATAATTTTCCAAAATGTCAGCAACATTATACATAGATAGACATCAACAATTTAAATGAATGATTCTTCCAAGTGAGATTTAGTCTGAAATGCTTTTATTGTTCGAACCAGGAAAACATGTTGTGTAAATGTTGGTATTTTATCTTGAACCTTGTGTGCTTTATTATTCCTTTGGAAATTTCTTTTGGACATTTACAGTTACCACTCTTCACTTAACTGAGCCTTCTGCACAACTTGTGTGCATACAGGGCGATATGAACAAAGTCACCATCTCTTTTTCTGTCTTCTGTGAATGTATGCACACATATGTAAATGCATTAGAGCTGGTACTCTCACATTACTAGCATGTATATAATAAAACGTGTCATGTAAACGTGGGCAACATATCTGGAGGTGGTGTGAATGAACAAAGAGTTGAAAGACGCTAATATGCTCCATAATTGTCTGTGGGTTCATCACTGCCAGCATGCTCCTTTCAGTAGATATCTCTGCCACACTATACACAGACGTCTCTGTAACCTCTTCCCATCCTGCTGATACTGTTGGTTCCTTTTCTGAAGTTTTAAAACCAACATATTGATCAAACCTTAAACTTTGCACCTTTAATGTAAAAATATTGACACATGCATCTTTAAAAGGAGGGACGGGGAAAAAACAAAAGGAGATAAAGGAACCTGATCCTTGCTAGTTTGTTACACGGACAACGAAAAGAAGTCCTACCCTGATAGAAACCTCTCCCTCCAGCTTCTCCACTTCACCGAGCAGCGCAGAGATCAGAGAGGACTTCCCACAGCCGACGTGGCCTACCACCGCCAGCAGGGAGCCCTGCGGCACCAGCACGTTGATACTGCAAACACACGGGGCACGTTTACACGTTTGTGCTTCAGATAAGACAATGACAAGTGCAAACATGTAGCTTTTCATGACATACTTTTGCAGAACGGGAGGATCTTCTTTAGCCCAGCTGAATTTCCCGTTGACGACTGTCACTGAAAACTCTGTTGAGCAAGAAAGGTTTTTTGGAATTGGTGACAGCGCGATGTGGTCGGACTGAACAGAAGACTGGACTGCATTCTTTCTTAAGTATTAGTCCTTGAAAAGCTCTTCAGGCTCTGAGTCACTGGGGAAGTGGGAAGCAGTGACCTTTTGAGTTCACACAACGGAATGATGACACATCATGACAATGCATATTTTCATTTTCATCAAAGTCTGAAAACAAGTTTTTTTTCTCTCCTGTGTTCAGGATTTTTTTTTTTTACGCTTATTTTTTCTCACTTGCCCTTCAGGGCTTCCGTACAATGACATCAGAAGTGCAAGAAAACTGACTGAAGATGGGCATGGTGAAAAAAAAAGAAGAGAGAGACAACACGTTTCAACCGTAATCAAAGGAGCAGACGCGTCTAACTTCACCTGTGGCTGTGTTCGTTCTGTCCACTGAATCTGGGTCCAGCTCATCGTGACTCAGGAAACGTTGGATTCGCTTCAGTGAGACGCTGGCCTGCGACACAGAATAAACACACGGGCACTCAATGAAACCTGTAGCAACAAACGCACCCAGGAACAGGAGAGGAGAACAAAGGGGGGGGGGGGGAACGAAACGAAAAAAATCAAAAGTTCCTACCTGCACGAGGCTGCTGATGACTTGGGGAAACATGTTGAGAGGGAACCTGAGGATGTTGAAGAGCGAGAGCGACACGAAGGCCCTCTCCGCGTCCAGGACGTTGTTCTCATCCACGGTCACAAACACGGCAAACGTCGTCATGGCGACCTGGAAACACATCGGCAAAACAGGCCGGTTAGATGTCAAGGTCCATCAGTTCACCCGCGCCGTGATGCTACACACACTTGCACATTAAGCCGAGTCAGCCAGTGACTCAGCAGCAATGACCTCATTATCAACAGATGGTGATATTCACCACATTACAGAGTTTATCACTGACACACACTGGCTTTTGACTGGTAAAGTGTCTATTTATGTGATGAATAAACCATCTGTGAACACGAAATCAATCAACAGATAGCTTAATTAAATGATGTCATGTGCCAGAACATCGGATGCAGATAACAGTTGTAGACGCCAGACAAAATGATACGCACAAGAATGTTGGCAGCACAGCTTTTCTTTCAAACGATTCTCCAAAATTATAGGATATCCTGCCAAGAGCTATTAGAGAGTATTTGTATCTGTGAACATATTAAACAACTGAAAGCTTATTTATTTAATTTGACTTAAATTAATGTCATTATTATTAACCTTTTTTTTACTGAATGGTCTTTTTTTTTTTACTTTCACTAACATATTCTATCAGCTATATTCTTGTTATAGTCTAATATTTGTGTCTATTTACTCTTGTTTAAATGCGTTTTCATTTTTCAATGTAAGCACCTTGATCTACATCCTGTAGGAGAAGTGTTCTATAAATAAAGTAAATTATCTTTTTTTTAATTATTATTCCCGGTTAGTCTCTGGTGTTTCTGCCGGCAGGTCATGTCATGTAAATGTTGCTTTAAGTTCCAGAAATGTTTAAATTTAACATTATACTGTAAACTTTCCCATCAACTGCACCCTGTTTCCCACATTTAGTCCCTAAATATTCTGCATTTGTTCTGCACTGCTACTGTAGAAAGCCCATGTTGCTTTCAAATGCTGACTCGAGTATGGGGAGAGCACACGTACAAGACAACCTACAACAACGGTTGCACGTTTTAGAAGCGTTGAACGATGACCCTTCACAGATAGTCCAAGCTGATCCTTACGCCAAGCCAAAACTGTCCAAACCTCCCACCTGCAACACTCCCCCTCCTCTCCCCAAGCATGAGATATATATATATATACATTTTACTTTTTTTAAAGAGACGCAGAGATGAAAAGGTGGCTGATGGTAAGTTGACTCTGAGTGGTATATTGCTGCTGTTCTACTGGCTGATGGAACTTATAAACGGTATGTCACTCATCTCCATTGCCAAACACCACCTCCCATAAACAGCTTCTTACTGACATGCTTTTGATGAAAATGTGTCCGTTTTGCAACTGTGCCATTTAGGAAAATTTACAAAATAAATACAAAATCTGTTTTGGCAGGTAATATTTAGATTAGGGGCTAAAAACAAATGAGCTCTCTATCACCAGGTTTCTTAACTAGCTTCAAATAAAGCTCCTTTGTAATTTCTGACTACAGGCTAGGCTATCTAAACACCTGCTGGATTGTATTCATGGCTGTCAAACGTGATTTATGGGTTTATGTAAACTGCCTGGAGGCAACAAGACTTCCTCTAACAAGCCATAATTGGAAACAACAGATTCTCATCTTGTCATCTTATCACAAGAATCACCAAATGCTTAATTCCTGACCGATCTGTTTCACAAAGCCTGTTTAGACATCTGGACTGAGCCCCTACCAGGAAGGGGGCACTGGTCCAGGCCATGGTGGACAGCGCTCCCAGGTAGGCCGTCTTGCGCAGCACGTCGAGCTCCTTCTGCCGAATGGCAAGGACCTTTTCTTTGAAGGAGTTCTCCCAGGCGTACAGCTTCAGGACTTTGATGCCGTTCAGGATCTCGTTCATCAGCTTGATACGGGAGTCCTTGTGCTGCATCTGCTCCACCTGGGAGGGAGGAAGAGCGGAGGAAGAAGACGAGGACAAGGAGGCAAACTGCTCTTTATCTGGGAAGTAATAGACCAACCAAGCACCAAAGAAATAGAGAAAAGTGGAGAAAGGCAACTACTTTGAAGTGCGAGCTATAGTTCACGCTGGAATTACAGGACACGTTGCAAAGAAAGCATTGTATTCAAACTAACAAAATGACACAACAGAAGCGGAAGTTGCTGTTGGTATCCACTAAACCAGACAGTATTTGACCTGGTGACATGATACAATGACTAATGTCAACATTTCAATTGTGTAAAACTGAAAAATACAAAAAAACATTAGCAACCCAATTAGTGGGGAATAATTCATCAAAATGTGGTTCCTCTGAAAATCAATGGACGGCTCAAACCTGGTAGGCTCGCGTCTTCATGGCGATGACGGCATTTAAGGGGATCAGCATGACCATGACAGCGACTCCAGCCAGGACAGACGGACCGAGGTTCTGTAAAATACCGCAGAGTCAGTGAATCACTGCGAAATTCAATTCAAAACAAACACGGAGATAAAGCACAGGTCCACAGTGTCCCCGACGTGTAATTTGTGCACGTACCTGCCAGAGGAAATACAGTGCCAGCATGATCTGAAGAGGGGCGGACCACAGCAAATTGAGGAAGGTGGTGAGGTCCATGAACCTCTGTGCGTCCACCGACATCAGGTTGACCACCTCTCCGACCGTAGACGAACGCTTGGCAGCGTTAGTTATCACCAGCGCCTGCAGAACAACGACGGGGGGGAGAACAACTGTACCGATCACTGAAGTAAATGTATTCCTCTAGAATTAAAATGTGTTATATGAAGAGAATCTTCTGAGGTCTCTTTTAAACTAAGATGTTCAGAATCACCGCATACCTTCCTGTAGATAGCTCCTATGACGGCTGTGCGTATATTCATGCCGGTGACGAAACAGTACTGAAAGTGACGGTGGAGGATGAGAGTCTGCAAGATGGCCGTGAAGAACATGAGGGCGGCCAGCGAGTAACCCCACCAATCGGGAGCGCCCTTCTGCTTTGTGAACGAGATCAGCATCCTTTAAGAGTGAGGGGGGGGGGGGGGGGGGGGAAGGGACACATCGTTTTAGACCACAACACTGAACTTATCCGTAAAGAGCCGTGCTGTGCTGAGATACGAGTTGCACTGCTCTCAACACACATTTGCAAATAGTTGTGGTACAATATTGGCCCCATACAGAACACTGCAGCGAGGGTTTACACAAAAATCCACAGAAATAGATCCCAGATGAAACACCTTTTCTAGTCTTTTGCTTTTACACCCTCCCTGTAAACTTTCAGCAAGATCTTAAAATATGACTTCTGAGACACAGTCTGGCACCTCTGCACTCGGTGCAGAAACCCCAACACCACTTTTAAATGTAAGCCATGCATTCCCTAGACAATGCAACCAGCCTTTTTGCCACCATGCTGTGAGAGGGTCATTACGCCTCCATTTACGTGCCTTTTCCAAGAAGCTCATCTCATCTGTGGCTCGTCTGACACGGGTTGATTGTTATCAATAGACAACATGTTATGTATTTGCATCACCCATCTGCTAGCGTGTAACAGACAGTGTACTGTTCTGTTCTGTTCCGACAACACAGAAACTACAGTCATGAAACGTAAGATATTCTTCTGACAAAATATCATCTGTGGCTAAAAGTCTCAATTGAACTAAACCTGTGCAAATACACTGGTCTTTGTTTCCATTTCTCTTAAATAATATTTTATATTTTCAGGTTTCTATGTGTCTTTTTAGGGATTGTCTGCTCTTTTTCAAAACTCTTTAAGTTGTTGGTTGCTTAGGTGAGGTGGCTGAGGAGGAATGTTTGGCACAATAGTTAGCTTAGCGTGCTAGCTATCTTAACATATTTAGCTTGCTTGGTTTATTCGGTGGCTCAGGCAGAATTCTAGCTGACCTAGCATTTTGTTAGCTTGCTAGCTAGCTAGCTTAATGTGCCACGTGAAAGGAGCGTATGCTTCGCCGCTTGCTAAGGTGAGGGAGGCGAGGATGATTATTTGGCCGCTGATTGGTGGGTTGAGCATCATGCCGACGGCAACGTGCTACTAAGCTTGGCATGTGGTTAGCTGGTTGTTGTTGGCTAGCTGATGATATTATGCAGACTGTAGACAACTAAATAACTTGCTACAGAGGGTTGTGTTGAGAGTGTCGAGTGTGTGGGATGCTCGCACACACTGCTGAGCCTTCTCCGTGTCATGGGCCGTATTATACAGATGGAGCTGTCAAGCCAGTGAGGCCAGCCTCTGTAGTTTAGCCTAAGCAGATACAATGAACTGCATTCTCTCCTCCAGGCGTCACTACATCTATACATAGCAAATAGTTTCTATACTATGACTACTAACTATATGTGAGAGCAGTGGAATTTGACAGCTGGCCTACTGAGCGACCCCGGCATTCAGATGAGGTTGCCCTAACAAGCCACGGAAGACAACTTTGGAAGTTTAGCATGAGCAGATACAATGTAGATGCAAGGCTCTGTAAAGTTCTACAAAAAAAGCAACAACAAAAAACTGGTACAAGGAAACATCACAGTCTTAAACAAGGAAAACTTTACTTTCTCCATTCTTATTTTTCTTCCTTATGTTGGTCTCAAATTTAGCAAATCATCTATATTTTTTAAATATGACATAAGCGTAACGACATTAGTCGGAACTTTCACAATCACATATCAGACAAAAGAACAAAAGTGTATAATATCAAAATAAGTTCTGTGAAAGAAAATGAACTGACAGATAAAAGACAATTTGACATTAGAATTACACTAAATGTGACCTTAAGTGGCCTTATTCAACCACATGACCGTGACAAAATACACACAGGGAAACTGTGTGGTCATCCAGTTCTGATACCTTATCTCTATATCGAGATATGGCTTCAATAAAATAGCTGCTATCACTAAATTCCCACCATTAGTCCATCAAGATCAAATGAAACACTGTATTTAGAATTTGCATCCTGAACAAGGACAGTATGCAGTTTTAAAAAAAGACATCTACCATATATCGGACGAAGCAAACCAGCATGCAAAAACATGCACATAACATTCAAAAATAAATCCTGAAAATAGTATTCGGGAACACTGAAACAATGGTAGCTTATTTGTATACCAAACTTGCAAATACAGTGTAGTAAAGGAGTGCGTGCAGCAGTAACATTGAACCTCTTCCTCTACCTGAGCAGCTGAGGGTTGACGAAGGTGATGACATCCTGCAGCAGCTTGTAGGCCGAGCCAATCAGAAAGTAGGGTCCGAAGGCTTTGATGAGGGCACGCAGGAAAGACGGCTGGCGGGACGCAGCTTTCTGATTGGACAGCAGCACCTCTACTTCCTCCGGGCTGCTTTCTCCTCCGCCTCCTCCGACGTGGTTGGTGGTGGACGGCGGGGGCTTGGAGTACACAGCCTGGCTGGACAGATTCTCTTCACTGTGGGAATTTGGGAGGTTTGTTGGATAGGAAAGAGACAGAGAGATGGAGAGAATAACAGATATGTGAGCACTTCCTGTCATCAGTGATGACATGTAGTGTTAAAGCACTTTGAGTGGTCGGAAGACTAGAAAAGCGTTATACAAGTACAGTCCACTTACCATTTAAACGCAGGAAATTATTTGCCAGTGAAATCTTAATAGCAGATGGGCAGTCATGTAGGATAGCTAATCTACAGCTTATTCAACTGATTCAATTTAAAAGGAGAGAACAGCCGAGTATCATCTGCGTAACAACAGTATGAGACGCACTCAAAGCTGTTAATGAGTGTCCCAGCTAGGCAGTAATTCGCAGTCAGGAAGTGGCTGAACAACAAATTGACTTAAAGAGATAGTTTTTTTTTTTTTTAAGTGGGGTTGTATGAGGTACTTATCCATAGTCCGTGCATTATCTTCAGTAGATGGCGGTCAGCACCATTGGAGAAACAGACAGGAGAACCAGCATGGTAAGAAAGAAATGTACTGATGTGGACAGGGGCAGCGGCTAGGGCTGTCACAATCACCAAAGTGTTGCAATACGGCGCTATTGACAAGCAAACCACAGGGAACGGCAAGCAACCGCCACATCCGGAGAGGTAAAATCACTGTTGTCGTCAAAGGAGTCTCTGCTTTGGAGACATCATAGGTAACGCCTTAAAAGTGTTATTATACATCCCACTGCTTTTCTTAGCAAGACCCGCCCTACGTAGCATTTAAGCGTTAGGGTTGGCCAGGCGCCCATACTCGCCGAGGTACCGGTACCCTGATTTGTTCATGTTCTCTCCCCTGGCCGATGGGCTATCCTGACCGTAACTACTCAAGGTCAACAATGCCCAACCTTAACCAATCGTCTCCTCATCAACCGGCTACACAGATCCGGTCTTGCCAAGAAATGCAATGGGAAGTATAATAATGCGTCGGAGAGGGCTGTCTGGCGGTGAAACTATTCTAAATATAGTGACATTGATTATTTTAGGTGGGCCTTTCCTTTAGGTGACTAAAATACGTTTTGCTGCTGCCCCCCCGTCTACAGCAGTACATTGCTTTGCTTCAGCGCTGGTTCTCCGGTCTGCTACTTCAAACTGTGGGCGTGCTGTAGGTAATACACCGACTGTGGATAAGTACCCACACTTCAAAACATTCTATCCCTTTAAGTTATGGCTGAATTAAACTCAGGCTGCAACTAATAACCGTTTTCATCATTGACGAATGGATTAACTTCTAAAGCTCCTAATTACACCACGTCAAATACATTCCATACTTCACAATCAGTTGTGATAAATCCCTTTGACAAAGCTGGATTATTGCAGTAGCAAGTAGTAATGCTAACAAGAAACACTTAATGCTGCAGTGTGTTCCTTTGTTAACAAGAATGTTCATTTGGTCAGAGAGAGGTCAGGTGTTGGAGAAATGTATCACACCGTTCTTCTGTTAATCTTGTATCACTAAACCTACATATAATCTTAACCCTCTTCCCACGAAAAGGCTGGGAACCTGGCCTTGGTGGGTGCATCTGCGAGGGGGGGGGGGTTGAAGGGGAGAGGAGACGCGATAACGTGCATATACACTCTGTTTGTCTATTCATTGTTGTTAGACCTCCGAACCATCTGTGGGGAAAGAGCTCTATACCATTCAGCTGAATTATTATTAGTGTCTGTTCATTATTTTCCACAACATCAGGCAGTGACACATAATGCGAGAAATGTCTTCAGCGAGAGGAATGTTTTGGCAAACTTCCCGAGATCTAATATAATACCGGCTTAAAGCGCAGGAGTCGGATTCCAGCAGTGGCATAATTGGCGACCGCAGTTCAACAGGACGACTGTGATGGAGTTCAGCTTAACACCAAACAGGTTTCCAGGTGACGACTATAGTAAAAAGGCCTAATGAAGCTTTTCCATATCATTTTACAAGTTGTTCTCAGCGAGAGAGAGAGAGAGAGAGAGAGAGAGCGCACAGCAAAACTCCCCGACAGGAAAACTGCGGCACGGAGAGAGAGGAAGCAGCCTCGCGGAGGTCACAGTTCACAGGGCTTGTCGAGTGTGTTTGTGCACGACAAGTAGCACAATGTAGAGCCTGAGTCCTTTTCTCTGTGACCAAGCACCTACACTCCAGTATGCAGCTGAGCACACAGACGTGGTAAAAAGTCATTAATCCTGCAGCACATTATACATTATCCTTAAAGGCTCCGACATTAAAAACATAAACTACAAACATGAGGAATTCATCAGCCACGCTGCAAACGTAAGTGAAGCAAAGCATTTCCTATCTTCCCTGATGTCTGGTGATGTCAGTCAGCGTGTGCGTTCTTTTAAGTTGATATGTACACAGTTGTATATATTAGATGTAGCTATCCTGCTGCTAGGGTTACAAAACAAATGCTCATGGTTTCATGTATCCACACACACACACACACACACACAAAGAGCCCTGCCCTAAAAGTCAACATCCTCTCCCTCTCTTCTCAGACTAAGAAGTGGACGTGAGGCTAGCCATACCCTCCACTTGACTTACATTTTCAAAGGAAGTATATTCAGAGTACCCGTTTCTGTGACCACAAATCTGAAGTCTCATACAGTAAGTTTACATGCGCTTAGGTAACCTGGTTGGTGTCCCGTTTCTGCATTAACCTGATTTCTGAACGTCATTTCAAAAAGAAACGTGGTTAACTCGACTTATTTTCTGCTGGAGAAACCAGATTTCTTGTCCCTCTATCTCTTAAAGGATAACGATGATTTTCTCCATTTTTGTTACTGTCAAAAAACAACCACTGATCCTACTGCAGTAAACTGTAGCCTGATATATCTTCTTCCTCTGTGCCATAGAGCTCCATTGTTACTATTAAAAAAAACACATCAAGGAGCCACACTGTTGGACTGGCAGACATGTTCCTTCGTTACCGTGAACACACACACACACACTAGTTTATTTTGACTCAATCCCACACAACCCGTCCTGCTGCCACAAATACTGACTAGAGCATCTAATGTGGATTAATCCGCCACTAAAAACAGTCCCCAAAAAATAGTGACCAGTTGTTTTCAATTATTCTTTAATCAAATGATATAATTGTGACCCGTTCTCAAAGATGAATGTCTTCAGTAGGAACCAATGAGCTTGGGGCTGACAAACACTTCAGAGAGGAGAAGTTTGTTGCGGCAGAGATGAAAGGAAACATCATAACCCACAGCTGTATCCAAGGTAATTGAAGTTCTACTAAAACTGAACTCCATAAGAACAAATATGCCTCTACAGCAGACTGCATATAAAGGCGCAATAAAAGGGAACGCCGTGTTCCCACCAGTCTCTCACTGCACCAGCGAGGGAAACGCGTAACAAAGTAAAACGCTCTTGAAGCTCCAGCAGCATATGGCAGTAATACAGCCCTGGTTAAAAAAAAAATATGGAAAGGGATAAATGTGATTATTGACCAGCTGTGCATTTTGTAGTATCCAGGTTACAGCGGTTCTCCGGTTTCCTGCTTTAACCTGATTTCTCCCAATAACCTGCTGTCTTTGTCAGTAAACACAGTGTCTGCTTTCATGCACTGGGGCACCAAGTCAAGCTTTTATATGACCTACTGGAAAACATTCAGCTTGTACTGTATATTTCAGAAATGGAGAATTCATCCCGCATCCATCCATCTCCCCTTCTTCTTCTTCTTCTTCTACAAACGTACCTCTTGGCTTTGGCCAGCTCCTTCTCCCACTCTTGGAGGAGTTTGGGCACCATCACCTTGGAGCTGTCGCGCTGGTTCAGAGACCACAGGTCTTTGTTCTCCAGAGGCTGTTTGTAGCCTTTTATAGCCAAGCTGAGAGAAAGGGAAACAGCAGTTTAACGTAATCTGATGTATTTAGCAATTCAGCACTAACAGGTGTAACTGCTGTAAACAAAAGGAGACATTAGAGGGTCGTCAGCCTCCACCTGTCTGACTGCTTTAGAATCTTTGTCATTTTCTTTCATTTGTCCCGTTTCATTCTCTAGACAATCAGTGATTCTTAAACTAAAATCCTTTATCTTAAGACAACTTTGAGATACTGAGACATCTCGGTAAGAATGCTCTCCACAAAGACACTCAATTGAGTTTCCTGGATTTGCTAATCATCATTATGTACTAGTCGGATCAGATTTCACCGGAAATTGGCTTGATGCATTTTCCGGCATGGTGAGTGGTTGGCTGACGGCAAGAACGGAAAGAAGATGCTGTACAGCCATTTAAAAAAAAAAGAGCATTATCTTGTTTGTTACAAGATATAGTATACACATGTTGTCACTGGTTTACAGAAACCTGCAATTGTTCTGTATTCTGATGTTGAAAAATGTTACAAAGCCCCTTCAGGAATGAAAACGACATTAATGTGATTAACAATAACATACTGCAGGGAGCAGTGTTTAATTGTTTATTGTCGATGAATAAATATCACATATAATGGAACCTTTATATCTTTTATTATTATGGCACCTTTCCCAATGATACATTTATTTCATAATATCTTTCTATAACAGTATTCACTAGTCCCGGAACTCTAGCCTTTCAGCCAATCACACGCTCTGAGCAGGCTAAACGACTTCTACTACCAAACTTAGCCAGTTAGCTCCCGTTAGCTAAGGCAACAACACTGACAAAATCATTTTGAATCAAATTGCGCTTCCGCTTCCCCCATCTTAAGGTCAACGGGTTTTATGAATGGGTCTTTGGTTAGATGCCTGAAAAAAGGTCTGTGGTTGACATAAGCTTTTTAACATTTTGTTCTAAAAACCTAAAATATGTCAGTAAATACTCCACACTTGAATTTTGAAGCTTTTACGTGTCTTTAAATCCATGTTATTATTTGTTTCTTAATGATTTGTATTTACTAAATACTAATTTTATATTCATATATATATATATTCATAATAGAGTGTGAGTCTATGGATGATGCAGTGGGTGGCAGAGCGCTTTGTGAACCCACCGTGTAAACCACCAGAACGTCATGGTGGAGAGAAATCCTGCTGTGGCTTCAGGGCAGGGATTCTGAGAAAATGGGAAAATGTCCAGACAAATAGGCCAGAGAGGTTAGACAAGGATACGGGTGGCATACTTCTGGGAGCAGCCAGTAAAAAGCGTGTTCTCTGTGTGCGTGAATGGTATGTGGCCTGCTTGAACAAGCACGGAGCGGCCCCAAAGCACACACTCAAGACTGACAAGCACTCAGGACACCGAACACACAGTGTTCAGCAGGAATAAAAGATGTTCTCACGTATTAACATTCAGACACACACACATGCTTCGTGGAGACTGAGCGGACGCGTAACTCACAGGGTCCGTGACCACATTGGAGAAGAGAGGCGGTTTCTCATTAAAGCAGCAGAGGATCAGCTCACACACCGCCAGGCCGAAGTAGAAGTAGAACGTGGTGAATCGCAGCTTGTCGGTCACTTCGTTCTGAAATGTAAAAAACAAAGACACACACACACACACACACACACAAAGAAGTGAGTCAAGACAGTTGTTAGCATCTTCTGTCAAACAGTGTATTTACATGCAAGCAAATTAGGGTCCGAATGGTGAACTTCATGACATTAAGACAATAAAAAATGACATTCAGACTTAAACATATTCATGGCGGCTTAAATAGAGCCTTAATGCTGCGTCCGAAATCTCATACTCAATATGTGTGCTCTTTCAACATACTTTTGTGTGAATAAACAATAGTATCACACACACTGAGTACACACTGAGTACACACGAGTACACACTGAGCACACACTGAGCACACACTGAGCGCCTTCTTGCCGGTTGGCGACACGTATCCATGGTAACCTGTGCCAATCTTATCTGACCAAACGATGATGTGTGAGAATCATAAAGCCTGAACTAATCTGAAAACACATTAGACCTGGTGAAGTGGAAGCCATTGTCTGTTATGAACGTTGCCGTTACTACCGCATTGCATTGTGGTATATTGAGTGGTACAGTGTTTGCATACTGTGATTCTATAAACTGCACTTTGCATATTTTTGTAACATATTAAGGTGTCGGACATATAAAAACATTTCTTTTAGTCATACTGTAGAAAATATGGACGTAGTCTCTGTGAGGTAACCCGTAGGTTTCTGAAGAGACAAAATGAAGGTGGAAGTGGGCGTGGCCAACTGTTGCCATCTTGGCAGCGACGACACAACATAATCCAAAAATGGGCAACGAGGTGGAACGTAGATTGAGCTGAGGTGGACCAAATGAAGCCTGGTCGCTGAAACACGGTCACCTAGCTCGAAGCTACCTAGCTAGCCATGGCTAACAAGCTGGTAAGAAGCCAGTCAATATGCTACTCTGTGTTGTTAGCCGTCTATGTTAACCCTGTGGTCTTGTTGCTCCCAGCGCTAACATATATATATATATATATATATATATGTATAAAACAAAAACAAAAATGCAAACGTCAGAATTTCACGAACTGAAATAACTGGAGCACAGACTTCTTCCATCAATCGATCAATTTATTTGCCACATGAAATCGCACAAGGTAATGTTAAAATGCAATCCCATCAGCTCATTCAATTTGTGCATAAACATTAACGTTATGCACCATGAGGCACACGTCTCCTCATTTGTTCTTGCCATCGTCCTTTATTCAGCTGTCCGGTTTTCCAGGAGTTTCACTAACATTACAGTTCCTTATATCCCGTTACAAACTGTTCTGAGGTCATCCAGCAGAGCCCAGCATCTAACGGCCTCCCATTGGCCAGCAGGATGCCCGGCGTACAACTAACCGCACACAAATTTCACAGCAATCAATCCAATAATCGTCAAAACATCTCACTCAAAACCACAAAATCATGTTAACGCCATTGTCAATGGAAGTCTGTGCAGAATGTCATGGCAATCCATTCAACAGTTGCTGGACAGAACGGTTAGACGATGATGGCGGTAGATGAAATATCAGAGGATCTACATTGTCGATCATCCTGTGGCCATTAACCACGAGTTTCTGTACCAATGACTACAAACGTAGCAAACACACAGCTTGCATTGCAACACGGAACAGAGCTTGAGGAATGTTGCTTCATGTCTATCGGGGGACTGAGTCTCCTGTAAACACCTTAAACAAGCTACATTAATAATGCCGTGCATTAACAACATTGAGTCGTTGTTGCACTCGTGCAAATGTACCAAAGGTCAACTTCCATCATTTGAGTTATACACCCAACACACACACCACCAAAGAGGGAAGCCAGGCACTTTTCCTCACAGACGTCTAAATCAGCTGAACACGATTATCAATAGAGTCGCAGAATCACTTTACTTTTTCTAAATCATACTCGCTCATGGTCTAATTTTCTGGATCAACGTGATTACAGCAGCACAGTTGTGCAGTAGCCTGGGCCGACCTCAACACATGGCTGCCTGGTTAACCGCCCCTACACGTCTGGCTGCCTGCTTCATGACTGTCTGCGGTTGGTCTTACTTGTATCACTATAGCAGCAAAGAAAAGTCCCGGACAAGACTTTTTAACATCACTTCTCATTTACCTCATATTTTGCTTTTATCTTTTGGGGGCATGAACAAAGAAAGCTAAAAGTTTTGAGGGAAAATTCCAAACGCCCTCCATCATGTGGAACAAAAGGACTGCAACACAAAAGAGACTAATCTGTGACAGCAGTTGGACAAAAATGTTGCACTCTGACACACAAACACACCTGCAGGCTGGATAGGTGTGTTTCACCCACACAGAGTATGGCTTGATGAACAAAGATCTTACAGCCAGATGTAGTTTTAGTCTTACTGTGTGGCGCTATCATGACTCACATTACTCATACTGGTCTAGTGGATATCTATTCACCACGTTTTTTACATGCTCTCACTTTGTTGAGGTCCCCATAACAATCCACGGTAGCTTTAGCCATAAATCAGATTACCCTTGAACATGAATATGAACCAACGTAATCATGTTAATCAAGAGTAAGCAGCATTACTCTGATAATTAACGTGCACGTTAACACAGCCGCTAACATTTTCACAATACAGGCGAGCAAGCATGCGTATGAGAGCAAAGACACAACACAATTGTGCTGTCGAGATGGAACAAACAATGGTGCAATCAGCTGTTTTCTCTTATAATTAGGACATTGTGATTATGCATGAGCGCACTACGCAAGAAGGCTGCCATCCTCATCCGAGTTGAAATCCTTCACCAGACCAACCTTCCACCGATCCTGTTCATTAGCAACGAGCTTCACAAATTCTGCAAAGAAGGCAACAAGTACTAGCCAGTCAGAGGCAGAGTAGGGCGGCTCATCGCGGAATGCCGGTTGGGGAAATTAATTAATCAAACTAATGTAAATATAACAGGACGCGCAACTGCCAATGGCTGTCAGCCAGAGGTCATTTGGCAAGCGGATGAGAGGGCACTTCAACTTTTCCAAATAACTATTGCACATTTGTGCACACAATTGCTATTGTGTCATTGGTTAAGTTACCTAAGCCTAAGCCGGCTCCACCGTAACCCCAAAAATACTGACCGTTTTCTAAAAGTCTAAATCGCCATCCGACCGATAGCCGATGGATTCTGGGATTGTGTTTCTGACAACCATTGTAACTGCTAAATGATCCACTATATTCACTAGCAAAGTTAAAAAAAACGTTGTCTGTCTTCCATCTGGTGCTGGACCATAAAGTGTACAGCGGGTTTTAAGCCTTTTCACTGAAAACGGTGAAAAAAAAACGGGCAGAAAACAACGCTGATGAGAGCAGTGAGACTGATCCAAAACAATGAGCTGAAAGACACTACAATGCTTTGGGGCTCATCACTACAAGTGATCCTTTTTACATACAAGTATCATGGGATCCACTGTTGAGAAATATATATATATTGATTATAGCAGCTGAAAGTTAACCTTTTCTTTCTTGAAAACAACTCTTCTGCCTTATAGCAGACATGTTTAATAGGTCACTAACTAGGCGTCTTGTAGTTCTGGTAGCCAGAATTGCCAACACCGAGTCAAGTAATCAACTGGGTCAGAGGTATTCATCAACAACTCCAATCAACCCCCCATGGAAATGTAAATATTGTATTTTGGGGCTGCTTCTGATAACATATTTGACATTTTCTTCCATGTTGGCTGCAGCTGTGCATATCTTCTCCAGCCTCTCGCATTAAACGCTGCGTTGTGGCCTGTAGAGGTTTGTGTGCAGCGCGCTGCAGCTCTGTTGGTGAGCCGCGAAGCACTAGAGGTGAGATAAGTACACTACTGCAGTGAAACAACAGGCCTACTATTCCCTCTCCGCTTAGTGGTGTCCTGGACTGACCCCTCCAAAACATCCACTCACTGCAAGCTTCAAACCAACTCCTGAGACAACAAGAGGGGGGGGGGGGTGACTACTGATGAAGTAGTCTTTAAACCTCAAGAACACTTGAGGAGTAGAAGTGAAAGAAGGAGAAGAGCAAAGATAACACAAAGTACGAGTAGGTAAGGAGACGAGAAAATATGGGCTAAGAATCGGAGGGGGGGCGGTGACGGGGGAAGATGAAAGGGCGATGACAGACGGGTGAAGAGGCATTTGTGGTTCCACGGCGCGTTCTCACCTGGCTGGAGGCCTGGAGGATCTTGGAGCGGAAAGGCACGACGGCACACAGCACAGACAGGAACCAGAAGATGAAGAGGACCCCTGAGGACTGGACCCCGCGTAACCTCTCAAACTGGATCAGAAACGTGGCCAACAGCTGAGAGGGAGGAGGGAGAGGGTTGGGGGAAGGGGAGAGGAATGGGGTTGGCGGTTGGCAGAGGGAAGGGCTGAGTTAGATTAGCCCCGACAGAATCACTGAGGGCGCGTAAGGTGAACCACGGTCTGACTGGGTTTCACGCTGACTGCAGCTCCCTCATCCAACGCCGGCCGGGTTAGGCGGGCTGAAGCAGGAGTTTCCGGTTTTATTCTTTAACCCGACATAGCGCCTCAGGAGAACTATAGACAAGCTCTCCTCGAGTATGCAAGAAGATAAAAGCAGCATGTTCTCACACGGGCAGAGAGCGACGGGTCTACGGTCTCTAAATGAAGTTTTACAGCAAATAACATCATTTTGTTTGTTTATTTTGTAACGTGCGAGTATGTAGAACTTTTTAAACACATAATAAAATAAACATACCTATACAAGCAGTTATGTCTCTAGTTATGCCCTAATACGCTTTTACATTTGCTACCTAAAAAGGGAAAATGGAGGAGATGCTCGCAGCTAAAAACAAATCACATGAATTGTGGGTGGAGGAAGATCTTGTAAAGTTTAAGTGGCGGTGATATTCCAAATGATGTCCTATTATAAAATGGTATGTATGAGAATGTTTGGGCATATTAACTTCTAAAACAGTAAATAATGATGTTTAGCGTAGTACATACTGTATAGAATTAGCCATTGTGAAGACTATCTGGACCAAAGACTAAATAAATAGCCCTAAAATTCCCATAGTGGCTTGAATATAAACTTTAAAGTAATACTCAGTAACTGAAAGGAGGCAACTGTTTTTGTGTGGACATATCCTCACCATGGTCATGCCCAGAACCAGCGGGGTGACGAAGTAGATGGGCGGCTGGGTGTGACCCTGCCGAAGCTCATGGAATGTGTAGAAGAGATCGGTCCAACACACAATCCACAACAACAAGCCAAACACCTGAGAGCAGCAGAGAGAGAGGAGGAAAGACAACACAGGGAAGTAAGGGAGATGATTAACTGGCCCGTAATCTATCGAAGCATTGGAGCTTCATCCGACCTACTTAACAAGAGACGGATTGTTATGCGTGCAGTGTCTAAGTTGGTGCAATATGGACCTAAATTAACTGAATAAAAAAGCGAACAGCGATCTGTTCAGCAGTGGGCCGATTGGCTCATTGACTTTTTGCTGCTGGATAGACGAACGTTGCAGCCAGGCGGCAACCTCCGGTTCTGCAGAGTGAAGCCGATGTGGAAGTGTCATAAAACCTGCATTATCTCTACTGACCAGCAGGGGGCGACTCCTCCGATTGTATAGAAGTCTATGAGAAAATGTCTCTACTTCGGTCTTATTTATTACCTCAGTAAACATTGTAAACATGAGTTTATGGTCTCAATCTCTAGTTTCAAGTCTTCTTCAATACAGCATGATGTTCATTTAGTAATGATGGTCCATTTAGAGTACAATGGACCATAAAGAGGAGTATGCTTCAGGGCGGGGCTACTGTGATTGACAGGTCGCTGCCGCTATCAGAGCCGTATCCGGCGTCTCTACATCACTCCTCCTCCTTCCAAATATGGTAACTTTCGTTCATTGGTTGCTGTATTCCAAGATGGCGACGGTGAATTTAAAACTAACTGTTTTGGAGCCACCAATGAAGTACTCATCTACTCAAGTACTGTACTCATAACACTTAAGTGGACGGCGCCGAGTGACCGATATCAATCACATGCATCGGTCTAACCGTGCGCTTTGGAGTACACAGTGTTAAAAGCGAATCTCACCGTTTTGAACCTGTTCATGATGGACATCATGATGTAGCCTCTGTTGTTCCTCTTGAGATAGAAGAGGTAGATGGGGCAGACGGCCCAAAGGTAGACGCACGGCAGCCATGACAGGACAGAGAGCTGGAAACACTCTGGGAGGTCGGGCCGATCTGTGTGGAGCGTCTGATTGCCTTCCTGCAGAGACACACGGCATGGGGAACAGCACATTAGCTCGCACGCTATCTGAGCGGTGGTATCTCAACCTTCCCACTGACCAGCACAGATCATGACTCGGACACACGCCATCGACATTGCATACACGTTGCATCAACGCTCCTGCACCCCCCACACACCACAAGAACTTTACCGGACGTTTCCCTTGAAGTGAAATATGTAAACACTTTGACAGTATTTCCCCATCTCTATAGTAAACTCTTCAAGTTTACAAGCTCTTAATAACCTTCAATTCAGAGACAACCAGCTTTAGCTGGCAAGTTAAACAGGTCTTTATTCAAACTAAACTCAGATTCGGAGGCTGCAGTAGTGGGCCTGTGTGGAGGAAATACCAAACGTAAAATTCAATCCCGCTTTTGAGGAATGAGACCATGTGACGTACTGAAGTGCATACAGAGCTTCACAACTGTGATACTGTGTTCTCTTCCTGAATGAATCAGATCAGAGACTTATTGCAGCTGTTAATCAGGTATATTAAGGCGACTAGGAGGACTTCATTCTGTGGACAAAAAGCGAGTCCATTTAGAAACCTTTTATTTTACTGCAGCAGAGTCTGACAGTCTGCCCCCCACGGTCCTGGTCCTGGTTCTGCCGTACCTCCCTTCACTCAGGCGGCCTGGGTCTCTAGCAGGGTGGAGGTGTCGGTGTTGGTTTCCAGCGGAGCAGAGAGGGGAAGCTCTGCTCCTAGTCGAAGGAGAGGTCGAGGGCAGCGGCTTAGCCGAATCTGGGTCTGTCTGGAGCACAGGTTTGTCTGTGACTTGCCCAGGGGAAGGGCGACCACATGCTCGGCCTAACTTGAGCACTTTAATCAATCTAGGTCACTTCTGCTGCTTCCACACTAGAATCAAAAGCATGCAGGGACCTGAAAACACGGGCTTGGGTTCACCAAGGTAACAAACTCGAGCTCTACATGTGGTGATGTTTCCACGACATTGTATGAAAACAGTATGATTCATTTATTTTGCTGCAGAGAGACAATGACCGAGTGATCCAGAGGACATCCGGAGGAGAAAGGTAAAGTAAACATGAATCATAGTGACACAGCGGTTCCCGTGGGCCCCTGGACAAACGCTGACTCGGGCCCACCCACAGATGGAACCAAGATAAACACAGCTGCTAGATACACCGGCGTGAATCACGCGTGTAAGGCCAAGTGTGTGTGTGTGTGTGTGTGTGTGAGAAAGTGTTGCGGTGGTAAGGAGGTGATGGGTGATGATGCTGGTGTGTGTGTGTGTGTGTGTGTGTGTGTGTGTGTGTGTGTGTGTGTGTGTGTGTGTGTGTGTGTGTGTGAGAAAGTGTTGCGGTGGTAAGGAGGTGATGGGTGATGATGCTGGTGTGTGTGTGCGTGTGCGTGTGTGTGTGTGTGTGTGTGTGTGTGTGTGTGTGGGGGCAGCTGTGAAACGCCCACCTCTCCTTCAGTAGTTCTGTCCGTTCTGGCTCATGAGCTCTAAGCCCGCAGCGTGTTAAACTGGTGGTTTCATTACTCTTCTTGACAGGAAAGACTGAACTGAGCTTATTTTCTTTTCTTTTCGACCCAGATTTGAATTTCACGTCTTTTTAAAAACCTTCTGGATATTTTCCCCCGAGTGTGTTTAACCTTTACCACAAGAATGCACACCGGCTCTTATGATCCTCTACAGATAATTGAATAAAACATGCATTTTTCCCCCATTCTAGCAACTGCTTATGCTTCCAAATGGTACATCTAACTGCTCCACACAAACTAGTTCCCATGTAGAGGAGTTGTTACTAAATATTAACAGAGTAACTGCCAGGTGTAACTGTTGCATAGCTAGCTGACTGATCTGGTACACAATAGTCAAGTGTGACTAATATGCATAGAGAGTAATGGGGGTCACATTTGACCTGTCACTTGATAACATGCAGTTTATTAATTAAGAAGGTAAACGGGGGAGATTTGAAATCACATTTCACAAAAATAACACCACATATCTCACACTATAAAGCAACTATGCAAACAACTGTTGACCCGATGACTGAATAATGTCAGCTGGGTTAGCATACTCGCTGCATGAACACTACTCATTCTGAACACACATATTTCTCCATGCGTCATAAAGTCATGAATACAATCCCTCATGAATCCCCATGTATAAAGACAGGTTACTTAGTGAGCGTTAAAAGGTACTGGTAGGTGATGGCTCCAGTTATTCAAATGTGAGAATTTAATGCAGTGTTTTCATTGCAAATTTGCTTAACAAAATATAGGTCCCCTGTTTTTGCCCTCCTTCCCTCACGGCAGCCTGAGCAGCCGAGCCGACAGTACGTTATTTGTGTTGGTACTGTGAGTACCACCAGGGTTCACACAATTTTGAGGCAATTTTTTTGACCATACATTCTCTGAAACGTGTGTCTGTCATCTTTTTGACCTAAAAAAAAAAGCTGGCTTGTGTCTTGACATGTTTAGGCAGGACGATTTTTTTGCACCCGAAAAGGTTCCGTCGTTTGACGGTGGACGAGAGGGAAGCACTGCCGCTGGCAGCGGGTGTCACACTCGTCACTGGGGGGGCTAACAGCCGGTGATGGGGTTGACAGTTGATTCACACGCAGCAGCAGCAGCCTGGAGCTTAGCTCCTTTAGCGTGGGTGGCTAGCGCTGCCTCTCACAGAGGCCCTGGATCCTGGTCTTTCTCGAGCCACGCCTTATAAGATGCACAAATTTGCATGTCGTCAAAAAGTACACGCTGCAGCTCAGGTCGGAATTACGCCATTCAAATTTAGTTTCACAAATATAGATTTACTTTCAGTTGATCTTAACTGAACTTCATGTGCTTTATTATACAGGTATTTGTGAGGCAAATGTCCACGACTTCTCCAAAACTTTCTGGCTTTATACATCTATTTTTGTCCATGACTTTTCCAGGTTTTTCATGACTGTATATGAACCGTGTACCAAACACATCCCTATCTCACTCCGCATGGAAAAGTAAATGTCAAATTTAAAAGCATTCAGATATCTCCCGCTGCACACCGGGGGAAAGGCAGCGAGCAAATATCATGTTTTCACACTCTTTCACTTTCTCTCACACACACACACACACACACACACACACACACACACTCACACACACACACACACACACACACACACACACACACACACACACACACACACACACACACACACACACCACACACACAAACACACACACACGCACACGCACACGCAATTTCTTATCTGGGTGACAAAAGGCACTGAATGTAAACAAGACGGGGTTTAATTAGTTTCTGCTACGGTGGCTCGCCATGAAAAGGAACATTCATGTGAGCAAATACGACAAGGGCGAAACTTTTCAAACATTTGATAGCAGATATTAACGCTCTTCTGAAAGTGAAAACAGGAGATTGTTTCCATGGATGAGGGGAGAAAATAAAGGCTCATTTGGTTGTTATGAAAGAATGTGGTCACTCCCTTTTTTTTTAATGATTCACTTGATACAGAGTCGGTTCTCTAAAGAAAAATGATTAACTGATTAACTGCACAGAAGAACTTGACAAAGTTAACGATCAATATCAATTCACAGAATTGTTGATAACAAAATATCTTGAACTCAAACACATTTCATAAGCATTAATAGTCCAGAGCTCACCGTGAGGAGCGTATCAAATAGAAGCTATTTAAATGGTGACTAGCAGCTTTTACAAAGGCATCAGAAATTATAATCATTCATAACCAAAACAGACTTTTACTGATGATAATCATGAAAAAGGAGAGAAAAGCTGCTCCTAACACACTCTTAGGTAATGCATAATGGCTGCCCTTCATTCCACTTCACAGACTTTCAGGCTGTTATCACTACACTTGAAACCTGAAACTTCAACAAAAGGTGAGATACAAAAAGAAAGAAAAGGGTTTGAGGCGCTTTGCTATTACAGCCAGCCGGCTTCAGTGGGTCGGGTTTAGACCTCACAATCAAAGTGAAACCAGTCCTCTAGATAATGAGGCAGAGAGTGCCCCCCCCCCCTATGAGTTTCATCACTCGTGGGATTGTTGCGTAGCACCGAGCTATTATCAACGGACGGTTTCAGAGCCACAGGGATCTATTGCTAAAGCCCGACTTCAAAAACAAACAGAAAACTGCTCCAGTCTGCTGTGCTCTAATAAAGGCCGTGTGGCAAATGATGGCATTAAAGCAGAGTACAAGTGTGTGTACGATTATGGAGTTTTTATATAACGCATTAACGTGAACATGCTAAACATCATGCTAAAGTTGTGCAAATATGATGCTAAATTTCTCAATACTCAGCGACTAACAAGAATAACAAGATCAAGTTGTACAAACAAGAATGCTGCCTGTTATACATCAACAGAATTGGTCGGCTGTTATTTCTCAGAAAGTTGCCACTGGCCAGGAGCGACGCGGCACCGTGCACCGTTTTGACCTGAACTTTTAGTTCTATTTATTCCCCATCGCTCGATTTGAAGGCGCCCAAGAGATATGAAGTGACTCTCTCTGAACGATGAGTACCCACTTCAAAGTAAAAGCATTCCTGAGGCCGAGTGATGGAAAGCTTTTACTGTGAAGAAGAAGCAGGAAGTTTACATTAGCAGTACCACATCACAGCTCTGAAACAGCCAGAGGGAAGCAGACCAGCAGTCTGAAATCTGCTAGAAGAGGAACAACCCTCCAAACCACAACACTCTCTGCAGCACTCTACAAATATATGTCACTATCAGGGCAGGCCCCAAAGCCTGGCTCTGTTGATCCATCACAAAACGCAGAGAAAACAAACAGAAGGTTTCTCTCTACGTTACGTTTTGAAATCAACCTGAATTGTCCGGACACAAATCCGCCAGAGACGGCAGACTTAGCTCGAGCTAATTAACAGGACATTAAGCTGGAGAGACACTGCTGTAACGCTGTGGAGCTTTGGGGATATGTCATGCCGTTAGTCACAGCGGGGTTGAGTAAATCATTTCTTCACAACAGAAACTTCCTTGAGCAATATCTAATCAAATATGATAATAAACTATTTATGGCTCAATAGCTTTACAAATATACATTTAAAAGACAGTTGATGCTAAAATAAAGAAGTGAAATTAAAAACCAATCTGACCATTAAGAATAATTAAAAATGAGAGAATTAGTTGCCTGCTTTGTTTGTTTTTTAAATACCTTTCTCTTTTAAGATGTGGGGCACCATCATGACATACAGACTAGGTAAATAGCAAAGAAAGACAAGTAAAAGCATTGTACAAGAACACACTTTTTATCTGATCAATAATCCATCAATCAAAGTAATAGTCAACAGATTGATCGATTATCAGAATAGTCGTTAGTTGCAGCCCTAGTAGTCTCATATTTACGGTAATGATATCAATGTTCTTATCTAACGCCCCCGGCTGCTACTCTGTCCAGCTGTCAGAGCTACCATGGAGCCCACACTGTCACTAACTGCACTCTCTGAATAAATATGATCTCATTCTTTGTGAAAAAACGACTTCAAAAAGAAGCACACAGAAGGCTTCACAATATGCGTTTCCAGAATAGATCCATGATGATCGCACTCTCTGCTCAGAAGGTACAAGGAGCAACAGTCCCGCCGTGAACAGGCTGTGTGAAAGGGGCTCATGACTCGCTCCAGATCCTCGAAACCAGCCTGAAAAAATGAAGAAAATCGGAAACGATTGCGCGAGAGTCAATGGAGCACCGCTGGATGGTTGTCGTACTCTGGTCTGAGCTGGCCGACACTACGCTGATTGGCCAGTCTGTGTTAGAGGGGCGGGACCTAGCGAAGGGTCAGTTAATGCTATGTCAATCTGTACCAGCTTGTGGAGTCAGTAACAGTCAGCCAACACACCTCTAAAAGTAGTGCAGGTGGTGTGGGGTGCTTTCTAGTGTATTCAGAGGTTTGAGCGAAGAAATGGCTGCAGGCTGTCCATCTGTTCCCTGTTACACTGAAAAGCTGTCTGGTTAAGGCCCGACGACAGGAATCGCTGCTGTTAGCTTGCACTCCAACATGGAAAACATTAGCAGTGTTATTCATGGTTGTGTTCTTCACAGTTTACTGGACACTCATGGTTCCTTGAATGCAGACGTAGACATTCCTATCCGTATGCTTTAGACGCAATTTTCTGTCTTAATAGAAAGTGAAAACCAATAAAACTGTTGCAGAACACACAGGAAGTGACTCAGACAGGAAGGATAATAAATCACAGGCCGGCCTGCAGTCAGATATGGATAACTCCATGAATTAACATTAGCATTTTTTGGACGAGTGGAAGGCAAATATTTGGACGCGATGATTGTGAGATGTTTCTAACTGAGACGAAATTTGGGATCAAAGAAATGACAAATGACTCATCAAGCCAAACGTAGATAAGAAAATGCTGAATTTACTTTAAGGAGTCATTATCAATACTGTTATTATTTTCCTGCAGTCAAAGCGGAAAAAAACCTCAACAGATACCCGCTGACTACTGGGAAGCATTGAACTTTCCCACCAAACGTCCCTCCTTGTCATCGTGACTTTCACTTCTTCAATCGCAATCTTCCTCTTTTTCAATTCCCATTCAGCCTCAGCCTACAGCAGCGAAACCTCGACTAGGGAGGACATGAAATATGTCCAGACTTATGCAACACCTTATAGTTTCCCCCGAGCTCTCCATCAACACAAGGGTAACCCGAGCCGCCACTGACAGTCTGAATCGTTGGTATTAACTGCTGCTGATGAATGGGTTTGGGATCATGTCTGTGCTGCCTGCCACACATTCTGTCTGCTGCTGCTACGCCTCCTCGTGAATACACTCCTCGTAGCTTTTGTAACTGGAGCACACGGTCAATTCATGCGTTAGTTTCTCCAAATGAACGGGTGAGTTCACATCAACACTGGTGTGTTTTTTTGGTCATTAAACATTTTTGGGGCTTAGGGAAACTATTTCACCAAAAGGTCCATTAGAAGCTCTTCAGGAGCTTTTGATTATATCTCATGATCTTCCAAAGCAAATTAAGTTTGCCCAATTGTCATAGAACTGTGGATTTTCAATTTTTGATTATTAAATCAAATCCAGTCCAAATCCAGTCCAAATCCAGTCCAAATCCAGTCCAAGGCTGACTTTTTTTTTTAACAGCTGTATTAAAAGGGATAGTTTGGATGTTTGGAAGTGGGCACATTTGGAGCACGTGGCTAGTTCTTACACATTGCGCCTTTAAGCAGAGGACATGGCTACCTAAAAATGCTCAAAGTGAACCGTTATTATTGGTCTTTGTAGTGAGATTGTTTTACCAACTGCTGTTTGCGAACATCAAGAATGAACTTTCAATCTCAATATTTTGGACTTTATGACCAGGCACAGTCAGACACAGCTCACGCAACATGCAAATCATGTCCCACATGCCAGTCACAGAATCCAGCTATAACATGCTCCAACATTTGCATGCCATACAGTCTGCTGTTGTTGCTCCAATGAGTGACACATTAACCCACCCTGCACAACAAATGCACCAGCGATGGCGGCGCACACAATCTCCTACCCTCTCACATGAAAAGATTCCAAAAATAATACGCACGTTCGTTGTCAACACTCGATGATGGCCTCTGAGCGAGGCTCTCAGCGTTACCGGGGTTTTGCACCTGGCTTCACCAGAGGGGTATTCAGTTAGTGGCAATCTGCAACCACACTGCTAGATGCCACCAATTCCTACACACTGCCCCAAATCGTCAAATGTAGCAATGACAAAAACAATCTTTAGTTGCAGTCCTAATCTGGTAGCCTATTAGATACGGGTTTACAATTCAATTGGTACATTTTGTTGCACAGGAATCAATGTTTCAGACTTCCCCATGTTAGTGACACACTGACACAAAAGTCAAATGCAACGATTTCAAAGTTCTTGTTCAGCAAGCGTGGTCTCAAATTTGGTATGCTTTTGGGATCAGATCTAAGAGATCTTGATCTTTTGAAGGTGACACTTGAAAGTGAAAAGCAACCATTATATCAGCGCGTTAGCAGATACACAGGACCTTTAAAGCCCCTTTCCGTGAAGATTGTGTGCAGGCTATCGCTTGAAAGCTTGTTAATTAATCTTCCCTACAAAGCAAGGAGCGGTTGGAGTTCTGATTTTACAAACGTAAGTCTTGTTTGAACTTCACCTTTTATAAACTGGAGATAAAACCGGTTGTATCTAACATATTTTTACAAATGAGATTGCAAATCAAGTCCTTGGTCTGAAGCCTTAGTGTTTAAACCGACTCGCACGGAACATGCATTTTTGAGTGCTGGGGGGATTACAACTGCCTCCGGTTTGTTTGAAGTGGTCGTAAACAGCAGCAACCCGTTTAGATCACCTCAGATGACCTCAAAAACAAGCCGACCCTCAGTGTAATATCCTGCGAGAGGAAAATCAGGTGCACATTCTTAACCCTTTACGAAACCACAAAGAGCCTCAAAGCTCCCGAGTTTGGCTTCTTCGTGGATACAGCATGCCACATGAGACAGTTGATGGGATTTGTCCCAGGCAAGCCCGGTGCTTCCGACAAGCACGGCGGTTTGTGTTGTTATACTGATAAGCCTGCAGACCTCCCAAAAAAAAAACTGTCAAAAGCAATATGGCACGAAGCATGGAAGCCCCACAGCTGCAGACATGTGACATAGCCATTTTAACAACGTTCCCTCTGGGGATGAATAAAGTAGACATCTATCTATCCATCTAGCCTACAGCCAAAGTGGCTGACTGAGTGAGGGTGGGCTTTCTTTTTCGTTGATGCATCAGGCCATTAATGTCGTAAACGTTACATGTCCGTATCTGATGTTAAAGTTAAAAGTTAAGCTTCTTCTGATTCTTTCACTACTCAGAAAACAATCAGTATATTGGCAGTGCAAACACACTCAAACTGCACAATAATTTTTTTCAAATATCACACCCAGCCCTAGAGAGAGGAACACTGATTAAACACGCCAACACATCTATGAACAGACTTCCCCAGAGTCACTGACACAAACATCCAATTCAAAGAGTCCTCGATGACGTCTCAGAACCTGCGCAGATCTGTATCAGACGTGTCAATGTGAACCAGTGGTTTGCTTTATGGCTGTGGGAATACGTGTTTGCCATGGTTTGTACCATTCACAGGATTAAACACACATTATTGTTTGCGTGGGTAGAAAAGACACTCTGCGTGACCCCGGTCACTTTAAGAGAGCGTCATCCTCCAGCTCTCTGAGGAAAAGTGGTGAAAGAAATATGTCCATAATATTCCCATTGGGATTTAACATGTCTGTGTGTGGTACTAACTCATCCTAATACCTTACTACGGTATTTCTCATCTCCTATAGTACTCATGATACTTACTGATAGGGTGTCTGTGGTGACTAACCGTGATATTCATCTGTTTTTGTCTACAATATGTGTATAAAGTGACTATTATACTTCATGTGATTTTATCACCATGCAGAAATATTCCCAAATGAGACAGCAGTGTGTGTTTAATATGCCATCATTAGATACATACTTTGTAGTATTGTTATCTCTAGTGTACTATCACTGTATTATTCCTAGAGGGACGTAGCTACTGTATACTGACTCTGAGATAAGTTCACCCACCTTATCGTGTCGAAGGTGTACACTAAATACTACAACACCATTCATATTTAGCTATATAATCTTACAGTTTCCTACAGGAGTACTTGTCCTCGAGGACAGCACAGTGTCCTGCCTCTCTATACAGAAAACGACACGTAATTCGGCATTAATTGGGAGCTTGTCAACACAGTAAAGGCTATTAAGAGGGTTATATACACTTAGCTATGACTGCTGGTGTACTTCTAAATGGCTACCCGGAAAAGAAAAGAAAAGCATGGCATAACATTGCTCAACCTTGCCAGGTAGTACACACGCATACATACACACGGCCAATGGAGTTACAGTATCTTGTAACATACACGCCACTCGTGGGAAAACCAGGGGAGCGGACCACAGCGAGTGACGGGAAAACGTACTCACCCAGAAAGGGAGCTCTGGTCCGCACAGCCGCTCCATCTCTTGTCAGTCGGCGGGAGACCGGGAGAACCGACGGAGAGCTATTTAAACCTCGCTACCGGTCGAGCCCTTTCTCGCCGACCAGCTTTCCCCTGTTCCTTCGCGGTAAAAAAAAAAAAAAAAACGCTCGCTGACTGTCACATGCCACACAGATCGGTACGGGACGTGTTGCGGAGGCGCTTTGGTTTCTGTAGACAGCGTGGACCGACCTGCGCCGAGAAACGCTCCGCAACTTCCGCTCTGCTGAGAGACGGAAAAGAAAAGTAGACTCGGAGTCAGCTGAGAATCAGTTGAATGGGAGGTTGTCGTGATGGCAGGGTGTCAGCTTGCTTGGCTCCGCCCCCCTCTCTCACTCTCACTCTCTCACTTTCTCTCTCTCTCAATTTCTCTCTCTCTCTCTCTCTCCCCCTCTCTGTCTCTCTCTCTCTCTCCCCTCTCTCGCTCCCCTCTCTGTCTCTCTCTCTCTCTCTCTCTCTCCCCTCTCTCGCTCCCCTCTCTGTCTCTCTCTCTCCCCCTCTCTGTCTCTCTCTCTCTCTCTCTCTCCCCTCTCTCGCTCCCCTCTCTGTCTCTCTCTCTCTCTCTCTCTCTCCCCTCTCTCGCTCCCCTCTCTGGCTCTCTCTCTCCCCCTCTCTCTGTCTCTCTCGCTCTCTCTATCTCTCCCCCTCTCTGTTTCTCTCTCTGTCTCTCCCCTCTCTGTCTCTCTCTCTTTCCCCTTTCCCCTTTCTCTGTCTCTCTCTCCCCCTCTCTGTCTCTCTCTCTCCCCCTCTCTGTCTCTCTCTCTCTCTCTCCCCCCTCTCTCTCCCCCCTTTCTGTCTCTCCCCTCTCTGTCTCTCTCTCTCCCCCTCTCTGTCTCTCTCTCTCCCCTCTCTCTCTCCCCCCTTTCTGTCTCTCCCCTCTCTGTCTCTCTCTCTCTCCCCTCTCTCTCTCTCTCTCTCTCCTCTCTCTCTCTCTGTCTCTCTCTCTCCCCCTCTATATTGATAGAGAAAAGATGTGCAAGGGTGTGTAACTGTAAGAAATGGTCCTGGGGATGTAAGTGTCTGAGTCAGAGGGCTTTATTGATGAACCCAACTGCAGACAGGAAGACACTGTTCATGTGGCGTGAGGTCTTGGTCCTGATGGACTGCAGCCTCCCGCCTGAGGGAGAGGGGCTCAAATAGTTTGTGTGGTGAGAGGGGTCGGCTACAATCTTTGTTCACCGCCTCAGGGGTCCTGGAGGCGAACAAGTCGTGGAGGGACGGCAGATTGCAGTCAATCACCCTCTCAGCAGAGCGAATGATAACAGACGGCGATGGAGGATCAGAGGATGGACGCAATGATGGCTGTGTAGAGGTGCACCATCATTGTCCTCTTCAGCTTCCTCAGCAAGTGCATCTGCTGCTGAGCCTTCTTGGTGATGGAGCTGATGTTCAGCTCCCACTTGAGGTCCTGGGTTATGGTGGAGCCCAGGAAGCGGAAGGACTCCACAGCGTCGACGGGGGAGTCACACAGGGTGATGGGGGCAGGAAATCCACAACCATCTCCACTGTCTTTAGAGCGTTGAACTCTAGGTTGTTCAGACCGCACCAGTTCACCAGATGGTCAATCTCCCACCTGTAGGCGGACTACGGTCATCCGCCAACTTCAGGAGCGTGACGGACTGGTGTGTGTGTGGGGGGGGGGCTTTGGGCTTGTAGTGGGTGATCTGTCTGAGTGATAGAGTCACTTGCTGAGAGCTGGTGTTGCAGTTTCTCAGAGTGCTGTCGTTTAGCACCTTGCTGAACCTGTATTTTGACTCTTTAACATAAATGCCTGTTCCTTGTGCAACCATAGCTGTCTGACATGTTGACAGTTCAGCTGCGAACTAGGGTTTGTCGTTGTAACTCACCCTGGTGCATGGTGCTCATCCAGACTGTTGGTAGCAGTCCTGAAAACATCCCAGTCTGTACAGTCCAAGCACGACGGGTGTGCTCTCTCTCTCTCTCTCTCTCTCTCTCTCTCTCTCTCTCTCTCTCTCTCTCTCACACAGACACACACACAACATGACACACATGACTCAACAAATTGAAATCTGTTGTTTTTGCTGAGTCATGCCATCACGGTTTTATAAAGTGAGGAATATAATTACAGGCAGACTAGAGCCGGCCCAGAGTGACATTTTGGTGGTCCTCACAATTCATGAAGGACCAGCAGTCAGGAGCAGAGGGTCGGGGTGAAGTGAGTTATAAATGTACGAGGTTTGGGGTTATGTCAGGTCCTCACAATGATACGTCTATGTGTGTGAGAAGTGACAGCAACAGGTCCTCAGCCCCACCCATTGAGTGTCTGTCTGCACCTTCATACGTCCATATAGCTGAATAGGCTACGAATCATATGTATGAACAAACCCCTCAGTGGCATCCTTCAGAGTATACTGTAGATGGGAATGAAACTAGAAAGTTTGCTGTTTGTTAGTGCTCCTGAAGTGGAGATTGAGAAAACAATCATTTGGAGAAAACAGCCTTTATGGATATGTATTGTAAAATGACATACATTTTGAAGACACGACAGGTGAATCGGTGAAACTTCCCCGGTTGATTACTTACATCCTCCAGGCGCGGACCCCTCAGGAACCTATGCCAGGATCCTGTGTGGTGGCAAATATTCCTATACCCGCTTTGCGTGAGTCTTTTAATGCTGAAATACATAATACCAAAAACCAGGTTGTCTTTTAAGTATTTATTCTCTGTGCAGAGAAGGTTCAATCATCACAACAGAATGCGTACAGTCTCAGTGAGGAAGAACCAAGAAAAGAGTGAACAAGCTTTCTTTATACAGAACGAGCAAAGGTGGGGGGGGCCGATGGCCAATGTTACAGACATTTCAGTCTCAGACTGATAGGAACAACAATGAACAACAAACGGTCAGCAACCAAAACAAGTGTGGGACGGCCTTGGTGCTGGAACATTGTCATACAACACAGTTAAAGTTATCTTTGCTGGGCATCTGGGCATGTACGCTAACACACTGAAGTTCAACTGGAGTTCAGAGCAAAATGACTTATGCATGAATACAATATACTGAGTAGAAATATATACTAAGTAAGTAGAAATATATACCACGTAAAAAATTACCATTACACCTGTTTGTGGACCTCAGCTGTGCCGTTAAACGGCTTCAATCCGGCTCTGCTGCAGGACAATCTCTCCCCAGCAGTGGATCGCTTGCTTCCTGCCTGACAGGAAGCTGCACGTGAAGGAAACGCGTCTCTAACTCCCGGACCATCAGCACCGGTTCCCCCTCAAGGCCGCGGAAATGGTTTTGGGTTTTAGGAAGAAAGTATCTTTCAGTGAAAACAAAACCGTGGCGACAGAAAGCATCTTCAAAGCACTCACAGCATGTGTCTTGTCGCCTCTCATAACAGAACAGATGCAGGTCTCAGTTTGCTTGCCCCGTGTCTACCAGCTCCTCCTAATTTGTTAGGAAGGGTGAAATGCAAAGGGACCGACGTCTCCACAGGGATCGATAACTAAAAACGTATTAGAACCTTGATTCACAGTAGTCATCTCACCCTTTGTCCGTGTCAGGGATCGCAGAGAGCGGTCAGAGATAACTGTGATTGAGTGACACCTCTGGGATCAGGGTGGGATATCCCACATTTAAAGATGTAAGTGTGAAACAGCTGACAGCCCAGCGCTGATGAAGCTGTGTAAGCGCGGGGAGAAAGGTGTCAGAATGCAGCAGCCTGGAGCAGACGTTCTCATTTTACGGCTTAATGGTGCTCTTAAATATGTTTCTGAACATATATCTGAGGCGAGAAATAATTGATTTATATTTGATCAAGCGCCGCCTAGTTTGACAGTTTGATTAGAGTTCACGAGCAGGGATTTAAAACGCTGCTTTAGTCGCCTCTGATTGGTTGTTTTCCTTGGGCCTCGTGGAATCTTGCAAATGCTAGAATGAGGCAGAGAAACCAGATTAAATGTCACATGTACTACTGTCAGGATATAGTGACAGTTTGAGCAAATGTGACAAAAAAAAGTTAATTTCCTAAAAAGTTACCAACTGCTGCTTTAACAGTTAGTGTGAAACAGGCAATAATGAGACATACTTTACAGTTACACCGCCGGGTCAGATCACAATATGATGCACTCTTCTCTTGCCTGGGAAACTCCCAAAAATGTTTTTAAACTCAAATGCCTGCAGTTTGACATTTCCTAAAAAACATTACAGAGGACACACTGAGAGCTACGAGACGAGACTGAGCTTTGAAGTTCTCAGTAATCTTTTGAGTTTGTGGTGGTGGTTTATCTGATTAATCAGATACAAGCGTAATATACCAAGGCCTGTTCTGCACGCAAGTAAATTTCAGGCCAAACCATAGAGGAAAGACAGAGTTAAGAATTACACAGTGCATTGCTTTGTATTTGGTTTGTGATGCAAAATAGCTGATTTGTCCAACGTTGGTGGAGAGAGGGAACTTTATGTTTAGGAAAGACATTCGACTTTAAGTTATATTGTAGGTGTCACTCCTTCTCGTCCAACAAGGGGAATCTGATTACGGGACGTTAAATCCCCTCTGTCCTTGATGTTCCAAGAAGAGCCGCCCTTGGCACACAGGCAGATGCTACTCCGATTAGTTGGATCTCCTTTCCAATGCCAACATAGCCAGCCGGTGGTGGGACCTGCCCGGGGTGAACTCACCGCGAGGGAAGCCCTGTGTTGTATTTATCCATTGTCACAGTTCGTCGGGTATCAGCGGTGTCAAGTTATGCAAGAAGGGCCCAGGACCTTTCATCTCTCCATGCATGCCTGGAGGGATTTCCCCTCTGTGCCCCACTGGCTGATGTTTGAATTGTACAGGTGACCTATAAAGCTATAGGTTACAATAAAACAAAATGAATGTTCGAAAGTTGGGCATTATAGGTCAGTAAAGCCCTGGGAAGTCTTGATGATGATTTCATAGAGAACACGGCCTTTGAAAAATGTGACAAAATGAATAAAAAAATTCACAGTTGAACCTTTGATTGAATTGCTCCTGTAAACAATGTCCACACCTCCTGTAAACTGTTCAGTGGGTCACCAGGAGGTTCAGCTGTTTGCAGGGCTCACCATCTAGTGGTCAACTGGTGGCACACACAGCCTCAGGATCAGGACCAGCTTGGAGCAGCAGTAGAAGCAGGGGGAGGTTGCATCAATATTAGGAGAAGTATTAGCATCATATTTAGTATTAATATTGGCACAATGGTCTATTTTAGTATTAGCAGCCTCATGTTAGCATTAGTGTCATTATATTCTGTATCAGTGTTAGCATCAGTAATCCTGGTAAGAGTGGATGTTAGGATCAATAAGATTGGCATTACCTTCTTACCTATAATAAGTACTTAACTCCTTTACTTAAGTTGATTAAAGTGGCAACACTGTGATGAAGTGTCCTCCACTGAAATCCAAAGTCCTGTGGACAAACTTGAACTTAAAGAGACAATACACCAATTTCATACATCGAATTCACTTTATAGGCTACTTGCCTGTGAAAGACGTTGTGCCGTGTCTTCTGTGGCTCTGAGGAAGCTCGGTGAAGGCAAAATAATAACCCCTGATGATGTCATCAGGGTCAATCCTGAACACCAGCTCGGTTCAGGCTTGGAGACTAATTACATAGCTTGCATAAACCAATACGACCTGTGAAATTCTATAAGAAGTAATTTATATAGATGGGGTCCAGGTTTAACTGTAAAGTTGTTTCTATTTATATTAATCATATATTTGTATGCCTGGGTAAATACCCAGTTGTGATTGGCTGCAGGGTGTCCTTTAATTCCCGATAAAGGACACCGTTTCAGTGGAACTGCCTGTTTATTGTTCTAAATGAATGCGCTGGTTACATTAATATATATAATTAAATTGAATATACATTTTTTCATTATCTTACTTACAAAAATCTGTGTAGTCTATCAGTGCATGGCATGGATGGATAGCTAGCCTGTTTTGTTGTTAAACAAAACTGTCAAATTAAATCCAGCCCACTATTTGTCATCCGTACACAATGTTATATTGATAGTGATGGTGTTAGTGAGGTTGTGGAAGAGCTGTAATGTAATGGCCATGAACTATAAGTAGTAAAGAAACCTATTGCTATTTATACTCACTGTGAGGTGAGACATGTGATAACATAAATCAGGCTTATACTAGAACAGTAAGCTCGTTACTTTTAGGCTATAAGTTCAGATCTGTGCACAGCCAGAAGATGGAGTCATGAACGCAGCAGCGGTTGGTCCTTTGGTTCACTCGGTTCATGGTGGGCAGGAGGACCGTTTCTCTGCTCTACAAATCCAAGAGTTTTCCTCACTGCCAAAATATTAGCCAACTGGCTTTAGAATGAAGAGAAAAAAACACAGCCTGAAGCTCATTCTCCTGTGAGGATTTTATTTTGAAAGTTTTAGCATGGGTGGGCGGGTGTGTGCGCGCGCTTGGCATCTCCAAGCAGCTGCGCCGTCGACGCACATCTGGAGAGCGGGTTCGGTCTGAGTTTGAACCCAAACTGCCTCCTTCAGCTGCGCGCGGAGTGATTAATAATAATAATTATAATCTGACGTGTCAGCGTCACAGAAACAGTAAAGCCGCACCCTCGGGCTCACGCGCCGCCGTCTCACCGAACAGCAGCTCCAACAGCTGGATGAGGGCTGAAACATCTGCGGCGCCTGTGCGTAAAATGAAGTGACTGTGACGTCTGTCCTGGATGAACCCCCCCCTGGAATGACGCGAAGCGACCCGCGCGCATCGCAGACGACGGGACGCGATGATGGTAACCGCTTGTCCTCGCGAGTGAAATTATCTGGAAGAGTTTAAGTCGAGCAGGAGCACCCGAGTCCGTCAGACGGGAATGAATCAGACGAAGTTTTCCTCCGAGGAGTTGCGTTCTCTCCCACCGAGACCACCGGTTTTACCCGCAGCCTCGCCACAGAGACGGTTTGTCAAGTTGGGAAGGAAGACAAGTGATGGATCCCAGCAGTGAGTGTGAACCACGGCGGCTTTTCCTCTTTGTACAAATTAACTGTGAGAGAGTCATGATGTTAGAGTCTTGTTTGTCACTTTTTGTTGTTTCTCTTCTTGTGCTCATGAAAAGTAATTGGGAAACCCCATACAGTCTCTCTTCTATTTTTTTAAGGTACCTCAGAAGGAGAAGTGCTTTCATTGGTTAAAGGGGAGACTGGAGAATGATTTGATGGAATAAAGACAAAATGAAACACTAAACTCATAAAAACTGAACGCTGGTTTCTCCAGGTTTAAACTAAGCGCTGAACTCCTCATCAACCTTAAAGCTGTTTTATGTATCAAAATCACCAAACCACAGTCTGCTCATGTGCCATCATGTTCCATCACTGCGCCTTCTGTCTGTTCTGTAGCAACCAGCTTCATTAATATCATTAGTCACAAACCTTAAATCTTTTATACCCAAAGAGTGGTGAAAGTGCAGAGAACCTTTGAACCGCGGCGATAAGAAGCTTACGAGCTTGGTGAGAAGTAAAACAACACTTCATTATTTCATTAATGTGCTGAGAGCAGAGAGCTGAGGGAGGCATGGTGAAGGGGACTGGACGGCATTGTGCTCAAAGACAGACATGTATGTATGTATGCGCTGCATTGTAGCGAGATTATAGGACCTCTGTGATGCAGGTTGTGATCACGTTGTGTTGCAGAATGTTTTGTGCACATTTTCTGCTACTCGTGCTTCGTGCTACGTTTATCATACTTACACCTTTTGTTCAACAAGATTCACAAATGAACACAACTTTTATGATTTTTGAAGCGCAAATTCAATCGGCAAAAGTAAAAAAGCTAACGTTATGGCTACGAAGGAACCACAACACGGTCACGTGACTTCACATCACCACCTTGAAGCTAAAGGCCGACCAGTCGTGTTTAGCTACTTTTTAGCGATCGCCTTTTTTTAAGACGCGTAAAAGCTTCAAAATTCACGTGAGGGGGTATGTCCTGACACATTTTATAAATCGTCAAACAAAACGTGAAAATCTCTTGAGCTTGTGTTAACCACAGACCTTACTTCAGACATCTAACCAAAAGCCCAATAAAGAAAAACAGTTGAGGGAACCAGAAGTGCAAAAATGCTGACTCATTTTGGGGTTTTAGGACTAATTCCTGCAGCACCCTACAGGGAATCTTCCTTCCTCTCTTACTGCCCTTCCACAGCCAGTCAAAGTCAGAGGTACAGTACAAATCAGCTGGAAGGGATTCAGCGTCTTGATCACAGACCTCTCCTCTTTTCATCAGATCAGCTTTATCCGCTGGCAGTTCATCCACCAGCAGGTCAGCGGAGGCCGTGCCCGTCAGACAGCCCGCTAGGAGCCGCATCCGTTGCCAAACTAACCGCCTCTCGGGCGTCTTTCATCGCGGCCCCGACTCCAATTCGGGCTCTATGGCGCTGACGGCGGGAATCAGGGCCTCGCTGTCCATCCAAGCCAGGAAGGGAAGCAGTAAGTCACCACGACTTCACACTTCTCCCTGCATGTTTATCCAGGGATTTTTGTTGTGATGATATATAGAGCCAGCGGTTTTACAGATAAAGGCTGATGATGTCATCAGGGTTATTCCAGCTCGGCTGAGTAGAAAATTGAGCGGGTATGTGGACTTTGACGAGGGCGTTTAACTGGCACGAAGGGTCTAACAAAAAAATGCAATCGATTGCATTATGGGAAACGTAGGATTCAGCATTGTTTGGAGCTTGAACCATTCTCGAAAACTAAAAGCTAGCAACCGCTTTGATCTTGAGTAACTACGTAACTGAGTACCTAACTTTAAGAAAGTGCAATCCTAAATTGCTGAGAGGGGCTTTTAATTGGGGTAAATAAACGAAACCATCATGGAGACAAGTGGCAGTCATTGTCACTGTTTTTCATATGGTGTTGAGGGAAAAGGGAGACTTAAATCACTGAAATTGAGACCATAGTCTAAACAAAGAATACATACAAATGTCAATATTCATACTTAAAGTGCTAGATTTTGTGATGTGAATTTGAATGACATTGCTGCCTACGAGAAATGGAGGAACCAGCTCAACTGACACATATCATTTCCTGCTCGTATAGATCAAAGGTATGTTTACTCATAGTGCGTATGTTATGATTGTGTCTATGATAAATGGCAAATCTGCCATCAATAATAAGGAACCACAACTGAGACCCACCATCAAAACTTCCTCCCTTTGTTGTCACGTCTCGTTGGCAGTGATCCCCGCAGATGCTTTGAGAGCGGACGACCCGTCCGAGCTGTCCAATCAGATAACGGCTCCAGGGATCCTGAAGATCTTTGGAAACGAGATCTGCGAGGGTGCTCACTATAAGAGCGTCCTGGCCACCACGCACTCCAGTGCCAAAGAGCTCGTCAAAGAGGCCCTCGAACGGTGAGACCATGTGTCATCTGTGCACGTGTGTGTGTGTGTGTGCGTCTGCCCACCATATGTGTCTGCTTTCGAATGTGGGTCCGTGTGTGAGTTATATTAAGTCCATCCACGCGCTTCCTCTGCTGCAGTATACCTCTGCGCTACGTCATTTGTATATAAAAAGCAGTCAGAACGGTCCTCCATGCACAAAACGTTGGCGGTTGATGAAAGGAGGGCATGTTCATGCTGTTGTGATTAGTATATTTCAGATGAAAGTTGACCTAACCCGCTGTTCTGTTTGTTATAATTGCAGTGCAGTGCACACAGCGTGTGCGTGTGTGTGTGCCAAATAGTTTATTTAGTAGTTCTGAAAGGGTCTTGAACAAACCACAGATTTGTGTGAGAGACAGCCAGTGTCGGGCCAGGGCTTTTGAGAGAGTGAATGTCTGTCAGCCTCTGCTTACCTTTCAGCCAAAAACATAATGGAATGATTAATACGAGAGGTATTCAGCCTGTAGAGGAAAGATTAAATCAGTTTTTCCTTTCCCTCCGTGAGAATTTTACAGTGACATTTAGCTCTATCGTTGCTTGATTTCTTATTCAGTAATGGGTTAGCAAATACATTAAGCACACTGCCAAGACTACGACTTTTGATAAGCCAATTTCTGTGCTGTATGCAGGTCCAATGGATGATCCACGGTTAGGATATGATAAGGATTAGTTCAGGGAAACGGCTAATAACCCTTTATCAGTCAGCATATTTGTACATTGAAGTATTTAAAATTAGAGTTGCTCTAATTGATGCTTTTAGATTGATAATGGTTCAAATGTCTGTTGTGAAAGGAGTCGCTTGTAGTGACGAACCCACAGATTACCACCCGACTCTAGTGGAGTACATAGCTGCTAAAGAGCCAGACATATCCTGTCAGGAGTTGGTTAGGACCAAGCTAGAGGTAAAAGTAAAGTGAACATTTGTGTGGTGCATGTCTGCTTGATGTGTAAAAAAAAAAGGCAATTGTTTGCTAATACTTTCAGCGGATCAACTTTGTGGTAATATGTCAATGTTGTGTGTCCAGCTTGTTGCGTTGCCCCCTAGTGACCAAAAAAAAGACTAATGCAGGTTTAGAGCAAATTTGTGTGACTTTTACTGAACTGCGGCCACCAGTGACAATTACAGGATGAAGCTCAATGCTAGCATGTAACACGAGTGGAGAAGAGTCATGAACTCACAAGTCACACAGCAACATTAGCTAACATTAGCTACTGGTCATACCAGACCAACCAAGACTGTGTTGACTACGTGTATTGAATTGAGCAAGGGTGCATTTTACATATTTTTTGCTTTTAGAATTACAGTCTTTCTTTGTGGCCCCCATGTGTTGAATTGTTATGTACTCATAGCTGCTTCAAAAATAATGAATAATTTGGGAATACTTGTGCAGTACCCGTATGTGTATGTGGTAAAATTAGAAAAGACTGCTGAAGATTGGTTCAGTCTATGATGCTTTCAAGTCCATCATCACTGGGTTGGACACTTTGGGGGTACGAATGAGATGCTGCGAGCACCAAATCTTAGGTATAGACATTGTTTTCAAATGCGCTTTACAATGCAAGAAACCAGTTTCCAAAAGCACTCTTGGATTGCTAAATTCATTTTCTTGCGTTCCTTTTGTCATCCTGACAGTGGCGGCTGGTCCATAGAGGGCGCTAGGGCGCCGCCCCCCCTAGAGCTACAAAAAATAAAAATAAAAATAAAAATAAAAATAAAATTAAAATTAAAATTAAAATTAAAATTAAAATTAAAATTAAAATTAAAATTAAAATTAAAATTAAAATTAAAATTAAAATTAAAATTAAAATTAAAATTAAAATTAAAATTAAAATTAAAATTAAAATTAAAATTAAAATTAAAATTAAAATTAAAATTAAAATTAAAATTAAAATTAAAATTAAAATTAAAATTAAAATTAAAATTAAAATTAAAATTAAAATTAAAATTAAAATTAAAATTAAAATTAAAATTAAAATTAAAATTAAAATTAAAATTAAAATTAAAATTAAAATTAAAATTAAAATTAAAATTAAAATTAAAATTAAAATTAAAATTAAAATTAAAATTAAAATTAAAATTAAAATTAAAATTAAAATTAAAATTAAAATTAAAATTAAAATTAAAATTAAAATTAAAATTAAAATTAAAATTAAAATTAAAATTAAAATTAAAATTAAAATTAAAATTAAAATTAAAATTAAAATTAAAATTAAAATTAAAATTAAAATTAAAATTAAAATTAAAATTAAAATTAAAATTAAAATTAAAATTAAAATTAAAATTAAAATTAAAATTAAAATTAAAATTAAAATTAAAATTAAAATTAAAATTAAAATTAAAATTAAAATTAAAATTAAAATTAAAATTAAAATAAACTATACAAATTGTCAATATTTGTGTTTTTGAAACATGGAATCACCCAGTAATATGTGTAAAATATGATATCTGCGGTAAATATATGCTTTTCCTGCACGTCCTCTCTGCCTGTCTGCTCTTCCTCTCTGTGTGTGCACGTCTCAGCTGGCTGGGGCGCTGGAAAAACTGCCCCAAAGAGGCGGGTCTATAAAGCAGTTTAGCCAATGCTGAGTAAAGATATAAATGAGTGACATACAATTCAGCCAATCAGCGTCCTCAAATAGATTCAGCTTGGGGCAGTTTTTTTCCTGCCCCAAGCTGCGCGTTCTCGTCAGGAGAAGTCTCTACAGGAGAGCGCCAGTGTGAGCACTACTCCTCCAAGACCCGTTTGAGAGGAGAACTGAGAGGAGAAACTACTGAAAGAGCTGATCCCAGATCAGCCTGACCTCACAATCAGACAGCAGACTAGCAGGAAAGAGAAGCAGTACATGAAGCTTCTCTACTAGCTGTACACCAGACAGGTTTGACTAGCTGGATGACGTCATGATAATAACTTATTTATCTTTTTAAAACAACGGGGACAGAACCAGCATGGACAGTTAGGGAGTGAGGGACATGAAGCACCTGTCTGAGAAATGGATATATAGTTATATATATATATATATATATTATTATATATATATATATATATGTGTGTGTGTGTGTGTTTTATATTATAGTGAATATTATTATATGACATATATATTATTATATTATACAGAATATTATATGATATATATATTATTATATTATACAGAATATTATATGATATATATATTATTATATTATACAGAATATTATATGATATATATATATATTATTATATTATACAGAATATTATTATATGTTAAATATATTATATTATACTGAATTCCCTGTGAGGGTGACTAAAATAAGATGTCCTGACGTGTTTGTGAAAGTGTTATTTACTGCTTTTTTTCGTGTTGGAATAAATGTTAAATATTTAACTGCAAAGTAGTAATGCGCGTTTGATACCTTAATTTGTTTGCATTAAATCATTCTGGGATGTTTGCTGAAATTGATTGGATGTGGCACAGCCCTACCAAGAACATTTTCCACCAGCCGCCACTGCATCCTGATGATAATATCTGTCTTGACATCTAGGTATGGCCTGGGCAAGGAGGAGGCAAAGTCCTATGTTCTGTGCGACACCATTGGCTCCACCGGAGAACATCGGTGGAGGACGGAGGGGTTCCGCGTCGTGAGCGACAACGAGAGGCCCCTCATCCTGCAGTCGCTATGGAAACCCAGAGAAGGCCTCGCGCGGCGGTTCGAAATCCAGAGGAGGAGCTCGATAGAGGAGAAGACATCCAAAGACAAAGACACCGTCACTGCCGGTACAGTGTCAGAACCCGCATCCTCATTCAGGGTGTCGGCATGTCCCGGAATAACAGCTTGTGCCATTAAATGAAGTATTGTCAGTGTTAAATCCAGTTTTAGAGTTCTCACAGTAAAAATGTGGTTTGTTGGCACGTTGTTTTTCCAGTAACAAAATCAGCCAAGCCACACAGACCAAACTATATTTTAATAGCTTCACGATTTCTTTTTAGTTTTCCTTGTTTCAATTTGTTACAAATTTTGGCTTCGATTTCACTCTTGCTGCCGTTAAAAAACGACAGAGACTCATTTCTTTTTGTTTAATAAAGATAGCAGACACCGGGCGAATCGATTAAACTTGGTGACACACCCTTTCGTTAACACTTTACAGTTTTAACATCAATTAAAGCTTTAAAAATATAGCTTTACACAGCAAATGATCTCATCCACTGATATTTACAAAGCATGATGCAGCGGAGCAATACTTTCCGTAGACGCTGGACACCACGGCACTGTGCGTAAGTGTGCAGGGTGAACCACTCACTATCATTTCTACCGCAGGGCCCCCGGCTGTGGTTGACACAGCTGTGGCCGCGATGTACGAGTGCGTCCTGTTTTGTGTTTTGCTTTTATGAATGGCGCAGCTTGTGATAGCTCTCTATCAGTGTCAGCTTGTGGACGCCTGCTGAGTGGGTGAACTTTTTTTATTTTATTTCCATGAGCTCTGTCTTTCCACTGAGGTCTGTTTCCTGTGTGGGGCTTCTCCATGTTGACTCTGGCATGTACACACGACGTACAAATGGGCTCACACACCTCCGCTTATTTGAGGAAAAAAACGTGTGCTGCCCTATCGCTACATGCCATTACTCATGTGCTTAACGTATTTATATAGCAGCTCAATTTGCACATATTTGTACTGCAGGGTTCAATCAAATTCCCAACGGTTTTGTTTGTTCATTCATCTCCCCGTTAGGTATCAATGCCCAAGCTCGAAAGCTGCAGAAGAGCCGCTCCAGAGTGACCTCCACCCTCATAGAGAGGACCGCAGGACGAGGCCACAAACTGTGGAGGAGCAAAAGTGAGATGGACCTCTTAGATTCTGACACAGAGGCCAAACAGGACAGTGATCATGATGAATGTCGCAAGGATCGAAGCGAGAGTCTGAATCAAACTTCGGCGCAGAGCTCCGAGGGCCTGGGAAGGAGCCCGGAACAGAACCGCATTCACGGCCCGGCAGTCCCCTCCGAGGGGGACGGTGGGTCGCAGCCCAAAACAGAGGGCCTCTGTCCGCCGAGGCCGAGGGGCGAGCGGGAAGGAGAGGAGTCGGAGAGGGAGGAGACGGAGAGCAGCGACGACAACACCACACAGTACTCCATTCACCCTCCTCACGACTGTCCGTACCTGCTGTTGCTGCAGGGCTGCAGCCCGGCACAGGTATCTCATTCAGACACACAACAGTGTTGGGGGGGTTGGAGGAGCTATTTTGGTCGTCCCTTGGTTTTGGCAGTAAAAGTCCCGCAGCTCACAGTTTTGAGCTCTTCTATGGCTTCGGATTGATATGAAGCCCCCGGTTAAATCGTTGGTCCAGTTTTTTGAATTGCAGGCTAGGTGTAGGCGCCAACATCAGCGACTGTAACATTAACGGGTGGCAAGCTTTCAAGGTCCTTTGACCATTCTATGTCTCCTTTATGATGATTGACAGATGACAGATAATGACAGATAGTACTGCAGAAATGAGGCCTACAACCCAAAAGTGAGTCATCATTTTTGCTCTTCCGGTTGCCACAAAGTCGATGCTTTTTTCTTTTAATGGGATTTTGGTTAGATGCCTGAAATAAGGTCTGTGGTTAACACAAACAGATTCTAATGTTGTGTTCTATGATAAAAGTTGTCAGTACCCCTCTTGTGAATTTGGAAGCTTTTTTCGTGTGTTAGATAAGGCGGTGGCTAACAAGTGGCTAAATAAGACTACAAAAAGTAGTTCGTTTGTTAGCCATTTATTGGCGTTATCTTTATACTTTTGACGATCGCATTTACGCTTCAAAATTCCTAAAAGTGGTGTTCCTTTGTGAAGATTTCTATCATAAACCTTTATTTGCCACAGAGCGTATTTTCTGAAATAGTTCAAAATGCTGTGTAAAAAAATCCTATTTGCTTTTTGTTGAGGGAACCAATGCGTTGCTAACTTCAAGGGTTGGTTTACAAAAAAATGCGTCATCTCGTCACCTCTCTCTGACAGATACTGTAGCTACATAAGCTATCCTCCAAAGATGGTGGCGCCACCCCAGAATGCTCTGTCATTCCCATTTTCTATTGACTGTTAAAATCCCTCCCCAGAAAGGGAATTGTGGTATTTAAAGAGTTTGGAGGGGTGATGTACTTTTTTTAGCCTTTTCAAAACCCAAAATACAAGAACAAAAGCTGTAGTAAGGAATTGGTTTTAAACAGCGTGTTTATCTGCTCCAATGTAAGCTCCAATTGTTAGCATGTTTGGCTAACTACCTTACCTATAACCCAGCATTACTTCCAAGGCCACGGAGCACATTATTAACCAATTACAGATTCAATTGAATGGTTACAGGTTCTGTTAAAAAAAATCCCCATTCAGGACTAGCAAGAACAGCATTTTTAACGTGTAGTATTTTCCCACTGTGTGAAAGCTGGTCCTGGGACATTAACAGCTTCTGCTCTTTATCAGATTTGGGAAGTTCACACTTTAGCAACCCCAGCCAACATTTGCTGAGATTGCGTTTTTTGCCAAACGCATCAGATAGCCCTCATCCTAAAAGACCCTTGACTGAAATGTTTCAGAAATTGCTCAGAATCTGCCCTTGTTATTGTAAACTGCATACGCTTGACAGGCTTGCTACAGTAACTAAAGGGTTTACTGCTAACATGTTGACATGTGTACTGTATTACATTTAAATTGATCAGTGGAGTAACTACTGCAATATGCCCTTTACTCACTGTAAAGTAGTCCAACAGCATGTTTTCTCAGGATGAAGAGAGAGACAGACAGAGAATCATTATAGGAAAGGTCAGCAAACAGCATGTAGAAAAAAAGTGTCAAAACACTGATCAGGAAACAGAAAAAGACAACCCTGGCACTGCTTCCTGGCTGATTACACATGGTGTTAACGGCGAGCAACTGCCACACACATGCAGGCACACAGAGGCTCTGCGTCACAGTTGTTTTCCCAAAAGACCCGTCGTAAGAATATAATCATCTACCATTGAGAAACACTATTGTGAACAAGGTTTAGGGAGTTTATTTGTGAATTAATTCAGCTGGTTGAATCTGTCCTGTTGAAAAAGACAGGCATCACAAGAGGAATGTCAAACATAATAATCCTTGCGAATTGTGCTCGTTTATTAATCTGTGATTAATAAAAGACTGTGTGTCTAATCAGGCTTGGATCAAGTATTTTAATAGCTCCGCATGGTCAGACTGCTGGCGTTGAGAGAGACTGTTGTCACGTTGCCGGTGGCGGACGTAACGCTGACAGAGCAGAGCTAAAAGGAGAGTGAATATTGGACTTGGATTCGTCCGGTGACCTGAAACATGACGTCAAATGAATGCCGATGCCGCTCCGTGTCCACTGGGTGTGGGGAAAAGGAAACTGTTTGCTAACACAGCCATACAAACTAGTCGCCGTATCACCTTAATAAGGTGAGATAGAAAGAGAGGTGAGCTAGTTAGTATAAGCACGTCTGATCAAACGTAGAAGAACAGAACGGCACCTGCAGGAACATATCGATAGGAGATTCAAATTTGAATAAACAGTGCTGTAATGAGTTTGAGACAAAAAACAAAAGAATGGAGCAGATCAACTCAACTGTTGCAGATTGTGCGGTAACTTGTCATTTCTCTCCGCCCTCAGGACTTTGTCATCTACCTACTCGCTGGGCCAAACATTGCATTTGGTCGGCAAAGCGACCATGACGACGGCACAAAAGCGGACACCCTTCTCTTTGCCACCGACATCCTCCCGAGGCACTGCCATTTCCACCGGCATGGCGTCGGCGGCCCCACCGTGCTCTGGCCCTGTCCGAACGGCGCGGTCACGAGGAATGGCGAAGCGCTGAGAAAAGAAGTGCAGCTTGACCCCGGTGACGTCATCGGGATGGGACAGCGCTACCTGTTCCTGTTCAAGGATCCCTTCGCCTCGGCACAAAAGGTGAGAGGGGGACACAGAAGGGACAGGCAGATTGTAACATGTGCAAAATATTAACTGTTTTATTTTCTCTCTGTTAAGATCTTAATTTTCCCAAGTTCCTTAAGCGAGAACATATAAAACGATAAATCATGCTTCATTATTCTTGTGTCTTTCTTGGAAACGAAGGAAGAGGACAATGCCACTCCTGAGCCCGGCATGACTGCTGTCCCCTGGATGCTGGGTCACACTTCCTCTGCCACTACAACGAGCCATACCAGAAAAGCAGTCCTCTGCGACACCTGCATCACAACCTCCGTCGACCTCCAGAGCCCTCAAAACACACGCCTTCCCTTTTCAAAATCACCCGAACGCCACAGCCCGACTCTGGAGTACGAGAGCGAGGATGAGGAGCGCATTGTCAAGGAGATAGTTGCTATGGGAAGGACCAGCGTCAAAGACGGACCTCCGCTGACCGTTGCATTTTTGCTGTGTCTTTGCCTGCAGTATTCGTCCACATGTCTTCACACCTCAGACCTGCGCCGGCTGCTGTTGCTCATTGCGAGCGGAGTTCAGAGTGCTGTGTGGGTGAGTTGTCGGGAAAAAAGATGTTATGGGAGATCGGCTGGTTGGGATATCAAGGTCCCCAGCAGTAATTTGGATTTTAAAAATATATAATCATTGTTGTCTAAACGAGGAGGACCCATCCTTATACTGAAAGTTATGTACACGACAATACGGAACAAATCACGTTTTAATATTGATTCAGTAAGTTTGTTTTTTTCACCGACCTGAGACATTGCCAGGGAAGGGAACGCCCACCTTCGTGTTGCCTCTCAGGTTAGCACTGTTAGCCCTGTCAGCACTGTTAGTCGCTAGCTGCCAGCTCAGCCGTCGCCACGCTGAGAGCCGTTTGGAGCCAATCCCTCATCATAGATATACCCCGAATTTGGAATTTAGCACCTCCCCTGTGGTTTACTAGATTTTATGGATTTTTTTTCTTACTTTATTGCCATCTGCAATTTTGTATGAATGAAGGTTATTACCGGCTGTGGCTAAGTGGAGAGCAAGACCGTCCTTCAATCAGCGGTTCGATCCCCGGCTAGTTGCATGTCGATGTGTCCTTGAGCAAGACACTTAACCCCAAAATTGGTCCCGTAGCTGTGCCTACGGTGTATGTGATAGAATCTGAATTGTAAGTCGCTTTGGATGAAAGCGTCTGCTAAATGACTGTAATTACTATGATATTACATGTTCATTGCAAAGCCTTTTTTTGTTGTCACACAGGAGCACACTAAGGACCTAGCTGCAGTTCAGCCTGAAGAGTAAGCGCACCTTACTGTATTTCTTCAGCAATCACTCGCGTCACAGTTCACAGACTAACACTGCAGATCTCCCTCTCTGTATTGCAGTCTCAGCGGTGAAGGCTCAAACCCGGAGGACCTCCAGGCTCTCGGGCGGCCCGAGGCGATCTCAGGTCTGCGCCCCCTGGCGGTGTGGATGTCCAACAGTCTGGAGCTTCTGCAGTTCATCCAGTGCCAGCTGCCTCTTATTCTGGAGTGGAGAACCCGAAAAGAGCAGGGACAGGAAGATGATGAAGAAGGAACGGACGACGACGAGAGCAAGGAGGTGGAGAACTTGGGTTAGTCACCTATTGAACTAGGAATTTGATACAATGAACATGTGACCATGTGAAGAATCAAAGCTGGGTCCTATTTCCTAAGCGAAATGTTACCAAATCAAATCTGGTTTATGTGTTGGACGCAAACGTCTCCCTGCAAGATTGAGCAGGTTGAAAGTTAAGAAATAAATACAAAAAAATATTTCTACTTGTCAGTCTGTCTACTCACTGGAACACTTCCTTCATTTCTTCACCTTCAGTGGTGACGCATTAGAATATTTCTTGGTGGAAAAAAGTCCAACGTTTATTTTGCTATCTCACCGACAAAGGGTTTAAAGTTGCCCATGTGAAACTAAAACACACATTCAATATGTCACTGGACCTCTGAGTTACAACTGTGTCATTTAATAATGCGTGTGATTTCCAGCCCTGGTGGCACTACGTCTGTCCGGTGTCCGTACAGCCAGTGAGGAGACGATGGCTGTCTTGGAGGAGGTCCTCATGCTCGCCTTCCAGCAGTGTGTGTACTACATCACCAAGGTGAGAGGATGACCAAGCACATAGCTGAAGCATGCACATAATATAAATAGATGCACCATATATGTACTTAAATAGTACTCCAGTGTCTTGAATGGGAAAGTTAACCATCTACCTTATACATTCGTTGACAAGGAACTTTTCTTGGCCAAAGGAGAGGAGTCAATGCAGGCTTGTGTGGCGACTCTGTCCGTTGATGATTATGATGGTCGTTTAAGAGAAAGGAAAATAATCAAAGACGGGCTGGGAATAAAGAGCCCATATAGCCACTCTGACAGCTCACTAATAGACCAACCAGCCACCCTGCCAGACCACACTTGTGGCATTCTGACATGGGAGAGAGACAGGACACCAAGGGCCCTTGTGTGTGTGTGTGTGTGTGTGTGTGTGTGTGTGTGTGTGTGTGTGTGTGTGTGTGTGTGTGTGTGTGTGTGTGTGTGTGTGTGTTAGGGGAGGATGAAGGAACCAAGCCAGGGATCTCCAAGCGCTGCCAAGGAAGCTTTACATTGCAACCTATAATATTTCATCACAGGACATGTTCAACCTTATAAAGGCTGAGAGACAAAGACATGCGTTCCCCGTGTGAAATGCTGAAAGACACAAGTAACCAGGAACAGTTGCTCCTCAGCAAGTAAAAGCTGCACAGGGCAAAATCTTAAAGCTGCCACTCATTTGTATTTTCATTTGACTTGTAACAATGGATCCAACGATTACTTGTGATGTGAGCCGGGTCGTAACTACCGTTAGAGAAAGATCACTCCACTCTGTAGCTCTATGGAGCTAAACCCACAGCAAACAGCAGACACACAGTCAGCGACTGGCTGGTGCACAAAGCAGAGCATTTAGCAGCGAGGGAAACAAGTATTTATGTTAGTGGAGAACAAAAGGGAGCTAAAAAAGAAGATTGAATATTGGACTTATAAGTAAGTAATAAGTACCAAATAAGTAATTGATAAGTCCAATAAGTCCAAATCGAAAAGAACGTTAATGTTACTCTGCCTGCTCGATGTGTCATTAGAGAATCGATTGCTAACACGTTAGCGATAACAACTAACATGTCAACATTGCGTGTGCACGTTGTTCCACTGCCCCCTAGTGGCCAAAGATGATCATTAATGTTGCTTTCATTTTTGTACACTATTTGCTGATTTGTTTTTATTTTCCTTGGTCAAAAGCTGGCATCGGCAGGTTTTTTTATGACCAAAATGACAATAACTTTTCAGCAGAATCAAGAGGCCATGTTTTTAAATAGAGCCCTCCTCCTGCAGAATTCCCCTCTCTGTCCCAAGCCGGCGGCAACCTCCGGTTCTGCCGAGTGAAGCCAATGCAGAAGTGTCGAAAAACTTGCATTCTCTCTACTGACCAGCAGGGAGCGACTCCTCCAGTTGCAAAAAGAAGTCAGATTGTATAAAAGTCTATTGTCCGACAGTATCTTTTTGACAAGTCTGTCTTCCTGTTTTTAGGGTTGCTTTGCTAGGCAGTTGTTGCCAATGCTGGAATAGCAGCTTTTCCTGCAGGATATACAGTATATTCCACCGTTGAATCAGGTTTTCACCATCTAAGTCTCCCTATCACAGGCTAGTTTTCTCTCAGAGCACTTGAATTACGATATGTCCGAAAATGTTATTATAACATTTTTGCCCAATGATGCCAAATAAAACTGCCTATACCCCTGCTTTATTGGGAAGTGATGAATACAGGATTTAGATCAAAACTCTCCTAAACACGTCCATCCATTATTTTTTTGCATTTATATCATCACCCCCTCGAAGAAGAAAAATAATTTAGGCTCTAAGAAGAAGCTCACAGGCTTACTTACACCACATTTTAAAAAACTATCTGATTGTGTAAAGTTTGTATCGAATTTCATTGCAGTCCCAATTCAGTTGTGTGCAGTTTTGAAGCACCACACCCATTACATTACATGGAAGTGTGCCGGGAAAGTTTCAGGCAAATTTCCATTTGAGCCTTGTGGTCGTGTGTAAAAAAACACCATCCAAAAAAATACTAATGTTGAGACTGGCCTATTTACAGTACTCCTCCTCAGTCAGTAGCTGAACTAGGTATCATAACTGACAGCTGAGCTGCATGAGCACACAGATTCTCTCCCGCGCAGACCCTTCAATGACCTGGATGCATCTTCTGTATCAGTTTCCCACGCAGGAAGGACGTCAGTGATATGACATTGTATTTCTAAAGAGAAGACTAAAGGAATTCCTGAATAGTTTCTGTGCTGCAAGATTTTAGGCAGCACATTTTTTTTTGCTCAGTGCAGGAGGATGTGGTTATCTAACTACCTGCCCCAGATGTATTTCTCTCAGCAAGTCTGCCTGGTGAACCAAATGACTTCCAGATGGGGTTTGTCAGTAAATCTAGAAATAATCTATAAAATATAACACACTATGCTCATGAAGTTTGAACTTGCGGGATGTAATTTACATTTGACGTCTGAGTTCCCCTGTCCTGACAACTGAAAACGTTTGCCAAGGAGACGTGGGTTGGGTACAAGAAAATGTGTCTTGTAATATTAACTGTATTAAACGTAAGCTTTTATTTAAGTTTGCCGAAAAATGGTTTGATTGTCTTGTTAAAATCAAAATTAAGGACGTGCATGCATATTACAGCAAACAAGAGTTTGGCCCTGATTCACATGTTGTATCTCGTTTATCTAGAAGCCAAAGATCATTAGAGAACTGGTATTCTTCCTCTGGCTATTAAGGTTGGGAGATTCAAAAGTATTCAGGTGGAAACAGACGGTGTGAGCTGTGAGTTTTGGAAGAAGTGGAGAGTGAGTCTCGGTTTCTTTTTTTATTGTACATACGATAATTTGAGAGTCAATTTTGCATGAAATAGCTCAACAACAAAAAATGTATATTTGGGTGTACAGATGTTTGGTCTTACGTTTGCACACTTTTTGGACTCAGCAGGTAATGTTAAAGCTACTACAAGGATCTTTCACTTTGCATTGATTTGGTGGCCCCTGTGGACAAACGCGGTAGTGTTTTCCGAGCACCAGACAGTGCTCTGACAGTCTGCTCTGTGCAGTCCTGGTTCTGGTTCTGGTTCTCCCGTGCCTCCCTTCCCTTCAGCGGGCCCATCTGCGTGGTGACGGTGTTGGTTCCCAGCGGGGACCGGAGGAGCAGCAAGGCGAAGCTCTGCTCCTGGTTGGAGGAGGAGCCGTCGCTGCTGAGTTGAAGGAGTTGCTGGTGAACTTGCATGATTTTGTCTGAATACTTTGCGGAATCCGACCCTGTGACACCAACGACAAGCGTTAAGCATAACTAAATAGAAAGATGAAGAATTCAGTGTGTCACTTCAGAGCGGATGGAGATCTCTACGAAAATGCTGTTGTGGTGCGAGCACAACTCTCTCACGGGTAAAAACAGCAGTTTTCAGATTTAGCTGGCTCGGTGTGGACATGGTCTCAGTTTTTCTTGTCCTCGCCAGTTAATCCGGGCGTGTCGTGTCATCCATCATGACTGTCACTTCACAGCGGGCTCCCGTCCACATCTCTTCCTGGACTGACAGGCCAGATTTTGTGAGGAATGTGGTGAAGTCACCGGTGTCAAGCTGAGGAGTAATCTGGCTAAGGCCCTAATGATTTACTCTAGAATGTATCCTTTCCCCTTCACCAGTGCAGCGAGTTGACATAGTGATTCATGTCGGTGTGTGACCCAGGGTTGAGTTTGTGCAGGGCACATTTTAATGTTCTACGGTGAAAACAAGGCAAACAAGAGAAGACTGAGCTGAACATCATCTTCTTCACCATTTCTTTGTTTTAACCTCCCATCCAAAAAGACAGAAAGTAGCCTGGTTTCAATTCACACATTTTAATGCACATTTTGAAGAACTGTATTAGAAAAGTAGTTGCGAAACAGCAAAATTAAATAAAACGTATTCAATTGTGCAAAAGTTTTGATGGGCTGAATGGGATATGGAAACACTTTTGCCGAATAAGTTCTGACAAAGCAAACATTTAAATGACATGACTGATCAGCTGTTTCTGCTGTAGGCATCTTCTCTGATATTCCCATAACGTGTGAACGCTTGTCTGATATAGTAGCTGACATGAAAGAACAATTAAATCTTGCCCAATTGAAACAAATTCCTGAAAACTTCTCTCCATTTTTCACTCGTAGATGTCTAAATGGTCAAGGTGTAGTATACAGCGCCAACTTCTTACCAAACTACACTGTAGTTTGTTCGCTCCAAATGGGAACACGGATGGTGCTGCGGATGGTGCTGCTGTGCTGCGTGGCGACACTTTCTGAAATCTCTGTTTATTTTGGGGGGTTTCGTGCCCGTCCATCCGCTGCGAGGGGTAATTGCTGCGGGGTGGAAAACAAGAGGCGCCACTGGTGAGCAGCTATTCCAACTGAAGACGCGTCACAGGGAATACAGAGCCCGCTTTAACAGGCTTGTGGGCAGACTGTGTGTTTGCTTGTCCATCACAATGAATGCACAAACAAGCAGACAACACAGCATGCGCACTTTGTTAGTTATTTTTGGACTCTGGAACAATGCGTGCCATGGATGCATGTGGTGATCCCCGAATGAATGAATCTCCTCTGGCTTGGCTCCGCTGAGTATTTTCCAACCAGAAACACTGCAAAATGATTCGGCTTAATAAGTCGCCCTTTTTCCATTGTCTCATGTGCGACGGGAGCCGTGGCTGTCGTGTTCTGCTCTTCATGTTTGGCCTGCTCTGGCTCGCAGGGGCCTTACAGTAGATGTAAACCGATCTGCTCAGGGTGGATTCCTTCAGAACTCTTCACTCAGCAGTCCTGTTGCAGCGGCATGCCAAGCCCACATGAGCCATATTCAGCTTTTTTTAGGAATGTGGATCTACGGCGGCCGCTGGCCTCGGAAGCGTGGTGGGTGTAAGAGTGAGATTGGAGGGGAAGGGGGATGTCTGTGTACAATTAGCCCGAACAAAGCTATCGTTGTTCAGGCTTGCTCTGAAGAAAAAGGAGGAAATGTTACGAACTGTCTCTCTCATTCCTTTTCTCTTGTATCATCTCGGTGGTACCGCGAGAAACACAGAGAGACAGACGCTCTGAGACAATATGGGTGGTCTGAAATCTGGGTTAGGAGGGTTTCATGTTTTAGTTTACACCAGTGATCAGAACCTCCACCACACAACGTTAACTTTTCCAACCTCAAATGGACCCGCAGGAATTGTCAACACTCTCTTGTTCCACATGGATGAGTGAGTCACTCTCATACTGAGCTGCACAGTTCCCTTTATTCAACCGATTCTGTCTCATCAGGTCCTCTACCCCGTCCTGCCGGCCCTTCTGGATTGCAACCCGTTCAGGGAGAGTCCTGACCTGGCGACCACCGAGAGTGGTGAGAGCTGTGGACTGCAGGTCCCAGGTGAGATCCAGCATCTCGCGGATGTTCTGACAGAGACCTGGAGACTGCTGCGCGACTGTCAGCTTCATCCAGAGATTTCCTCGCAGCTCATTGGCTACCTCTTCTACTTCATCAACGCGTCACTCTTCAACTCGCTCATGGAGAGAGGTACCAGTGCACGAGTGTCCACATAGGTTGTATTAGCTCGGCACACAGAGGAGCATGCAGGCTTAGAATCCCTGGAGAGTAGAGAGTCCTAAACTCACTCACATACGCACTTTCTCTGGCCGATAATTCTTTGTGACATAACTTTTGCGGTAGGTTCAATGGCGTTGACAGAATAACATTTCTGAACCAATTAGGCAACAAAACTACTTGGAAATTTCCTGAAACAGCTGGGCACTGTAGTTTTTAATCAGTTACTCAAACAGGAGAAAATAGTGCATTTGTTGGGGACTACTTTCTGGTGCACTAGAAAGACAATATTGCCTGTTCATGGTAGTAAATGTACGCATACTTTGGTTACACACACATTCCTTGTTAGTTTTGATAGTATAGATTCATTTTTCAAGGGATTCATTGACGACAAGAATAATGTTGAATAATAACAGACTAATCCTTTCATTTTTGCTTGGATTATTGTTTTGCTGTGGCAGTTGTTAATATTACTGATACCCAAGAACCTGTCCAATCTGCACTACCTAATTTTCATGAAAAAAGGCAGGTGGCAGGTTTCTGCTCTAGTCCTTTAAAGCTGAGAAACCCAAGTAAATGAACGAAGAAGTGATTTCAAAGATGACTTTCTCCCGATGTGTACACAGGATCCGAGCCAGGTTTCTACCAGTGGACCAGAGGCGTACGCATGCGGGCCAATCTTGACCTGCTCCTGGACTGGGCTCACGCAGCCGGACTGGGAGACCTGGCCTCAGAGCACACACACACACTCTCGTCAGCTATCAATCTGCTGGCCACTCCTAGAAAGAATTTACTGCTGGTACAGATCACACACACAAACACACACATGCACAGTACACGTTCAGCCGAGTTGGGTTTATCCAACTATAAATAATCACCAGAGACATAACAGGCTGAGGATTTGGTGGTGTGATTTCTGCAGAGTAGGCGAAAAAGGATATCTGTTTCAAATCTTTGAGTATTTCTGTGTAACATTATATGCAGTTATTTATATAAAAAGAGTTGCCCTGAATAAAAAAAATATTTATAAAAATGTTTAAAGTCTGCATGCACAATTCCCATTGACTTCAGGTAGTACAGGACTGTGACCAGCTGCTAAAGAAGAATCAGAATAAAGAAATAAAAAATAAAGCGGCAAGGTAATTCAGCTTCCCCATGACATTCTAACTACAGCGTGTGTGTGTGTGTGTGTGTAGACATCTTGGGTGTCCTTGCGGTCTGACTACCCTGCCCTGAGTCCGGCCCAGCTGAACCACCTGCTGAGTCTTTACAGCCCAGCATCTCCCTGCAGACACACCTGGACTCCATCTGTTCACGACCGGGCCGCAGCACACGAAACTGGTGAGAGGTCCACATCCTGGTCTACTCTTCTCCCTGTACATTACTTTCTTTCACACCAATACCAATCGTGAATATGATAATCCTCAAGTTGCGACCCCCTTCTTTCCTCAGCCGATATCCTGGAGAGTTTCGACACCCACCATCCTCTGGTGCTGCCGGACGAGGGTTACCAGTTCCTACTGGGCAGGCAGGTAACAGATGCATCCCTGAGGGAACAGCTGGACAAGCTCAAAGAGTTCATGGCGGCCCTTTCTGACTCGCGGTCCGATGAGGTCACAGCTACTGAGGAGGTACGTACCTTTTGATTTTTACATACTGGACAATGTAGATAATACTGACAGCAGTTGGGAAATATAATTTATGTAAGATTTTCACCTGGCCGACGTGGCAAAGTTACCATATTGGTAAAGAGTCGGCGGTATAAAGGCTGATGCCAACGTATGTAAAGTCAAGTGGCATCGCTTCAGGGAATTTATCAGACACACAGCTCCCTCTGGAGACAGAAAAGGCTTAGTACAATACATTTTCACACTAGTACTGGTCAAGCTCTATAAACACACTATGATGTGTAAAATTGGTAGTGTTCGCCTTCATGTCAAATGCCAATTTTCAAATGCTTTTCTAATTGATCCTGACTGGTCTATATGTCGTCCCATGGAGGCTAAACTGACTGAGACGGAGGTCCTTTCAAACACATCGCCCGTTGAGATGGTCTCATCCCAGGCTGCTGTCCGTGACCGCCAGTTCCCTTCTACTACCTTTGGTGCCTTACCTCCATCGACCTCATCGCCTCCCTCTCCCTCCTCCACCCAACACCCGGACGAGTTCACCTCGTGCGGTGTCCTCCTTTTGTCCCGCAAGCTAAGAGATCTGGAGCTGCAGACCGGAGAGGCCGGCGACGCGAGGAGGTCGGCTCTGGACCCTTCCTGTCTCCTCACCCCGCCCAACACCCCCCACCTCATAGATCCTGTTGATAAATGGATGAAGGGTGACGGTGAGACACTTCCCTGGTCCTCTAGTGTGGACGCACGTGATGAAGGTATGGCACAGGGCTACATCACCGTTCGTGTTTGTCTGCGGTAAAATAAAACTGACCGTGTCCTTTTGTTTTCTCCATAGGCGGATTAGTGTTTGAATGTCTCGCTGCACTGGAAGTAGACCGTTTGAAGTCAGACTGCCCCAGCGTGAAGAGGTTTGTCGACTTAAAAGAGGAAGAGGAAGAAGAGGAGGAGGAGGAGGAGGAGGAGGAGGAGGAGGAGGGGGAGGCGGTTGACCATGACGATGACAGTAATGATGAGGTTTTTAGCTTGGAGCTGGAGCGAGGTGAACGAGGACTTGGTCTTGCCCTGATTGACACAAGGGTGAGTGTTGTAGTTCATAGTTCATAGTTCTACCTCTGTCCTGCTGTTACTAAAGACAAGTCTGAGCTCACCGCGACCCCTCAACTCCCTCGGGGACTTTTGTCAAACTGTGAAGTTCATCCCGCTAAGTCTAAGAAATTCCCACTGGCAACCAGACGGCAACCTCCGGCTCTGGAGAGTAAAGCTAATGTTTAAGTGTCTTAAACTTGACGACTCCTCTGGTAGCAAAAGTCCAATTTTGTGGAAGTCTATGAGGAAAATGACCCTACTTTTCACTTGATTTACGAGTTCATGACAACCGTCCCTAACACGTCGTGTCAGTTTCCGCTCATAACATACATACTATCCTTTCAAAATAAACTCCCAATGCAGGTTTACTTAGTTTTTTATGTTTACTTGTTTATCTTTAGGAAAAGATCGTGGTTTGGGTTCAACTAACACATATGTATGCTTGTTACGAGGCGTTAGTAGATGCGTTATGTAACAAAAATCCCGTAAAATGGTTTCACATGGGCCACGAAGAGCGTCTCCTGGGGGGAGTGTCCTGTGTTTGTTTTATCAATCCAACCTGCCAAAGCTCTGACAGACACGGAAGGGTTTACATTGTCCATTTACATTAGTTAAAAATACGGCGCGTCTCATACAGACACTAAAGGGTTTTCAGGTATCAGGGGTTTCAGTATCTAGCCCAACGACTGGAGGAGCCGGGGATTGAACCACCAGACCCCCAAATTTGCATTGTCATCTGGCAGTATATATTTTGTGTTTTCCTTTACACGAATGGAGACTTTTCCACCCTTAATCGATGCAGAAAAACTCAGCACAGAGCCTGCATTTTGTATGAGTTCAAATGAAACCTACACCCTTGCAAAGTAGCCAAATCTTAGCATGCTAAACAAAGATCGTGAACATGGTACCCGGTACAACTGCTAAATGTAAGCGTGTTAGCATTGCTGTAGGAGAGTGGAGCAGCGACGGTGAGTTCAACCACAGTAGCTGTTTACAGTCTCAGCGAAACACAACCATGCAGATCACATAAATTGACAATAAACTAAAGCAAGTTACCAGTTTAAGATTTAGTTGCTATCTAAAAGCTTACTGCACATTGCAGACACTTTTACTATCGAATGTAGATCTGTTCTCAGTTGCAGTTTATTTAAGGACAGTCTGTGGTTTTGCACACTTTAATTAAACACTTTGAATTTACAAATCCTGTGGTTATGGTTTAACTACAATACATTCAGCAGTTTGGTTTCAAGCTACTTTGATCGTGGGAACACCGATATCATGAGTCAGCTTCCGAAAGAGAATTTGTACTTTTTAATGTGGGATTAAAAGAAGTTGCAGTGTGCCATGACATGTTGACCTCACCTTCTAGGACACTTCCACGAGGGTGAAAGGCATCTTCGTCCGCGCGGTGGTCCCCGACTCCCCTGCAGCCCGGTGTGCGAGGCTGGTACCAGGAGACAGGATCCTGGCCGTTAACGGAGTCAGTCTGCTCGGACTGGACTACCAGAGGTGAGGAAGATTCAAATCTGAGCAAACTCAAACATTTAAATATCAAATTTGAATAACAGATTTGTCTCTTCCACCTCTGTTAGTGGAAAGGAGCTGATCCAGTCATCGGGTGACAGACTGAGGTTACTGGTGGCCCGATCTGATTGGATGGCCGAGGCTCTACAGACCGACTGCTGACGCCATCTTTTAACCAAGACTGTTAATGCACCACGAGCGCACTTAAAGATGACTTTAAGAGCTAGTTTAACATTCAAGCTGAGGACATGGACATTAACAAAAGGATATGTGATTGTGAAGATTTTAAAAAAGCACTATAAAATGAGCTACTTCCTGGTTAAACTGAGCACCAGGTTTTTAGCTGCTCAATGTAGTTTTTGCATCTTGTTCATTTACATTGTGATAGCGTGATAGTAATTATTGACGTGTGCACCTGAGGCTGCGTTCCAGAGAGTTTGGTATGTTTGGGTTCCAAACATCACTGCTGCTATTTCTGGTCCAGCCCTCATTTCAAGCAGTAGATGACTTCTACGCAGGGGTGTGTGTGTCAAGACCAACTTAAACAATTTCAGGTCAAGTCCAAGACCAGGTCCAGTCGATGTGTTAAAAAATGTTTTAACCGGCCGCCGTCAGCCCAACAGCCTGCAATTATAGATATATTTGCTGCAACACCAGCATTATGTCAAAAATAACAAGCACCAACTCAGGTGTAACATCATTGCCATTCTTGGATTTAGATTTAGTGGTTCTTATCCATCTTCTGGATAAAGTGATTTGATATGCGGTGGTTGTTACATGTTGTTGCTAAATGGACCATAAAAAAACATATTGTCACTTATTCTTCCTGGTTGGCTCATAGTCACAGAGAGTCAGCCATTTCATTTGTTTTCCTTTATGGCAGGGTTCATAGTTTATTGTAATTATTATGTCTTTATTATTATTAATTACCCACAGGCTTTTTTTTAAAGCAGTGTTAATAGTTAGCTCATTAGTCTGTTGTTGTTTCAGCAATAAATACATTTTAATCCTCCATTGGTGTGATTTCCATTCAATTCTGAATTTGTTTTTGTCCGGAAACAAAACAGTTATAACACCTTTACAATGTAGAATATAACAGACCCTTTTATGGGGGGGCAACATGATGACATGATGGTCCGTGCACAAAGTATAATTCGTTTGCCATTGTTCACGTTGTATAATGAACCATGTCAGTTCATGGGTATTACCTAATGTCATTGGTCTACTAATTAATGTTAATGTAAATGTATTCTGCTATGTGTGAGTTCGTTGTTCGATAGCCGATGCTGCCTAAACGCTGTTACGCTTTGTCTGTGTTATTGTCGCATTAAATGAACATGTGCGATGCAATTCAGCGCACCAAAACATCAGCTTGTTCCATTATCCAACTTTAATAACGAACATTGAGTAAAGGAAGTCGAGAGCTGTAAACAGAGACAGCTCGCAATCAAAGTAAAAGTTGTGCGTTTTCAAACGTGTTTGCTCCAGCGATCAATTTAAAGAGAGCTAAATTAAAGGAACAAACTAATATTATAAATAATGAACATAATATATAACTGTTATAAAGCCATATTTCTGCCACTTTCCCACAATTGAACGTGAATAAACTGCCAATGGGCACAAACACTAAATTATTTGTATGTCATGATTTATTATATTATCAATTTATTTATTTAAATAAAAGCTTCTTAAACTATTTGGGTGAATGTTTCAGGCTGTAGTGTTGAGATGTGTGATGAGTCTGACTGTAAAAAGAATTGATTTATCTTGAACTTTGACTTTATAGCTGGCTCTGTTGTCATGACAGTAACGCCACTAATATCTCATGTAGAATCCTTCAAGTGTATTTACTGCACTTTTAACTAAACTACATAAAATCATTTTTTGCAGGATTATTCTCTAGGCTGTGTATAGTGCTTCAACATCATGCTTTTCCACCGCATAAAAATCACGATCAAACATATTCCCTTTAGCGGTGCCAACCCATACTTAAATAGCATGTTCAATACGTCAGTCTGCAGCAGGGTGCACATGTTTCTGCTCACAACACGGGTCTGTATTACAATACTTATTAACAATAGTAATAGTGGCGGGCCGTGCATTTTATACTTGGGCCTTCTGTGCTGTCCTATACGGTTATTTGTTTCTATTGGTGTAATAATACACGTATTCGTATTAAACCGTTCGGTACGAGGCTTACTAACCGAACAATACGTTTGAATAATACTAGTGCATTTGGAAAATGCAGAAGCTTAAATTGTGGGAAATAATGTTTTCGGTGGACTGCGCTCACGTAACAGACAACAGGCTTTGTGACCTCTGAACCCGGAACAATAACAAAAAACAGCTGAGGCCCCAAGTGTGTTCAGGGAGGCTAAGCTAGCGGGGAAACAACAGCAGTTAGCGGTTCCCTACTGATTCAAACAGAGAATCAAATGTCCAAAGTAACCAAGCGATGACGGGATGCTTCGTCATTAACGGACAAGTCAGAATCAATGTAATTAACACAATGACAAGAACCAGTCACATATATTTATATGACGACATAAAATGTCAAGCATGACAAATCAATCCAGCAACACTGCAGCGCTAGAGCGTGAACCATTCATATTATTCATAAAACGACACGATAGACAAATGAACAGTAGTAACGTTACTGCAGATGTAAAAAAAAAAAACGCAGTTTGTCACTTACCGAATGCTGTTCACTTAAAGACAAAGTCCATCCTCCTTTCTTTGTTGACAAAGAGTTTAATCCCACGGTTGTTCAGTACATCGTTTCAGTTCCATAAGAAGTCCTTCTCGATTCATGGACGCCAGTGACAGTCGAGCCTCCCCAGTTGCGGACCGGCCGCGGGTGGACCGCGGTTGTGGAGCTCCGTTTCCCTGCGAACGTGTTCGTTGATCTGTAGATCCACTCGGGTTTCTCCAAAAGTTTTCAAAAGCGCCGTAGTGTCCTGCCGTGCTATGGCGTCCTCAGGTTAGCATAGCATAGCTCCAAACACCAAGACGCTCAGTTAAAATGAAACACATTCCCAGCCATAAAATGTGCGACGCTGTCAGCCAGGAACACCGTTCATACAAATCCTTTTCCTGGCTGAGTCAGCCATTGAGTGTTAAAAAAACAAAGCTAGGTAAAAAAATAAATAAACTACACCAAGCAAAACCCTACAAATTTTATAATTTCTTCCATATCTTTCAATTTGAACTCTTACTACTCCAACTAACTTCTGCCAGCTTCCTTAAATTTCACATTAGTCACTCGCTCGCCCACTGACCAATCACGGCGCACCTTAATGCAGACGTACTTAGCAGGCTACCTCGATGCCACTGGCACGTCAAAGAATACGCCCAACATGTCAAAATAAAGATCTGATTGGTTGAAGACTATGACAATCAACAATAACGTCCCCATTCACTTAAACTGCAAAGTCTACCTAGAGGACCTCGGGCCTCTCTCCTTACATAGAGACATAGGGGCTGAATCTGATTGGATAAAAGCTCTCCTTAAAACAAGCTGTGCTGGAAGCAGAGCAACAGAGGAAGACAGGAGCTGTGCAATGAGAAAATAAGCTAATGGGAAAACAAATTATAATACATGTAGTGTATTTGTGAAAAATTATTAAATTATAAAATAGCTATAACTTTGTGATTCTGTTTAGGCCAGCAGAGAAGGCTTAGCTGGCCCTGACGGCCCACCACTGGTAATAATATATAAAACATACTTTTACTCTTCAAAATGCTGAACTTTTAACAAATTACAGAGGTTTTCTACCTGTCTGCTGCCCCTTGTCATCATGGTAACATGGATTTCAGGCGAGCCAATCAGTTCCTTCCCATCTAAAAACTCTATTTCAGACTCTTTTGTCATTTATTATCAAGTCGTACTAATCATTATTATTGCAGCTTCCTTGTTAATGACATTTGATTGATTCAGTGTAGGCTACACAGAGACACTGCACACATGAAAAGCAAAATTAAGTAGTGTAATAACTTTATACTTTAGAAATATTTGATCTGCTGGTTCTATGACCTCAGTATTTGTCCTCAAATGCATGTGTCAAAGCTTGTCAAAGCATGAGTTTCATGCTATATACTCATTGAAAATGGTCAGTACACTGTAGTTAATAAACAGGTTCTGGGTTTCATTAAATAACTTTTACTGAACAATGAATTGCTCCTGAACAAACTCGCCTTTTCATATTCAGATCCTGTAAGACAAAGCACTAATATCACACTGTGAAGAAACTCTGTTACAAGTAAAAGTCCTGCATTGGATATGTTACTTAAAGTATAAAAGTAAAAGTACATACAAAGAAGTCAAACTCTTCATATGTTTTCTGTACAAATATTTCCCTCTGAAATGTAATGGGGTAGAAGTAGGAAGTGGCATGAAAAGAAAAGACTCAATTATCTCAAAATTGTACTTAAGTTTGAGTAAATGTACTTAGGTACATTGAAGATCTGTCAGTATTGTTTGACAACACGGTCAATAACAATCCTAGGTAGTTGTGGTAATATTGGGAGATATTGTTAATGTTTTCTTACAACAAAGGTGAAGTTTTACACTTCCTGTTCAAGGTGTCATTTATTGATGAGTTAGAGATGAAAAACTGATCAGATAAATGGAAATAGGACTGTTACTGTGCACCCACAGTGTGTACATGCCCCTAGTTTTTGGGTCAAAGTCAGTCTAAATGTTGTAAAATAACTTCACAGTATTGCCTCTGTAAATAATGCAGCTGAGGTGCATTTTCAGTGTGATATTAGTACTTTTTCTTAAATGATCTGAATACAAGTTGTTTAATGAAACCCAGAACCCAGTTTATTAATTACAGTGTATTGACCATTTTAAATGACTATATATATTCATGGGGAGTACGTCCATGTTTTATGCAGTCTCACAAACAAACATAATAATACAAAACAATATCCATCAAATCTTAACATCACCAAAAACCTAAATCTCTTTACAAAACATCTGGTAGCACACATCATACCCTGACAAAATATGCAAAAAAAGTTGAGCATCACATTTATAAATTAGATACACTGAGTAGTAATTTAAATTAGGCTTTTATATTATATATGTTAGGACAGTTAAACCACAGCGAGGGGCTCAAAGTGGGCAAGCTGGATTCAAAAGTTTCAAAGACCAAAAACAAAAATCAGCTCTTACAAACAACCGTCCAGGCAGACAAAGCACCAAACTGAGGATAAATGTGCAGCCAGAGTTGCCACTTAACACGTGATACCCATGTTGTCTGAAGGTATCGCTGCCGTTCAGCGGAGAAACAGCAGGTGGCGCTGCAGACCAGCTCTGCTCCGGGAGACGATCGCTGGTCTTTGTCGTGCATCTGCTGCTGCATCTTATTCAGCATCTCCTCCATCCTCTTCAGCTGCAGACAGGGAGGACGTTTGGTTAAACTCCTGAAAACATCCTGAATCTGATGCTGGTGTGTGTTTAATCCTAAAACAGATTAAAGATCATAAAGACTCTGACTTAAAGGTAAAAATCACTGCTGAGGATTTAAAACATATATTATATGGAGCTGACCAATAATTCAGAAATACTGGAACTAAATACATGAATTCATTCAGGATGTTATTGATGAAAAGTATTGTGTGTAAATTAACTGTATACAAATGTGTACATATACATACAGGTTGTATTAAGAAATGGACATGATGACTCCAAGAGGGCTAACTCCGGCATGCTGTCTTCTAGAGTGGATCTGCTGACCGCTGAGCTAGCCCAGATGAAGTCGCTCCTCCTGACCCTCCACCCTAGTGTGGGGAAGGCTGATGCAGCAAATCAAGCCAATCTCGTTACTGAGTAGAGTGAAGAGCGGCCCTTCCATGCTTCTGGGCCTGGCTCCCGTTCCTCAGCTCGTAGTTCTTCGGATGGGGCAATTGACAGCTCCATGGGGTCATTCGCATGACACTGGCACGCCTGCAGCTGGATATACGGCAGCCGGAACCTACACCTGCTAGTGCCTTATTCAGGCGCATTCACGCCCCCGCCACCTTTACTGTTCCTCCGTCTGAAGAATATCTGAGGGAGTTGCATGCATGCTGGAGGGACACCAAGGCTCTCTCCCGTCTGACATCAGATGGCCGAACCCTGGCGGCCATGCAGGAAAAAATGTAGCCTTGAGTGTATGCCAGCCATTAACTATTGCTTCCCTCATAGACTGAGGCCTTTGCCCTCAACCCCAATGTCGGGTCACAGATGACCTGCTTTCCAGGGCTTATGACACAGCATGGGCCGTATCGGCAACTCCCTCTCACATCTCATGCTTGCCCTCTCAGCTTCTCTGCAGCAGGCTACTTTTGAAGCTTCCTCCACCAGCCTCAGTGATTCTTCATTGCAGGCGTTTGCGCTCATGTCGAGTGAACTTGGGCTTCTGATGTCCACTCTGAAAATGTGTTAATTGAAGTAACACTGAATTGTTTGTTCATTAGCTGTTGTGATTTAAAACCCATGAGGTGAACAACTGAACTTAAGAAAATAAGTTTATTGAACTTAAGAAATTACGTTTAAGTAAGAAGAAGAAAAGTAGGAGGAGGAGAGGTGAAGCAGACATATCTGTACTGAAATCTGAAAACATCAGCAGATGTTTCCTAAACATTCTCTCTCTCTCTCTCACGTCTTCACATACCTGGTCACCTCCTGGATGCACTGAGCTCTGTAGTTCTCGTAGTGGACGTCACGTCTTTGAGGTCGTGCATGAACGAATCAGCATGTTCCTCAATTTCACAAAGTCACAGTGCGACTGGTTCTCCACTGAGGAAAGACAAATGTAGGACGAATGAATAATCCGGCGTATACGACGTTCAAACTCCAATAACAGGCGTATGACGTCCAGACATACCTTCAACGATTCTCCAGGGTTACAGTCTCCCTCTCACTCTCTGCCCTCGAGCCTCCACCACTGTGTTACTGCCGATCACAGTGAACGGGGATCACTCCTGTTAGTTTTAGTCATCAGCAGAAGTGTCTAATTAGTTGATTCCAGTATTGTTACTCAATATATTTATGGTAATGTTAATCTACAATTTATCATTTTCAGTCTTAGACTTCCTTCTATTTATGTTATTTTTCCTCCATATGATACAACTAAATCTTTCATTACATCATCTAAAACAGAAAGATTCAAGATTCATTCTGAAAGATTAAAAGATTTAAAGTTTCAGATCTTTGTATGTTGCACCCCCTTGTGGTCAATTTAACACATTGTCCAACGTGAACTCTAATGGAAGTTGAACGTGTAAATGTGTTGTACATCAGTGCAGTAAACGTCCCTGATATGTTGACATATTTAGGGCAGCCCAAACCTTCTGAAATCTATATGCAGATTTATACTAATGGGAACTCTTTTAGGGAACTTTCTGATAAGGTTACAACAGAGAGCATTTACTAAGGCCATTCTTGATATTTGCTAGGAGAGATAATAAGATAGACACGGATGCTGTTTTTCAAAAGGACTTTTTTATGAGCCCTTTGACCCTCCCACAATAAATACTATGAGTCACTTCACACAGATTCCCTGGTACCACTGAGCCTTTAGGTCCTCAGGCACGTGCCCTCTAGGTCCAATCTGTAATCAACCATCAGACGACTGTGTTTAGAGAAAAAAAACGCATTGCCCCATATAAAGAGAGAATGAGTAATATGGGGGGGAAGAAGAGTAAGTGCCAGGTTACTCCGCCTGATGAACCCAATTATTATGAACATGACGTTCATGGAAGGAAAATATGGGAAAGTGAGCTGCCAACATCCAAACGAATAGGTGAATGAATGTGGTTTTCCTGTGGGAGGTTTATTAAGTCTCAATCTGATACAGAAATTACACACAGAGTTGGGAAAAAAAGAGAATGACATGCGAAAAAATAATAAAAATAAAGGTGAAACATTTTGAAATGATAAAAGGTCATAGAATGAGCCTGAGAAGACCGATGCCAAGGTCTTACCTCCAATAATAAAATACATGTGGGACAAAGATAATCAGACGGCCAAACAATTGGAAGAACGGATACAATTGGGGTTCCCTGAAAAAGGCAACTTTAGCCTACGACAAAAATTGGATCAACTCAAACCGTGTCTGGAGCAGAGAGGACAAGGCGAAGCAGAAACAGATGAAGTGATGTCCAAGAGGTAAAGAAAGAAACAAATATATTTGAATAAGACATATACAACTGATAGAAAAGGAAAATATACTGCTGACCTTTGTTTTTTGTTTAGTTTGAGCAGGGAGGTCCTTCAATCAGAAGATCGGCAGTTCGATCCCCGGCTCCGGCCCTGCTAGTCGCATGTCGATGTGTCCTTGAGCGAGACACTTAACCCCAAAATTGCTCCCGTAGCTGTGCCTACGGTGTATGTGATAGAATCTGAATTGTAAGTCGCTTTGGATAAAAGCGTCTGCTAAATGACTGTAATGTAATGTAATGGGTAAGATGGGGCATGGAGAGGGGAGGGAGCGCTGAGGGGATAGAGCAGGAGAGGGAGAGGGTGGACAGGGATGCTGAGAGAAGGAGGATCTGATATCGTTTACCTTCTTGTCAAAGAAGTTGGCGAAATCGTCAGGGTGAAGGGAGGAAGTAGGAGGGGGGGGTGGGGGTTGGAGGAGTGAAGAGAAAGTTTTGAAGACTTTTTTAGGATTGGAAGCAGAGGTTAGGATTTTAGAGCGTAAGAAAGCAGCTTTAGCAGTAGATAGAGAGGAGGAAAAAGTGGAAAGAAGAGATTGGAAGTTAAGAAGGTCCTCCGGGAGTTTGCCCTTTTCTCCATTTACGCTCAGCCTCTCTTAGGCTCCGTCTGTCAGTACGCACTGAGTCCGACAGCCATGGGGCAGGTGGGGTTGGCCGTGGAGGCCTGGAGGTGAAGGGACAGAGGTTGTCCAAGGAAGAGGAAAGGGTGGAGAGGAGAAGATCAGTAGCAGTATCAGGGGATAGGAGAGAGAAGGATTCAGGGTCAGGGAGAGCAGAGGTAACAGAAGAGGAAAGATCAGCGGGGGAGAGGGAGCGGAGATGACTACGGGTAGAAACCATGTGGGTAGGTGGCGGAAGTAAGGGGGGAGAGGAGAGGGAGTAGAACATGAAATAGTGGTCAGAGAGCTGGAGGGGAGTGACGGAGAGGTTAGCAGTAGAACAGCGTCTAGTGAAGATAAGATCCAGCTGGTTGCCGGCCTTGTGGGTAGGAGGAGAAGAGGTAAAGGTCAAAGGAGGAGAGGAAGGAAAGAAGAGGTTCTAACTCATCAGTCTGGATGTTGAAGTCGCCGAGCAGGATAAGTGCGGAGCCATCGTCATGGAAGTGCGAGACTAATGTGTCGAGCTCTTCCAGGAACTCACCAAGAGGGCCTGGTGGGCGATACACAACAGCAATGGTGAGCTTGACTGGATAAGTGACAGTAACGGCATGAAAGAGGACGGGGAGAACTGTATGTACCAATGTCTTCAAAATGTTAAACATGTGTCATGTGCGTTTCAGCAAGAGTGATACGAGGCTGCTATAAAAAGTATTTATGAAACATTCCTGGTTCAGAAACGTGGTTTACAGGATCGTTTTAATGTCAACATTCTTTAACTTGTCCCACTATGTGTAATTATAATAATAAACTAACCCGTCAACGTGTATATTACTGTGTGAGGGTTTCTACCACTACTGTGTGTGTGTGTGTGTGTGTGTGCGTGTGCGTGTGCGTGTGCGTGTGCGCGTGCGCGTGTGCGTGTGCGTCACCGTACCTTAGAGGATGGCAGCGTTCTACTGTTCCTGAAAGGAAAGCAGTGTTTTTTTTCTGAAATGTCTGGACAGAACAAATGTAACAGATCGATAGTAATGAGTTGGTAAAATGTTACCTGCACCAACTTGGGACGTTTTCACGGACACGGAGAAATCTATATCACGTCTCTTAGAAAAATATTACTCGACACCGATCATTAAACAGGACATTTATTCTTGCAAGAAGGAGACAGAATTGAAACACAAACAGGTTATGCTTCAAGTTGCTGCTCAAAGGTTTGTCTCTGAGTCTCTGATGTATATACTGAGGATAACACACAAGTGCGTTGGAACAGAATGATTTGCATAAAGTCTGGACATCGTTTGGACCCGTTTCTTTGATAATTCGTTCTGTCAAGGGTCATCTCATCCTAATCTCGGAAGACGTCATGGTTGCAAATCAGCCTACGTATATACTGACGTGAACACAACAGATTTACCATCTTATCAGCGCAAATCACACTGGCCCCAAGTGCAGTGTAATCTGTTTGGGGAACCTGTCCAACAGAACTTCCTGAAGGAAGAAAAGCATGCTCAGTTCAAATGTTGCCTTCATGTATTATGTGTTCAAAACGCTCAAACCTAAATGGATTAGTAAAATGAGCTGAACTGAAGCACAGTTGTGTACATGTATAAATCTATGACGGGTAAGATGCCCCCTGTGAAACCTGAGGACAACCTAAGACAGGCACAGCCACGAGAGACTTGACCTCAGCGCCACTGTGAGCAGGCACAGTGTGCAAGAACACGGAGACTTGTGTCATGAGACAACATGCAGAAACTCAGGACATGGTTTGAAATTAGTTAAGGGAAAAGTTTGAGGGATAACTAAAAAAAACTAAAAACAGGCGAGTATGGAAGACTGGTTCACCTATGACGGGTTAGTGGGGGGGTCACTGTCGTGGCATAATAATGTCACAACAGTCAGGAGTGATGACTTGAGAAATGGGTGCGGCTAAACCAACACTTTTAACATGAGAACCAATGACAGTCAAACTTCCAGTTTCCCCGTTTGTGACAATAATTACAAACTCTTTCTGCATTATGCAGATTACCAATGTCTCTGTTACCATTGCCGGCCCTGTGATCTCCTAACCCGCCTCTGTGCGTCAGCATGTAACTGTCAGCGAGAGCAGCTGCTGCAGCCGCGTTTGTTACTTTCTGCTCACTGACGTACGCAGCAACGCGCACAGGAACCTGCACTCTCCCCGTCAGCATGCACTGCAGCATCAGCGTGCGCGCTGAAACTGGCCAATTACGCGCATCCGCCACACGCTCAAACAACAACAAAAAAAACAACTCCGGATCCCTTTCCAAAAATTCTGGCAAGAGCCTTAAGTTACCCAAGACATCAAACCTACCCCCAGACTGCTCTGAAAAAGACGACGACTTCCTCAACTCACCAACAGCAGACAGGTTGCCTTCCTTAATTAAAGGAGATCCAGGATCAAAATATATGCTTTGTCATTTAAAGAAAGATCCACCCAGTAGATTGAGAATCTCACAGTTGTGATTGCAACGACCACTTCTGTATTTTGTGGTAGAATGAATACAACCAGTGCTACAAAGTGTCTTCAAAAAGACTTAATTCAAACTCAAATACACCGGCAATTTAACGTTCAACAAGCTCAAAGTCTTTGTATGATACACTTCATACAATCATGCCAAAACACAAAGGTAAACTCACCCTGCTAATTGTCATTCTATGCATTTAATGTCTATTCTTACAATACAGTTTACCATCTGTATTGCTGTAGGGTTTACAGTATCAATAGTGTCCATACAATTCAAATAAAATACACTTATTTATTATGAAGATTCTAAATAATTTAAAGAAACACAGTACAGGAGCCACAATAAAAATTATAAAAGGTCTTCATAGAAATTATAGGAGCTGTCATTGGCCAGCCATCACTTTCAGTAACGTGAACTAGACAGCTAGGAAGCCTTTCCCTCCATTTGTCATCTAGAAAGTCACACATGGTGTCCAAAAGAGAAAGAAACCGAAAGATCTTGCGCAGGGTTAAAGACCAACAGCTGGCCAATGATTCCTCAACGACTTATCAAACTATCTCTTTGCAAAGGAATGACTTTATACGTGGGATTTTGATGTAGGTGAACAAGATTGCAATAGAAATCCAATAGAAAATCTGTATTAATATTGTGATACTGATTGCAAGCACTTTACTCATTACATTTTCTTTGGATTAAAAAAAAAAGTGTGCTGCAATAACACGAAAGCGTCACTCCAGGGTCACCTTGTTCGTGCATTTATTTTTGGTTAAAAACACATTTAAACACGCTGACTGACACACAGTCACCATCAAATCATGCTATACAGTAAATTCTTATGGCGTAGTCAGCTTGCTAGCTCTTAAACAAAGCTAGTAACAAACTGCTGTTTGCTGCTGGGCAGCTAATGATTGAGCTAGTTAGGTTTTTAGCTGGAAAACCTGCTCTCATTATTGCCTGCATGACAGAACTCATCTCGGAGTCTGCCTTTGACTCATGGTACAATAATTAGACATCAACAAGTATTATCATGCTCACAGTCGGGCTTTACTTTGAGCTGCAGATTTGAGAAGACGTCATCCAGAATATGTCTGCGAAAACAGAGGAAGAAGCCTATGAGTGCCGTTTTGAGAAACTTGTATTGCATTAGCAAAACAAAGAATAGAAGTGCAGTCTGTGTAAGGCTATATGTGTTAAGCAGGTTTAGTGCATGTAGGGTTTCTTGCAAAACATCTCCCAAGTAAAATAGCAAATATCTTCAGTTTTATTCCAACAACACGGACTGTAGGTCTACAGAAACTTCAACCCCACCCACAACGGCCACCTGAACAGGTTTTGTCAGAGGAGTGTCAGCATGCAACAGTAAAGACAAGAAGCCAACAGCCCCCAGTTGACAGCAGCCTGTACCCGGCTAACTCTAACTACTGAGGATCTGCTCATTGTTCTTCTGGGCTATGACTGAGGCAGAGTTATACACAGTTTACAGAGGGATCTATATCCCGAAATATTGTCACACTGCAGAGAGCCTGAAATACTTCAAGGAGTTTTCTTTTCGTCCAGATGATATCATCATTGCAACGTATCCCAAGTCCGGTAAGCAGTCTTTTTTTTTTTTTTTAACTAGTGAGTTCGTCATCATGCAAACATTTTACTGTTAAAAGCAGCTAATGTAATATGATGTAGTGGTTGAGAAAAAAAAGAGATGTTTGCGAGATCTCGAAAAAAAACTCAGGTGTGAGGTATTAAAAAAAACATTTTATTTTGTGTTTGGCCATAAATATAAAGACATCAGTGCACGGTTTTCCGATCAGTGAAAGACAAATGCCCCAGTTCCACCGAAAGCCGGATATACTACGGATGTCCCCGGATCACCCCATATCACCACGGATAAAAAGAGGTGAGATCCGGGGTGGTCCGCGGTGATCCGGGGTGATCCGGGAAGGAAATCGTCCAGGATGAAAAAACATTTGACATGTTTCCCGGTTCTACTACGGTTCTACTACGGTTCCGCCACGGATCACCCCTGTTCAAGCCTAGTTTATCCCGGATTGCCACGGTTTGACCACGGTTCAACTACGGATACGCCCCGGATGCGTCGCAGATGCATCCCGGATGCGTCCCGCATGAAGCGTCAGGGTATAAATAGTTCTGGTGAATCGGGGTGTCAACTAGCTCCCGTTTCATCCCGGATTAACACGGTTATACTACGGCTACACTACAGTCCTACTACGGTTCTTCCCGGATGCGCTACGATCAACGCCGCCCCCCTCTCTATTCCCGGATGGCCACGGATCACCCCGGATGTTAGTTGTACGTCCGGCGAGCCGCTCGTCTTCCCGGATACGCTACGGATGGCCACGGTTCACCACGGATGGCCACGGTTTTACTACGGTTCATCACGGACCCCCCCCGGAACGTCCCGGACTGACTACGGTTTCACTACGGTTCCACTCCCGGATCTAATCCGGGGTCATCCAGGGACATCCGTAGTATATCCGGCTTTCGGTGGAACTGGGGCTTTAGTGGCTGTGCCTTTGCATGCATTGCACACTCAAGCGCAAGGTGGTAGTGGTCGTGTCTCTATACGCGCCTTCTACTTTGGTTTATGTAAGCAATGTGAAATCTTCTCATCTAAATCTCTGCAAGAAAGAAAATAAGAGAATTTCCCAAAATGAAAAAAAAACTTTTAATAGAAAAGAAAAAGGAAGAAACTCCAGGGAGGGCAACAGAGGAGGAGGGAACCCTCTCTCGGGATGGACAGAAGTGCAATAGATGTCGTGTATAATGGTCAAGTTGGATTGACTTTATCAGACCCCAATTGGTTTGTTCTGCTCGCTTGTTTCTTTCTTTCTTCTATAGCAGCCACCCTCCGGTTCCCCCTCCAGTAAACACTGTTAGCCCTGTCAGCACGTTTGCCGTAGATTGTACTGTTGGCGCTCCTAGCATCGCTAGCTATGAGCTGTTAGGAAGCAGTTGAAATACTCCAAATCTCATATTATGCACCTTTAAGCTGGACAGCCAATTGCAGCGGTTTCTCTCACCAACAGGCTCCACCTTTTTTTTTAATAAGCCACTGACACAGGGCTGTGTAGTGCCAGGGGGACACACTGCAAAAACTATGGCGCTAGAAAGACGCTCACGGACCACCCCGAAATAAATGAAAAGGGAATTCTGGGCTGATGAGCTGAAGCGGTTTTTCAACTGATTTGACACCCAAGGGCCTCCTCACTCAAACCCCCTAATATGTTGCAACCAACTAAATACCGTTTTCGCTGACCCCTCCTTTTCCACGCGTGTCGGAGAACTTCGATGGCTTCAGGTAGGGAGAGTTATCCTTAGGATTTTATTAATACAAGGAGCTACTCTTATCAATTCAATGAACTGTCTCCATGGAAGCCATGTGTGTGTGTGAAAAAAAGGTATTAATAAAAAAACACCAGTAACATCTGGGCTTTTTCAATTAATATTTTAGCACTGGGGCCCGTTTTGTACTGAGTTTCGGCATCCCTGCCTTCAGATGACATAAAAAGTCCTCTCTAGAGCCAGTGTATGGGTTGTCCGTTCGAGGCTACTGTAGAAACATGGTGGACTCGGTGGAAGAGGACCCCCCCCCCCCCCCTCATTTAGGTAAAAAATACTTTTTTTAAAGCTAAAATAAAAACGATTCTTAGTTTCTGATGATTGTATACATAGTTATGAATATTATATTCATTTTCTGCCAATGAATCCCCCTAAATGTTACACACTGTGCCTTTAAAGAAAAAGATAAACTATTAAATGTTTTGAAGTCCACCTACAGATTTCAGGACATTCCTGCTGTCCTACTCCTCAGGTACGACTTGGACGCAGGAGATTGTCCCTCTGATCATGAGCGGAGGAGATCCGGCCTCTGTTGAGACTCTCCCCACCTGGGAGCGTGTTCCCTGGCTGGAGGAGACTCAGGCCTCTGTCCTTAACCTCGAGGAGAGGCCGTCTCCACGCATGTTAACTACACATTTCCAGTACAACATGATGCCTCCATCTTTCTTTGACGTTAAGCCGAGGGTAAATCTGATTGGCGCACCTTTACCTTTTGGTGTCATAGAAAACATCTAAGTTAATAACGGATGTGATAACATCATTCCAGGTCATCAATGTGATGAGGAACCCCAAAGATGTGTTCACCTCTACCTTTCATTATCATGGGATGACCTCCCACTCGGTCAACCCGGGCCCGCAGAGCGAGTTCCTCCACACGTTCTTTGAAGGAAAAGGTTGTACTCAATTTTGTTTCAATTTTAGCATATATGTCAATAATCATAATACTTAATAGAGCAAGAGGCAGTAACCTGAGCTGTATGCCATTGGCAGTAAGAGTGAAATGTATCGTGATAAGATGTAACATGTGCATTGCTGTTCAAAGACCTGAACGTTCAAAGTGATCAACTCGTGATGGTGGAGCGTTTGTGATTTTCTCTTTCCTTCTAGTTATGTATGGCTCGTGGTTTGATCACGTGAAGAGCTGGCTGAATGCTGAAGACAAAGAGCACATAATGCACATCTCCTATGAAGAGATGATGACGGTGAGATTTTCAACAAGTCTACAACCATGCAGGCGTCTCTATGAGGCTGTCATTTAACACAGCTGTGCTTGAAGCTACATGCTAAATTCAGCATGTCAACATGCTACACCTATTGTGCTTTTAGCATTCCACTATTATGTAAAGCATCGGTGCGTGTATAAATAAAATGTCAATTATCATCATTACTATTATGTGTAATGTAGGTTTTACCGACTCAGTTTAGCGTGGTACCATACTCACATTTGCTAATGAGCGTTAAACACAAAGTACAGCCAAAGAGGCTCTGTAACAAAGACGACGCGTTACAAGCTCCGTCAGTGGTTTTGGACCAGTACACACTCTTCCTGTCTCCCTAAGTGGGCGTGGTGCTTTCTGAACTGTCTCTGGTGCACCTGAGGCTTTGCAGGAATCAAAAACCAATGTGAGGCGATCCGTGTTTCTCTGTGGTGCAGGACCTGAAGGACTCCGTGGCCCGGATAGCTCGGTTCTTGCAGAAATCTCTGGAGGCTGAGGTGATAGAGAAGATAGCGGACCGATGCTTGTTCAAGAACATGAAGCAGAACAAAATGTCAAACTACTCCACCGTTCCTCGTGAAATCATGGACCAGACAAAGTCTGAATTTCTCAGGAAAGGTGAGTTCCAACGAAGAATACTATTTCAATTCCACTGTTATTTTGTGTGATTCATTGAGCGAAGCACACTTTCTAGGAGTGACTCCCTATACCTATACTACTAACTGGTTTCCAGACCTAATGCTATACAGCAAAATTACATTAAAAACATAATTTACAATAGAGAGCTCATTTCACGCATCATTTCGTTACGTTTCCCCTTCTTACATTTTGTGTTTCAGGAATTGTTGGAGACTGGAAAAACCAACTAACACCGGCAGAGGCGGAGCACTTTGATGCCGTTTACAAAAACAAAATGAATGATGTGAAATATAAATTTGTATGGGATTAAAATGAATGAAAATGCCGGGACCGGGAGTGGCCAATCAGATTTGCCACTTCTGCCAAATCTAAAAATACAGTATCAAATTGTTGATGACACGTGGGACGTGTAAATGAAGTCACATGAATTCATCGGTTTTGGAGTAAAAACGTAAATACCACTACAAAAATACACTACTGGTAACAATACACGAGTAGTGAGTAGTACGTTTATAATAAAAAAATGCCACACCAGTTAGGATCCCAGTATGTGAATTGATGTGTAAAGGCTGAGGGCTCAAAGAATCACAAACACCATGAGCACCACTCCATCTGGTATGAGGAAATGATATACTACTCATTTACAGAAATTGCCTACATACATATATGGTAACTCATGATATTGTATTTCTCAGCAACAGAGCACTAAAAGTAATCATTATATAAATTAATTGAAGTATTTTAATAATGTGACCTACTGAATTTTTATGTTTTTAAATCTGATTTCCCTGATATGTTTTAGAGTTAAAGCAGTGTCAAATTAAAGATCATACAAATTGAATGTGAACAGAAGTTTGATTTAAAAAAAAAAAAAACAATCTTAACTGAAGGTTTCTTATAGCTTTCTTTGGGGTCTAACCACATCTCATGGCCTTCATCAGCAAACAGAATGTAACCTGTTTTTATGTTATACGTTTATCAGATATATATTAATATGTGCATGTATCGTTACATTATGAACGATCTTACGTTATATTATCAACAAGAAAAACTCACTGGCGAAATCCGTAAAATAAGGTTGAAATGTCTGAAAAAAAGCTAATAAGGGTCCTTGAGTTGAAGATTATTTTGCCGACATTTTCATATCGTTTCCTTCAAGTTATTGGCAGCTAATTACATTGGAAGCACATTTTTTTGAACGTCCACAAAAATCAATCAACAACCTTCACGCATCGGTCCTGAACGCAGCTCGGTTAGATATGATTACGTCATTGCCAGAGAAACACGTGTGTGAACATGGCGCATGGCTTTTCTCCGGTGCAGCACGTTTTTCTTGAATATTGATGCGGTCTGAACGAACACATCCACCGGCATCCGAATACTGACAGCCCGGGGCTCGGTGAGAATCAGAGTCCGCCTCCGTGGCGATGTAGGGTTAGAGGGATTTTGCATCCATTATTTGACACGACCTCCATACGTACACAGAGCCGTGCACAGAGCAGTACACGCTGCCGCTCACAGCGTGGTGGTGGCCGCCGTACTACAGCTAGTAAACGAACCCGCAGCACGGAAACCCTGGCTGCATGGATCCATTAGGGAACCGGATGCATGATGGGTTTATTTAAATCTTTCTTAATGCTCACTTCATTTTTGAAGTTTGGAAAACATATTTAACTCTGCATGTGTGCCAATTCATTTATCTTATATTTCAAAATTATGAATTGAAAAAAATTGCTTTATTGCAAGACAAGAGACAATTCATAAACAGAACAACAAGAAGACGACAAGAACAGTGAATACAGGCCAGTTAACATTATGTCATCAGTGTATGGGTGAACAGAGTGATGTGTGTGTGTGTGTGTGTGAGAGAGAGAGAGAGAGAGAGAGAGAGAGCTATGTGAAATGATAGGAAAGACAAGAAAGTAAATAAATAAAAGGGCAAATACGTAACATAAATTACAAAATGATAACATCAATAAACCGTCCACTGGCAGCGAAGCAGGACCAGGGCACCCTTAGGGAGCTCCAGAACGGGTCAGCAGGATCAGTCAGGCAGGGTCAACTGGGTTATTGTTTCGCTTTGTAGTTATTGACAAGAAATATAACTTAGTCATTCATTTATTGTTTTTGAATGTAACTTGTGTATTTATTTATTTTTTGACTGGTTGGTCCAGTTTTGGGTCGCCCCCAGACCCTTTAAGGAGGGGGCTGGCCCATTCTGGGTTTGATCTCTTTAGAAAGAAAAACAGGTCCCAGACCCAGTCAGTTGCATAAGTCAGCTCTAGAGGGAACCGTCACAGTGACCCGAATTAAGTAAATAAAATAATGACAATGAGAATAATGAGTGTGAAAAGGGGTGATAACCAAACAAATACATAAATAAATAAATAAATAAGAGAGTACAAAAACAGAAGATGTATTCATGAAAACAAAATGGTCAAAGATGAATAAATACATTGGTCTAATTTAATGCAGGGTCCATACTGGGGAGAGTGAATCGGACCCAAAAACCCAATTATCCTAGTGTGGGGCTAACATTAGCAAGCTGGTGAAAGTGGAGCGTTAAAGAGTCCGATATTTAGGGTATATATAGGGATCAAACTGATTGTTTCTGCTGCCCCCAAGTGGCCAGAAAACCAGTCATCGAGGAATAGAAAAATATTTTCAAGGTCTACCAAAACAGTCTGCCATCTGGCTTGGAATTCATTATTATTGCCTGATGAATGTAGAGCTGTACAAGAAGACACGGACGTTTGGTGGTACCATCTCTTAAGGAATAGTACAATGATCCCAAAACAAGTCAGCTGGTTCATTAAATTCTGTCAGTTAAAAATAAAACAGGGAAGATGAGTAGAGAAATGTCTTTGGAGAAGTGAACAAAAGTAGAGCCATTTACAGAACAGACGGACCAAATGGTTTGTTGATGGGGATGTCTAAAAAGAAAAGTTATAGTATGTGGAAAAATGTCATGAAAAAAGTCATAGTATAGTATGTTGAAAAAAAGTCATGGCGAAAAATATCAAGAAAAAACTTATAGCATAGTATGTTGAAAAAAGTCAAAATCACCTCCTATAAATCACTGCGCCGCTTTTTACATCTCTCCACCCATCTGCGTGTCAATCTGCAGTGCAACCGATCTCTATTTTATACGGCTATTTTTATTATTGTTGTCATTGGTAAGCACCACACATCTGCCTACCCAGGTCGGCTTCCCATTGGTTTAACGGATTGTCCGTCGCGGCACTTCCGTCCGTTTGGCCGGTTTTGATTGGCCGACGTGCCTCTCTTTTTCCTCTTCTTCGCGGCGGTGTGTCGGTGCCGCTGTGTCCCCGGTCTGGCACGTTCCTAGCCGAATTCTCCACGGTGTAAAATTTGATCCCCCCTTTTTTCACGAAACCAAAAATATCCCCCCTTCAATTCCCTGCAACCGCTTCTACGTTTCCGCTCAACACACACCTCCAAATCTCCACCAGATACATCTGAAGATGGCGGTGGTAAGCGGGATGTCGGGGTCGGCTGTAGCCCGGCTGGAGGGCCGAGAATTCGAATATCTGATGAAGAAAAGGTCGGTGACCATCGGCCGGAACTCCTCGCAGGGTTCGGTGGATGTCAGCATGGGACACTCCAGCTTTATCTCCCGGCGGCACCTCGAAATATTCACCGCGGGGGAAGACGGCACCGGCACGGGGGAATTCTACCTCCGTTGCCTCGGAAAAAACGGGGTGTTTGTTGATGGGGTGTTCCAGAGAAGAGGGGCGCCACCGCTCCAGCTTCCACGAATGTAAGATTGATACGACCAGTTTGCTTCAACTACAAACATTTTGCGGATTTGTGGTGTTCGTGTGTTGTTATTGTTTTGTTGTCCCGCAGCGGTGTTTGCACGTGTTGTGTCAAGTAGCGTAAGTCGGATGCGTGCTGCTCGTTTGTATGGCGATAACGTCACAGGAACTCTCTATGCCAAACAGTGTAACGGTAATCCCCCAAAACACATTTAACTTGATTCACCACCTGCTGTTAATGGTTTGTATCTGGTTTATTCGGCATACAGTCCACCAACACACTTTAGTGTTGTCAAGAGAGTTGCTCGCCATAGTGCATTAATGTTACGTGGAAGACTTTATGTAAAATAAATAAATAATTATAAATTATAATAATAATAAATTAGCTATAATTGTTATAGCATTTGGCGCAAAACTAGATAACTTATTGTATTGTTTGGCTAACGCTCAACTGCTACTGTCCCACCTAACATGCTAGCAACGCATGCTAATAGTTGGACTTGTGGGGTAGTGTGTCTGACATGCTGCAACACAATATGCAGCGTATTTTACTTGTATGCTGTTGTATACTGGGCACAACATATTCTCTTTACGTATTTCAACGTCAACTACGACGCTAAGGCCAGTGTTGTAGTGTGAGCTGGCTCAATGTCAACTTGGCCTCCGGTACCCTGTCGGTATGTTGACACTGCTCCGCTTGTTTGTCAGTCCTTTCTCCTTTCAGTTGGTAATCTCCCTAAACTCACCTTGAATTGTTGTTGTGGTAGCTCACATTTTACATTTCATCTTTATTAATGTGTAGGTATGATATGTCCATGTGGTCACCACCACGCCACAGGAGTAAGTCATTGGAAAGTGTCAGCAGCAGGTCCAAATATACCCTATTAATAATAAATGAGACACGTTAGACATGAGTTGCATGATGGTAATGCTGGACGTCCATATTTAAACCGCGAGGCTGAAACTCAGTGCTCCCCTCTTGGCCTCAGTTGGACCTCCTTGGCCTGCTTGTTGCCAGGCAGGAAGCTCGTTTGTCCGTCTGTAGTCACTTAAGCATTGTGTTGCCCACAAACGCAGACAAATAAACATTTAGGTGGAAATGTATCGACGGTAAAACACGCACTCAGCGTTTGTGCCTGTGTTTTGTTCCCAGGTGTTGTTTCCGGTTCCCCAGCACAAGTATAAAGATCACGTTCACAGCCCTGTCCAATGACAAGAAGGAGCCAAGGAACGTGCCGGAATCACCGGTCAAGCCCGTCCAACCCCAAATTTCCCCCCTGACCATCAACATTCCTGACAACATTGCCCACCTCATGAGCCCACTGCCTTCACCTACTGGCACCCTCAGGTGAGAGCGGGTCTAAGGCGTACAGTGATAACATTGTCTACATTTGTCTCATTGAAGTGGTTGTTTTGTCACATGAATTCAGAATTCCAGATGTTTTTTTTTGTTTTCTCAGTGCGGCAAACTCCTGTCCGTCAAGTCCTCGTGGAGCTGGATTCTCCAGCTACAGGACAGGCCGCGTCCTGGCCTCTGACCTGATAGGGGACAACTCCCAATCAGAAAACGACAAAGAGGCCTCGGGTGAAGACAGCCCAAAGGTGAGCAGTCCGGAGCGCAGAGCCGGGCAATCGGAACGTGGATGAAAACAGTTTAGTGTGTCTGAAACATTCTCTTTAAATACATTTTAAAAAAAAGAAGCAAACAAGAGGGGGTGCACGACAAAGGTGGCAGACTTCAGAGAATCTCGGTGGATTCCTCTTGGCGTCTGAGCGCTGCAAACACCATCCCTGGTTACTCATTGAAGTCTAAAAATTGCCCAACGCTCACAACAACATAGACTTTGGAGCACAGGACCTGGTTGAACTTTGCTAAGTCTGTGCGTGTTCGTGCATGTATGCGCTTGTGATCGAACTAAAACTTTTTTTATTTCATTGACAAAAAACCCATTTCCTTCCTCTTTTCTTTTCTTGTCCACAGGATGACTCCAAACCTCCGTACTCGTATGCACAACTAATAGTCCAAGCGATCACCATGGCCCCGGATAAACAGCTCACGCTGAACGGAATATACACCCATATCACCAAGAACTACCCCTACTACAGAACAGCTGATAAAGGCTGGCAGGTCAGAGTCTTCACTACGTGGTCCCGTCGTTTACACTTGCAGTATGTGGTTGTATAGTAACGCATACACCGTTCGCTGCACGGCTTTTGGTAACGCTCCGCGTGCGTCTCTGTGTTTTCACAGAACTCCATCCGCCACAACCTGTCCCTGAACCGGTACTTCATCAAAGTGGCCCGCTCTCAGGAGGAGCCGGGCAAAGGCTCCTTCTGGAGGATCGACCCCGCCTCCGAGGGCAAGCTGATAGATCAGGCCTTCAGGAAGCGCCGGCCGAGGGGAGTGCCCTGCTTCAGGACCCCTGTGGGTCCTCTCTCCTCCAGGTATAGAGCACTTTAAAGGGGCCACATCAGGCTCCTTTTTCAAGTTCGTACTTGTATTAAGGGTTTCTGCTCGAACATGTTTTAATGTTTAAAAAAACGCATAATTTCTTTCATACTGTCTCTGAATAAATCTGTATCCACGTCAGTCTTAAGACGCTCCGTTTTAGCGCCTGTTTCTTTAAGCTCCATTCTCCCAAAAAAAGCCCAGTCTGCTCTGATTGGCTTGTGAGAAAAGGAAGGTGCACCTTACTCAGATGTGGGGCGGTATATCCTAATGAGCCTGCATGTGACATAGGAAGGGGAGCCAAATTTGATTGGCTTGTTGAATCAGATGTTTTCTGATCTAGGCAGCACTGACCAGGTCGTCTTATTTCACAGTTTACCACTCCAGATACCCAAATGTACGTCCACAAGCACCGAAAAAGTTTCCCTGATGTCTCCTTTAATTTAGACATGAGTGTGTTACTGCACAACTTTGTACGGCTACAACATGTGTCCAGAATCAACCTTACTTCTTCATCCGCCCCAGGAGCGCTCCAGCTTCTCCCAGCCACACAGGGCCACTGTCTGCCCACTCCAGCGGGGTCCAGACTCCAGACAGCCTGTCCAGAGAGGGGTCCCCAGTCCCCATGGAGCCAGAGCCAACACCACCACCAGCCCCCACCCAAACCACTACAGTCCAGCCCAAGCTCGCTGTCATCCAAGAGGCCCGCTTTGCACAGAGCTCCCCTGGTAAAGCATAACCTTTTTGTGACATTTCTAACTCTGAGGTTAAAATGAAAATATTACTCACTGTTGCTCCTATTTGTGTGTGATGGCGCCCTGCTCCCCCCTGACAGGCTCGCCCCTCAACAACCAGCCGGTCTTGATCGCCGTGCAGCGCCAGATGCCTCAAATGACCATGAAGCCTGTGACCTACACCATGGCGTCGCCAGCCATCGTAACCACGTCGGTTAGCTCCGCCCCCGTCATGCAGACGGTGCACGTCCTCCACCAGATCCCGGCCGTCGCCGTGGCAACTGTCGGCAGACAGTCCGCTGCCACGGTGAGGCCCGAACCTCAGGAGAACGGAGGCGGAGAGCACCGCGAGATCAAGCGTGAGTTCCTGGTTTTTCACTCGTAGCAGTTCTGCTGCGGAGGAAGTGTGGCAGCCACCTGCTGTCGCTAAGCATAATGTTTTAGACTGTATGTGTGAACTGAGTTTGATATGGTTTTTTTTTTTTCTCCCCGCTCGTAGTCAAAGTGGAGTCGATCCCATCCATCACAGCCTCGTCGATAGGTGGAGTCAGCCGCATCATCCAGAGCTCTCAGGCTGCGCCTCTGACGACGGTAACCATCGTGCAACAAGTCCCGCTCGGCCACCATCAGCTCCCGATAAAGGCCATCACACAAAACGGGACCCATCTGGTCCCCATCAGTGCTGCTGCTCGCACAGGTGACACGCACACGCACACACAGAGCAACTAAGACATCCAATCCCTCTTCTTCCTTACGTTACTGTGCTTAACCCACACCAATTATCGATCAGCGGAATAGCATGAAAAAACGATTTGCAAGAGAAAGAGCTGGGACGGACGGCAATATGAAACCCCCCCCCCCCCCCCCGTTTGCACTGAAAGCTGCAGCGTACGGTGTCCCGCCATGTCGGGCTGAGTGTCTTTATCCTGCACTCGCACTAAAATTGACACGTAGCAGCTGCTGCATGGTCGTTTCTTATAATGTGTATATCTGCTGATGGATGTTTTCATCCTTGACCCATGTGAGAAGGATCATATGAAAAAAGTATTGTGTACGGTACATAGCAAGGTTAGTAAAGTACGAGCATTTTGTCATAAAAACACAAGAGGTCAAAGATCACTTTGTAAACCTAGCTATAAGACGAGTGCATGTAGTTCGTCTCTGCCGATCCAAAGTAGTCGTAATAACTCCTTTCTTTCTTCTTTCTACCAGCCGTTGCAAACCCTCTTCACCTCCTGGCGGCCCACGCCTCAGCCTCGGCGTCCCTCCCTACCAAGAGGCAGAACGGAGAACTGCAAGGCCAACCCCAATCAAAGAGGGTGAAAACACAGGAGGAAGAGGAGGGTGGAGCAGCAGCAGCAGCAGCAGCAGCTGCCAACAACAACAGCAACAACAACAACAACAACAAAAACGGCACTACGGACAGAGCCGGAGAAGCGGGGGTCAGTGAACAGATCGGTGACAAGTAGCCTCCCTACACTCACACACACACACACACACAGACACACACACACACACCGGTCTGCATCCTGACCCCTTGCTCTCCTGTACGCATTGAGCCTCACACCTCCCACACTCTCACCCTTCCATCATCAACTCCAAGGTGCCAAAAAAAAAAACTAGACGAGACTCGGAAACACCCGCAGAACTACAGAATGACCCCCCCCCCCAAAATCCTCCATATATTTAACACCATGAAATACAGTACGATGCAAAAACTGAAACCAAATTTGAAATTCAAAGAGTTGCCGATGAAGCTTGAGACCCAGACGGCAAGAAGAAGCACAGGCAGAAATTTTCACAAATCCAAGATTTCCAGATCAAAAAAAAAAAAAGAATAAAAAAAGAGACTTTTATTGGACAAGTGAGGAGTCCTGAAACTTCCCCCCCCCCCCCCCCAAAAGACGGAAAGGAGCCTCATCCTGGTAGCATTACAAACGAGCGCTTTACTGTTTGTCGGATAGAGAAAGCGACAGAGCGGAGTCACCAGTAGTGTATTCCGCTAAAGGGAAGCGTGTGTAACGTGCGTGTGGACGTTCCCGTCTCCGGCAGCTAGCCTCCATGTCGACCTACCTAACCCAGTCGTGAGTAGATATGCAGTATTCCGTTGTACACGTGGATCTTTTTTGAGTGTTTCTCCGTTTCACAAGGCACAGATACTATCTAGTAATAATTAACTAAAAGCTATAAGTGGGGTCTTTAAGAACATTTAAACATCACAACATGATATCAACAGGAATCCTTTTTCTTTTTTTTTTGATATATGTGGACTCTTTGTTCAGTGAAATGAATGTAGTAAAGAAAACACAATCTATGGAGTGGATGTTCTTTCTTTTTTTTCTGCTGATTCATGCAAATGAAATTTCTTAATCATTGTACATCTTCAGATATTTTTTTTTTTCTTTTTCAGATTTTACAAAAATCCTATGAGATAAAGTATATTCCCATGCGTATTTGACCATGTGCTTCATCAAGCTTGCATGTTACGGATCTAGAGACAATGTACTTGAGCAGATTATCTGAATATGGAACTGAAGTAAATTTCGACTGAATCTACGTTATATGATTCTGACCAGTGCTGCACTTAACCCTCTTAGTTGTTTTTTTGGTTTTTTTTGTACTCTGATTTTGCTGTTTTTTCCACCCCTGTCATCATGGGCTGTGTTTGTTACATTTTGTGTTGAAGTCGGCAACTCTTTGCTTGATTATTTGATTCTGTTCAGGCTACCAAACAAGCCTGTTCAGAGTGTTTTCTATGTTACACAAGGAAAAACAAGCGATAGGTGTTCGTTCTGCTTCAGTGGGTAAATGCTGTTTCTTTTTTTTTTTTTTCTTTTTTTTTTTTTATATATATATATATAAATTTATTTAAAACACAACTTTTTAGTTTGTATTTCTTTGAGTAAAATTATTTTTCTGCTGGGCAAATGCAAACGTACAATCTGTCTGAAGAGTCATTTGTTTTTGTCAGAACGTGGAAAGAGGACCAGACTTATTAAAGGTACAGTGTGGGAGATTTAGCGCCATCCGGTGGTGAGGTTGGAGATTGCAAGCAACAACGTACCCTCCACTCAGCCCTCGTTCCAAGCGTGTCTGAGAACTACGGTGGTCCTCAGGTAGGGATAGCTATCATTAGGGTTTTATTACTACAAGGAGCTACTCTGATCAATAATCTTCATGATTAAATAATTCCTTTTAAAAACACATCAATTCAGAACAGACAGGATTAGAAGATATTTATAATGTAGATATAACTAACTATTGTTTCTTCAGCAGAAACAGAAGTGTTTACAACAGCAAAGTCACTATATAAAGTCATTAAGTGAATTAATGATGGTAATCAATCATGAAGAACACGGACATCGGATGGTATCGGTCATTCGTCCTGGCACAGAGAAGTTTATAAGATCTAACTGAGAAACAGACTAGTGACGGACCGCTTCTGTTGAAGCTTGTTTGTAAAAAGACAGAAGAAAGGCCGATCTTTCGTGCTGTGTTTTTGTAAACATGGCGGCGGTGGACGGCGCCGATCGAATTAGGTTTCACTTTCGTTTACGTGTTCATACTAGTTGAACAGATGTATTGATAAAGTATCTGCCTTTTACTCACAAACTGTGTGTGTGTGTGTGTGGGTAGTTTCAGGTCATTATACACATAATAATAAATATTACACACTGTTCCTTTAATGATAGAATACTAACAATAAAATGAAGTAACAGTGTGGATTAGATTAAGATGTTAAGGACTTTGCTAGTAACGGCTGAAACATTCCTCAGATATTAGAGGATACTATTGTAACCATGTATGAAGGAAACAACCTCAGCTCCACTGTATCTATGGCGCCTTTTAAACAACTCTGAACAAAACCAGGTGTGTCCTGAATGTAGTTTAACAAGTTTAGTGTGAGCGTGCCCCACTGATGGAGGCGATAGATGTGCTCAGCACCTTTTACAATGATACAAATGTGAAGACAAACCAACAATAGTGACAACGACCATTTATTGAAAGGCAAATTAGAGCTCACTTACACATTGTATTGATCCTGTGAGAGCTTTTAATTACTAATCAAAGAAAACACTTTTTTGGGGGGTTTGAAAAAAATCAATACATTTAATGAAACTTCTTTGCGTGAGCTTTTACAAGCTCTGGCCGACTGAATGCCATTTCACAGGCTGAACATTTATGGGGTTTCTCTCCCGTATGTATCATTTGGTGTCTCTTCAGAATCCCCCCGCTATTAAAACATTTGTCACATGTCGGGCATCTGTACGGCTTTTCCCCCGTGTGCATCCTCATGTGTGCAGTGAGGTAATAGGACTGCACAAACCCTTTGCCACATTCTCGACACTTGAACGGCCTCTCCCCGGTGTGGTAGCGAGTGTGTATCTTCAGCTCCGACACCGACCTGAAACTCTTGCCGCACTCGACGCACGAGTACGGCCGTTCCTCCGTGTGGGTCAGGTCGTGTCTCGTCAACGAACTCGCACTTCGGAACAGTTTGTCGCAGCGGGAGCAAGGGTAGCGCACGCCGGTGTGTATTTTCGCCACGTGGAGGTCCAGGCTCCTCTTGAGCACGTACGCTTGTCCGCAGTGCTCGCAGCAGAAGCGCTTCTCCGTGGTGCCGCCGTGACAGCACAGCCTGTGCCTCTTCAGAGCGGCGTTGGACCTGCTGCCTTTCCCGCAATCCCAGCAGAGGAACGGAGCCTCTTTTGTGTGAGTCCGGTCGTGCAGCGTCAGAGCGGACGCGTAACCGAACGCTTTCGGACACTTGGGGCACTTGAAAGGGAGATCGCCCGTGTGGAACCTCTCGTGCCTGATCAGACCTCTCAAAGCCGTGTACGTTCGTTCGCACGAGGTGCAGGGAAAAGGTCCTCTAAAGTCGTGCACGCCGACATAATGCTGGTTGAGGTCTATGAAACCGTTGAAACTCTCGCCGCACTTAGTGCACGAACAAGACCTGTGTCTCAGATTATGCATTTTAAGTCTCGCCGTGTCTGGGAAAGACCTGTTGCATTTCACACAATACAGCGAGGTATCGGCGGGTTTATGTGTATTTCTCGAGTTGAAACCCTTTGACTTCCTGCCTCTCTGATTACCCCGATGAGGTTCCTGGCTCTGCTCCTTCATGTCTCCTAACTGGACTTTGCTGCTGAATGATTGGGTATTTTGGGTGGGAACAGGCATTCCCTCTCCTGAAGGAGCCCCCACTTGTTTCAGATTTATCCCAACTTCCGTAGGCAGAGTTCGGAGTTGGCTGTGAACTTCGCCTGGCTTTGGGTCTTGAGCGTCTTTTTCTTTGTGCGCCTCAGAGGATGAGTTCTGAGGCCGTGGCAGAGCGATTCGACATACATTTAACTCGTGTATCTTAAGGTCGTGCTTGAACTGAAAGTGTTTCTCACACCGCGAGCATCGGAAAGGCCGCTCTCCGGTGTGGGTCCTCTGATGTCGTCTCATATCTGACGCACGACTGTACGTCTTACCGCATAAGGGACAAGTCTTGCCGGTTGACGGGACTCGAGGATTTCTCTTTGGCAGCTCATTTTTGGGTGTTGTTGAAATGTTTTTCACCTTTAGACCTCGGTATTTTCTGACGGGCCTCTGGGATGTGACCACAGCAGCTGCACACAGTACAGGCGACGGCACTACATTAGATATGTTGATGTTTTGCACTTTGCTGGAAGTTTCTTCTTCCGTGCAGTTTTCTGTCTCACTAGGGCTCATGACATTGTGCTCACTGTCATCTGTAGTTCTAACCAATGCCTGAACCTTTTCGTCCTCTCTAATATCTATCACTGAGTCTTCAGCAGAGGGCTTATTCTCTGTGGTAACAGGTTTCTCAGCAAGGATTTCAACACTGTAACCTACTTGGACCTCAATGGCACAGGAGTCTACACTCGTCTTATCCCCGTCCAAAGAGTTGACATGTTGAACAGAGCGGGAGATCTCCTCCTCTACTCCTTCTCCACCGCTAACCATGGACTGATTCTCCAAGCCTCCGGTCTCTCTCCTCTCTGGTCCGTCGCTCTCCGTCTTTACATCTGCACTTTTTCTCAGTGTAGTGGTCTCCACTATCAGTTCTTTGTTGAATGCTTCCATGTAATCGGTTAACACATTTACTTCTAGTGGAGTTTCTTCTTGTTCTGTCACGGCTGTTGTCAAAGGTGGCAGACAGAGAGCTGAACAAATGCTGGCCCCAACTGTTTGATTATCTGAAAATGTGAAATACACAGTTACCACTACATAAACAGCTGAGTGCCTTATGTATTAGCTCTACCGTGAAATTGTACCGCCATTATGTCAGTTTTCCATCCAAACTACACTGCTTACCACTTTCATTTAGCTGAGCGAGGTCTTTTTGATATTCCAGGAGAGACTTAAGTTCCTGAGATTGACGGAAAGACTGCAGACATTCAGACAGAACCGAAGGCACGTCGCCGAGCATACAGGCAACCTGCTCATGAGAAAGACCACATCAATTGAATTGTTAAACATTGTGGTGGAAAATGCTCGGTTGCTTTCTTTCCAAGAATGAGATGTAGTTTAAAATTTACAATGTATTCATTAGTGAGCTCCATAGGTTGAGGTAGGTGTATTTCTCAACTTTGGACCAGGTCTGAAAAATGAAGCCAATGCTGAAGTACCCTAAACTTGCATTCTCTCTACTGGCCACCAGGGGGCGACTGATCGCAAAAAGAAGTCTGATTGTATAGAAGTTTATGAGAAAATGACTCTACTTCTCTCTTGATTTATTACCTCAGTAAACATTGTAAACATGAGTTTATGGTCTCAATCTCTAGTTTCAAGTCTTCTTCAATACAGCATTATGAAAATTTAGTAAATGATGGTCCACTTAGAGTCAAACGGACCATAAAACAGAGTATGCTTTAAGGCGGGGCTACCTTGTGATTGACACGTCGCTACCACAGTGTTGTCTGTGTTTTTGTCTTGGAACTTTAACCCTTTCAGTGTTTTCAGTTCAGTAAAAAGATAATCGAAATATTTTGGCGGCCTAAAATGTCTTAGTCAGCGTTTGGTTGTACTTAACTCCACCCTCTCTAGAGTCACTTCAAGATGGAAAAAAACAAGCTGGCGACGGCCAGAAAACCAAACTCAAGGCTTCAAAACTGTAGTCGGCAATTCTTTGCGCTAAGCTAGACTAATCATGTTCTGACTCCAGCTTCATACTTAATGCACTGACTTGCGGTTAATATAAATCTACTTATGTCACTTGAAAAGAAAGCAAATAAGCGTATTTCCCAACAAGTATTCTTTTACTTTGAAATGCCGTAAATGTCAAATGTCTTTACAGCACAGTGTAAGTTACCTGTTTATGATTTGGTACAGTAAGTAACTTGTCAAGCTGCGAGAGGAATATCTCCACAAACGTCTGTATATCTTCAGAGTACTCGTCTCCAAATCTCACCGGGAAAACGTCCTAAAATTGAGCGAGTGACATTGATTAACAGTCGGGATGAAAATATCTCAAAATCACACAACCGGAGACACCTACCTGGAAGAAGTGCTGCCTCTCCTGCTGGTCTTTAAGCAGGGTGTGAATGAGCCCAATGAGGCCCGGTGCAGACGACCTATCTCCTGAATCTCTTATCTGTGATAAAGGGCAAAAGTCAGCGAGTTATTTAAGAGAAGAGATTAGAAACCACAAAACGCGTGAAATAAAGACAAATGTACCTCTGTGTTCCACAGTGAAGTGATTATGTCCAGGTGTGGCTGAATGGTCTTAATGTCTATTGTCTGCTCTGGGCGACACAACTCCAGTGTCAGCTAAAACCAAGACAAAATTGTAACAGTGGCAAATGTTTTAAACTTCAGCCGCATGCGACGAGCAAACACGTATAAGTTGTCGTGTGTCTCTGAACGGCAAATAAGTTGCAAAATCAATATCGCAACATATTGGCTTCCTCACACGGTACCTGAGCCCGGAGGCCAAGGCTCAGCAAACACCTCTGTCTGGGATTAAGCAGCTCTGGGACGATCTCAGTGACTGCTGTCACAAAGTCGTCCAGCAGCCCGTAATTGGCCACAACTTTCTGCTGGACAGTCTCCCAGATAGCTGCAGAGACCAGCCGGAGCGGTGGGACCAGAAGACGCAGACAGGACAAGGGCAGAGGGGCAGCTAGATAACGAGAGAATAATGAGTCGTTTAAAAAGCAGTACAGACAGAAAATATCGTGGTAATTCAGGAAAAACAAGCTGTGATAAATGTGCATGTAGAATAGATTGATATTTTTTTTAAAAAGGGGGTGAAGAAGGTATTTCTTAGGCAAATCATGTGACTCACAATAGGCCTATTATTCAAAATTGTTATATTTCGATGCCCCATTTGTACAGCATGATTTGGTCATTTTTCTTAAAGTTTTTTGTGTGTTAATTTGAAACGTTTCAACACACTGCTTGTTACGGTCCTCACAGTTATAATTTAATAGAAGGAAATGATCGAAATGACAAGCGAACCGAATACAAAAGCTAAACTTTTCTCGCGACGGGTCTTGTTCAACGCATGACATGCGTGCCGAATTGTAGAGTAGATTCCGACACGGTTCTTGAGTTCCATTTCAAGTGCAAATGTCCGTCTGGGGGAACAAAAAAGCGAATGATGTCTTAATTTGACGGATTCAGAACGGAGTTCTGTGTCGTGTTTGAATAAGAGAGGCACGGCGGGCGACGTTTGTGAAACGTTCAACCGTAATACTGTCCAGCAACAGTCCTGCGCAACACAAAAAAACAAAGATAATTGCAAGAATTAACTCGCACAATAAACCCTGGAAGAAAGATAATGCAACATATATATATAATGTTCACTTTTTTGTTGAAACGTTAAATTACGTTCATCGAAGAAACAAACATTTCAAAAACCCCAATGTTATTCAGCGGGATATTTTAGAGGTTATGGAACGAGGCCACGGCGATGATGTCACACACGATTAAATATATATATATATGTAAATTTTTGCGAAACATGACTGCTACCTGTCTTCTCTGACACGTGGTGCATAATTCGGCTTCACCGGTTATGTTCTCCTCTCAGAAATGGCAACAAACCATGGCGTTAAGCCAAACAGAGTGAGCATTTAGATGAATCCGGGGACATATTTAGCGGTAACTCAGGAAGTGCAGACTATGCGGAAGTGGATGTCTGTTGACATAATGGGCAGAGACCTCACAGGTGAAAGACTATCTCGGTAACCTGCGAGAAATAACAATAGAACAGTGGGATTACAAGACTAAGATGGAGAGTATATAGCAGCAGGCTTTCTTAAAAACCACAGCACCCCCAGGTTTGTTTGTTTGTTGTCTTGGAATTGGAGACATGCCCTGGCGTGTTGGTTTACAATTGGCTGCCATTACCACCTTTGTCATCATCTAATATTGAGTACGTCTCAGTGCTAATCCACCGGCCAGTCCGTTCACGTCTTCGAGACTGCAGCCGCTTGTCTGTCCGCTTTCCTACTCAGGGTTGTTGTCCGTTATGTGTCATCTACAGCTGAGGACACTGGTTTTTGTAGCGTGGCTGCTGTGTTACGTCGCCTTCCTGGTCTCCATCAGGAAGATGTGGACGGGGAAATACGTCCGTAGCCCACTCGCCCGCTCGCTGTTTATGCACATGGCGAGCGAGAACGAAGCGGCCGCGATTGAGACGCAAGAGGTAGGACTTCTTCTTAATCCCATCCGGTAGGTGAACTCGCAGGGTCCGGATTGGTGCCGGTTTTGAGAGACCAAGTACGGTCAATTCACGTATCAAGGCCAGACTCGTGTATATGCACCGTTTTCCATTGGCAAGCTACAGAGGTTGGACGTGTTACATTTTTAAATGGAATTTGGCACAAGGCTGCCCAAAGAAGAGGGTTGATCTTTCTGCCCTTTTTTAACAGTTACTTACATTATTTTATTGTCAGTGCCCTCAAGTAAGTGTGCTGATCTGTTTTATGATTTATTCTTTATTCTTTGCATATTCCAGTCTCACATTTTAATTTTTAGCAATGAAACTCATGTGAGCATGAATCCTGGATGGATTAATGGGTGGATTCTGTGTCAGAGTTGTCCATTGAAACACCAATAAGGTACAAATCATTTGAAGAGGTTCAGAGCCTCGGATACACGGGTACTCTACATCAAAATAAGATGACATGTCATTAAATGGTACCCACCAAACACCAACAGAGGAGCATCTGCACACTGGAAGTTGAGCTTGCTCAAACATTGATGTGAAAATATGATGTCCAAAATTGTTCAATCGCACAAAACACAAAAGGATCCAATAAAATGAACATATGTTATAAGAAGGTTTAAGCCATGGAGGTGGAAGTAGATTGCTGCTGTAAATGCTTCTTCAGTTTGTCTGAACTTAGTATTCTTCTTCTCCCTGCTGCTCTAGTGGTACCGGTGCGGACCTGACCTGCTCGGAGATTCAGTGCGACCCCTCTTTGTCCAGAGCCACCTGGACTCGGGCACCAAGGCTTTTCTCAAGGAGAGCGTGGAGAAGTCTGGCTGGCTGTTCACCCAGCTCTATCACTCGTTCATATCAACGGTCCTCGGCCCACTGGTCTCTCGCACCTCTATTAACGGGTGAGCGGCACAGACGCACCTATGTCTCCGTTTTATCCCCCCCCCCCGTACTGCAACCGTCCTCTGACGCCGCTCTCCATCTCTCCAGGTTTCTGGGTCGTGGCTCTATGTTTGTGTTTTCCACGGAGCAGTTCCAGCGGCTGCTCCGGATCGACCCGGAGTGGAGGGCCGACAGGCTCCTGGACCTCGGAGCCGGGGACGGGGGTGTCACGGAGGTGATGGGTGCCCATTTCAGAGAGGTCTACGTAACCGAGGTCTCGCCGCCCATGAAATGGCATCTCCAGAGGAGGAATTACAAGTGAGCAGTAGACCACGCCCGCTCACATCTCAGTTCAGTGTGATAAACATCCCACAACACAGATCCCATCAGTACAACAGATCATATGTCTGACTCACCTATCTGTTGCTCTGAGCTTCAAGTCGCTTCCGCTTTTCTGGTTTAGTTTTGTGTTCGGTGTTAAGCTACCATTAATGAAACTCAACCTTCGCTACACAAATATATCAATAACAAAATACATGTACTGAGCAGGATAAAGAGTCACCTTCCAAACGTCTACAGTGGAAAAAAAGATGCTGAAGATATTGAAGACAAATTGAAGGTTTTTGACTTAAAAACGGGGACATTTTACATCCTTTTGGACCATTATTCAGTGTGGCTTTGTAGCACAAAGGCAGTAAAACTGCCTGTGCCAAAGCACACTGTATATAATCCATCGGGCTTAATAAATCCCACCCAGTCCCACCCTTTCAAAATAAAAGCCCCTTGGAGTAACAGTAACCGTATCTTAACATGAAGCTCAGACTTAGCTTAGTTGTTCTTGTATTTATTTCCTATTATAATGTGTACACTGCACTCTGGTCCTGCCTTGTATGAATAAGTGGGTTGGGTGTAGTTATGCATGATACATTGATAATACATTTTAAAAACCATTCTTTCAGTCATTCATTGATTAATTTCCTGTTGCAATGGTAATTAAACAAGGCAATACAACCATTGTATTCTCTACACGTGTCTCACAGTGAAACACACAGAGCATGTGGTGTACCTTGAACATACATGCTGAGTTACTACCGGTAACATCGGCGTGTATATATATTGCGACGTCTTCGGGCAGTAGCAGCCACACTGTCAACATTTCCTGCTGAATTTTCGAGTTATTATTACTATAGATGACGCCAAAAAAAGCTTGAAGACAAAACTTGATATAAATATTTCATCATTAGCACATATCACCGCCTTCGTCTGAACATTTAATTATTCTGGAAATGTAAAATCATAGTCTCTTAGTCGAAAGAGCTGATACCAAAAAAATTTAAATAATGTTCCATTAAAATATTTGTTCACAAATAAAATAAAAAAAAGTTATGACGAACAGTTTTCTAATTATCTCACAAAAAGGGATGTGCACGTTGTATTGAGAAGTGCTGGTGCGGAATCCGGAGGGTGGGCGCAGTAGCTAACCAGTGGGGAACGCACACGGGGACTCACATGCACTAACGTGCACGCGCAGCCGGCCCGGCTGTGTCAACAAAGCGCAGAGAAGCTCGGATAAAGACCCACACAAAGGGAGAGCGACGACGTTATCTGCTCGGGTCGACTTTACTCCACTATATCTTTACATAATAGTTGTTTGCTGCTGTATTAATGCTCTGAATATCAAATTGAACACCTTTAAGATACCATCAATTTAAATGTATTGAACTAAATTCCAAGTGTAAAAGCCTATGAGCGTCACAACCCATAATGCTCTTTCACTTGAAACGTCTGCGCGAGAGGACTTGAGTTTCTTTTCCAGTGTCTTTGGTGTGATCATAAAGACACTTTCATAAAAGCGATTGGAATCCGAAAATTAAAAACAGCATTTTTGACTGCTAAAACTATAATTTCCTTGAAGCATGAAAAGCAATTTGTTACCATCTGAAAATACGTTGTTCTTTCTTTCTGTCGTGCTTAGACTGCTGGGCATCGACGAGTGGCAGCAGACTGGTTTCCAGTACGATGTGATCAGCTGCCTGAACCTGCTGGACCGCTGCGACGACCCTCTGCATCTCCTGCGGGACATCAGGCTGTCGCTGGTTCCCAACACGGGGAGACTCATCCTGGCTGCGGTGCTCCCCTTCCAGCCCTATGTGGAAATCGGTCAGTCGAGAATCGGCGAAACTTGCCTCATTACGCGTATGATTTTCATAGACCTCCCTCTATGAAGCAAATAAAAACCATTCTATCTGTATTTGTTCTTAGGAGGAAAATGGCAGCGTCCCAAAGAACACGTTAAAGTAAAAGGAAAAACGTGGGAGGAGCAAGTGACCAACCTGTCCAATGAGGTTTTCCCGAGGGCGGGGTTCGAGGTGGAGGCCGTGACCCGCTTGCCGTACCTCTGTGAGGGGGACATGTATAACGATTACTACGTTCTCGACGATGCCGTTTTTGTTCTCAAGGCCTCAGAGGAGAGGTCAGAGTCTGCCTGAATACCAAATGCAACGTGGAACTGTGGGAGACCCCGCCAACGCTCCTGGATGGATTTTAGTGCAATTTTCGTACGCTTCATTCATAAAACACAGTATTTCTGACGGTATTTCTTTAGAAATGGTGAAGGCAGCTGTGAAGCTCAGGTACTGTAGTTCCTACATTTACCAGCCATCTAGTGTTACAGTGATACCTCTACTTTTTAAACAAACTAACTAACTGAACGGCAGTTAGCCTGTATTAAAATGCCACTTAAGATCAATTCCTCTCAGACATGTCACTATGCTGTAGGTGTTCGGTTATCCATGAAAACGTTAACGCTTATTGTGTCATCATTGTGGAATGAGAATAATCCTGGATGGATATTTCAGTTTGTGATGAAGAGGATCAGTGTGTGCACACACTTGATTTAAACATTGGGAATTGGACTTTTTGTATTTTACTATTTTTTTATCTTTTTTTTTTTACTTTTACTTTTACTTTTACTGCTATTAGTGATGACAAAAACAATATGAGGCCTTTTTAAAGCGAGCCTATGTAACTTAGGTTATCATTGTGTTTAAAGCTGCATTTATTGATTTTATTTGGGGGGGGGGGGGGTTTAAACCACTAAGGGGCAGCGCAACAAGTTGAAAGTACAACATTATCAGGCAACAATTGCCTATTTACACGTACAGAAGCAGGAGCAACATTAGCAGTCATTGGGGTTGTGTTTCTGGCCACCTGGTCTCCACCAGCTCCTTTAGCCGCTAAAATTCTGCTCTATGAAGAAAAGCTTTTAGTAGAATACTGTAACACATGCAGTTACTGGAGATTACAACTGTGAAGAATACTGTAGTAAACTCTGTGATGAGAAACATTTGACCAAAATTACAGTAAATAACAGTAAAATGATGGCGACCACAGCTGCCAGTAGTTTACTGTAATTAAACAGGGATTTTTACATTTTTACAGTGATTTCTTCTGTTATGTCGGCACTGCTGCTGGTACCAACTGGGAACTTGGGGCGTCGGGAGAACGGACATCGCTACGGGACGGGGTCAATATCGAACCCCTCCTCACTTATTAAAACGGAATCTTGAACAGAAAGGTTACACGAATGACTCGTTAATTACACTAACTACTACAACGCTGCCACTACACAACGTAATGTTAATGTTGTCAGATGTCCCCACATTTGACCCTTTGTTAAAATGAAAAATACTGATTAGTGCAACTTTAATGATAAAACATAGTGTAGCTGTAGTACAAGTAGAACAAAAAAGATTGCTGTCAGTTACACAGCAATATAGCTCCAGTTTACCAACATTAGCCACCACACGCTAACGGTAGCACTGTAGCAGCAAAAAAAAAACTAAGCAAGGGTGTGTTTTTTTTTTTTTAATTTTATATTTGTAAGAGGAAGATATTTAGTCTTTCAATAGTTACATGGTCTTGTTTTAAATCAGTGGTGCACAAATGCACTGTTAAAAACGTCCCACAATTAATGCAATATTTGTATTGAAAGAGTATCATATGGGTCCCAGAATAAAAGAATCACATACTGAATGAATGGGATGTGTAATTGGTTGAGATTATTTTAGAGACCGTAGAATTGTCACTCTGGATTACAGTCAGGTTGTAATAGCTGTCCCAAACACCCCATTAAAATAGGGTTCAGATTGAGATTTATCTTGACTTTCACTCACTTAATTTTTGAACAGGTGTAGAACTGAAAGTTTCACCCCGGACTTCAAAGGCTAAATGAAGTGTGTCCCAACGCATTTGCACCTGCCGTACACAAACCAAAATGTTGGAAGTGGTCTAATGGTTTCATTAAATAACATATTGACACTTCTGTGATAAACATCAGTTTCGTTTTAGTTTAAATTTAAATATGAATGAGTTCTTATGTGTCAAGTATGTTATACACATAGCTGAGGTGTATTTCCTGGTGCATTTCCTTGTACGTGTGCAACTAAGAGCTGAAAGAGGAAGTTCATATTTACTGTATTTTCCACAGAGCTTGGAGGCAGCATTCATGCAGCATAATTTATGCAAACTGTGCATCCCTCTCTTCTGATTGGCTGAGCGAACGAACGTGTTCCCGTCTTGCATTGGGTACCGTTGTCTTGGCCACGTCCCCGAGCCACGTCGCGCTTTGCTCGCCATTTTCCCATCTTCTGAAGCCAGAAACAGTCTATTTTAGTGTCACGGTGTCATTCAACACCGTCAGATCGCTAATTAATCGTTACCGCAGACAAACCGAGCTCTTTATAGAGTCTTAAATCGGGTTACCTCTGCTGGAGCTCCCACAAACATGAACGTTTTCAGGCTAACCGGGGATCTCTCCCACCTAGCAGCCATCATCATCCTGCTGCTAAAAATATGGAAAACCAGGTCCTGTGCCGGTAAGTAAGCCAGTCGTGTACCTTTACAGTTTGCATGACCTCTCGTTTTGCACAGAAGGCGTCTTGTCGTCTTAACTAGACGAGGAAAAAAAGTCTCTACTGTGAAACTTCTTCTTCTGTTACGTTAGTCGGAGCTCGTTAGCCAGTTCTCGGCTAGCGTTAGCCAGCTGGCTAGTAACACTGACGTCAGCTAGCCATCATTTCTGACACTCGCTGTCACTGTCACGACCATGGCGAACCATGGTGCGACGTGGAACTTGATAAATACTCATGTTGGGAAGAATATACGTAACGCCATCCGTAAAGTGCTAGCTTAACGTTAGCTAGCAGCAGCTGCCTTGCTAGCTAACGTTAGCCCTGACAGTGCAGCGGGCCCCGCATTAACGTCAGGTAGGGACAAGGGGGCCCCAGAGGGCCACAGCAGTTGTTAGTTTGGCATGTTGGGCCTCGTCCTTTCAATTGTCAGGGGGGGTACTGTGCTAGCTTCACGTTTGACGTCGCCCCCTGTTCTTCCCATACGTTGGGTTAGCCCAGTGCGACCTCTCTGACGTGGCAGCACCGACAGCTCACAAGTTGTCAAGTTGGAGATGCAAAGTCAGTGACTGAATAGAGGTTGGCTAAATGATCGTACGGTGCGTTATCACGGTGGGACTTTGCTGTGTTGTCCTGTGCTCCTCCGATGGTCAAAGGTTAGGGTCGTATCACTGCAAGACAGAGAGTCCACCTCCGAGTTATGTCACTGCTGCTGTTTGCTTTAGGTTAAACCAGATACCTCTGCACGTGCAAGTCAATCTTCAGTGATCTAAACAGCTGCATATCTGATCTATTATAAGTAGACTGTCATGTCCCCCCATCCCAGTCTGACAGTTAGTGTGAATGAATGAAGTGTGTTGTCAATACACAGAGAGGCTTGGGACAAGTGCAGGTGAGGATGAAGACTGTGGAGTGCATGGCCCTCAGAAGACATCCTCAAACCTGCTTATTAGAGGGGCCACAGTGTGACTTTGTAATATCCGAGCTCCTGAACTAAAGTAGCTAAAACTACCCTTACATGCTAGTGAAACAGAATGGTAAACAAATTATACGCTTGCATTTTCGAGTTTCCAATCTCAGTCTTGGCTCTGACATGATATTTGTGTTATCTGTACAGAGGCTGGCTGCAGGAAGTGAACATTGGATTATGAATGAGTAAAATGGTTTCCTCCCGTGTGGAGATAAAGTGAACAGGTATATGTTGCTAGAAAGTACTCGAGAACTGCGGCGCAGTGTGTGAGGTTTGAAGTGAGTAAATTGAGTTGTATAGAGATGTTGCTGTTTGCTTTAAAATGCCATTACTAGTAGTTTAAGCCCAACAAACCAAATGTCATTTTGTGTGTTGTGAGCTCTGGCCGCTACCTTTTTAAAACACAAGATTACGTTTAAATGCCAAAAGGTTAGATATAAATGGGGTGGCTGTGGCTCAGTGGGTAGAGCGGGTCGTCCCTGGAGTGTGTGTGTGTGTGTGTGTGTGTGTGTGTGTATATATATATATATATATATTGTAATAACCCTATTTGTCAGACGTAACCATGTTTGAATGCCCTCTGCGGTCTCCCCACAGGTATTTCTGGAAAGAGTCAGGTCCTGTTTGCCTTGGTGTTCACCACTCGCTACCTGGACCTGCTCACCTCCTTCATCTCTCTCTACAACACCACCATGAAGGTGAAACACTCGCACGTTCGCTCCTCACGCTCATATCCCTACAGCTGTCGTGGCTTGACTAGTACACGCCTGTGTTTGCTAAAGGATGGCTGCGTAAGATGTCGTGGACTCGTGTGACGTTGCTCCTCCATTTCTATTCGTGACTGTTCAGTACGCACTGGGTGAAGTGATTATCTTACCTGTCGTGCTTTGTCCGTGTCTTTCAGGTCATCTACATCGGGTGCGCGTACGCCACCGTGTACATGGTCTACGCCAAGTTCAAGGCGACTTATGACGGGAACCACGACACGTTCAGAGTGGAGTTCCTGGTCGTCCCCGTTGGCGGCCTGGCTTTCCTGGTTAACCACGACTTCTCTCCCCTGGAGGTCAGCAATACTGTGCAGACACGATGTGATTTTATGCAAAGCCGTGGCTCAATCCAGCTTGTATTGCTTTACCGGCTCTTCATTTGTTCACAAAAATGTTTTTTATTAGAAAAGAATAGGCGCACACAGAGCTTCAGCCGAAGCGCTTTATTATTTCTCCTTTCACTCTCTTCCTCTCCGGAGCTCTCCGCCACTTTGTCCTCTGGCAACCCCGAGCGATTTAATTAACAGGGATCAATATTAAAATCAGTTACAGTAATATAAGCAACATGACGATGTGATTATTATAATATTATGTTTGTTTATAAAACGTACAAACGGAGCCACAACAGTCTGACAGTGACGTGAACAAGCTACTCCCAGAGCCGAGGCCGGCGGCATGAAGCAGATTTCTATTTGTGTAGAGGCGGGAGGATGCACATGTTTGTTTGTTTACTAGCAAAATGTGTTTTTTTTTTATTTATTTTTTTTGGAGTGAATAGTCCAGACAAGGGCATCTGTGGCTTAGTGGAGAGCAGGGTCGTCCTTTAATCAGAGGATTGGTGGTTCGATCCCCGGCTCCGCTAGTCCATGTCGATGTGTCCTTGGGGCAAGACACTTAACCGCAAGTTGCTCCTGCAGCTGAGACGTATTATATAGTGTATGAATGGGTGAATGACATGTAGTGTTAAAGCTTTGAGTGGTCGGAAGACTAGAAACGCGCTATACAAGTACAGCTCATTTACCATTTACACGACAGTTAGTCTCAAAGAAAACTAAAAACTGCGCAAATATGATAACATTTTGGATTTGAAGCCAATAAAAGAGGTGAGCCGAAAATCATAGACGAGGCAACATGTAAACACTATATCTAGCAGAAAGACCTGAAGGACAAACTGCTCCCATGTGTGCAGGAGTCACTACACTCTCATTCATAAGCTCTCTGTCACTCTCTCTCTCTCTCTCTCTCTCTCTCTGTGTCTCTCTCTCTCTCTCTCTCTGTCTGTCTCTCTCTCTCTCTCTGTGTCTCTCTGTCTGTCTCTCCTCTCTGTCTCTCTGTCTGTCTGTCAGTCTGTCTGTCTGTCTGTCTCTCTCTGTCTGTCTTCCACTCAGTAGCAGCTGCAGAGTCAAGCGTGACTCCTAGTGGTGAAGTTCGTTAAACCAAATGTATTTGAATTCAGTCGCCACATGTCTCAGACATCTACCTCCCATGATTATCGTCCCACCAACACTCCGTCTCCCCCTCTGCTTGTTCCAGATTCTGTGGACGTTCTCCATCTACTTGGAGTCGGTGGCCATCCTGCCGCAACTTTTCATGATCAGCAAGACGGGCGAGGCGGAGACCATCACCACCCACTACCTGTTCTTCCTGGGACTCTACAGAGCCCTCTACCTCATCAACTGGATATGGAGGTTCTACTTCGAGGGGTTCTTTGACATGATCGCCATCGTCGCTGGGGTGGTACAGACCATCCTCTACTGCGACTTCTTCTATTTGTATGTAACGAAAGGTGAGTGCTTCAGGTTTCATTTTTATAAAAGTGTTTCTCATTTGCTCTGGTAGTCGGTTAGGTATCAAGCAACGATGTTGTCATTAGTGTATAATCACCTAAAACTAAGAATCGTTGTATTTTCATTAGCTTAGATATATAGCCGTTTATATCTACGAGTCCTCTTCTACAGACAAACCGCACACTGGCTCTAACGGGAACCTTTTGTGTGTTCTACATTACCAAAAGTTAGGGATGTGAACCCAAACTCCAGTGCTAAATTATTAAAGACTGGAGGATTGAAAAGCCCCGACGTTACTGGCACACACACACACACACACACACACACACACACACACACACGGAACTAAGTCAGCATACAGAGGCAGAGACACTGAAGTGAAGAAAACGGTTGATGACAACTACGCTTGTCTGTTCAACAAGCACCAACATGTAAACAAAAGTGAAACCTAAATCAGTCGGCTCTGTCCGCAGTCTCTCATCCACCTCCGCTGTGCTTACACAAGCTTACACAAGTAGTCTTTAATAATGAAAGGTCGTGTTTGATACTTAAGATCTTCTCTAAAATCTTCCTCTATGAACTCAAACAGACGCAGTTCGTGGAAAGTTTTGGAAGTTTTATTTTTCAGACTTAGTTACAGAGCTGCAGGTCTTGTTCTATCTCTCTCGCTCTGACATATCAAATTTACTTTAAAATCAACACTTATACGTAACAGTTTGCTAGATTATGGGTCCATAAATGTGGTCAACACACGTCTCTCACTCGTTTCCTCAGTGTTGTTGTCTGTTCTCACTCGTAGCTCTGCTGGTGGCTTAACTATCTGTCCTACTGAATAGCATTTACCGCTAACCGTGACTTCAGACGGCCGCTCCGTAGGTCTGATAACGCCGCTGGACACGCCGCCCGCTGATCACGCCGCTCGCTGATCACTCCATTAACAGCTGCTTCCTCCGTAATAATGCAGACTTTAACAGCACAACAGCTGCTAGTAAAGACAACAAGGTCAGCATCGCCTGTAATCGGTTGTCCATGTTAAATTAACCTGGTAGTCGATCGGTATTCAATGTTGTTGTTTGTGAGCTTCCGGGTAAGGGTCACGTGATAGACATGTGACGAATCAGGGAAGGACACGTCATGACTGCTAAGAACCAATCAAGTAGCGAACGCTGGTGTGGGCGTCATCGTTTCTAATCTGATCCGGTTTCGACCGTACACACGAATACGCAACCCCGGAGTTTTCAAACTTATCTGTCCTCGGGAGTGTTTTCAAACTTATCCGTTTACGGTGCTCTGAAACTGTGTGGACGCTCAGTGTCAACGGAGCAAAACGTGCGTTTTCAAATGGAAGCGGAGTAATGTGGACGTGGCCTGAGGCAAAGCAGAGGACAGGATGAGAAGAGGATTGACTGATACCATCCGATGTCTGTGTTCTTCATTGATGATTATCATTTATTAACATCACTCAGGAATGTGATTTATTTTAGATTAGTTTCCAGTGAGATATTAATAACTTTATATAGTGACTTTGCTGTTGTAAACATTACTGTTGCTGCTCTAGAACCATTATTTAGTTTTATTTCAAATTCATTCTATTGCTGTTCTGAATTTATTTGTTTTATACGTTTTTAAAAAAGCAAAGACTTGATGTGAGCAGCTCCTTGTAGTAATATAATCCAAACGATGCCTACGAAAGCAAAGTGAAGTGCTGCTACGTTTAAAATCATTTTGACAAAACGGCGCAGCCTAAAGTCAACTGACCTCCATCACAGTAACCCCGCGAGTGTTTACAGTGGAAGCAGATGCCCTGATCCGAGGCGAACCCACCAATAGAAACTCACCACTACAGCCAGACTCAACTCGTAGGTTTCTGATTTGCAGCCAAGAATTCTACTTTCATAAGCAAAACAAATAAACCTTCATGAGGACCACCGTAGTTCTCAGACACGCTTGGAAAGAGGGGGGTGAGTGTCGGGGTACGTTGTTGCTTGCAGTCTCCACCACTCATCATCATCATCATCATCATCATTGCCCTTTTATGCCTCCTGGCATGTAGGGCAGCAACTAAAGTCTTCCACTCCCGTCTGTCCTGGGCGAGTCGCTGGATGGTGCCCCATGAGTGGTTTAGGCTCTGCATCTCCTTCTCCACGTGTTTCTTGGTCGGCCTCTTTTTCTGTTCCCGTCTGGTGTCCAATGTGAGGCTGTTCTTGTAATATCAGCAGTCTTTTCTCATTGTCATGTAATAAAGGGTCGCTAGTACTAGGCACATAAAACCATAACTGTGTGCATGCAGCGAGGAAATGTGCAAATACTAGTATGAAACGATGAGGCTGTTATGAATGCTGTCATGTTGTCTCGTTTCAGTGCTGAAAGGAAAGAAGCTGAGTCTGCCGGCTTAAGTGCCAAAGAGGAGTGCTTTGGGAGACTCATAGAGGGGGATCGGAGGGGAGGAGGAGAGGTAGTGGACACCTCTGACCCCCCCCACACACACACACACACCCCCACCGCCGCCCTCCACCACCACCACTTCCTCCTCTTCCCCTCCCGTCAGTGTAAGATGCCTGAGACAGAGAGCGATCGGGAGCCGCCGGCTGAGCCTTCTTCTGATCCAGAATCAGCAGGATCAGAACACACTACAGAGGCTGCTCCGTGGCCTTTCGGGTTTCTGTTTGATGCATCTTGCCTTAACTTTTTTTTAATACTCTGTATAAAGGAAGAAAAAAAGAAAAAAAAAAACACGATTTTTTTCTACAGAAAAATGTGTACGCTGAAGATTTGACACATTGGTGAAAAAGAGCTGAAGATGTAAAATTGCCTTTGATTTGGCGTTGTATGATATTGAAGCGGACTTCTTGTGGTGGGATATTATCGACTCGAGCGTTTGTAATAGTATTTGCAATCGAAATAAATGTGCATTGTTTTTTTGTTTTGTTTTCCTGAATCAGTTTGGGGAGGAATTTGTCGAATCCTCATAATTTTGGTGGTCAAATTCTTCATGCTTTGCTTTTCTATAATTGACCACTCAGCATTTCCATGTATAAAGACTGTCTGTTTTAGTTTCCCGTGCACTTGGTAGAGCAGGAATTCAATGTAGATGTCAACATTTAACTCTCTTTCCCACAGAGACATGTTTTCTTCTAAAGCCTTCAAAATACACCGGTATCAGTTGCTTTTTGTGTGAATGAAAGTAAAGGGTTGGAAATTGTAAATGGCTTTCTTCATTTCAACACCCCTTTTATTACCCAGTGAGGACGCCATATAGATGTATACTTAAAAGATATACATCTCTTTTAAGTATACATCTTTGCTGGTAATGTGTTGTACGTGAAGCATCACGGCAGAGAAGTCCTTTATTTTTATTTTAGACGCAGATGTATTTATGTTTTTATCTTACTTCCTGGTTTCCAATCAACAGAGTCCGTGGTTGTTGTGCGTACTTTGACAGTAGAATGAAATCTCCCTGTCTGAGCTCAGCGCAGCTTTACGAACGATGTTGAGCTGAAATAGTTCTCGAGACGCGTCCGCTTCTATTTTAGTTTTCACCCACCATTCCAAGTTTCCTTTGAATTTCTTACTACAGCTTTTGCATGATGTTGCCACCACAAATAAAGACTTTATGGGAAACATTTGTGTCAATGCTGTGGTTACAATGATGTTAAAAGAGTGCTCCACCGATTCAGCGTCGCAGCTCTCGATGGAGAAGAGAACCAGAGAGATTGTATTTTTTTAAATTTATTTCATCACATATTTTTCTTGTCCAGACCTGGCTGTACATTACCTACCATGCAACTCAACCACTGAGATTCAGGTGTCTTGTGCTAATAGCTGCTAATGTAGCCTCTTGCCTTGAGCAGTAGTACAGAAGGCTTAAAACTATTTATGTATGCAGTGTGTGTATATATATGTATATATATATACATATATATATATATATATATGGGGGTATACTGGGGCAGGTGATTTTATTAGGATTGAAAAATGATGTTCTTCCAGTCTTTGAGCCACATGAGAGAGCCTGGATGTTCCTATTGTTCTGATAATCGTAGCCTATTTATAACTGAGTGTAATATTAAAGGTTGGCTTAGTTCTGTTTGTTTTGCTGATGAGAGGAAATGAAAAGAATGAGAGGGCCTGTTGAGTCTGCCTTAATGTGTTTATTTGGTCTCATTTATTGACTATTAAATATGTGTATATATATTTAAATAACATGCGTAAAACAAAGTGATTGTGATTTATTAAACATGTATCTCGTTTACACGTCTGTTTACCTATTCTGTGGCCATGTTGAGAGCCGCGTGGAGGCAATCAATACGCAGTCCAGTTTGAGGACAGCAGACAGAAGTTCAAGAAGAAATGCAACTGAAAAGTGAGTGTTTTGTTTTTTTAACTTATTTCTTTGTTTTCTTTAATTCTGTAAAAGAAAAAAATCATAACACACTTAGCAATGCATTTCTCAGATTATTTGTGATGTTTCATCCATATTGTCATTTTGTCCTCCATCCTCATCTACCATCTAATGTTCTCTAGCTGTATCCTCCCTCCCTGTTTCATCTTCACCACCGTCCTTCTCGTGGACTGTACCGTTTACACGACCTGCGCTGGGTGGGAACCTTCGACGTCGGGCAACCCGGAACGAGATCTCCGTCGGACCATATCTTTCTAACAGCTTCCTCGACTAAAGTGAGAGAAGGAGGACTTCTCCAGTAAATGTAACATTTTACTGCTAACACGGAACACATAGTAGCTGAGTGCAGTGGATAAACGAGATGGAAGATTTTATACCAACGGGTAATTGTAACTATTCACCATGTAATGTACTGGAGACACTTTAGTTTAGCTTATAGCTAATGTAAGCTTAAGTTAGCTAGCTAACCTAACTGTTGGAATGATTTAAAGTTAACTGCGTTGCCGAGCAGATATCCATATGAATTCATCCTTTTTAGCTAACGGCAGCCATTCAGAGCATTAATATAGAAGCGAACCACTATCTTCTGTGTAACTAAAGACACAGTGGAGTAATGTCTCCCTTCACTCTCCCTCTGTGTGTGTTGTTATCCCAGCTTCTCCTTGCGTTGTTGACACATCCGGGTCACCCGCGCGTGCTTTTAGTGCACGTGAGCGTGCTGCTCTCATACGGCGGTTACAGCTGGAAACGAACATGTTGAAATGTTGCTGTAGTAATAATATCTAAAGATATGAAAGGGAATGGAATTGTCTTTAAAGTCGAAGCGCTGAAGGAAGTTGAAGTGACAGTTTGAACATATTACTAAAAGAAGTGGAAGTGACAGCATGTAAGCGCTGTGTGGTTTTTGTTCTTTAAGCATTGTTACAAATGTCAAAGGGATTTTGAATGAGGTTTTCTTTACTGCTGGAACAGAACCCAGACATTCCGCTTTCATTCCATTCATGAAGCGTATTCAACCACGTGGGCACAACAAAAGCATGTAACGGTGAGATGAATTCATAGTAAATCAAGATGGCCCTTGTGTTCACATAACCCCTTGTTGTTTACATTCAGGCAGCCCTCTCCCCCTCTGCGCTCTGCGCCTCCTGGTCCCACCTATTCGACTGGTCTCGGCGGCGATCTGGCAGACCGTCCAGCAGAAAGTCGTGGCCGATTATGGGATGCTGGAGGAGTTTGTTTCCGCGGTGACAGACATCGTTCCAGAGCTACTCACCCCGCGCCAGAGGGCCCAACTTATCCTGGGCCTCAGAGCACGGGTGAGGAGGAGCAGTCGTCAATTATCAACCACTCTTAATTATTGCTGTAGGAACTGCTGTGAATGTTTCGGTGCTACCACTGGGAAATTTTGAGATCATTTTAAAATTCTATGTATATATTTTACACACTGTTCCTTGTGGGTTTAGCTGATCCTGGAGTTATGTCAGGTCGAAGCTACTGCCGACTTTGGGCTTGTTCAGCCACACCTGGACAGAGTGCAGGTGCTCATCGAGGCGTGGGTGATAGAGGTGAGTTCAAACGGACGTTGCCTTGTAAGAAATCGGATAACGGTGTCTTTTTAAAAAAATAGCCGCGCACTGACAATGTAATCGACTCATTTCCTTTCTTCTTTTTAATGCCCATGTCATTTTATACAGGGCGGTGCGGCAAATATGAAAGTGCCACACTCCAAATTTGTGGATCTAGTCAAGAACTTGCTGAAGAATCGTGACGAAAGGGAACACTTCTTTCAGGTCAGTGTTAATGTTGCACCTCCGATATGTTCTGTTGATAAAGAAGGAGCTGACAGGCCTCCAGATTCACTTTACAGATTCACAGACTTGTCGAGCGGGCCTTGTGTTATTGTTCATGTATGACAACAATACACACCTATTGTGACTGTAATGTATATTGAATGAACGTGTCTCTCTACATCTTGTGTCTTTCTCTGAAATCTTCTATTTCTAATTCGTCAATGAATCCAGTCATTGTAGTTTTTCCGAGAGTTTTCCTGAATATAAGACGCGCCGTGTCTTCCAGAAAGTTTTCCCCGAAGAGTTTGGTCCCACATATGATGAGGCGCTTCACGCCTTGATGTGGATGTTTCTGTCCAGACTCGAACAGTTTCTTCCTCTTCAAACGTTCCAACAGGTACAAAAAGAAGAGACATCAACTGTTTCCAACACAACACCATGTTGATGTCAGCTGAAATCTTGTATTGGTTTGTTTTTGTTTTTTCACCTTTTTTCTGCCTTTCCTTTTCATTTTCTCCAGGTGTCCTCCGTGTTTGGCGAGGTGTCGTCGGTTCTCGAGGACTGTATGGACTCTGTGTGTCGACGTGAGGAGCTCAAAACCCTGCTGCAGTATCACAAAGACCTCAGCCAACTGGATTACAATGGCAAGCCTCTACAGTTACCTATTCCTGTCAATGCACTCTTATTATGAAATATGAATGACCCCCGTTTGTTTTGTTTTTCTCTTTTCAGATGGTTCCTTGGATGGCGCCTGCATTATTTCAGCTCTCAAACTCGCCATTGAAGAAAGAACTGAGACAGATAAACCACCAGCCCACATCTTGGACAATAAGCTATCGTGTACATCTGATTTGGAGAAGGGATCTTTGACATTGTCTCACGACACATCCGCAGAGGGTCAGACGAGTGGGATGAAGGTGGATGAGACTAGTGTGACTCCTGAGGAAAGTGGGACAGGGCTGCCTTTGGGAGGTGTTACGGGACATGAAGAAAACGCAGGGCTTGTTAAACGCCAAGCGGAGAAGGCTCCTCGGTTTCTCAAACAGTGCCGTGTGCAGCTAAAAAGACTGGACATGCCGCCGCGGACCCGCCCTGCGAGACGAAACAGAGGCCTGAGGATGAAAAAGATTCTGTTGGAGGAGAAGAGAGCTCTTTGTGAAGAGGCCCTCCCTGCCTACAAGTCGGCTTCCAGGAAAACAAAACCCTCCAACAGGACTCTCGTACACATCTCTGAGGAGTCGAGCAGCTGCGGCAAAGTCGACTCCTCATACATGGCTCCCATCGACGATTGCAGTGACGACTCGTGGTCTTACTACTCTGATGAGGACTCTTGCCATAAGACTGCTGGCAGCGGTCTCAGTATGGCCGAATCGTGGTCCAACTACTCGGGTGACGAGCCTCCGTTTGTGACTCCCGTCAGTAGTTCTACTGAAGGTGATTCCAACGAGGACCCTTCCTTCGCGGGTCCTAAAAAGGTATCGGCTGCCAGCAGAAAGCCGGGCATCTCCGACGTCAAAGCCGGCGCTCCCAAAAGGACTCGGAAAGTCCAGTGTATCATCTGCAATGAGCCCGTGAGCACGAGCCTGAGGACCCACATGAAAACCCACTTCCCCACCGGTGGTTACGCCTGCCCCCGGTGCGACAGCAGGTTCAAGCTCTTCTCGTCGTTGAGGCTGCACTTGAACAGGACCTGCTTCGAGCACGGTCAGCAGCAGGCGGATCCGGCCAAGTCGGGAGAAGCCGAGAATCTTTTCAAATGCGACGAGTGCGGCGAGGCTTTCGGGCACAAGGTTTCACTGGAAGGGCACAAACGGACCCACAACGAGCTCTACTGCGGCGTGTGCAGGAAGGTGCTGCGGGACGCGGCGACGCTGGCCAGGCACAAGGCCTCCCACACCCTGTTTCAGTGTAACCGCTGCGAGGAGACCTTCGCTCTGTTCAAGCCCTTGCTCAGGCATTGCGAGAACGTCCACCAAATCAGGAGGCCGTTCAAATGCAACTATTGCCCCAAAGTCGTAGCCAAGCTGCGCGCTTTGATCGCGCACGAGTGGAAGCACACGGGCCACCTGCCGTTCCAGTGCGCCCTGTGCTGCCTGAGATTCAAAAGCGACGCGGATCTCACCTCCCATGAGAGGGTCCACACCAGAGAGAGGCCCTACCTGTGCGCCGAGTGCGGCAAGACGTTCTCCCAGAGGTCCAACCTGCTGCGGCACTTGAATTTCATCCACGGCGAGTCTCGGAACGAGAAGAAGTATTCTTGCACCGAGTGCGAGAAGTCCTTCAAGGAGAAAGCGGCCCTGAAGAAACACCAGAAGGCCAAACACTTGTGCGAGTTGTTCCGTCACCCGTGTCCGTACTGCGGAAAGATGGTCTCCGCGTCGACAATCGCGAGACATAAATTGATCCACACGGGAGAGAGGCCTTTCAAGTGCACCGTGCCCGAGTGTGACAAGTGCTTCAGGTCAGCTTCTGAAGTGAAGAGGCACGTGCTTGTGCACCACACCGCGGAGAGACCGTATAAATGTGATGTCTGTGGAAAGGGCTTTATAAAAGTGTGTTATCTCAACACACACGCTAAAGTACACTCGGGGGAGAAGCCATTTGTTTGTCATTTCTGCGGCAAGGCTTTCCCCAAGCGCTACAGCATGCAAAGACACAAAACACTTGTGCACGCATTTGTAACGCATTAACCCGCATGGAAGGAATGCTTCGTTAAACAGCGGTCGGACAAAATTGACATGTAGAGAATTCACTGTTCGAACCATTGAAATTTTTAAACGGGTTTATATTGAGACATAATATTTTCTAAAAGCCGTATCAAACAAACCTGAGAGAAACATATGTATGTGTATATATATATATATATATATATATATATATTATAAAAGTGTTTTATTTATATATATATATATATATATATATTTGAAACTGAAATTAAAGAAAATGTCTGCACGACATTGAATCATGTTGACTGTAATTTGTATTATTTGACAACAACTGAGTCTGTTTTGTATTTGTAGTTAATATCTAACAGTTTGATTTGCTTTTACTTTGGCATAAATGTATTTTTATTTGGTAATCTGTGTAAAAAAAAACAAAAAACAATCACAATGTTGTAAAAAGTCCAGCGGTGGGGTGGGTACTTCTCCATTTACTTTTCTAAAATATTTCCAAACTTTGTCATGTAAGGATAAATGTAACACGGTAATTAATATTATTGGTAAATTAGTTATTAGTTAATTAGTGTATATATATATATATATATATATATTTTTTTTTTTAAAGCTAAATATTTTCAAATACATTGACAACAGTTACGCTTGTGCATCAAACACACAAATGTTTTAGTTTTATGTGATTTGCATACTTTATGTGGATGAGCCCGTGCATGACATGATGAGAGCTGATTGGATGATCAGGTCGAGGAACACGTTAACACCGGACACGTCTCTTTATGTATGAACACACACACAGGATGTGACTATTCAGTCATTACATTAGTTAATTAAATCAAACTCTTAGCAAGTGTGGGAGTAAAATAGAATTTCCTTTTTATTTGAATATAGCAGATACACTTGACATTATTATTGTGTGACATAGGGAGGAACAAAAAGGAACATGCGGAACCTATCAAGCCTCGCTGTCTCCTGTCGGATTGTTGTTCCGGGCGGAACGCAAGGCTATCATTGACGCACAAAGATCGCCTCTGTCACATCGGTCGCTTGAACGCAACTGCCGTAATAATATTTGGTTTGGCCTCGGCCGAGCGCCGGACATCGTTTCCCCTGACTGTAATGTAACTACAGCGAACACGTAGGATGGACGGAGATGTTTCTGGTCAGTATAAACTGTCACACACACTTGTTTGGCTAGGCCGCAAAGCAGCCCGCGCGCGGGAATTGCATTGCTAACTTTAAGATTTAACAGTTTTTTTTATAGATAACTCTCTATATGACTCAGTTCAATTCCACGTGGACTGGCACACATTTGCTCACCGGTGGATACCGGAAGCTAGATTAATGTCACTACGTACATGAAGTGGCAGTTTCGTGCTATCCCTAGAATATAACGCTAGGTTGTGCTATCTGAGCTAATGCTAGCTAAACTAGCTACAGGACACTCCGTATTAACGCCGAACGTGAAGTGTCTTTGCTGGTTTCAGATGAACTTTGACAATCCCTAAACCAATATTTAACCATGCGGGGTGGTTCTTAACATATTTGCAGTGTGTGAGTGCCACTGGTTATGTTGCATATATGATGTAACATATATTAAATCTTAACGTCAGATCCCGGAATTGAAAGGAGACACATCCGCCTCAAGAGATGACACCTGGGTTTTGTTTGATTTCCCATAGAACACTGCAGTCCTTATTTTAACACAAACATTACCCGAAACCAGAGTTTTGCCGTCAGATTCTGGATGTATGATCGGTGCATTAAAGGTTGGTCAGTCAAACCAGATCAGCCTTGGTTGGCTCCAATAAAGAACCAAGATGCTCGACGCTAGCTTCACAGTTTTGTACCATAATTTCCATTTCTTGCATCATCTCTTTCTCTAAACTCTGGATAAACGGATTATGCTTCTGAACATCAAAGTTGACCTTTTATGCAAATCTAGCTACGGTGTGGATTTGTGCCTCTGGTGTAAATTATATTACACTAATGGGCTGATTCACTTAAACAACAACTTGATTCTCTCCCTTCACTGACGCGGTGTCTTTCCATGCAGATAGTTTAGATTAGTGCAGATGTTGGCGTGCCTCCTCTGAAACTGGTTTCTTTACCCAATAAAAATGGAGATGAAGGGAATTTATTTAGTGGGTGCTCCAAGCAATGAAACATTACATGTATACTCTGTAATAGTATACTCAATATACAAATTACATCTTGATGTCATGTGAGAGTGGTGCTGTGTAAACTTTGTTTCCCGTTTGCAGGTCCCCCCCTCCCCCTCTCCGCGCTGCGTCTCCTCATCCCTCCCATCCGGCTGGTCTCCGCAGCCATCTGGCAGACGGTGGAGCAGAAGATCGTGTTGGACTATGGGCTGCTGGAGGAGTTCGTCTACATGGTCACGGAGATGGTTCCTCAACTCCTCTCCACGAGGCAGCGGGCCGAACTCATTTTGGGTCTCCGAGCGCGGGTGAGGAGGAGGAGCTTAAAGTTTTGTTTTTGAAAAATGAACCAAAAGGATGACGTTGACATTGCCCGTTAGAGCGGTATATTCTTATATTCTATATTCTTGTTTATTATATTGCTGCTGTCCTCTGATTGTAGCTGATCCTGGAGCTGTGTCGCTCCGAGGACACTGCTGAGCTCCATATTATTCAGCCACATCTGGACCGGATGCAGAACCTCAGATCTCTGTGGAATGTGGAGGTGAGTCTGAACCTGTAGTCAAATATCTGGAGGGGATTATTATTTGTGGTTTGGGTTTTCCGTTTGTTTAAGTCACTGTAGTTTTGGCAGTAATGATCTGTAGTGTTTTCTTTCTGCCTTTTCAAACTCTTCTTTTTTTGCAGTCCGATAATGCAGAACAAGAACAAACCGACTCACAATTCATGGGCCTTGTCCAAAATCTGCTGAGAGATCCTGAGGAGAGAAGAAACTTCTTCCAGGTAATGTTTTGGTGACACACCTTTCTTTAGCGGGTTGATGAGGTTTTCATCTTATAGGGAAAACACTTGTACTGTTTTATGGTGCACTCCTGTTTGCACAGTATTTGGCCTGCTCAGATATTTGACATGTATGAATTCCTTTTGTGTTCCAGGACGTTTTCCCAGGAGACTTTGGCCCCACATACGACAAAGCTATTCAGACTCTGATGTGGCTGTTTCTGTCCAGACTCGAAAAGCTTCTTCCCACCCAAACTCTCCAACAGGTAGGCTTCAATATCAATTAAAAAAATACGATAGTATTTCTATTTCTGTGCTTTATATTCCAATACATTAAAGACGGGCGTTTTGCATCACAGAGAAGCAGTTAAATTGGGTCAGGTGTTTTTGCGTCAGATTGTCACAAGCACTGGCGGTCAAAGTCCCTTTTTTATTTATCTTTGTAACAAAGGCTTTCATTATAGTGTTTGATATCTCCTAAAAATGCCAGATGTGTTTTTTTCTTCTATTGCTTAATCCGTTTATGAAAGAATGGATTTGTCCTTTCGTTTAGAAATTGCAGTGCCGTTGCCTCACTCTCGTTTTTGTCTTTTCCAGATTGCGTCTCTGCTCGGCGACGCCTCCTCCGTTCTGAACGAATGCATGGAGACGTTGGCTCAACCTCAGGAGCTCAAAGCCCTGCTGGACACTCAGAAAGACCTCGGCCAGTTAGAGGACATTGGTGAGCTGCTCACAGATTGTTGTAGACACTCGATGTAACCGGAAACGAAACACTATTACACAGTAACATACCTCAAACAGACTATTCTTCATTCAGCAAAAGTGTTTGTGTCAGTAGCAGCATCTGTATATAATCTGTTAAAATGACAAATGCAACAGACTCAATAACTTGAATCTCCTCTTTTCAGATTCTTTCATTGTGGACAGTGGCATCTTGTCGGCCCTGTGTCTCCCTCCTGTGGAAAGAGTTGTGATCGTCAATGACCAGACCGAAACGGATGCAGAGAGCGGACTCTTGTACACGGTGTGCACAGAGATGGAGGTGGAATCCGAGAACAAAGAGGTGTACGCGGAGGAAACTGGGAACGCTGCAGCGAGCGTGCAAACCCAGTGGGGTGGTCTCGGCAGCGGGGTGAAAGCTGAAATGGACGCCGTGGTGGTCACGGACCCCGTCGAAGGCACCGAGGCCAGCGAGAGCGAAATGGCCGACGACCACAACTACGACCAATCGGGGACGCTGATGATCGGGGAGGACGGCCAGGTGACGGTGCTCGACGGCGCCGAGAAGAAGCCGAACAGGCGCGGGAGGAAAAAGAAACGGCCCGACGACGAAGACTTCCAAGTGCAGGGCGGAGCGAGGGGCAGGCAGGAAGACCCAGATTTCGACGTCACGTGGGAAAGACCGGTGCGAAAGAACCGCGGGCTCAAGATGAAACGGTACCTGTCGCAGTGGAGGAGAGCGGGAAAGACGCAGGGCAACGATACCAACAGCAGCCCCAAAAAGTCTGCCGCATCCCAAGCCCCGACCAAAAGCAACGACTTGGACGATAGAACGTGCAAGGTGTGCGGCATGGTGGTGAGCCGGGCCAAGTTCCTGGAGCGGCACATGAATCGACACTCGGAGGAGCTGCCCTTTTCTTGTCCCACGTGTAAAAGGTTTTACAAGAGCTTGCGTTACTTGCAGCAGCACAAATGTCCGAATCAGACGAAGGCAAAGCCCGGCAGGAAGGCAAAGGAACAAGAGACTACAGCAGATGAGGGCGAACAGTCATCCGGCGGGATTACCGGCGAGGCGACCGTTGAGGGGCAGACCGACGCGGACCAGGACCCCGATTGCGCGACCTCCGCAGATGGGCCTTCCAAAGAATCGGAAGAGAAAAGCCCCGACGGGAACAAAAGCGTGCTCGAAGGTCCGTTCTACTGTCCGCACTGCAGCGTCGAGTTCAAGTGCAAACAGACTTTCAGGTTCCACCTGAGAAACATCTGCTACAACGAGCAGCAGGTGGATCCGGAGCAGCCGGAGGACGTGAAGCATTGTTTCAGGTGCAACGAATGCGACAAGGCGTTCAAGTACAAGTCGACGCTGGAATCCCACAAGCAGACGCACAACCCGCTGTACTGCGAGGTGTGCATGAAGCTGGTGCGCGACCCGGAGGCGCTGGCGATGCACAAGGAGTCGCACACGCCGTTTCAGTGCAACCGGTGCGAGGAGAACTTCCCCGTGTTCAAGGCCCTTCACAAGCACTACATCGACTCCCACAACCCCGTCGAGCCGTTCACCTGCACCCACTGCCTGACCACCTTCGCCAGCTTGAAGCGCTTCATCAGACACGAGTGGAAGCACACCGGCTACCAGCCGTTCCAGTGCCCCCACTGCAGCAAGAGGTTCCGTTCGTACTCCGACCTCGTGGAGCACCAGAAAAAGCACACCAAAGCGTATCCCTTCCTCTGCTGGGAGTGCGGCAAGAAGTTCCGGCACGGCGTCACGCTGACGAGGCACGTGGAGCGCGTGCACCAGTCCGGCGAGCCCGTGTCGGACAAACCCGTGCCGACCTTCACCTGCGCCCAGTGCGGGAAGACCTTCACGTCCCGGAGGTGCCTTCTGAAGCACGACAACTTCCACCACAAAGGGCTGCGTTTCCCGTGCGAGTTCTGCGGCAAGGGCTTCTTCGGCAAGGACGCTTTGGTGAGGCACACCCTGATTCACACGGGCGAGCGGCCGTTCAAGTGCGACGACTGCGACAAGTCCTTCAGGTCCGCCGCGGAGCTAAAGATACACCGGAGGTACCATACGGGGGAGCGGCCTTACAAGTGCAACGTCTGTGAAAAGGGTTTCGTCCAGTCCTGCTTTCTCACCTTGCACATGCGCACGCACACAGGAGAGAGACCGTATGTTTGCACAGTGTGCAGCAAGGGCTTCTCCAGCTTGCATGGCTTGAAACGACACAGGAGACTCGTTCACGCGTAGTTGATGTTAGCGGGGGTACTAATCCGCATAGGGTTGTTCTGTTTGACGATCTCTTAGTGAAGGAGGTCAGAGGTCAGACCTTGCTCGAGGACACTTCGGCCGTGCGGATGTTGGCTGAGAACGGCGGGTTAAAAGCAGGTGTTTCACTAGGACGTTTTCCTCAACCGCCACGCTGCTGTCACAGCGTGTATTGTTGGGAACTGTGTAATTGTATAGTGCATTATAAAAAAATAAGAAAAAAATGTCACTTTGTATTTTTTACAGAAACGTTTGCTGTAGCTCTACATAAGATTTGTATGTCTAAACGATATAATCCTTGATTCCTTTGGGAATCGACTTCTTTTCTTGAATAAATTGAACATTTGATTCCAAGTGACATTGGATTTGCTCAGTCGTGACTTTATTCATGTGATTTTAAGGGCATTGAGTTGCTTTCAGTGTTTGTTTGTTTTTTTGACAGAAATTCAGGCTTTACAAAAACATGTTTCTACAGTATATGCTAACAACTAAATGGATACAGTTTAACATGAAACATAATGGGATGGGGTCTAATAATGTAACCATATATTATTAATGTATTCATGCATATGAATGTTGTTAAAATTGTGGTTAGTAAATGACATATCTACAATTGTCAACCACTAGATGGCCCTTAATTGGTTTGGGCTATCTGGAACAGTGGAAGGACTGCCTGGTCAGCAATCTACCAGAACCACAGGTTTTTACAGCCTTCAGGCCTTTTTCCTACTCGGCACAGTCGTAAATAATACAATTGTTGATGACTCATTCTCCATTGAGCTCCTTCAGTTTCGTGTCCCTGGTATTGTTCATTGCTAACTGGGACTCTTCTGTATTACGGAGCGGAGCCATCGTTCATGTTATCGGCGACGCCTGTGCTTTTCCTGCTCGGGTGCAGTTTTCAGTGAAAAAGACCAATTTTCTGCAAAACTTCACTCGTATACAATACTAGATAATATGCAAGACATGCTATTATTGAAGAAAAATGTCAATTCTGTGGCTGGTTTCAGATGAGTTTTACTCACTGCGCACAACAAAGCTGTAGAATTCTCAGACCAGAGAGAGTTCTGGTCTGGATCATATACGGGATTACAGGAAATAACAGTTAAACAAAAGGTGTGGGTCAGGCTAAGCTTCTCAGGAAGGACATTGAAACTATCTGAAAACAAGATGTGTATTTGTTTTGAGTCCAGGGAGCGAGTTGGATCTGAGAACCCAACTCACAGGTCTGTAGTAGTGGGTTTGCGTGGCCTCAGTACAGGTCTGTTTTACAAAAGGTGATGGATACATTAAGGTGTGACCTCTTACAGGGCTGGGCTGGGCTCTCTTCACACTAAACGGTTTCACTCAGAGGTTTGTTCATTTAAATGTAAAATAGTTTCTGCCTGCACAGAGGTTACTGTTACAGACAGAACTGGCATGAATACACAGGCAATATAAAAGAATACAGTTAACAGTTTAAAGATGTATAACAGTTTCTCCTACACTATCAGAGTAAAGTCAATCTATTCAACTAAACATGGCATCATTTTCGAAACATTTTCGAAACACACCTTTTATAAATTAATTTCATTCAACCATTTTGCAGATTTGCAAAGAACAATATATATATATATATATATCAAACGTTATCACAAAACTATATTATATATAAGCTCAAACATTCAATTCATTGCTACTCATTTCATTAAATGCTGCCATTACCTTGATAATCAGGGCACATTAATGGTGCTGGAAAGTTAGATTGCACCACCAAATGCATGCATGTCTAAATTAAATATGTCTATCTGTATATATTGAGGGTCACGCTAAAAAAACAATTTCACCCCAGATGGGACTCGAACCCACAATCCCTGGCTTAGGAGGCCAGTGCCTTATCCATTAGGCCACTGGGGCTGTATACCACTGACTGATGTACTGTCTGACTAAGTATAATACACTATGTGAGCCTCATACTTATAATTTGAACTACTAAATTAAACTGGTTACATCTAGTGACTCGTGGAGTTATGCCACGTCACTAAGCACCAAAAGCTCCCTTTCTTTTTTTAAAACGCTGGCAAATCCAACTTCTCATGCAACTTGGTCCCAGTAACACTTACCAAATCATCTCTGTATTAAGCATGACCACAAACTGTGGTCCACAGGAAACGTGAATCCAATCATCGATAACGGCGACTGAAGTTCACTGAATAAAACCCTTCTTTGATCAGTACTTGTCTCAAAAGCATTGATATACCTTCACTATATGTTAAACACATTAATGAAGATAGTTTCAATTATTTCAGCGTTAAATATCGGTTCAAATAACGTTACGTTAACGGAGTGCACTGAAAACTCCCTCTCGCTCTCCAGGCAGGAGCAGCCTCCGTTGTTTTCCTGCTCTCTGCCCAGCAGACTCCGGAGGAATGGTCGCGTTAGCCGGTTAGCTCTTCAGGCAGCAGCTGTAGGATTTACGTTATTTGGCTTTCGGTTGTTCTGTTAAAATAATGAATTTACTACCGACTAATCCTCATGGAAATGGGCTCCTTTATGCTGGATTTAACCAGGATAATGGTAAGAAGTGTCGTTTATTTTTCAAATGGAAATTGGCAGCGTCGTTGATGCTAAGCTAACGTTGCTAAGCGGATGTCTTCCCAGAGTATAAATTAAGCATAACCTTATACAACAATAGCTTTACATTTTCTGTGATTGTAATAGTCGAACAAATAATGCTGCTGTGTGGTAGTCACTCAAAGAAAACAGTTAACCAAAAGTACCGAACGTTAAGTTAATGTTAGCTTTAGCTTTAACTACGTCAGCTAACGTAACGTTAGCTTTCTTGTTTCAGCCAACAGATAAGTCAGCTAACGTTAGCCAAATGCTATTATAGTAACATGGCAATGGTTATTAAGTTAGACATGAACGTGTAGTTACGGTTTAGGTACTCGGATAACCGTGTATATTAAGTTACTGATGTAGCTAGCCGAATGTCCACAACGGCATAACTTACGTTAACTCAACGGAAACGTTAGCTAGCTAGAAAACAGCTCGCTAGGCTAAGTTTGAAAGGTATTACCGCGTTATTGGGCTAATGTCATGTTTGCTACTGCCCAGTCATTTTCTTAGATTGACAGTGTTCAGACGTAAATATAATTTCCATAGTAAACTCTCTTTTCTCCCCACCCACACACATTTGCACAGGCCGTAGATTTCAAACATTCGTCTTAAGTTGGTTTAACGTACATTTAAAGGTATTAACGTTCATGAACGGTGCCAACTAACGTTACGTTAGCTTTGTCAATAAAGGGGGTAGTTTAACGTTAACGTGACCAAAGACTCCATATGGTCCACTGAAGAACTAGCGTTAGCACCAACATCACTGTAGTCACATGTCAACATACGGTGTGCCAGTTGTACGTGAATTCCATTAGAGGCGAATCATCTCCGGGCCGTGTGTCTACTCTGTATCTGTTGAAGGCTGCTCTGACATTACAGTAATTGTTGCGTGATGTCATCTTTAATCTGTGATCGACTTCTGATAGCTGGCACCTCTGTCTGTCTCCACAGGGTGCTTTGCCTGTGGGATGGAGAACGGGTTCCGTGTTTACAACACAGATCCTCTCAAGGAGAAGGAGAAACAAGGTAACGAGCTACATACAAGTTCACTGAGCAGTCTGCCAAGTTGCAACATATTGGTACATAAAGCATTGTTATTGTTCTGTGTACTCTTCCATCAATGGTGTTTTTTTCCCCTCTTTCTGGATACTCGGAGCTATATGACTTTACCAACCGTAGGTACCATGATCTGAACAGAAAACAGCAGGCCAGATGGCAAATTAGTGCGGTACTTGAGATTTTGGGTAACTTGTTTGCACTAATTTAAACTGTACTATAGACTATTCGGTAGCGTAGAGTTCAGGGTTTGTGTCAAGCTAACCCTGCCACTCGTTCAGTGGTTACCAAGCAAAAATATATCTAAAAAAAGATTCAGCGAACTGCAGGAAAAGCTGTCTGATCGATGTCTTCAACAAAAAAAGGTCTGTGCGGTGCGCCTCGCTATTTCAACTCTCTCGGTCTGATCAGGGTTCTTTTGCCGAAATATAACTCAAACCAACCAATTCTGCTGCACAGAGGAACAGAGTATTTTTGACAGAATTTAAACTTCTCAAACATTGAGGGATATAAGAGGAACTTTCCCCCCCCACACACGCGCGCACATGAAGATGTGAATCAGCACATGACCTGCTCCTGAGTTTTTTTTTCTACCTCGTAGGATTGAGCTGATCATGGAATGATTCACAGGACGTGTGAACTGTTTTTACTGTCCCTATCCAGCTCTTTGACGGCAGTCTTTACAGCTTGTAGCAGCTCCATTTCCTGCTGATGTCATGTGTGCTGGACATGCAGGGAGGGAGAGGGGGGGCTGAGCCATTAGATATGAACACACAGTGGTGTTAAGAAGCAGTGAGCTGCCTTCTTTTCTTACACTAACCGCTTGGTATTGATGTTCACCACCAATGACGTTGACTTTCAGAGTTCCTGGAGGGCGGGGTCGGCCACGTGGAGATGCTGTTCAGGTGTAACTATTTAGCACTAGTGGGAGGAGGGAAGAAGCCAAAGTACCCAACCAACAAAGGTACGTTTTGTCTACAGAAGTTAGCGATGTTGATTGATCGTTTTTATTATCTCCCAACGTCAGCAGTAGTGTTTATACTGGACGTAAGCCAGGCGTTTGTTCTGACAAATGACGGCATGGATTCCATTTTTCCATCTGTATCTGTATAGACCGTGTACGGTCCTAAATGTAACTTACAAAAGTCCGAGGCAGTTTCTCTTTCCTGCAGTGAAAAAAATTGTATGTGATTACAAGCTGGCAGGAGACATCACACGCCTACAATCTGAATATGGGATTGTTGGGACAGTGGATTGCTCTGCAGGAGACCTGCACCGTCACACCTGTAGCAAACACTGTCATTCCTGCTGGCTACGGTAGCATGGAAGCTCCTAGTGGGAGGCAGTTAGTAAGATATAACTTAAAGGAACTTAAAGTCTGTAAACCCACACAGCTGTTTTCACCTTTAAACCTCTGCTCAGGTCCAAGGTGGGCTGGAGCTTTGATGGGAATCTATTAGGTTACAAATCTTCATCTGCCAATAAGAATGATAAAGTTGTAGTTTGTCCCACCCCAACAGGTTCAACAACACAGTCCTAAGCGGAGGTCTAATGAGCCAGTTTAGCTGAAAGCACCTGTGTGGGTGTTCAGAGGCTTTCAGTGAATGAATCATTGCTGCTCATCCAGGTCCAGGCTGTGTTCATTTATTGAATTATATCATCAGGAATTATTATTCTACACTGCCAGGAAGTGCTGAAACAATGTGATACAATGGCACATATCTATAGGTCATACACTCCTACTGATTTTAATAATTGATAAGTACGATACTGATCAATTAAATATTATTCATGTGGCTGTTTTTTTTTTTTTTTTTTGTGCTCTAGTGATGATCTGGGATGACCTGAAGAAGAAGACAGTAATTGAGATTGAGTTCTCAACAGAAGTCAAAGCGGTGAAGCTTCGGCGTGACAGGTAAAAAAAGCATTTTTTGACAGTTGCACAATAAGTGTTGTGTAATAATGCATGAGTGGGTGGATGGGAGGTTCCTTGGGGTTTAGATATCTTCTGTGTCAGCAGGCTTCCAAAACTCTCAAGGTAATCATAAAGCAGTGCTGTGGTAATGAGACGGGGACACGCTACGATGCCGTGGCAGCAGCCATTACTTGCATTGTTCTTGATTCATTCATTGTCAGTCTCTGGATTTTAACACTGGACGTGTGAGATTAGTATGAAGCGTGTGGAAGCTGGTTTTGTAGAGTCTTTGACATTTGCTTTAAATTGCAGTTGGTTCTCCCTTTGTTCTCAGGATTGTGGTGGTCCTGGACTCGATGATCAAAGTCTTCACCTTTACCCACAACCCCCATCAGCTGCATGTGTTTGAGACCTGCTATAACCCCAAAGGTCGGTCTACTGCTCTGCTCCATACACTCACTTACCCTCTTGAACCACACACACTCTTTGGTGGAGCATCTTTAAACTCACAAAAGCCAACCCCCCCCCCCCCCCGTTCTCCTCAGGTCTGTGCGTGCTGTGTCCCAACAGCAACAACTCCCTGTTGGCGTTCCCCGGGACTCACTCGGGCCACGTGCAGATAGTGGACCTGGCCAACACGGAGAAGCCCCCGGTCGATATCCCCGCCCACGAGGGGGCGCTGTGCTGCATCGCTCTCAATCTGCAGGGCACGAGGATAGCTACGGCGTCGGAGAAAGTGAGCCGGGAATGGAATGTTTTTTTCCGGCTGTTGTGTCGGTTGTTTCTGTCGTCGCCGCCCCGTGACTGATCCATGTTGTGTTTCTGCAGGGGACCCTCATTAGAATTTTCGACACATCCGCGGCGGGTCAGCTCATACAGGAGCTCAGGCGAGGCTCTCAGGCAGCTAACATTTATTGGTGAGCGTCGTGCACCAACACTGTTCACATCTTTACGACAGACGACAGACACCGTGCCCTGGTTAAACCATAGACCACTAGCATTGTTAAGTCACACACTGTAGCTCTGCTACTCACTCTGCGGTGTGACATTCACGACATTGTTTGTTTTCATAGGCCGTGTGTTCAGGCCTTTTATAATATAGGTGAGCGGTGAACTGGTGCTCATTATTTCCATCTGCTCGGTCTTTCGCAGCATTAATTTCAACCAGGACGCGTCCCTCATCTGCGTGTCCAGTGACCACGGCACAGTGCACATCTTCGCTGCAGAGGACCCGAAAAGGAACAAACAGTCGAGGTTCGTCTCAACTGAATTATTTTGAATATTTATTTTATTGTTTTCCACACGTGATGTCAAATCTGCTGCATGATAATGAGTCTCAGTCGTCTGACCCTGTGTTCGTCTCTCTCTCTGCAGTTTGGCATCCGCCAGCTTTCTTCCCAAATACTTCAGCTCCAAGTGGAGCTTCTCCAAGTTCCAGGTCCCGTCGGGCTCTCCCTGTGTGTGTGCCTTCGGAACGGAGCCCAATGCCGTCATCGGTGAGTTCAGTTTGGAGTGTGAAGCTTTTCAGGACACAACTCTCAAACCTGTGTAATGCTTGTTGTGGACGGTCCCTGAGAACATCGCAAGAAGTGCAATCCTACAGGTTGCAAACAAACCCTTGAGTGAGTTCAACTAACCAACCAGTAGCGAGCGACGTATGTCTTTTTCGGTCGTCACAAAAGCTCTCGTAGCGGTTAAGTTGGATGTTTATCGCTACCAATCAAATGCAGATGCAGCCATCAATGTGCACAACGTCAATAACGTTCACACCCACCACAAAAACACGACTGAACGTATTCCACTGGACAAGTGTTTGTGTGTCTGGCCTGTGTTTCGCTGACTCTCGTTTCTCTCCTCCTCCACTCTGCAGCCATTTGTGCTGACGGCAGCTACTACAAGTTCCTCTTCAACCAGAAAGGGGAGTGTGCCAGAGATGTGTACGCCCAGTTCCTGGAGATGACCGATGAGAAAATATGACCTTTGACCCACCTGGAGACTTGACTTTTTTTTATTATTTTGGAGGACAGGTCCCACGCTGCACTTCTCCTTATCTTGACAGACTCTGTAAAGAGCATCAGATGACGGGAGCAGAGGCTTGATGAACGGATGGAAGCACCAAAAGCATGCAGACTGTTGTCTCTCACAGACTCCTGAGGGTGGTCTCTGAACAGAGGGACTCTGCTTGTCCCACAAACCAAACACTAGAGAGAAGAGGGAAAGTTGTTTTTTTGAATGGACAACGTGCCGCTTTTTAAGACGTCTTCCGAGGAATTTACAAAGGCTGGTTATTTTTAATCACACGGATGATTCTGATAGTTAGACGGATTGAAACTATTGGGATTTTTGTCGACTAACACCACCTAACCGAACCATAGGGAGTGCCTCGAGACTGGAGAGAAACTGTATGTGTGCACATATTGTTGTTGTCATATATACATGCGTGTGTTTGTGTATATACCAATGTACCATATTAGGTGTTCGCAAAGCAGAATCCGAATGGTCCTTAGTATTACTAGATTTTCTTATATTCACTGTATAAACACAACGCGCCAGACTGAACTTCTAATTCAATACAACTGTACAGAATAGTAGCAGGAAAAAAATTAACAAGTTTTTTTTGTTTCCCTCGTCCTTTTTTTTTTTTTCATACATTGTGCAATATGTTTTCCCTAATTGCTTTTTTTGTTAAGAGCTTGTGAAAGTTGACTGTTTGTTGTTTTTACCTGAACTAAAAACGGCTTAAAGAAATAGTTTGACACTTATTGGGAAATGATTAACTTTGTTGCTGAGAGTTGGATGAGAAGATTGATACAGCGCCACACGCTGAATATGAAGCTGCAACCAGAAGTTGGTTATGTTAGCTTAGCATAAAGCTGCTCGTCTGGCTCTGTCTGTCGGTAACAAAAGATATACTAACCGGCACCTCTAAAGCTTACTTGTCTTTTTTGGTTAATCCTGAAAAGTTGTTGTACTACAGCGATTATATGCCAGTTATTTGTTTTTTGGCTGTAGAGCAGTGACATCCTAAAGTTTTGTTTTCACACTGTTTTTAAAGGAGATGTGTGCTAATTGGACAGAGCCAGGCTAACCCCATGTTTCCAGTCTTTATGCTAAGCTAACCGACTGCTAGCTTTAGCTTCATATTTAGAGTGCTATTGATCCTCCCATGCAGCTCAGCAAGAACGCAAATGAGCTCATTTCCCAACGTGTCTCTCTATTTCTTTAAGAGTTTGTGAAAGTGTTCCATCTTAAATCATCAAAACCTGATCTATTGGCTGAGATCCAAATGTGAAAATCTGAATATTTTTGAACTTGGTTGAAGACCTTAATGTTGATCCATTATTAAATCTCCTGAATGGTGATTGGTTGCTTCTCGTTGGCCAGTGTGGCTCTCCAGTCACAGCGATATTTGTTTAAATCCTCACAACGCGTGTTCCCACTTGTGTCCGTGTATCTCCGTAAAGTGCTTGACCACGCCCCCTAACGGCGTTGATAAAATCAAACGATGCTAATCAGGGAGTCTGAAGTGCTTTGTGTAAGCCTGTGGCCATAAACAGGAGATCCGCTCAGTGTGGATCCACCACAATGGAACTGTGTTAATGTAGAATCACTTTTCTTTCCATTTGTCATGTTGATTGACAGATTTGTTGGTGATTCGGTGCAAAAAAACACATTTGGTTTGTGTTGCTTTCGGCATCAGATTGTACAATTGCCACTTGGCGGTTACCGACCACAGGGGTGATGCTACACAAACTGAAAAGCCAACTTGTGTCTGATACACTCGGAATGATTGTAAAAACCTGCGTTTAAATTTGTGAATAAAATTTAACATCTGCTTTTACAGTTAACCTTTATGGTCCGTGTTGTGCCTGTTCTCTCTCTGTTGTCATTCAATGTTGTACTTAAAGGGCCCCATAAACACATTCACAAGGTCTGAAAGTCCAACTGAGCCTAAATGGCTTCATGTTTGTCTGCTACAGCAACATGTCTGCTCTGTAAACCAATTGTTCTCATTTGAGATATTTTAAATATATATTTAGATTTTTTGGTTTTGAGCTGGTTCTTTTTTTTTCCTTTTATAATACAAAAAAAATATTTATTTAAAAAAACAATGACATTCATTTTAACAACAAATGGATGACTAAGTGATTTTAGTTAGATGTTAAAGTAATTGCATATATCTTCCATTTCTGCCACTGAGGTAATGAGTAACCTAGTTGTAACTCCAGCGCAGTGAGTACATGTAATTGGTTTCGCCGGAATATTTTATATTTTATTTTAAGCAACCACGGACTCAAGCCAATAAACTAAATAGCTACGCGGACCGTACAGTCCTCGGTTAGTGGCACAAATGATGGTTTCATATATCAGCTTCTGCGAGGACAGCTGTGTTCCAACAAGCACCAGGGTGAGTTATAACAACGACAAACCCTGGTTCACAGCAGAACTCAGACAGCTAAGGCTGCAAAAGGATCAGGCATTTAGGAGTGGGGACAAGGACTTGTACAAAGAGTCAAAGTACAGGTTTAGTAAGGCGGTGAGAGACGCTAAACGACTGTACTCTGAGAAACTGCAACACCAGCTCTCAGCAAGTGACTCTGCTTCTGTCTGGAGAGGCCTAAAACCCCCCCACTCCATGAATGACCTCTGCCTGGCAGACGAGCTGAATGAGTTCTACTGCAGATTCGAAAGACAATGGGACAGTCCTGACTCCATCCCCCACAGCTCCATCAACCAGCCCCAGACCACCAGGTCCTCCTCCCCAGCCCAGCAGGGGCTCATGCCTCTGTACCACCCTTCCCAGCGCCCCCCTTCCCAGTGACGACTCTCTCTATTCTGGAGAGAGACGTCAATAGGCTTTTTAAAAAAACAGAACCCCCACAAAGCAGCTGGCCCGGACTCTGTCTTCCCCTCCACCCTGAAGCATTTTGCTGATCAGCTGTCTCCGGTGTTCACAGACATCTTCAACACCTCCCTGGAGACATGCCACGTACCAGCCTGCTTCAAGGCCCCCACCATCACCCCTGTCCCCAAAAAACCTAGGATCACAGGACTCAATGACTACAGGCCCGTCGCCCTGACCTCTGTGGTCATGAAGTCTTTTGAACGCCTGGTCCTGTCCCACCTAAAAACCCTCACTGACCCACTCCTGGACCCCCTGCAGTTTGCCTACAGAGCCAACAGGTCTGTAGACGACGCAGTCAACTCGGCCCTTCACTTCATCCTCCAGCACCTGGACTTCCCAGGAACCTACGCCAGGATCCTGTTTGTGGACTTCAGCTCTGCTTTCAACACTATCATCCTGTCTCTGCTGCATAACGGGATGAACGGGATGTTCTTTCCCCTCTGCTCTTCTCCCTGTACACCAGGGGTATTCAATTAAATTTCGAAAAGGTCCAGATTGAGAAAATCTCCTCGTGCAAAGGTCCGGAACATTACAATAATATCTAACTTGCACTATGTAGTGCCATATATATATATATATATATATATATATATATATATATATATATATATATATATATATATATATATATATATATATATATATATTCAAGAAGCCTAGTAGTAGTAACGTCTCTGTGTAGTCAACAACTGTCAAATCAAATAAAGAAAGTACACATCAATTATATTTTAACAATTATTATTCTCAGTTTTCAAATTTAACTGGATGGATTATAAATAATACATAGAAATACATAAATAAATGTTCTTCTCATTTAAAGTAAAATAATGGCTGGATTAAAGAATAACTGACATAACAGAAAGCTTTTGAAAAATGTGCATCTTAAAATAAAGTAATTCATTTTAGAAAAAATGATTTCACTGAATTGTCCTGCAGCTTTAAATTCAGTTCATTCAGGTGTGAAGTGATGTCAATCAAAAAAGCCACAATATTATATTTTTCTCATCTTCTAATAAGATAAACTAGTGAGCATGGACTTTATCTGTGGTTATTAAACCACTTGTTTCAGCTCTATTCTCTCTGTTAACATCATTGTTGGACAGTGAATTAAAGTGTTAGGATTCTGATCATATTGGGCTCTTAGGTTTATTTTCTGTGAATTCATTTCAGATGTGAGTGGGTACTCCGTGGGAAGATTTCACTTAAACGAGTCTGTCCATTGTTAATTAAAGACTGGTCTCTCAGAACACTTCTCTCTTTTTGGAGCTGGTCTTGTGAGATGACATCTCCGACTCATGTAACAACGTCCCTGCTCTGCGCTATTTCCTCGTCTCATCCCCGTGTGTCACGGTGTGTGAACACCTCACTCGAGTCAGGAAACTTGTCAGAATACTCATATTTGATTGGCTGAGCTGCATCACGTGATGTGTTCATTACAACGCATTGGTCGGCGTGTTTCCTGCACCGCTGAACAAGTAACAAGCCGTAAATGCTGGAATAGCTGCGCCGGTTAAAATAGAAGCGCTCCGTCAAAATTGAATAATTCTCAATTATCTATCGGTTTTAGGTTCTGGGTCCGGATACAACGGCGTCTGGGTCCGGATCCGGACCGCGGACCGCCAATTGGTGACCCCTGCTGTACACCAACAGCTGCACCGCCAGTCACCAGTCCGTCTATAGCTTTATAATTTACCATGAGGGCTTAAGGGGTGTTGATTGAAGTCCTTCATGATTATTTATTATGTTACTTTTTTTCTGAACACTATCACTACATCTATATATTTTCATACAAACCACCACTTTACTATAACATTATTAATAAAAATGTTTTCGCATGAAACTTCAAAATACTTACCAAGGAGGAACTGCTCCCACCAAAAGGTCTCTCATCATCATTGGCCTTATCAGCTTTGAAGGAGCCCTTGACCCCTGAAGTGCTCTATATAATAAAAATCTTAATTATTTTCTGAAAAATTACTTTTTCATCCTGTTATTGTTCTCGGCTGACGTGACCGACGTTCTGCGGATGACTGCTCACTTGACCTGCGTCTGGGTCCTTACCACACCCGTTACAAGTTATGAGACTATGAGACAGAAAGTCAAAGTTATGAGATAGAAAGTCAAAGTTATGAGACAGAAATTTATGAGACTATGAGACAGAAAGTTATGAGACTATGAGACAGAAAGTTATGAGACTATGAGACAGAAAGTTATGAGACTATGAGACAGAAAGTTAGGAGACTATGAGACAGAAAGTTATGAGACTATGAGATAGAAAGTTAGGAGACTATGAGACAGAAAGTTAGGAGACAGAAAGTTATGAGACTATGAGTAAGAAGTCCTTCTCGATTCATGGACGCCAGTGAAGACAGTCGAGCCTCCACAGTTGTATTTCTCGAATACGTTTTAATGCGTTTGAGGGCTGAAAATGTCCGCTCGACAGAGGCAGCAGATATTGGGATTGTCACCGCCCAACATGTCAGGCTAGTTCACTGACCAATCACGTATGGCTAGGCCAGCTAGCAGGCTCTGGCACGTCAAAGAATACGCCCAACATGTCAAACTAAAGATTTGATTGGTTGAACACGATGACAATCAACAATATCGTCCCCATTCATTTAAACTACACATGGAGGCACTTGTGAGTCTGCAGGCCTCGGGCCTCTCTTCTTAACTAGAGACACAGAGGTGAAATCTGATTGGATAAAAGCTCTACTTAAAACAAGCTGCACTGGAAGCAGAGCAACTGAGGAAGACAGTAGCTGTGCAATGAGAAAATATTTTTATAAATTATAATACATGTAGTGTATTTAAGAACAATTATTAAATTATAAAATAGCTATAACTTTGTGATTCTGTTTAGGCCAGCAGAGAAGGCTTTGCAGGCCCTGGCGGCCCGCCACTGTTTTTACATGAGCAAACGAAATCACATGGAAGGGAAGTACAAGACAAATAAAAAAAAATAAGGCCATTGCAAAAGACAAAATCAACTGTTTTATATTGATAAACTGCGTGAGAACTGTAGTGGCATTTCACTCCAGGAAATGTGACGTGAATTGTGACGGCTGTGATTTCCATGTGCTGTAACTCTTCACAGCCGACCTTGGGAATAAAATGTTTTCTGCTCATATTTTGCTCTTACAGGGTTCAGAAGGGAATGCCGAGTGACAGAATGTCGTCATAAACAAGGGCACACGATAGAAAGAGCTGGTAAATAAAATAAAATAAAAAAAGCTCCTCCATGAACCCAAGTATCAACTTTCTTACTCGAAGAGATTTGCGCTATAAACAGTTAATATCCTCCAGGGGAATGTCTTCTGGGCAACAAAAAAAAAGCTGTATTGTTTTTTGTTTTTAGCATTATCGTCTCAAAAACAATCCTTTTTCAAATTTGTCCTTCAAAATGTTCCATCCTCCAAAGTTTATTGTTTGTGAGGTAAAAAGGCTGAAAATCAAAGTTCAAATACAGCCTGGTTTCTTTAATAACACTGTTAAAACATAGAAGACACCTCAGCTCAGTCAGTGGTGAACGTTAAGATATTTTTAAACTCAGGTGTTACACTTTGAAGCCAAACACATACTTATAATCTTATCACACCGGAGAGCAGAAGTTTAAAACTGGTGCATTTTTAGTACATTTCAAAATTAGTATTCATTGCAAGCATTACATTAAATGAGCAAACAAGAGAAGTCTCATAACGACTGCAAAGAAGTACGAGGGTCTGACTTTAAATCTATATTCATGGAGATGGATGTATAGAAATGTACACACATTATCATACTCTTTTTACTCTTTATTCATTTCTGGATATTTGACCTGACAACATGTTGAGATAGAGGTCTATTTATAGACTACAAGTCTTCATATTATGGTACCCGTATGATCTTGACAAGTTGAAAAAAAAAGAGTCAGAATTAGCAAAATCCCTCTGAGCCTGGATCATAAAAAAGAAGATTAGAAAATCTGTATCAGTTTAATCCCCAAAGAAAAGTTCAGAGAGAAACTGCACCCTGAGGTTGGCGTTGATTTTTTTTTTTCGATGTTTAGTTTATTTGATATTTAATTTCATGACTAATGTCAATAACAGTATTTGACCAGCAGATGTCGCCACCACACTACGCTCGGGGTCTTCCTCGATATCTCCAGGGGTCCTTCATGGGACTTCTTTTCCATACATCCATGGGCTGATGCAGGAAACAAGCAGCAGTTTAATTGCCATATAATGTTGACTAGAAGTGGTCTGAATTAGAAATCATTTATGAGACAATAGCAAGTTTCATTGTTCCTGCTGTCCCCCACCAGACAGGTAGATTCAGTTTAGCAACAAATATACATTTGAGTCCCTGCTAATGAATATTGGAGTGTCTGTAATAATGAAAACCTCTGGTCTCAACCAAACTGTATCCAGTCATATATGTAAACACTCCCAAACTGTGTAAAGTTAGTTGGAGTTAAGATGAAATGTTAAAACAGCAGAAGTTGTGCAATTTTGCCTTCAAAATAAAACCATAAATAAGTGGCGGGCAGAGCTACTCAAAGGTTGCTGGCTGCACAGGGCGTTTCATAAATGTATGGCAAAATATACAAAACTTGTGAACACCCGGTGGGGGATTCCAAACAAGTAAAAAAACACATAATTAAATTGGAAAACCATAATTAATAAAAGCTTTACTTTGAAAGGTACTATCGGAAGTCGTGTACACGATGCTATTCACTTGACGCTCGCGCCTCCGTCTCCTGCTGTCCGGCGCTCTTCCCTCAGTAAATCCACAGAGAATGTCTGCCTCCCACCTGCGGTACGCTGTCTACAACAGGTGAGAACGCTCCTCTCTTTACAAACCTATTTATTCGGGGAAAAAAGCTGACTGAGCCGACCTCCATTTATACAAATAACCCGCGTGACAGATGGAAATACTTGTGTTTTTGGACTTTGCGTGGCCGCCGGGAGTCGGAACACCTTGACAGTTGAGAGTGACAAGTTAGCAAACGAGGAGAGGCTAAATGTTACATGTTCGGTGGATTTACGAGCAGCAGAGGACGGAGCTTCATGAATGTGTGCAAACAGAAGAGAAGGAGATACCGGCTGAGCTTCACCGTTGTTCCGAAGAGTTCAGGGGAAACTACCCCGGAGCTGTCAAACACTAGAGATTGTTGTTACTTGACTTGTAAGCTAACAGTAGAAATGTAACATTAATCTTTGATAACTTTTAACGACGCTTTCAAGTTTTCTAGTAAATTCGGCATATACAAAATACGCCAAACAGAACCTTATTTTCTTTAAATTGCAACTTTTAGCAACTGTTTCACACTCCTCGTTATCAACACTCGGTGTTTTCTGTGGTGCTTTTCATGATGAAGATGAACCAGTTAGAAAGCACGAGGTGTTACTGAGATGTTACGACACATTGGTGGATTTGATGCATGCCGAATTTACAAACAATAGTAATGATTTCTTACAGGTCTATAAACGTGTCATAATTGATGTTTATGTTTACTGGAAAGCGAGGTGGGATTAAACTGTCTGAGTTAGGAATGGGATTTGGTCTGAATTTGTTACAATGATATTTGTGCTCCAAAACATACTATTAAGCGTTTTTAACCAATAATGGATACCTAAAATACTATCTGTAAGAATACAAATGTCCATAACAATAAATTGAGATTCCTTATTAAATCAATTTCACTTTATTGATTATGTTTTCAGACAGAACATGAGACTTTATCATGGGCTTTATCATGGGCTTTCTTACATATGTGACACCCGTCCCTCAGGATTCCATGAACATGTCACCCACTGTGACAAACCACTGCTGTGTGCATTGACATTTAGGCTAACAAGCCCATTTGTGGACTCCTTGTTTACATTGTGGCTCCTGGTAGCGGAGGGCTCTGCGGCCCTTTACTGCCTGGCAAGGTGCCTGGCTAGTTTTAGATCGTGTGTCAGTGCAAAGACATGCATTGCCATCTGCTGTTGGGCTGCACTGCTGCACGATCACCTGGCAGAGGAGGAGGAATAACAGAGCTATTCGTCTTAACAGCCCTAAATAGGCAGCAAGGCGAGATCATCCATCGTGTTTTTGACTTGTAAAGCCTGCTGCTGAAACATATTGTTTACTGTTGGGATGTCAAGGAGATTAAAAATGCTTCTGAACAAATTCCTAGTCCTAATTGTGGTCTTGCACACATAATGGACTCTAATGTTGTAAGTGGAGGCTGTGTGTTTGATGTTGCCTCATGGTAGAAACAGGGGGACTGTTTTTACACTTAACTACATTTTTCCTGTTTATTTTGTTTCTTTACTTGCTGTCCCAAGTGGTTTCAACTTCGGGCTGATTGGTTTTGTTTTGAAGCAGCTTGGCCTCACCTTCCTTCTTGGGGAATAAATGACAGAAAGTTTCCAAAAAACGTAAGCTGGCAGAACACCAGACCACGGTTTTGTCCGAAGTAATGCTTCCTTAGTCCCTTAAAGGAATGTTATTGATGGACGGGGACCTCACTCCTTCACGGGAAGAGTACCAGATAAGCTGCAGCCTCCTGAGGGACCGGGCTTCCTGGATCTGTGAAAACAGATAAAAGTTGGGTCAGGTTAAAGTCACATGTCGTGTCCTTTTTCTTTTGTGCCTAATCCTGATTCAGTCATCTATCAAAAACTGTTTTGTTGATTGTTATTAAGGCATTGAATGGGGCAACTGGCACAAGCAGCGCTGCGACGATTAGCCGATCGACAGAAAATTGATTGTTTTTCATTGAAATAAAGTAGCTGGTTCCAGTTTCTCAAACAAAATCATTGTAAATGGAATGTCTTCATGTTTTAGAATGTAACTGGCTTTGTCTACGACACCTGAAAAGTTTTGGTCTTTGCAACCAGAAATTATGTTTATTTGCGTCTAAAGCAGGGAAATGAGATCCGATCACTTAAGACACATGTTAAAGCCAGGTGTAAACGGGGGCCAGGAGGCTCCTCTTTTCATGGAATGCATCTCTCACATTATCGTAGCCTTAAAGTGATTTCTCTCTGTGTCTTCCAGCGTTGCAGTGTAATGGCTGGTTGGACGGCTGCTGCCTCCATGTCGACAGAGACGGATTATGAGCGTACACTCGGTCCTGCAGGCAACTAAATCTCTACTGGTCCTGCTGTGACTCCAGATCCAAGACCACCGCCAAACAGCCGGGCACCCAGAGGAGACGATGGACCCGAACCCCAACGATGAGAGGAAACGGATCTCCTGGACCAGTTCACCCGAGGCTCCTTCACTCTAAATGCCGCTAACGTCACCTCGTGGCCGGGATTCAGCAGCTACCTGCTAACTCGCTGACAGATGTTTGCTGAAACCGTTCGCCTGAAGGAGCATTGAAAAGAGAAAAAAAACAACAGTGTGCCTGTGGTTCGGCCTGTAATCATGGGGAAAGAACAGGATCTGCTGGTGGCGGTGAAGACTGGAGATCTTCTGCTGGCGCACAAGCTTCTCTCCAAAGTCAAGTGCAACAAAACCAGTGAGTATGGAGCTCCCAGAGGCGAGGGGGGTACATGGTTGTTTGTGTGACTACTAAGTGATTTAGTGTTCGGTGCTCTGGGAGTCTACTTGTTTCCACGATGAAATAGAGCTTAGATAGCAGAGGGGGACGTCACTTCTCAACCGAGGGCAAGTTTCTTTGCAACAACCACAAGATCGGGTTCAGCTGTCGACCACATAAACACCCCCCCCCCGTCCAGGAGTGAGGTCAGGGACAGTTTGGAGCTAAGTGGAATCAAACTGCGGTGCAACACAAGCTAATCTCCTGAACGCAGACCCTTGCAGCTCACGCGTCTCGTTGCGTGGGTTATAGCGGCCTTTCTTTTGCTCTGCAGACGTCCTTATCTGCGTAGATTCCGAGTCGGGCGTCAAGCGAGCTCTTTACAGTAACATTGTTGCAAACGACAGGGTTCTGCCTGATCCAGGCCTGGGGGAAAGTTGAGGCCACGCGGGCTGTGAAGTTGAAGTCTCTCTTTGTGGTTTTTTTTCTTTCTGGGCTTTCATCAGCGTGGCTGGCTGCTCAGTGACAAGCTCCGGGAACAAAGCTGTGGCTGTCAGGAGAAAGCCTGTTACACACTTTGAACGCTACACAGACGGCGAGCGCTGCTTGGCAGAGAATATTTAAAAGTAATATCATCTGCTTTTGTACGGCTGTGTGCTTCTGTTTTGTTAAAAAAAACAACGGCTGCCAAACTGGCTGGGAAAATGCGTCGGGGTAAAGTGAATGAGTAATGTTTTTAAGCTACCATCGAGGTGCCCTTGAGCAAGGCACGGCCATCTGTTTTGGAAGAGCAGCTCGGTAGTGATACAAATACCCAGCTGTAAATAACATTAAGTAAGTAAATGAACAGATAAATGCTTAAATATATGCAAAAATAGATACTTTAATTAAATGAAAGAAGAAATACAAGCAAAAAAAATGAAGAATAAACCTCGAAAAGACTTAATTTTCATAAGCAAAGAACCAGATTAATTACCAACATTTATTTATGCAATTAATTCTGTATTTATTTCAGCACGCATTTATATATTAATTCTTCTATTAATTTACTGCCATATTTATTATTGATGATTAAGTCATTTTTGTCCTCCATAGACAAACATGTGTACCTGTGTTAAGTGAAGCAATGTGTTCGCGTGCTCCGTTGACTTTCTTGAGCTCATTAAAAGTTGGACCTTCACCAGCCAAACACAGCAGCTGACCACATGGCGTGACGAAAAGCAGCCGAGTTGTGTACTTAATGCCTTCACGGCTCCACCTTTGTTTAGCACCTGCACACCGACGGCATCAGACAAAGATATTGGCTCAAATCTGTGCCAGAAAGTGTTGAATTGTTGCGCAGACGGACAGAAGATGTCGTGTGCCCGTGTATCTCTTAATCTCCCTCCGTCATACCGACTCCCACACTGCTTTCAACACACCGCTGATCCTCGAGGACCCCTCGCCGAACTCTGTCAGCGCCGCAGTCGTTTGTCACTTCAGTCTCGGCCTGCGATGTCCGACAGCGGAGCGGCAGATGCTGCAGCTGGCGGTGAGGGCTCTGCACACGACCTCCGCTGTCTCACATTTACGGTTCGGCCTTGTCAATACGGGCTGATTGATTGGTTAGTAGTGACCTGCTTTGAAAGCCACTCCAAAAATAGGCTTGTATGACATTTATTTTAGTTACTTATTTATTTGACCTCTGACCCTTGAATGGTTCTCATTAACTCCAAATATAATTGAATACAAATTATTTGTACACTTACTAATACAAAAATAGTCATTCTGAGGCTGATGTGAATAGTGAATAGTCATTATTTTAACAGTGTGGCATGAAGTGAAAGTTTTCCTGCTCTAGTGGTGCTAAATGGAGAGAAATTGCTTTGTCCCAAAAGCAACAGTGTTATCTTGACGATTGATTTACTTTGGACCATGATTGTCATGGTCCCCAGATAAAGAATTGTGGTGCTTTTGGGGCTCCCATGACTCTTACTCTCACCCAACTATCTATCTGACCACCTATCACTAACAACATTTCAAAATGATGAATTATACTGAACACATTCATTCTCCACTGAGGACGAACCCATCGAGCATTCCTATCGCACTTTGAAAACAAGATATTTGCTAATCTAATTGAAAGTTAACTGAAGACGTTCATGCTCCCTGTTGGATATATCCTTTTAATTGTATTAATCCCAGTTCCCCTCCTGATGTGCCACAGGACAAACTAAGAGTTCATGACCACAATCTAAGACTAAGAACAGCAAAACGTTCAGTATGTTGTTTGTTCTAACACATTTCTACAGTACAGTCTCAAGTGGTGTGTACTCTATTTGGGATTTATATGTTCGGAACACAAACGTGACACAATGCGTGTGCATGTGGTCTGTGACCTCCTTGAGAGCTTGAGTGACACTCTGAAAACAAACACAACTTCCACACAAGTGAAAGCCTCTGGAGAGGTCAGGTGCTCTTTAAGCTGTTATGGTGGTGCCAGGCTGATGTGCTGGACATTCCCAAACCTCCAGGCTAAGCCTGGGGCCGGGGCTGGGTGCAGATGGAGGAGGGAGGCACCTGAACATGGATTGAACTCTGTAGCTGGAGGAGGGGGGGAGGGGGGGGGGGGGGGGCTTGGGGGTCAAGGAGTGACCAAGCCTGTGGTGGACAGACAAAAACACAGAGTTGGTCCGGGTGGGTGTAAGGGGGCTGACTGTGTGTGTGTGTGTGTGTGTGTGTGTGTGTGTGTGTGTGTGTGTGTGTGCATGCTCATGGTGTGGGTTGTTGGAGTGTGAAAGTGACATAATACCACACACAACAGGACCTCACATATAGCAACACCATTGGGGCGAATCGATGTGCTGTATTTATTCCGAGCAGAGGAAATGGAGCAACATGTGTCTGGTTTGTGCTGCGAGCTGCTTCCTGTTCCTTCCTTTTGTTTATTTGTCCAGAATCTCAGATGGCTTAAACGATTTCTCACAGTGTGGTGTGGGAGAGGTGAGGTAGTTCTGCCTTTCTTTTAACTTCTACTTATTTGGGGAATATTTGAATACTCTGATAAGATAATTGCATTTATTGCAGCGTGTTATGTAATCTATTGATCGGAGAGCCTCCTCAGTTGGGTTACGGTAGAAACGTCTAGTAACGTCTGCTGATTTACACTGGAGTGTTTAAAGTAATAGAACTGTTAATATTATTTTGTACGTGGACTTTTTCCCAGCATTTGTTGATAAATATATGTGAACAAATCTGCACCCCAATGCCTGACATGAACTCTTCACAAAACCAATTGATCTTCAGAGTGTCTCCTGCATCACTCCTCTCTAACATACATTCAGATATCACAGTTGTGCAGAGCCATTGCTTATTAATCCATTATCATTACATTTCCATATCTTTACAATTCTACAAATGAAGTGGTTATGCAAAAGCATGTTCAAAAGGGCCTTTTAACTCCTGAGTTTATTTCTTGGGGCTCCTTAGTTCCTGCAACTAATTCGTAAAAAAAACCCAGCTAATTTGTTCAAATCAGGGGTTTTCTGACAAGTCTGACAACATGGAACACCCCTCAGACAAAATCAAGACCACTGTCTCCCCCCCCCACCTAACGGTAAAGCTTGGGCAGTGTCCTGAGGGGATTAGCTGAGGCCGGCTGATGGACAGGGAGCTGAGATCGGAGGTTTCTTCTCTGATCAGCCATCTGCTGACATCACGTTGGGTGCTCAGACAATTTAAGTGGACTTACCACAGCCTCCCTCTTTTTTTTTTGCTTAGCTGTTGCAAGCTGACAAACCATGTGGGCTCATTGTAGATGGACAAAGCGGTTACCCAGAAGGCCGCGGTCTCTGTCCGGCTCCTCCCGTTGGGTCACATTTAGACATGTAAAGTCATCTGTACTGCTCTCTCAAACTCTGGACTAGGAGTGGACTGAAGTGGGTGTCTCTCGCCCCTCCCTGAACGGGGACCATGAGAGACTAGAGGTTCTTCAAAGGCCTTTATGATTACAATGTCTTTTGTTGCAACACATGCTTGCTTTCATCTTGAAGAACGGCCTAGCCCTCTCCTCTGTCATGCTAAACACAAGGCCTGTGGGTCATTCTCAACAGACAGATGGACAAACAGCCACGACAAAAGGAGAAAGATCATATTTGAACCTCTATTGTGTCAGCTATTTGATCCGTACATAATATATTGATGACTCAGACCTTCACACGACCAAACACACAGGTAACAGCGTTACGCCATGCTGAATTCCTTTAGGCCGATTCGTAAAGCAGTTGTGATTAGCACATCATACTTGCATCACTGTTACGAAGTTATCGGCTTGAGTCCTTCGTGAATGCAAGAGAATAATTTGTCATAATGACGTGCTCGATACCGAAACACCCACCACGACCAATCCCCCCGAGGCACAATGGATTGCAAGACTCTCTGATCAACTAAATCAAACAGATTTTGGAGGACTACAAATATTAAGTATGTAGGGTATAGTACTGATAAGATTTGGTTACCAAATGTGACACAGGTGTTGTTTCCACCTTTTGGCAAGATGCCAAATGCGACCCACTGTAGTGGGAACTACAACAGAAACCTTTCTGTTCAAAGTGGGGTGTGGTCCGAGCAAGTGTGCCAGAAGTAGGAGGGTAGGAAACGGGGAAGGGGGGCACTGGCCCCTAACACTTTAAGGATGTTGTGATTTTTAGTTGTTTTTTAAGTATAGCCATTCTTTTCCATCATCAGTATGCAATATCAAATTGGAACCGCCTGCTGTACTGAACTTAAACTCAAAGTATTGCCTTCCAAGAGTGTGTGAATAGCATTGAACCTTTATACATCCCCCATTAGGGGCTGAGGTTCATGTTTTGCAGATATTTGTTCATAAACCAAATTATTGATCTGAAACTTTGACCACATTTGAGAAGCTGGACCCAGAGAATGTTTGACATGTAGTGCTTGAGAAACTACTTCAACAAATCTTTCTTTTTTCTCCCAGTCGAGTATCGGGGTAATAGTTGGGATAGAGTAATGTTTGCCATGTGCACAGGAACTTTTCGAAGATTCATTATGATAACTTTTTGTTATGAGACAGCTGGTTCCCCCTCCCAAGAAGAGCGATCTGAAATCTTCAGATTATCTTCAACTACAGTGAAAGTCAATGCTTTAAATTGAGGGTTCCCATTGGGAACTTGCTCAAGAATTCTATTCATACTTCAAAAGCAGAAATTCACAATCGGCATTGGTAGTGCATTCTTCTTGATTAATCATTAATGGCCTTTCTACAATATGTTAAACTTTCTAAGTTTCTTCAGCAAACTTAGTCAGCATCTCTCTGAACTATCCCTGTACTGTTAAGTCTCATTTTAGGCTCTTCCGGTCATTCGTCATCAAATCATTATACTTTAAGATGTATTTTTGTGATCATCTGTCTCTTCAAAGACACAGTGAAATGAAAAATTGTAGACCTGTTGTCATGCACTAAAAGGCATAGACAACAACATCTTCAAAGTGCACAAGCTGCAATACAATTTTTTTTAAAGCTATTTAATGTAACCAACCAGTGGAGCAGTTTTTTTGCTACCAGAAGTGACACAAGAGGGTGGAGTTAAATACAACCGAGCGCTGGATAGGACATTTGTAGAGGACCAACATGGTTACAATTAACTTTCATTAACTGAAAACACTCAGTGAAAGGGTTAAAGTTCCAAGACGAAAACACAGACAACTCCCAGACGGGACAACACTGTGGTAGAGACCTGTCAATCACAAGGTAGCCCCGCCCTAAAGCATACTCCTCTTTATGCAGTGGGCAGTGATGTTAGTTTAATAAAAAATAAAAAAGTGCATGTGATTACAAGCTGGCAGGAGACATCACACGCCTACAATCTGAATATGGGAGACCTGCACCGTCACACCTGTAGCAAACACTGTCATTCCTGCTGGCTACGGTAGCATGGAAGCTCCTAGTGGGAGGCAGTAAGATATAACTTAAAGGAACTTAAAGTCTGTAAACCCACACAGCTGTTTTCACCTTTAGACCTCTGCTCAGGTCCAAGGTGGGCTGGAGCTTTGATGGGAATCTATTAGGTTACAAATCTTCATCTGCCAATAAGAATGATAAAGTTGTAGTTTGTCCCACCCCAACAGGTTCAACAACACAGTCCTAAGCGGAGGTCTAATGAGCCAGTTTAACTGAAAGCACCTGTGTGGGTGTTCAGAGGCTTTCAGTGAATGAATCATTGCTGCTCATACAGGTCCAGGCTGTGTTCATTTATTGAATTATATCATCAGGAATTATTATTCTACACTGCCAGGAAGTGCTGAAACAATGTGATACAATGGCACATATCTATAAGTCATACACTCCTACTGATTTTAATAATTGATAAGTACGATACTGATCAATTCAATATTGCTAGCGCTACAACTGTGTAGCGCTAGCCATTGCCAGGTTTAAGTGCAATCCACAAGTCTATATATTCCATAGATGGAAAAGTAGTGTAGCTGCTCTAAGGTATTTAGAATGTGTGCTCGGCTCACAGAAAGCTCGCTGCATATCAAATCAAACGCTTCCTGAACTAACAGCCAGGCAACAGGAGGAGATTGAGATGTTTCGGCCTCACTTTTGGGGAGCTTTCATGCCACTGAGCGTGCACCCGGCAGGGGCAGCCTATGAAAAGCTCTCCTGAATTCTTGGGCAGAGTAGAAGAGTAATATACTTCTGCTCTGTTTATTTAATTGGGAAAGTGCAGTCAAAATATTTTGTCCCTAACATCAATGAATAATCTTGATTAGAACTTGTGATCTCAATATTGATCAAAATGATGGTGATGATCATTTTGGTCATAATCGTGCAGCCCTAGGAAGAGCCATAGTCACGTGTTGAGATTAGTCCTTTCTGATTTTATTTAAGTTATGTCATGATTCAATTACATGTTTACAAGATTTGAAGTTCCGAGTTATAATATTCTACTTAGATGAAGGTTTTTACATTCAGTAGGTAATCTCCTCTGACTGTTGTGACCCTCAAGACAACCTGTTTGAACAGGAAGTAGAGATGCTATTTAATTGTGTTTTTAAAGCATCTATAATGGATATTCTTTATTATTATAACAAGGGAACTGTTTTCAGAACCAGATATTTCTCTCAGGAGTTGTTGCGCCGTAATTACTGGATGTTTTTTTTAAAGTAGTCTATAAACATGTTTGTCATTGTGTACAGATACAAGATACGTGTTAATTAGTGAGCTTTAGAGGTGTTTTTCACTAGAGACACAGCCGGGCTAGCTGGTTTACCTGCTTCTAGTTTTAATGCTAAGCTAGGCTAACCACATCCCGGTTCCAGCTCCGTACTTAACGGCCAAGATTGATATTGTTCTCCTCATCTCGCGAGAGACAAAGAAAACAAATCGAACTAGCATATTTTCTAAAGTGTTGAACTTCGAGTTTCTTCTTTTTGCGGGTCAGCAACACACACACACACACACACACACACACACACAAGATAATCCATTATCTTGGCCTCCTGCTTCCTTCATCCCTGTTCCTTGAATTAGGGATGACCTATCTGGACTAGTGTCAGATTAGAAACCTGCTAGATTTAAGAGCATGTAAGAAGAGGTGTGTTTGTGCGCCAGTGTATCAGTGTGTGAGCCCGAGTGACTGGAAGCCCATGTGTTGTCTCTCCGGATACGGCACATGCACAAACACATTTTCCATCCACCTTTCAACCATTGTCTTACCTACATTTCGAGTCTTGTTTCGAGTCTGCAGCAGCAGGGTGTTGTAGTTAGCCTATTAGCCAACCGGCTAACTAGGCTAATCACTCTTTTACTTGATTAGCCAGGCATTTGGGGAGCGGCCAAGAAGTGTGTGAACGTCTTTGGAGTTCACCTCCTCCTGCACCGTATCAGATGAGCACACACATTAATCCTGAGCCCTTTCCTCCCCTGACAGATGGGCTAGCTTGTCTAGGATTGCTTAGGAATTTACCAAAGGAATTAAGTGGTGTGTGTGTGTGTGTGTGTGTGTGTGTGTGTGTGGTTGCAGCAGACAGCGTCATTTAATCTAGCATAACTAGCCTTTGATTACTAGCTCCAGGCTGCACATTGTTGAGTCTGGCACTCATCCTCATCAAGCTCATCTTTTCTCCCGTTACTAAAAAACAAGCCGTCACTCAGGCAGGTGCACCACTGTAGCCTTCAGAGTGTGAGGCACGGTGGCTCTGGTGTTCTGCTCTGCCTCTACACGCCCTGCAACTGTGTTCATGTGTTTGGAGTCTGGAAGAAAAAAAAATACATATCTGTTGGCAGAGTTGGCAGATTTGCTTTTGTGCTTGTACAGACATGGAAAATGTGATTGTCTGACAAGGAGGTCTCATTGTGTGTGTGTGTGTGTGTGTGTGTATGGGTGAGGAACGTGTCTCCCAAATGGGGATTGGGCTGCCTCAGTAATGAGAATCATCGGGAGAGGTTGCTGTTGTGGCTTTGATCTTCTACGTTGTCGCCCCGTTTTGATTCTTCCCCGTCTCCGAATCGGAGGCAAATAGAAATCACCGTCTGTGGCGGCGGTTCACATCTTCCCGGCTTTGTAGCCGCTTAATATGCTACTGCGCCTTAGACTACCTTGTACAACAATGAGATTGTAATGAGAAGTGTCTGGATAATTGTGTCTTGGGTGTAATGTAGGCCAACACATCAGTGTCTGTGCAAACCTGTGACGTGGGAGGAGCAAGTGGAGTCACAGATTGCTTCACCGATGTGTTCAAGTTGTCAGTGCAGCTCTTTTTTTTCATCATCTGACTTCCCCGCAAACCAAAGCAGCTTTTTAAGATACATGTATCAAGTCTCAAACAGTCAAGTGATCAAAACGGTCTCACCTTAAACCAGGGATGTAAGTTATATGTCAGTTGTTATCAAAACAGCTTTTTTCTCTTTGCAGTATTACGAGTGCTCTCACTTCAATGCTCTGGAGCTGCTACTTTGAGGGTGGAATTGGTCCCATATTGTTACTATAATAATAGTATTATTATTACGGCTAATTCACAGCACATATGTGAATGGCCTGTAGCTCAGGGGGCTTGTGTTGGGTTTGAGAATCGGGAAATTATATATAAGGTTATATTTCAACGATTTTATGCATGAAGCTCAAGGCCTTTGCACACCTGGGGAGTGACCAATAAACGACATCAACATGTGAAATACTGGGCTGTGAATATGATATAATATTAGTAATCATAGTTTCATCATATGTTCAGACCTAGGAGACTCCGTGTTGTTGTACAGCTTAATATTTATGTTCTGTGTTACTCATGACAAAAACAACGGTTTGAAAATATATATTGACGTGTGATTTATTGCACTAAAACAGCAACATTTAATAAAATGTTTTTTTTTAAATAAAAAAAAAGTAAATTTTTTCACACTTGTTTTGCGAGTGCACATGCACACAAAATACGTCCTCAAGACGCATGCACAGATGATTGAGACGCAGTGGTTGGAGGTTCGATTCCAGAGAGAATCAACCTTCACAGTAACTGTGAACGGATGTTGACGGCGCGATCTTTGCTCCAACTCCTGCAGTTGAGCGCTGCGTTGCATCAGACTCCCCTCGCTCCAGTGAGGTTTCTCGTTTGTCACTCCTTTTGTGTGCAGTCTGTCAGCTGTTGCCAGGTTTCTTTTCAGTCCACTGAGTTCTTCTGGCTGTAGTTAGAGGCGGTACTTCCTTCAGAGAAGACTGAGGAGTGATGAAACCTTAAGTCTCCAAAGTGTGAAAGTCTCACCAGGTCCTAAGAAGGGGAATAAACACAAAAGATGATCTTTTTGTTGTTGTTTCAATTTATAATAGTGACAACTCGGATCCTGTCCTGACTTGATATCATACAATACACCCAAATAAATCACAAAGCAAACATTTAACTGATCAGCTGTTTCTGCTGTTGGCGTCATTTCGGATATTCCCGTAACGTGTGAATGCTTGTCTTCGTCTCTGGAGAGCATGACACATGGCCAATAGTAGCTGACATGAAAGAACAATTCAAACTTGCTGGATTCAAACAAGTTCCTGAAGACGTGATTTATGTATGTGTGATATGTGGCCTGAAAAATCTGCAAATTCTCATATTTCAGCAGCTGGAACCAGCAATTTCTGCTGGTAAAATATCCAAACCAGTGAATCGATTATCAGAATAGTTGCAGATTCATTTTCATTTCGATGGATTTATTGATTAACTGTTGCGGCTTAACATAATACTTTAGTCTGTACCAAAAATGTTCATCAAGGGTCAATTCCCTGCTTTAGGTGGGATGGGGATGGCGGCATCATTCGTTGGGGTTTGTGTTTGTCAAGCTATTACTGGCATAGTTTTTGATCAGACCCGTCTATAAGTGTGTATTATCTTTAGCCCTTGTCCTAAATAAACATTGAAGTTGCATGTGTTGGCGTCTCAATCACCCAAATGTGCACATTTCCAGCGTATTGATCGTTGCCTCTTAGGCCTAATGAGAAATGTAATGACTTTTCCATCCATGTAGGAGTGGTTGACCTCATGCTGGTGTTTGGCACAAGTCCAATAATCCCGACAGTTAACTAACTAGCTGGAGGGGGTCACTGAGCAAAGTAGCCTTTGTCAAATAGATTGTATTGTTCTTTTTTCGATGTCCGCAGCATAATCAGTAACGGCCTCAAAGCTTTTCTCACTAGCTTAAAACAGAATGTTGGTGGAAACCCTCAGGACTTGACTAGAACCAGGTCTTCACATTCTAGTTCACCAGAGTCTAGTCCAACTTGAACGTGACTTTATTTTGTATTCTTTTAATTGATGTACTATTTAGGGGGTAGAAGGAGCCGTTTTTGTGTGCATCCCCTCAACCTTGTATTTTACGCCATGTTTTGCTTCAATCCCAGTGAACCTTTTTGCCATTCAAGATCAAGATCAAGATCCTGCTACAATCCAACATTACCGTAATGGATGTTCAGTGAATTTATAATGCCTCACTGTTCCCTTTATACCATCGTATCACTCAACCTCAGATATAGGATGAATATTCACCAGTAAATTAGTTTTCCTCCAAGGCCAATGTTTCAAAGTAATGAACTGGTCCCTGCAGTGAGTAGGTACTGTAAACAGAGTAAACGGAGGATTTGAATAGTATGTAAAGTGTTTTGTGCAGGGTTGAGACACGTTGCGTAACATGAAACCTGCAGGTGTGCTCTACTGTCCTGTTGTTCACGAGGAAGCTGCACAGATGTAGCAGTATACACAATGCAACACGGTGCTACAGATGATGCGTTTCATCTCCACACTGGCCTCACAGCGAATATTGAATGCGTCTGACCCAGTTGCCAGAGGCACCGCGGGAGATTACTCTCTACATTTTTTAACAATGGAGCAAGTTTATTGGATAATAAGGCCCGGAGCTGGTTTCATGTGAAGGGGTTTTTCTCAAGACCCAGTTCCCGGTGTGTTCCTCTTAGCGAACGACGCTGCGACGGAGCAAACTGATGAAGAATTGTTTAAGCTAAAGTGTGTCACTTTAGGAAAGTGTCCCTGGGTGTGCGGTTTGCCCTGTTTACTGCTGTTCCTTTGCTCTGTAGTGTTGGGAGACTCTGCCAGTACACTTTGTTTACTTCAACGCAGAGTCATGAACACTATTTAAAGACTAATGCTGATGTTGCTTCAGGGCTTGTTTGTCTCTGCAGGCGGTGCGCACCTCCATTCATCAGCATCTCTCATCACATATCAGGCTTACAGGTGACTACACCTGAAAATCAGATGTCTCCTCTAAGCATCTCTGATGGACGGTGGCATTTTTGGTGAGGTCCAAATTCAACTCCTGGAGTGAGGACATAATTACTTTAATAACTATTGAATTTTAGATCAAACATGACTTCACAGGCAACTTTGGAAAGAGTTTTGAAATGATATCAGAAAGATCTTTACTTATTTTCATTTTAAGTGATGGAGGTGTAGCAGGGCTGCACAATTAATAAAGACCGTAATATGGCGTACTGCAAATTCTGAATGGCGGGAGGCACAATATTTGTTGGAGGAGAAATGTGTGTCTGAATATGTTTTAGATAAAATATTGCATAATGCTTACATATCATATTCTACAGACTTTGTTTGGTACAGATCCTCGCAAAAATCACATCATAATAATTATGTTTTTCAAAGAAAATGAGAATCAAATGTGATGGCAAAAATTTCGGTATCAGTCAAAATATTCACTATGTGTATACCGTATATATATATATATATATGTGTATATGTATTGCGTCTATGTATTGTATATGTATTGCGTCTATAAGTTGTATAAAGCCTCTTGTGGCTCCACTGCGCGAAATCTGCGAAAGGTCCTCTGCGAAAGGAGTGATGTCACTTGAGTCAGTGTGGGTTGGGGTCTGACGACTACAAGTTAGAAAATGAGAATTGTTGCATTGTGGGTAATGTAGGCGACAGGTTTTGACAAGGGAGAAGAATGGGTGGTTCTGCTGCATGGATCTGGATCCTTTCTGGTAAACCGCTGTGACTCTGACGGCGTTCTAGGAGCGCCACGCTAAATCGCTGAAGTACTCTTTAAAACACGGTGTCGCTGCAAATGACCCCTGGTTTTGGGCATTGTGGTTTGCAAGCTTTAAACTGTGATGACTTTGCCGTGCAGACTTAACAAAATCAATTGAAGCTATCGTGGTAATTAGGCCCAACTAGGGTTTAAAAAGTTAAATCTTTCTTGTCATTTACTCAATTCCTGCAACCGTTGAAACAATCGCCACATCACCAGAGGACCACGGTATCACAGTCCTTGCTGAAAGTCTCACCACTCTGCTGGAGTTATTTTTGAAGCTGGAGTGCTGGAGTCTTCTCTTTTTTTGGGGGGAAGCTGTAGCAGCAGCAGCAGCTCAAGCTGACACAGGCAATCTCTCACCGCAGAGAGCTGCATGACGGCTCCCACTTGGCGAGACTTAACACCCCGGTTAGTTTTTTTACACTCTTCACACAAACACCGGCTCACTCCTGTGGGGATCCGGTCACCACCTCACCGCTGTAGACGCTATCTGCTGGGACTTTACAGTTCACTTAAGGTTGCAGACACCTTCAAGGATTAGGAACCTGCATATCTTTTTTTGTTTTCCTACATTTTTAAATCCTATTAAAATGTGTTAGTATAGACCCCGGTTGCAATAAACAACAACAACAGTGTGTTGCATGCAGAAACATTTCTTATCATGTTTTTTGGAGCCTTAATAGGAATTCTGTGGGACAGCTGGAGCGAGGCCAGGTCCCGCTGTGCCTCGGTGGTTTGGTTAGAGGGACTGTGTTTACCCCCTCAGTAATCAGAGCAGTTAAATAGATGTGTTCCTCAGATAAGTGTTTCCCTTGATGAGGTCCTCGCCTGACCACAAACCATTTATCGCCAGAGAGAGATGATGACCTTAAATTACCCCCGTCTTCTCGCTCCCCCTGTATTTTGGTCTCACCCCGGGCCGCTGTGGCCGCACTGTTTGTATGCCGGCCCCCTTCTCCTGATCGCGGTGCGGGGGGGGGGTTCTTCCCAACCCCAAAACTCCTGAAGCAAGTGTCCTTTTCTGCGTTTGTTAATGAGAAGCCGGTGTGGGTGGAAGCAGGGTTGAATTCCCTGTGGTATAACTCCAAGGAATGCTTTCCCGATATAGAGGGCGAAACTTTAACACAACGCCAAAAAGCAAACCGAGAAGTAACTACTGTTATTTGTAGTGTTGTGTTATTTTTGTTGCGAAAACAGCAGCGGAAAAGGCTTTCCTGTCTTTCACTAAAACATCGAAACAGAATGACTTGTATTTCCAAGGTGACATGTGGCAGAAATATGCCGTTAGAAAAGGCATTTCAGATATGCTCAGATATTAAAGTAAGAGGGAAATGTCAGAAAGCTTTATGCAATATTTCACTCATCTAACGTGTATCTGATCTTATAACAGGATCGTAGAGTCAAACATGCTGGGCCGCATCAATGCAAGCTTGCCGTCTTTCGCGACTTTGACGTTGGTGGTTGGAACGGAGGTACCACGTGGTCAACTTCACTGCTCCACCTGACGGCACCTAGCATATATAAAATCGGGGGTTGCATGAATGAAAGTTAAACCCTGCCGGAACTATTTGTTGTTGTACAACAAGAAAAGAAGGCAAAACCTTTCGACATGCCAGTCCTTTAGCCGGGACGTTTGCAGCATCCCAGATGTCCGTGTCAGCTGTGTCCTAAACGAGCCATTGTTGCGCGTGCCGCTCATTTCTGTCCCCGACGACCCGCTTTTGTCTGGTCGTTATTGGGCTGATATTGTGTCGTCTGAACCCAGAATGAATAGATGGAAGTCCTTGAATTTCATACATTTGTCTCCTGCCAACATGTGAAATTATGTAATGTGGCTTCGGAGACAAATGCAATGTTATGTTACCCCCCCTTATTGCGATGCTTTTTCCGTCCAGTTTATTTTATTTTTTTTTTACATGCGTGGACCGAGATCAAAGACATTTTTTAAAATGAGTTTCGCAGCCGTGCAAAACCTAAGCAACAGACGCCGCTGCCAGCTGCAGTCACGCTGAAGCAGACAAACACAAGCAGGCCAGCTTTTATTTGTTGTCTTTTATTTTATTTTTTTACATTTTCCAGCTTTTCCTCCTCCTCCTCCTCCTCCTCCTTCTCCTCCTCTGTGTCCTTTTACTCTGAAGAGGTTCGGCGCTATTCTCACACTCGTCTGATCGTGCAGCGAGTGTTTGTTTGCACACCCGACTCACAAAAAGACATTCCCCTCGTCTCACCTGAATGGTAAATGGACTTGCGTTTGAATAGCCTCCTTTCTAGTCTTCCGGCCACTCAAAGCGCTTGACGCCGACACGTCTTTCCCCCATTCACACACATTGATACACTGATGGCGGGGGGGGCTAACCTGCAAGGTGCCACCGGCCCATCAGGACCAAACTAATTCACATTCACACCCACTCATACACTGATGGCACAAGCTGCTGGAGCAATGTGGGGTTAAGTGTCTTGCCCAAGGACACATCCACATGGACTGGAGGAGCAGGTGTAGATTCATGTCTTTCCCTCCTCTTTTGAGCGTTCCTTCGCTTCTCAGTGAACTACATTCTCCACATTAAAAGCACCAGGATCCATTTTTTTATCTGTCCAGGATGCTTCAACTGTTCCGAGAGCGGTTTCAGAGGGCGGGTGGCAACAGTGGTTCGGAGCGTCGCTTATGCATCACGCGGTTTTCCTTTGTTTTGTTTTGCTGTAACCATAGAAAACAATAGAGAAAACAACTCCTCGGCTCTTTGCGCTCTTTCCTGTGGACATCAGCTTTCAGCGGGGAGCTGAGTCTGTGCAAGAAAACACAATGCTTGAGATTTACTACACATCTGTTTGCACCAGCTCCTCTGGGTGGGGGGCGCACACACACACACACACACCACGGAGAGTCAACATGCTGGGACTTTAATTGATCCTGTTGTCAGAAGGAGCCCCCTACTACTTTTATGTGAAGGAGGGAGGGGATGGAAGGCAGGAGGGCGGAAAAGGGAGCTGACAGTTTTGTAGATACACAGTCGGAGAGAGGAGCGAGCGAGTAGGACAGCGTGGTGGGTGTGCTATGTGAGGAATGCCGGCTCGTGTTGTAACTAGAACTCCTGAAAGGCCCTGTTCTTTCCATACCGCTGCTGGGACAGTTTAGACCCCGTTTTGGCACACGGCCCAACGCCCAACCCCTCTATCTGTCTCCCTATCAATGTGCCTTTTTGTGCCTTCGGGCTCTTGTTTTTATGCATGTCGGAGTCTTCGGCAGCAACAGCTCCACAATAGGCCCCGCATGTAAACTTCCCCCGGACTGCCGCAGAATGATTACATCAAACACAAAGCAGTGCCTGTGCCCCGTTTGTGTGCATTAATGTTACCGTTTGGTAGAGAATCCCCCCCCCCCCCAAAAAAAAACCCTCCTGGTGAATGTGTGCGTTTCTGACGTGGGAGGCTCCAGCGGGAAATGATCTCCTAACCGTGGAAGTGAGAATGCCGTCTTTATCCGCTAAGCTCCAGAAGCAATGGTAGACATTCTGTATGAGGGTTCCCACGCGTCCTGGAGAACCTCTGGGGGAACGGTCGACCAATTTTCCAGTCATTGAAAACACAATGTTTAAATGTTTGAATAATGTTAAATCGGTTGGCATGTTTGGTTGAATTTGTCATGATGTCTAAGCATGTAAGAGGTGATGTCACAGATAAGTTCTTGCCATAGACTTCCATGGAGAGGAACATATTAGTGTGAGGAACCCTGTCTGTCATACCAGCTGAAAATGTCCTGGATAAGTCCTATAAAATCATCTCTAGAAACGAGTGGGAGCCCTGAAGTTCCTTGATTATTGTAGAAAGTCTGTATATTTTAGGATAGCTCTTCTTTTGACGTTTATTACATTTTATTTATGCACAGAAAACCCAACTGCACTGGCAATCAGAATGTTTGTTCACTTTACGACTTTTCTGAGCTGAAAAATAACATGAATAAAGCAGAGAGAAAGAATTGCATACTTAATCGGCGCTCCAGTGGGAACTCATTTATATGCATATCCACAAATTACTTCATATTCTCTTTTTAATTTTCTTTTAATACGGAACACTTATTCAGATTTTCCATAGCAAGTTTTTTGGCTTCAGCTTCTGCTGTTAAGCATCCCCTTTTAATGATGTGATCCATTTTTCTCTTCCACAAGTTTTGTTCATACATTTCTACTTAAAGGCTATTTACTCAAATCATTTTCATAGTTTTGGCCATCATGTCGCTGGATTATAAATAACATTGCTTTAACAAGTGAGTATCCGAGATATGGGGAGCGGCAACATCACTAAAAAGAAGTCAGATGGACCAATAAACACGAGCAGTCCGACTACCCGACGTGTTCATAACTGTTTCATAACATGTTTCAAGTACTGTGATTATTGCTATCAATTACATTTGCTATTTTAGCTATTATATTATATAATATTGAATGTATTCCTCTGTTCTTCATCCATATTATATTATATAGTGTGATACTCATCGTTCGGTATATGGGCATGACCTCGATGGTTTTTGGTGACCTCGATACTGACCGTTGTGTTTGTTGACATGAGAATGTCACTTTAGCCAACATGCTGCCAGAATAAACAGCAGGGTATTCCCCAACATTATAAGACTCGGGCAATGCACACACATTGTCATTATTTTTTTTTCATCCACTCATTTGTTTAGTCTATAGAATGTCAGAATATAGTGCAATACGTCCATTATCCCCATCGCCTCTAACAACTTGTTCTGTTTCACCATCACAGCTTCAGTTTCCAATGTTACCGGAGAATGTTTGACATTTCTAAGTGATATCATGAATGTCTTAAACAAGAATCCATCCGTTCAAAAGGTACATGATTAATGTTCTGTCAATCAGCTAATTGATTTATTGACCAGCTGTTTCAGCACTAATCTCTACTGGTGGTACCAGTCTGAAACCTTCACCTCTGGTTAACTCTACTTCTCTTTCTCTTCCTGTCTCTCTCTGTCACACACACACACACATTTATGTGATTTTCCACACCTAAGTGGGAGAAAACGGTGAGGGAGATTGAGTGCAATGAATGGCTCAGTATTCGGAGGCGACCTGCTTCCTGTGTGGGTCTTGGTGGACAGTAGGGCCTTTACAGTAGATCTCTGCTGTAGGACGTCCAGAGATTCTTAGCTGTGTGAGAAGAGCTTCCAGCCCTCACTAGAGGCTGGAGATGGATGTATGACATCTGAAGTCTGGAAACTTGGTTAGATATCTTTGTAGAGCGAGGCTTTTAAGGTTGAGCCGAGCTTTGGGATGATGGCCAGATTTGATTGGCGCCAGGTGATGAAAAAAAGAGGATTATGTATGTAGAAGAGTTAGTAGAAGTTAGAAGTTTAGACTTTCTACCTTTTTAGATAAAATACATTTGATACAAATACAAATCTAGCCTTCTATTTAGGTTCATAAGGAAAATATTGCCATTATGCAACTGCCGGGACCAGTTTCTCAATTAGTTTAGGCAACTAGTATTCAGTTTGAGACATTGTGAACAGTCTGAAAGTATTTGGGAATTAATAGAAAATATTGAATTTCAATCTCCATCACATTTCTTTGTGATTCTGGTTAACACACGTGGAAGCAGGACCAATGAAAGTGACTATATGATGCCCTAGAGAATGTTCCCTCTTGGAGTACAGTATGAACGAGTAAGACAAGTAGCAGTCTGTCTGTTCCAAGGTGAGTGGAAAAAGAAAAGAAGAAAACCTGTTCAGTCTTGCTAACTGAATTATGCTATTTTTGCGACCGGGTGCTGCTGCCGAAAAAAGAAAAACGTGTATTATTTTATCCTGGCGTGCTTGTGTTTAGTGTTTGTCACTGTCGATTCCAAAGAGCCCATAAGATAGCAGTGTAAATGAGGTGGAATGCTATGTTTCTGCAAGGCAGAATCACTGAATCACATCATTTGGCTGCTGTGAGGGTGTCAGACGCACTGAGAGAGAGAGAGAGAGAGAGAGAGAGAGAGAGAGAGAGAGAGAGAGAGAGAGAGAGAGAGAGAGAGAGAGAGAGAGAGAGAGAGAGAGAGAGAGAGAGAGAGAGAGAGAGAGAGAGAGAGAGAGAGAGAGAGAGAGAGAGAGAGAGAGAGAGAGAGAGAGAGAGAGAGAGAGAGAGAGAGAGAGAGAGAGACACACACAGAGAGAGAGAGAGAGACAGAGAGACACACAGAGAGAGAGAGAGAGACACACAGAGAGACACACACAGAGAGAGAGAGAGAGAGAGAGACAGACAGACAGACAGACAGACAGACACACAGAGAGACACACAGAGAGACAGACAGACAGAGAGACAGACAGACAGAGAGACAGACAGAGAGACACACAGAGAGACAGACAGACAGACAGACAGACAGACAGACAGAGAGACAGACAGACAGACAGACAGACAGACAGACAGACAGAGAGACAGACAGGAAAGGTGAGGCAGCAGGAGTTGAGGAAAGCTCCCATCCTGTCGAGGCTGTCAGGTTGTTGAAGGAAGGGAGCGATGATGGGCAGAAGTGCAGGAAAAAAAAGAAGAAAAAACCACATTGTGAAAACACACACTTGGGGTCTGGCAGGGATGGAGGGATTTCTGGAGAGCTCTGATGAAAAGACAAATATGTCACCAAATACTAATGCTCTTTTTCCATTCCCTCCCTCCCTCTGTCTCTCCGTCTTGTTCCAGAGTTGTTGGGCTCCGCCAAGAGGCTCAACATCAACTACCAGGACTCAGACGGGTAAGTGTGTGTGTGTGTGTGTGTGTGTGTGTGTGTGTGTGTGTACGTGCTTGTGTGTGTTAGTCAGCCCCTGAGATGAGCGGGAAGGTGAGTCTAAAGAATGCAATGGACGAGTCACTGTCTTGATTGACATGCATATTGGAAAACAAAAGGCCAACCTGTACCTCCTGTTTGTCTTCAGTCTTCACCACCGCGTGACTCATAACCACGTCCCACACATGTTCCGACACAAAGTGCCCTTCGGAGTTATTCTCTCATTCTTAGACACGTAGGAAATGACATGAAATTGAGTGTGCTTAGTTAGAAGCAAGGATCGACCTTTTAATACGTGACACACGAACACTCATCTGTTAAACCTGTTCAATTCGTTACTCATTAGAACGCTTATTTTCACGTTTCCATCAGCACAAGATGTAGATAATAACTGCCACCTGGTTCTTTTACTAGAACCACCTCGGTGGAGGTTCCAAGTTGAAACACTGCAGACCCCTAAACTACAGCAAACAACTGACGAAGTGCAGACGTTCCTCTGCTTCATTGCCGAATGAAGGATTCATCGTGTGTTATCACAAAACATCATTTTTTGGGGGGGGGGGTTTGAAAAGGCAAAAAAAATGATTTTGTTCTTATCCATCTCGTTTATTTTTTTTAGCTCTAGCAAAGGAGCCCCTCAGACATGCAAAGACTCCCCCCTCTGTAAAGACGCTGTGTGTGTGTGGATGTGTGGGTTGACCGAGGCCTGCGACGTGTATCTACATGCAGGGTCAGTGCAGTGTGTGGGAGGTGATGCACAATAGGGGTGTTGAAATTAAACATGTCCAATCCGTGACAGAGTGTGTGTGTGAGAGTGGCACAGAGAAAGGGGCTACCTGTGATATATGAGATCAGTGCAGAGGGGATGAAGAAGGGAAGGGGAAGGTTAGCAAACAGTCACTTGTCACTGAGTCAACACCAGCGCAGAGAGAGATTGAGCCTGTGTGTCTCTGTAGAAAGGGCTGGAAGTGACTCCGGATATGGACACGGTCTGGTCTGGTAGAGGAGTAGATGTGTGTGTGTGTGTGTGTGTGGCTGAGGGGCATGAAGGACCAAACAATGCAACTGATAAGATAAGCCCCTTCACGGTCTGGAGATCCCTCTGATTTCTAAACGTCATAATGTCTAGCTTGTCAAACTTCACAGAGTATCACAAAGTGCGTTCGCTAATTAAAAACCAACACATCCTAACTACCAACTCGTCAAATACTGCAGCTCGGTCAGTGGCGCTTGTGCTTCAAACTACGATGCTCTGGGTCACGTCTGTTTACGCTCTTTACGTGCATTGTGCCTTTTTTAAAATACACTCATTACATTCATACTTCCATCTCTTCTCAAAATGTACTTCCAACGTAGGTTCACTTAGTTTGTAGGTTCACTTATGCAGCATTACTTGGTTATGTTTAGGCAACGAAAGTACTTTTTTTTTTTTTGTCTATTGACATCTTTTGCAAAAGCTACAGTAAGTTCTCTTTCCAGATGTATCCAGGCTGTATATATATGAGCTCAGGGCTCTCACTCTGACTGCCTGAGGCTGTGTTGGATCACCTGAAGCCCTCTGCACCGTAGTGGATGTAGAGTGTGCTGCAGCTCGGGCTCTGCTCTCGTGATGTTGTTGCCTCCTCTCAAAACACTCACTGTGCCTCTGTCGCCCAAAGCAAAAGCACAACTCGTCGACAAGAATTTATGCCTTTAATTTCTCCCTCTGTATGCGACCTGACAGACACACACACATTTCACCTCTGAAGCTCTGATGAACCCGCACACACACACACACACACACACACACACACACACACACACACACACACACACACACAGAGTTTTGATGTGGGAATACGCACGCATCTTATCTTAGACTATAGTTGTTGTACACACACTCAACACATTCACACACACACATGCTTCCCTTTACTTCTATCTTTGTGAGGACACTCATTGACTTAATGCATTCCCTTTCCCCTTACCCTACCTAACCTTAACCATCACAACTAAATGGCAAACCCCTACCCTTACCTAAACCTAGTTCTAACCTGATCCTTGAGCCGACTCTGAAAGAAATGTCCTCACTCTGAAGGTCTAAAACTCAACAAGTACACACAGACACACTTGTCTTCTCAGTCGGAAGTGTTGATGGATGAATGGGGATACGAACTCATAAAAACACACATAAATTCTTATCTGAGGCTGCAGTTCGTAATGGGATATTACACACACACACACACACACACACACACTCACACATCCCCGTCTGAAGTTTTGATGAGAGCACACACACACACACATTATCTCAGTTTTGAAAGGGGCTCACCTGCTGTAAAGTCATCAGTATGATTTATAAGTTTTGAAAGGGGCTCACCTGCTGTAAAGTCATCAGTATGATTTATAAGCCCTCTCATCTCCTTGTCTCTTCTCCCTGTTGCCCTCCCTTAACCCCCCCCCCCCCCCTCTTCTTCTCTCTCACCCGTATAGCTTCTCAGCGCTGCACCACGCCGCTCTGACGGGCACCACGGAGCTGCTGTCTCTGCTGCTGGAGGCCCAGGCCACGGTGGATATCAAGGACATCAACGGTAACGCGCTAGCAGAGCAGCTTCCCCGGCTGAACCCGTGTCACCAGACAAACCTGCAACTTATGGGAAAGAAATGCCCACGTTTTGGGAAGTCAGTGGGGGTTAAATTGAGCCTGAAACTTCCACAACAGCTTTCTCACACACTCAGCTGAAAAATAAGTTTGACCCATATGAATAAAGATGATTCACTTTGAAGTTAGTCTGCCACGCAGTGACAGCAGTGCTACAGCAAATACATCTTCAGACTCCAAGCGGAACAAATGTAGTAGAATCGGCGCCAGGAGTGGCAGCTCTGCTGCTGAGACCAGAGGGGCGTAGTGCTCATAACCGTGTGTGACGCCTCTGAGGTCAGCGATAGATTTCTTAAGGACTGTTTTGAAGGTTGAATTTGACTCTTGGCGCTTCCTTCCAGTTCGTCAGTTTGGGAATCCAGGGTTGTTTGCACGCTCAGCGGAACACACGGCACAGCATCACGTAGCGTCACGCCATTTGAGGCCCACAGCACAGTCTGGACTAGTCAAGGTACGCCAGTCAGGACGCAGACATCCAGTCAGTGAATGTTATAGAACGGCTGCTTTTTTAAGGCATTAGGGCACATCACGGTGCATCCCGATGTATCGTTGCTCATCCCCCTGCATTGTTCTGTGACGTCCTAGCGTAACTACTTACAAATATACAAGGCTTTTAAAAATGTCAAGCTGTCAGCTCTCAGCTCGTTGTTTTGGTTTTATGATCCCACAACTTTAAAGAGTGAACGTTGGACTGATTTCAAATCAGTGCTCATGTTGCTCTGTGCTTGCGGGATGTGTGATTATACAATTTTTTGCTCACACATTTGAGGTGATAATATGTCAACGGTGTGGTCACAGCTTGTTTCACAGTTAAATGTTTACATCTCCTATAGGAACCGATGGGCTTGAGGCTTAGTGTCGAAGGGATTTGCTGACACTAAGAATAACGCCCGCCTTACTAATGGGGCACTCCAGTGTTTTAGTATTACACTTCCATAAAGTTGGATGATTTGCAAGAGACAGATTTCTAAAAATATTGGTAAAAAAATGAACTCTGCAGAGGCCAAGATACAGGCTTTAAGTCCCTAATATGGCTCCAGAGAGCACTTGATTGCCATAATGCAAATTGATAATCTCCTTAGTTAAACCCGTCCTGCTTGACAGTCTTTCTGTTAAAAACCCTAAGCCTGTGATGACATTACTATGATATTGTCAGGGTGACATTCTCATTAGTGCTTCTTTCAAACACATCTCACTGCCTTTTCCTCCCCATCTCGTGGGCTCTAACCCTCACCCATGTTTCCGTCCCCAGGCATGCGCCCCCTCCACTACGCAGCGTGGCAGGGTAAAGCAGACTCCGTCTTGTTGTTGCTGAGAGCCGGCGCTTCAGTCAACTCCACCTCCAATGACGGACAGATGCCGTTACATCTCTCCGCTCAGTATGGACACTACGAGGTGGTGAGTTCACACACCTGTACATGAGCTGCGAGGCATTACCAGCCCTCTGAAATCCACCCGCTTTGTGTCTCCGCCTGCATTGTCCGCCAACAATACCAGTAATACCGTTAATGCCATGACACAGGTCATTCACAAGAGTCTGAAGGCAGTAAACGCACACATTCCTTTCCTCCAGCCTCATCCGTATGGATCCTGGAATCTCTTAATGGATAGATACACACACACACACACACACACACACACACACACACACACACACACACACCTCAAGCTGTCATATAACCCATATGGAGGCCTGACCTCTTTGGTACACCATCAAACACAATACTGACGATGCTAAACAGAGCTATCGTATGTTCCTCTCTTCTGTTCAAAGACAAAACATCAACACACTCACACACACACACACACAGAATGTGTTGGGATGACTGACATGCGAGTGCATAATGCATGAGGTGGTATCACTTACGTTATCCTTTCTCCCTTTCTCTCTCAGTCTGAGATGTTGCTGCAGCACCAGTCTAATCCCTGCCTGATGAACAAGGGGAAGAAGACTCCTCTAGATCTGACCTGCGAGTTCGGGAGACTGAAGGTGTGAGAATACTTGAGTGTAGTTTTACAAAGGTTACAAAAAAAGGTTTATTTGTCATTGTACGACAGGGTAGCACAAACGGAATTAAGATTGTGGTCCCAATTTTGCTACATAGGAAAGAAAAGAAAAAATGTGAAAACACCCTATTGGGCCCTGTTTGGATGGGGATGGCCTATGTCAAACATCAACAGCGGCTTAGATGAAGCGACAAACAGCTAAATTAAGCTTGTATGAGCGAAAGGAAAATAGGCTTCAGTGTCTCTTTTTGGACACACGCACACTGTAACGTTAAAGGGATTGCACATTGCAGTGTGTTTTACTGTTTCTCTGTCACATCGGCGGATGAGCCAGGCAAGGAGATGTATAGCTGGCCCTCTAATTCAGAATTACACACACACACACACACACACACACACACACACACACACACACACACACACACACACACACACACACACTTCCTATGCCTGTTAAATGTTCTCTCGTCAGGTCTGAGTCTGCAGTTTAGCTGTGAAAGAATAGAAGGCTTTGGGCTGTTTAGTGACACACAGACTTTGTGAGTGTGTGTGAGTGGAGGCTAGGGTATCTTTAGACAGCTGCTGAGTAGTAGATAAGCCTCTCTGTACTAGCGTGTCCCTATATGTACTGTAAGTCACCATATATGTTATTTCAGTCCTATATATTCTTACCACCAAACCTCATGGCGTTGCATATATATTTAAGTACTTCTAATGCTGTAATTCTTGCCCCGATTCTGCCACCCCTCTGTTCTCACGGCTCACACTTCGTCTTCATTTTGGTGTCTTTGATTATTTCTCCTTAGGTGGCTCAGTTGCTGCTGAGCAGTAACATGGTGGCGGCGCTGTTGGAAGGGGACAACATGGACTCTCCATCCACCACTCCCCTCCACCTGGCAGCCAGGAATGGACACAAAGACATAATCAAGTAAGATCACAGCAGGAAGCAGCGTTTAATAGAATTCCCAGCAGCTTCTGTCTACTTCAACCACAGCTACTGTTACTGCTACTTCTGACACCAAATACTGTACTGCTGCTACTGCTGCTACTGCTAATGCCACTTCTACCACTGTTACTATTGGTAACAGTATCACTACTTTTGCAACTACTGCTATGGTTATTATTTCTATGTTTACTGCTGCTGCTGCTGCTGCTGCTTGTGAACGATTTCTTTTGTCGCCATCTTGGTTTTTGTTAACCTTTGCTACTGCTAATGCTACCACTATTACTGTTGGTACCTCTGTATCCACGGTTGCAACTAAAATCACAACAACTGCCACAATAACAAGCACTAGTTCTACTACAACAACTATTCTGACTGCTACTATCACGCTCACCATTACTAAGGCAGTCAGTGCTACTACTTCTACTACTGCTGATACTATCCTAACCGTGCAGCTTGTGTTATACCACTGCTATTACCGTTATTATTGCCATTATCGCTCCAGTCCACTGACACTTCACAGGATACCGTATGTGTGTGTCAGGCCTTAATTCACAGCTGCAGGTGCTAAACATTTCCCCTCAGGTGACTAAACCAGTAGTGCTCTCCACATTTAAAAAGAACACACTCTCTACTGCAGTGATATTTAATCCCAGTAACTTCACATTTTCCTCAGTGTGTGTTTTTTTTATGCCAGCATATCTGTGTAAATATGTATGTGCTTAGCCAAGTAACTCCACCCTGCCTCTCAGGCACGCTGCTAGCAATTATCAGATCCATTTCGCAAAATAGCATCTCCATCCTCCTCTCTCCTTCTCCTGAACTGGGGAAATTAATAGTAGACACGAAGGAGAAAAGACGAGCTTTCAGCACAAATGTATGAAAAAAAAAAGATCACCGCATTAGCACACGGGTTTATTCAGAGTTTACTCAGCAGAATTTGCCTGTGATCTCCCACTAAGGGATTTATGTCTCTTCAAAGAGTCTCTGTGTCCTCCACAGCAGACGTCTTACAGTACCTACTTTTTGTGCAGCTGGAGAAGTCTTCTGGGTCTGGAGCTGCAAAAGTGTGCACACAGACAAGCGAGAGATACGACTTTGTCCCAGGGAAGATGTGCAGACTTGTTGATTTAGTATCATATATACACCCGAGTTATATGGGAAGATAGCGGTGATAAGTATTCATTTAGATTAAAACAAAGAATCTGATCGGGATAATTCATAATTACATTTGATCCTCAAAACTGAGAGAACCTTTGCCGTGGCCTATTCTATACTTAGTGTAGACATGCATTGTTTATGTAGAGTACAACAATAAGTCACCACAAGTCCCCTGAGGTCCACGTGACGTACATTACATCATCGGGGCGTGTTTGTGTAAGCTCTGTGCGAAAGTTTAAAACTGTTTAATTTGTGCAAATTTAGAGATATTTCTGTCGTAGTCTAAGGAATCATTCAGTCTTATAATGAAGTATCGGACATTTCTGTGAATGAAGTTGGAAGTTTTGAGAGTAAAAGTAATATTATAAGAAAAAAGTCATGATGTTTCAGGAGTAAACGTGTAATGTTACAAGATGTTCGTATTGACACTCCATGTTCGTCTCTCTCTCCGGCTTTATTCTTGTAATTTCTTTTGTAAAGTTAAGTTGGAAAATTACAAGAAAAAGTGAGATTTCAAGTTCCAGTTGTTGTTACAAGATGCTTATTTTATGAACTCTGTTGTATTAAACAGGCGAGAGATCAAGAATAACGCATCTTACAACTTTATTCTTGTAGTTCTTTCTGTATTCATGTTTTTAAGAAAAAAGTTAAAAAAGGAAAACAAAATATTTAGAGAATGAAGTTATAATATTTCAAGATGTTTATTTTAATACTCCATCATAGTAAACCGATGGAAAGATGTGTCAGCTTTTAGGTGTAAATGGGAGAAAGTGTTTTTTTCTTTTGCTTATAAATGTTAAATTACAACTTTCATTTTATAACATTATAGAATATTTTCTCATAAATTTAAAATTTACATGAAAAGTAAAGAGATGATTAGTTTAGTTATAATTTTACAAGAGAATTGTAATATTTCAAGATGAAGTTTGTTATTGTTTTTCTTCATACCCTGTCGTAGTAGCTGCTCTGTCAGCTGTGATGGGATTCTTCCTGTCAAATCAGGACTTTTCTTCATAAAAGTCTTTACTTTCTTTTACAGAGAATAATGTTGCAATATTGCAACATGTTTGTTTGGAGACTTGTAGTATAAGGACTCTTTCTTATTAAAGTACAACTTTATTGTAACATTTCATTTATTGATTTTTTTTTACTAACTTGACTGGAAACTAGGAAGTAGCATCAGAAGTGTTAGCATCCACCGCACAAATTGGTGGCAAAGATGTGTTGGTAGTGTGGTAACATTCAGGAAACACCATGCAGCTAATATCCTACAGCAGCGCTTAAGTGTTGTTTACATCCTAAGAACCACACAGCGAGCTGAGGACCTCCTCCTCCTGCAACCGCTCTCTGGATGCAACGCCATCAGCATTCAGCTATATTTGTTTGTGTGTGTGTGTGTGTGTGTGTGGGCGGATGAGTGGGGGGTACATGGCTTAATGAGATGTCGCAGATGTCTGTAACAGTTGAATGGATGAATCTGTTTTCTGAGGGTGGCCTGCGGCCTTACATGAGTGTTTCTGCTTTGATTACCCAGGTTGCTGCTCAAAGCCGGTATCGACATCAACAGGGCCACCAAAGCCGGGACGTCTCTGCACGAGGCTGCTCTCTATGGCAAAACGGAAGTAGTGCGGCTGCTGCTTGATGTAAGCAAAGACGTAAAACATCATTTCAGCTCAGCTGTTATTGGATTTTGAAGGCTGACACTAATGTTTTTATATTGGAGGTGTAGCTACAAAGACAATTACGAACTAACGCAACTTCCCACTGAAATTGTTATGCTTTAATAAAGGATGGAGGCCTCTGAGGGAGGGTTTTGTTTTTATACTGAACCTCACCCACACTAATCCCACTGTGTGTGTGTGTGTGTGTGTGTGTGTGTGTGTGTTTCTAGGCGGGCATCAATGTGAACATGCGCAACACCTACAACCAGACAGCTTTGGATATCGTCAACCAGTTCACCACCTCCACAGCAAGCAGGGAAATCAAACAGTTGCTGAGAGGTTAGTGACTCTTAAAAACAGTTTTTTCGGACTTCATTGATGCTTTTGTGAAGTGTGGGTTTTTGATGGAGACAGAGGCAGTGGGGGACAGTGGGGGGAGAGCTTGCTAGGTGGCAAAGAGAGAGGTCAGAATAGAGATGATGGTGTCTGATTCTTTCTGTCTCTGTGCAGAGGCATCAAGCTCTCTCCAGGTCAGAGCGCTGAAGGACTACTGGAACCTCCACGACCCCACCGCTCTGAACCTCCGGGCTGGAGAGCTTATTATGGTATGTGCTTTTTTGTGTTTCCTGACAAAATAACCCCGTTCTCTTTCATGGCTGTCTGCTACAGTCGGTTAGCAGTACCCCTGTTTTTGCTTGAGTTGGTAATGGGAATTCTGCTGCTTTGTGTCTTCCAGTTAAATTGACAGTGGCTCCAATAACAACTTTTTTCTTTCTACCCTTTGTTAGCTTTGTTTGTAAAGTAGTTATAGTATAGTAGTATAACGTGATTTGAAGACGTCAGAGGGGGTAAGGCTTTTGTTTATAGTGTACACATTGAAGGAGACTTTACAAATGATAATTGATCATCTTAACATACCATGAAATACCATGACCGCCCTGAAATATGATGATGCCTCACATCAAATTAAAAACAAGGATGAAAGTTTTTTATCAAAATTAAGCATTTTACAGATCGCTGTCAATACTCGGTGGAAATTGGCTAACTAATTGTTTTTTTTTTGGTTAATTTCTGTTATTGAGATTCAAGATATGCAGTGGAGATGAATAACAAAAATGAAATTAATTTAAATCAAAACATATATATTGAAAAAAACATTATTGTTTTATTATTAGATTCCATCTCAACCTTATATCACTCTAAGCAGTTTACTTTCACTGTTCATACTCGTACCTACAAAAAGTAATGCGCTGTAATTCTTATATAACCTACGTAACCCTGAGCCTGGGCGTGCAGGGCTGCCTCTAAGGAGGTCAGGTGACGTCGTACAGAGAGCGACAAAGTCTGCAAAGGGAGCAGGTCACAGTGGACGGATGGGTCAAACAGCCACAGGACCTTCACTCAGGAGACCGTGGTTCGTGTCCTGTACGAAACCAAAAGTGAATGTTTATATATTTAAACTTACTTTCGGTACATACTTAGTTACATAACAAACATACTTATTTTGTCCCCCAAAATAAGATCAGTTCCTAAACCTAACCAGGTTCGGCATCTCAGAAGCTCGCTCAGGCGCACTGATCACTTGTGTTGCTGGACATTCCTAGGGTGCGTCCAATAGGTGCGTCCTCCTAGGAATGTCCAGCAAAAAAACAACTTTTCATAAGATATCCTACGAACTGTTGTATGAAGATACGTTGATCGTTCATCTATATATATATATATATGCCTGATCTGAAGTCTGCATGATGTTTATACACCCACACCACTCATTTATAAATCCCAGTCTATGTGTGAGAAGTGAGGTGTGTGGTGTGGTATGCATTGTTCAAACGATGTGATCATGACTTCATACTCCAGGTAGCCCTCTGGGTGTTGGTGCGGATTGATACATTTGTAAAAAAAAAAGAGAAGCTCATCTGTTCTGCGAGATGGACGATTGAAAGACGTCAAAAAAAACAACCTCCAGACACACTTCTTCACCTTTTAATGGTTCAGATTACTACTCTTTTAACATTGCATATTCACTGTGCTGCACCTTTCCCAAGTGAAGGCTTGTTGTGTGTTTAGTTCATGTCTGTAACCATGCAGTAATTACCGGTCATGTACAGGTGAACTTACAGTTCACTAGAATGGAACTACGTTTACAATCCATTCAGCTGCAAGTCCTCTTTACCTGCCTTGTGCTGCCTATTCACAGGCAGCGTGAGGATTATACGATGAAGACTTGTGTGCGTGAAGTCGTGTTGTTAGGATTTGCGTGGGATGTTGCAGGGTAATTTAGCGTACCCTGAGCAAGGAGACCACAGCAGAGGAACAGGCACTAACTTGCTGCAGTAACTCTCTCATTAACAACTTGTTATCGCACCCCCCCCCCCCCCCCCCCCCCACACACACACACACACTCGCTGTTTGCACTAATTCATGCGTGTGCACATTTTTGTGTTTACGTGCTCACTGCTGTGTATTTTGATATCTTTATACGAGTCATTGTGACTCCTGTATGGACTCGTATGTCGTCGTGGTTTCCTGTCAGAAGGCAGAGGTGTTTGTTTTTGTCCTCTCCAGACATTTTGTTAACACTCACGATGAATAGACTGAACTTCCAGCTCATTATGGACTTAAAAACATGCCTGGAGGAGTCACACACATGACATGCATACTTAGAGTCGGTGTGCAGTTGACAAGGGAAAATGTTATGAAAGCAAACCCCTCAAAGCTCCAAATTCCCCCCCCCCCCTCTCTTTAATCAAGCTCTCAGTCTTCACATCCCTGACTAATTAGTTCCAGACTGTTTATGTTCCATACTCTTGTCTAATGTGATTGTGAATCGTCGCGAGGCTAATGCTGTTTGCAGCGACACAAACATTTCAGCTGAAGCGTGCTCATGATTTGTTGGTGTCAGGTCGTGGAGCAGCACTCAGACGGCCGCTGGAAAGGTCACGTCCATGACACCCAGCGTGGGACGGACCGGGTGGGCTTCTTCCCCCCTTCAGTGGTGGAGGTCCTCAGCAGACGAGCAGGTAGACAAACACCACATCTGCACAACGTATGCTGCCTTATGCCACAGTATCAGCAATCACTATTACAGTCTACATTTCTACAGTAAATGAAAGATACTAGGATGTGTTGGATTTGGGAGTCCTCCTCCAAGAACACTTTTACTTAAAACGATGCAATTTCACATTATTTTGGGACATTATTGTTAATATAGATGAAGCCCAAATAACTTGAAGACAAAACTTGCTGTAGTTAAATTATGATTTTGTTATTTACACAGCCTTCGTCTGAACATTTAGATCTGCTGGAAACGTTTTCCCTGTAAAATCATATTCTGTAATTCTAAATCGCATATTCAGAAAACTTTGAAATGTTGTCTAATTAATTATATTTGATCACTTTAATAAACGTGAAAAAAACACTGTAGTAATAAATGATAGCGCCCTGGTTCTCACCTCCCCTCCCCTCGTCCAGATGCTCGCCTCATTGTTTTTGTGTTCATACGGCACAAAGATGCTGGCGCTACACCGTATGATGACAGGGTTATGGATTGCCCCAGAGAACCTGATATGAAGAGGGCAGAGGCGTTTGTACCGGCACCTTGTGTGAGTCACGGTACGCCAAAGAGTAAAATGTAGAAGTACCGCTTACTACAGTACTGACCCACTTCGAGCACTGAAGACCACTGAGATCACAGCAACGAGTAATTGGTTACCATATCATACTCTGTGTATGATAACTCTGTCCCATTGCCAGATGGAACTTCACATACTGGGGGCTCGGGCTGACAGAGTGGTCTTTAAAAGGGCTAACCCAGGGCATTGGTTATATGTCTGGGCTAAGAATATATCTCGACACTTATACACAAGCAGGATCTATCATGTTGGCATGGATGATCACTGGAGGGTTCAGCATGCTTGTAAATCATCTGATTTAATCCCTGTGAATAAAAGGAATAGGATCCCCATGTTTGTTTTGCAGCTGTAAAGCCACTGACATTCAAAGAGCGGGACAAGCACAGCGAGGAGTCCAATAACAGCTACAGACATAGATATACACACACACACACACACACACACACACAAGCTAAGACACTTCATTTCAAGGTCCTCAACAAGCCAGGAAACACACAAACGGAGATATTCACAAACGGAGACACACATTAATAGGATTACTATGGCCAGATTGCAAAGTGTCAGCTCAGTGCTAAAGCCCTCACAGTCTGCGTGTTTGTGTGTGTGTGTGTGTGTGTGTGTGTGTGTGTGTGTGTGTGTGTGTGCGTGCGTGTGTGTGTGTGTGTGTGCGTGTGTGCGCACGTGTGTGTGTGCGTGTGTGCGTGCGTGTGTCTGCTCATGCTTGAGGAAGAACAGACAAGAGAAAGAGAGTTTGACTTTAAGTCGGTGACAGGCTCTTTGCTTATGAGGCAAACTCAGTAGTGTGTGTGCGCACGTGTGTGTGTGTGTGTGTGTGTGTGTGTGTGTGTGTGTGTGTGTGTGTGTGTGTGTGTGTGTGTGTGTGTGTGTGTGTGTGTGTGTGTGTGTGTGTGTGTGCCTGAGCTCTGTGATAATGTCAATGGTGTCAGCAACTGTGGACCAACAACACACAAAGGAAAAGTAAGCCCTATAAGTGTCGCTGGTGATCTTACACCCTCTTTCAGCAGCCTCTTATGTAACACCAGAGGGGATTTACGGTGAATTTGCTCTTTTTTTAGCTGTTGTTCCAAATACTCAATGAACAAGAATATATGATAAAGTTCATAATGTGCTCACAATACTTCAAAAGGGTGTTTTCTGTTGCCGTCTTACAGTCTGTTCCCATACCTGTGCATGCAGTTCAAACTGACAAAACACACATGCATGCTCATGAACTTCTGTCCCTCACTCATGCATGTCAGCCTCAACACCAACCTGTCTCCTTGACCATAGGGGGCACTCTCTCCCGGCAAGCCTCAATGCCGTGCCAACGACAACACTTAACGTCCAGAGTTCCTTCCTCAAGCCATGGCTCCGCCCCTCAGACCGATGACTCATACACCCTTGGTTATGATCCCGCAGGTATACACGCATGCACGCACACACACACACACACACACACACGCACACGCACACACAAGACTACAAGAGACCACTACGACCACAAAGAGACACACTACGACCACAAAGAGACACACTACGACCACAAAGAGACACAATACGACCACAAAGAGACACCATACGACCACAAGGAGACACAATACGACCACAAAGAGACACCATACGACCACAAAGAGACACAATACGACCACAAAGAGACACAATACGACCACAAAGAGACACAATACGACCACAAAGAGACACAATACGACCACAAAGAGACACCATACGACCACAAGGAGACACCATACGACCACAAAGAGACACCATACGACCACAAAGAGACACCATACGACCACAAAGAGACACAATACGACCACAAAGAGACACCATACGACCACAAAGAGACACAATACGACCACAAAGAGACACAATACGACCACAAAGAGACACAATACGACCACAAAGAGACACCATACGACCACAAGGAGACACAATACGACCACAAAGAGACACCATACGACCACAAAGAGACACCATACGACCACAAAGAGACACCATACGACCACAAAGAGACACCATACGACCACAAAGAGACACCATACGACCACAAAGAGACACAATACGACCACAATAAGGCGCAAAACGACTACAGAAGTCAAGGTTAGTTTGTAAATTGTTTTGTTTCAAGTCATTTATTGAGTGAGTAGGGGAGGGAGAAGATGATGAAGGATCTAACTAATTGCTCAAAGTACTTGATGATGGTAGAGGTGAGTGCTACTGGGCGGGAGTCATTCAAGCAGAGGGTTATTATCAGTGGGCAGGGATCCTGGGCCTTTGTACCTCCTCAGTGGCAGAGTTGTTCTCAAAGTGTGCATAGAAAGTTGTCAGTTCATCTGGGAGAGATGCAGACCTCAGCACTTCTGGTTTTCCTTCTGAAGCCTCTGATGGTTCTTAGTTCAGACCACATGTTTCTGGTGTTGGAGCCATTGGTAGTTAGACTCCACTCTGTCCCTGTATTGTCTCTTAGCACTGCTGATGGCTCTCCGGAGCGCACACCTGGACTTCCTGCATTGCAAAATGAAAGCATCAGTCTGTGCTTTAAGTTTCACAGACTTCCCTGTTAACCTGAGGTTTATTATTTGGAAATGCCCGTACAGTAGTCCTCCCTACAATGCCATTGATGCATTTGCATATGACCGCAGCTGCGGGTTTATCCCGAGTCTCTTATTTGACATTTCCTCGCTCCATCTTGTGGCCGTCTCAAAGCTCCTATTTCTGCCCTGAGGAGCGAGGAACAAGAAGCGAGGAGGCATCTCGAGTAGCAAGGATACAAGGATACACAAGAGCAGCCTTCACAGAAGTCTTTTACCGGCCTACAGGGCCCCTTTTGGATATATTGGTTATCGATTGGATGCTTCAGCTGATCTGACTCATCTGATAGATCCCAACATCACTAGAGTTTAGATAACTGATTAAACTCAAGTGTGTGACTACCAAGTTTAAAATACATTTTTTGTTTTCTGATTCAGCGTCTATTTTAAAATTCTGTGTTAATGTTTTAATAGGCCTGAAGATCAAAAGAACAACAAACAACTTTAGAAAGATTTTTCTTTTCATGGTCTGCTATTTCCCCCATTCACTTTTATTGTGGATACAATTAAAGTGAGAGAGCGCAGGAGAGTCTGTCCATCTGTCAGCAAGAAACACTTATCGTAACACAGTTATCGTCATTTCCATTCAGTCACATATGACGCTGATAATTCCTGAGCATTTGGTTTGACATGAGTTACATAATTTCAATTTTCCCTGAAACATTTAGCCTGATAAATAATTCCCATTGTTCAAAAGACACCAAAGTTATATTCTGGGTTATTAAATAATGAATTCACAATCAGAATATCAATAAATCCTGAATAAATTATATAAACGCATTCTGCCAGTGGTAGAAATGGTTCCTGTCCCTCTAATTAGGATAAAGTACACAGTATGAAAACAGAATACAGGCTTTTATTCACGTGCAGGTGTTTGTTTAACGGTTAACGGGCTACAGCGAGAAAACACTAAAACTTAAACCTGCATTCTTTCCAATGGCCACCAGGGGCTGACTTCTCTGGTTACAAAAAGAAGTCTGATTGTATAGAAGTCTATGAGAAAATGACTCTAGTTCTCTCTTGATTTATTACCTCAGTAAACATTGTAAACGTGAGTTTATGGTCTCAATCTCTAGTTTCAAGTCTTCTTCAATACAACATGATGTTCATTTAGTAAATTACTGTCCCATTTAGAGTCAAATAGACTATAAAGCAGGGTATGCTTTAGGGCGGGGCTACCTTGTGATTGACAGGTCGCTGCCACGACTTTGTCCAGTCTGGGAGTCGCTTTGTTCAACGTTCGGTTGTACTAAGCTCCACCCTCTTGTGTCACTTCTGGTTGCAAAAGACCAAGATGGCGACAGCAAAATGCTGAACTCAAGGCTTCAAAACCGTTCCTTCGGAAGATAATAAGGATTGTATCTGATCATAGGATGCTATAGATAAGGTCATGATGCAGACGCTGCCCTCCTTGTTCTTCCCCTATTGTATTGTCCAGTCATGACAGCGAATGAATCGCCCCTCTGGAACAATAGTCGAGGGGTTGGGCCAAGTCTTAATTAAACCATAATTTTGCAGTTCTTAGTGACCCTTTGAAAAGCCATCCTAATCCCTCTTGTTAGGTCTTGTTGAAGGTCTTGCTAATATGTAGGAGGGGTGGGGGGGGGGCCTTTTACATGTCTGTGCCCAAGGGCCCCTTGTCTCATAATCCGTCCATGTTCCCAAGTTTCACATGTTCCTCCCAAACAGCACCCTGGTCCCAGTCCCCTCTCGATCAATCCTCTGTCGCTCAGTGGCAGCTTGATGCAGTAGGTCCACTCCCAGCTACAGTGTGTGTCTAAAGTGTGTGTGTGTGTTTGTTAGGTGCTCCACCTGACAGTCAGCTCTCTGCCCCAGCTAGTCCTGCTAGCCCCCCTCAGGACATTTGGGTCCTCAGGAGCTCTCCCATTGGTAAGGGTGTGTGATCCCAAACCCCTGCCAGCCAACCCACCCTGTGTGAACCTGTTGACCAGATCCCATCCCAGCCACTCCGATAAACTGCCTCTTTAAGGCAGCTTATCCCCATCTTTATCCCTTACAATCCCCGAGTCTTGACCTTACCCTGACCCCCCCATCCTGCCACCCACACCCCAATAATACAGTAACCATAACCTTTGACTTATCTTGCAGCAGGACATAATGTTGAGCAGCACTCTTTTGAGCCTTTTCTTCTTCTCCTGTGTTACTCCCTTTTGCAGCTGCCTCCACCCTGAAAGCCTGCACAGCAAAATATGAAAAACAATTATCTTAACAAGTCATTTCAACCAGTGTTGAGTTATGAAAATTGCAATTTAGTTTTTTTATTAAGCCAAAGACATCATGTCATCTGATCACCAGATCATTGCTAAAATTGGCAACATTTTAAAGAATTAAGAGATTTTTTGGTAAAAACACTAATGCGCTTCCAGAGGATAAGAGGATTGATAGCAATCAAAGCCAGAGCGGGGATGTTGATTAGCCTAGCTTAGCATAAAAGCTCACTAATTAACATGTTATATTAGATGTAAATGAGATTTTGCGACTTTCTTGCTGGAATGGATAAACTGTTGTTCCTTACATCATGTAACTCCCTCACCTCATGTATGGGTCAAACTAATGACATTTAATTGTTTTTAACTTTGGACAGAGCCAGACTACTTGTTTCTCCCTGCTTCCAGTCTTTAAGCTAAGCTAAGCTAATCACAGACATGAGATTGGTATAGATCGTTTCATTTAAAGGCACAGTATGTAGGATTTGGTGGCATCTAGATTGCAACCAACTGAGTAGCCCTTCAGTCACGTGAGGGGGTACCGTGAGGCTCAGAGGCCATGCTTACCATAATAACAATGACTTTAGGAGCAGGAGAAGTCAGACGGTGGCTTGTAATACAAAGGTTTTGCACTCTGCGGCTCTTGTTACCGTAGTTTTACAAGCATGTTGGACAGCTATGGTGGCCGTCGGGTAACGTAAAACTGTGAAAGACTCTCTCAAGTTTCTCTGGTTTGTCCGTTCTGGGCTACTGTAGAAACATGGACTCCGTGAAGAGCACCTGCTTCCTATGTTGATATGATGAAGCTAACGGAAACACAATTCTTAGTTTCAGGTGATTATACAATAATGAAAACATAGTTATGAATATTATATTCTGTTTCTGCTAATAGTTCACCTGGAATCCTGCACACTGTGCCTTTAACTTTTGACTAAGAAAGCAAACAAGTATATATCGTATAACGGTTAACTAATCCTTTAATATGGGTAAATAGGAATTTCTAAGGACTTGTTAAATTTTGTTTTTTATTTTTTTGCAGTGCAATACAATCTTGCTTTCCCTGCAGATTCCCTACCTATCAGTCAGATGTAAGTCTGATTCTACACTGTGATCTCTCTGTTCTCTCTCAGGGGACAGAAACAGTGTTGGGAGTGCCGGCAGCGTGGGCAGCAGCCGCAGCGCTGGTAGCGGCCAGAGCTCAGAGAGCGGCCACAGACAGAATGGGATTCACAATCGCCACAATGCCGACACTGGCAAGGTTAGATCTGCTCAGATTTCTCCACCGGTTAATTCACTTGTGTGAATGAACATTTGAATACAAGACGATCTGACTTGCCCTGTTGGATATTGTCTGCGGTGCACCTCAGTCATTCTAGAGATGCGGTGGTGGTGTTCCTTGCATCTTTCCTTCATGATTTCTTTTGTATGCAGCTGGCTCCCTCTGCTGGCGAATCAGGAGACCACCTCCACATTACCGGAGCAGACCACAACAAACAGGCAGATGGATCCACAGGTGGGTCAGAGATTAAACATCTTCTGTCTTCTTCCTGTGTTTAATAACAATTCTCTTGATACGATTCTCTCTGTCTCAGCTCCTTTCTATGAACAACATTTGATCATCAAGTCAAAAGTTGTGATTACAGAATATCCTGATATCATGAGAATAAAGTCATAGAATTAAAAGGAAAAGGTTCATATCGTTTCCAGTGAGTCGTGAGTCATAAGTCATGAGCTTTAAGCCTTTTGTAATGCCATGAACTCAGCTGCTCCCTGCTGAGCTTCAGCTGCTGCTGCAAGCTGAGTCCAGTTGTGGGCCGTGTGCATCATTTCATTTCTTTTAAAAGCCGTGATAATGTTGGATATAGTTACTTATTTGTGAAATCTATAACTGCCGATCATACAAATCTTTCATTTGACTCATAAATGGTCACATGTTTTCTCATCTGTTGACAAAGTCTTACTTTTTTTGTGAAATATTACGACTTTCCCACAAAAGTGTTTGACTATTCATACTATATTGTCTAAGTATTATCTTTGTTTTATCTTAATATTATGACTATTTCTAGTCATGTGACTCTAAATATCTCAGATTTCTGTCCTAACAACGGTCCTAATAATAATAATAATCCGTATTTTGGACGGTAAACATATTAATGTCAGTGCAAGAAAATATAAACCTTATATTCTGATACTTAGATACATTTTTAGGACTCGTATCCAGGGAACAACAGCAGCAAAGCCATAGATACTATTATTGTATCATGTTAAACATTACTGTACCTACTTGAGGAATGTGATTATGGACAAATGTAGCAGTAGTGCTTTTGTTCTGCATTGAGCTGTTATTGCTGTGAGTCTGAAAGGAAATGAGATGGGAGGAGAGAGAAAAGGCTTACCTCACCTCACCAGAAACCAATAAAACCACAATCCTCTCTCCGCCACACAACCCATAAAAAGCTCCCGATCTTCTCTGTTAAGGAAGCACTGCAGGCTAGCACACTGTGTGTGTGTGTGTGTGTGTGTGTGTGTGTGTGTGTGTGTGTGTGCACGCTCTGAGATCTGTACAGCAGGTGCAAAACCAAAACCCCCAAAAATCATAGAAAGGTGCAAATTGTGCAGTTATTCTCTGGACTTGCTGAGAAAGGGGCTTTGAAGATGTCATGGAGTGACATGTTAGATGAAGCAGAGGATCTCTGTTGACCTCAGGCTGAATAGGAAGGAGGGTTAAAGTGAAGGAGGAGAGGAATGAGGAGTTAGGAGGGAGGGGTCAGAGGGAGGGGACAGGAACAGGAGCAGAAAGAGCTAAACACATTTGTTAAATGAAGGAGAAAGAGAGCAGATCAGATGACTTAACTGGGAGAAATGTGTGCGTGACGGATCGGCAGAAGGATGAAGTGCCAAACATCAGGAGCTGTTCCGCTCTCCTTCCTCCTGAAGGGTAAGAACTCATGTACAGGTTGTTTGATGTTTTGTCACGGCTGTCGAGGATCAGATATTTATTCTCGTCCTCTCGTCCTCTCTGTCACTAGATTCATTTGTTAGATGTGACGAGAGGTTTATTGAGACAGCGGAGGTGAAACCAGAGACAACAGAGTCTGAATTGTTCAGGACAAAAGGTGTAACATCTGTCCGATATTAGTTTTGTTTTTCTTCCCTACTGTTAATACGGGTGCAACGAATATGTCAGCAAAACAACACGCTCTTAAAATTAAAATTAGATTCTAGATTCGTATTGATAAATAATATTGAGTCAGAGTCATTATTTGACTCTGACTTTGTGAAGAACATCCAGCTTCTCTACCCAAAAGCCTTGTCTCTTGCCCTGAGGCCAAATCCCTCTCCACTAGGCTCTCCTGGGAGACAGCGGGCCCCTGACCTCCACAGCCAAGTAGAGAGAGAAGCAATCTGAGTAAATACAAAACGCAGACAGATGAGCATAGAGACTGGAAGCAGGGGGAAACAGCTGGCCTGGCCTGTTTAAAGTTCAAAAAGATGCCCCCCTTGTATCTTCTATGATTAGTCTGTACACAAATAGGAATGTAAAAACAACACTAGTTCTGCCCAGTCTACTTGCAGTGTCTGTAGCGCTGGTCCCTGGGTGCGGTTCTGTCCAATCAGAACAGTACCAAACCTGGCAACCTCACGGTGATGACGAGGCTCCGGGAAATCACTGCGCCAAGAAATAGTTCCAGCACCGAACTCCCTCCTTAGAACAACAAATATCATTTTTTACATTCCTGTAAAGACACACAACATATAAATGAGTGAGCTTTAGACATGTAAGGACTCTTAATAATACACGCTTTATGCTAAGCTAATCGCAGCTGGCTCATGCTCTTAACCTAATGCATAGACATGATCTTCTCATGGAACTCTGGGAAAGAAAGTAAAATAAGCACATACCCCAAATGTTGACCTATGCCTTTAATCAAGGACCCGAGGCTTAAAATATCTGCTGTCTTCGAAGTCACTCCTCTGTGTGTCAGTTCACCCAAATTACAAAACAACATGTTTTCTGACTTACCGTTCGTGGTGTCTAGTCGTGCAGATAGTTTACATTGTATTAAAGGGCAACACATCCTAAATTAGGAATTCCAATATGTTATTTCCATGTTGAATCAACACTTTAGAAGGTGAGCTCCTCTCTCAAAGCCAGAAGCCAGAGATATGAGTCTTAAACTTGTGATATCTCCAAGTGTGGAGCGGCTCAATAGACGACTAATGGTACACCCACAGAATATCTGTTTTCTTTTTTGTACCCAATGAGCTTTATTCTATTCTAGTGTTCTCAGTTGTGACAACAAAAAATGTATCACACATTTGAGTTTTAGCACTCTGGTGTTTGGATTTAGGAGAGAGTACCGTAGTTCTTTCGTACTGATACTTTTGGACCGTAGGAATAACATGTGTGAATTTTGAAAATGGGCGTAGCTCCCCTTTAAGTTGCTTTAACTATCCACACGTCTAGATAGCTCTAAAGTTAAGTGAGAATATATGATTTGGTTGAACTGGCACTTTTTTCTCTGGGATCATCAATTGTCCTGGACCTTTTTGACTTTGCGTTTCTGTCTCAGAATGGTGCTTTATAGACGGTGGTAATCAAGCGGTAAATGGACCCCGTCAGGAGGGATGTCTGAAAGAGCAGAGAGAGAGAAACGATGAAAACACTCGCCTGGGGCTAGAGATGGGAGGGAAGGTGCATTCCTCCGAGATCTGTGGCAATGTGTCAGGGCTGAAGGAGAGATGAGTCATGAGTGTGTTCAGTGGGTTTTCAGATCAGGTAGATAACACACCTTCACTCACCTGGAGAGACCCAACAACAGCCAACACAGCTGCAAGAAGACTGATCCAACATGACTTACCTTTGGTTTGACATGACTGGTGTCAATGCAGACTATATTAGTAACGTTCTCAAATGTGTATAGTTCTTCTTCTAGCAGCGTCTTTTTGTTTCTCGTCAGGGCGGGCTGACCCCGCAGACACTCAGGATAGCGTGGTGGAGGTTTGTCGTCCTGTACCATTGATCATGTGTGTTTTCTAGGTGGTTCCCGTCGGCAAGTCAACGGCACTCCTCAGAAAGGCTTCGTGAGGCCGGAGGAGCTTCTGGAGGGCAAGGTGAGCTTTCCCACTCACAACCATTAACAACTGCTTTTGTCTCGGCGTTCATTTTCGGGACAAATGACTCTGCAGTAGTCACAGGTGTTTTTTGGCTCCACCCCCCCGATGGCAGTGATGGAAGCATGACACCTTGGTGGATGCTATGTGATGCTAAGTGAATATTTAGTGAATTTAATCATCGGGGATTTGGACAATTTTAATAATTTATTAATTTCCACCGTTCTAACGAGCACCATCTCTGGTTTGAGAGTTTGAAACACGATTAATAACTGATTCATAATCCTGTTTTCCGGCGCGTTTGTAACGTTGGAGTTTTTCGGCAGGTTTTTACCATGTTTAAAATAAAACCTGGAAGCTCTATTTCTGATGGAAAAGGGTAGAGAAGCCTCACAAACATCCTCCCTCTCTGTTGTTAGGACTCTGAGGCCATCTACCAATGGTTGTATGAGTTCCAGTTGCAGCAGTACACATCCAACTTCATCAACTCAGGATATGACGTACCCACCATCAGCAGGATGACCCCTGAGGTGTGTGTGTGTGTGTTGCAATCAGCATTTTAGCATTAACAAATTATTCAAATTTACATCCATTGTTGTTGAATGTGTTTCTTAATTCGCTTGTTTTACTTATTTGCCACACTTTTAGCCATCATACCCATTTCTTACCACCTTTAGCTCCATACCGTTTCTGCTTGTGTGCATAGTTTCCTCCATGTGCGCTGCATATGCATGGTGTCACATTGTGAACTAACAGGAGGAGTGAACACTATGTTCTTGTTGTAAAACTGTCACACTGTAGCAGTCAATCCCCAATATTTGAAAGATGAGATGTCTCCTCTGTCGTTTCTTTTCTTCATTATTTTGCATTCGACGGCTGCCTACATGTGTTTTGTTCTTCAGGACCTGACGGCCATCGGAGTGACCAAACCAGGCCACAGAAAGAAGATCTCGATGGAGATCGGCAAGCTGAGCATCCCTGAGTGGCTGCCTGATTACATCCCTGTGAGCAACCGCTTCTAATGGCCCACTCTCATGTTTATACACTGATGAAATGCAGCTACTCCTCTTGATTTTGTTGTAGTCCTTGTGTCTATTATGGTTACACAATTGATACTGCTTCTTAAAATCAGCAAAGCACAACGTCCAGGATGATCCTGACCGTCTCTTTTGTGTTTGTTGCTCTCAGTCGGACCTGGGGGAGTGGCTGAGTGTGATTGGACTGCCTCAGTACCAGAAGAGATTGTGTGACAACGGCTATGACTCCATTACTATCGTCAAAGACATCACCTGGGAGGACCTGCAGGAGATCGGCATCACCAAACTGGGTGAGGAATTACACCGAGCTGGGGACGTCCCCCAAAGAATGAAGCTGCTCCGTTTTTGACCGTTTACTCTTAAACATCCATTCATGTTCATTAATGCTTGCAAAGGGGGTAATCTCTTCTGTGCCTCCAAACTAACTTTGCTCCTCACTAGAGATGCACTGATTTCCTATTATGGAAAAGTTTGACCCCATTCCAATGTCTGCAGATTCCGATTTACTTTCTAAAAACATCAAGACTAACCGGGCTAAAATGTTCCACCGCTGTCCTGAAACCGTCCCAAAGTCTGTGTTAACATTTGAAGTGTTATCTTTCTATTTATATGCATTTCTGTTGTGGTTATTTGCATAAAAACACAATTCAAGCGATGAGGAAATGAATGATTTGAAAAAAATGATTGTCATCCGTCATTTTAATTATATGTTATAAGCTCCTTAGAGCTAGTGGTTGTAAGTTCAACAGGTCATAATAATTCCTTCTCTAATATATATTTTATATCGCTGTGGAAACTGAATTTTACAAGATTACAGTTGAACACACCCTGATAACTTTATAATTTACTTTCGGTCAATACTCGTTACTGACTAGAGCTTGAATGCGAGTCAATCTGACCTCCGTTAACGTTAACGTTAGCTGTTAGCTCCGTTATAAGACTGTGAGGGAGAGACGAGCCGGGTTGACGACTTAGTCTTAGTCTTAGTCTTGGTAAACTCTCCAATGAAGAAGACCCTGAAATGTGCTGAAAGCTCTAGAAAAAGCTAGTAAGTGAACCTTGATTTTAAATTTTTTTTAAAGGTCAAGAAGGAACTTTTACATTTAAGAATGTTCATGAGACTCATGAGAGGAACTTCTGTGTTTATTCAGTGGATTCTAGAGTTTCCTTTCTTTCTGTTTCAGGCCACCAGAAGAAGCTGATGTTAGCGGTGAAGAGACTCTGCAACCTGCAGCGCTCCCGCAACCATGCCGACAGAGCTGGAGGCGGGACTCTCCGGCGGAACCCCCTCGCCGCCCTGGAAACGGTGGCCATCGAACACACACCCACACACAATGTGCAGGCTCACGCTCCCTCCGACGACTGCTGCCCCTCCCCTCGCACCCCCAGGGCGCTCCTCTCCTTCCAGGACAGCGAGTTGAGCGCCGAGCTGCAGAGCGCCATGATGGGCAGGGCCGGGGGAGGCGAGGTGTTCGGCATCAGGGGCGTGCCCTCTGCGGCGGCTCTATCCGCCATGTCGGTCAGTCAGGAGAGCATTAGCATGCGATCACGTGGGTCAGGGAATTCTGGAAATTCCAATTCCGGATATTCTCAAGATCACCAAGCTGCACCGTCTTCATCCAGGATATCCAGCCGGTCAGAGGAGAGTCTGGGGAGTGGTGCGGGGGAGGAGGCGGGTAGAGGTAGACAGAGACCTACAGAGATGTGGGAGCACCTGAGTCGCTCTGCTACCCCCAACAAACTCCCCTTCTCCCCTCTAACTCCTCCGCTAACACCCAGCAAGATGCCTCGCTTTGCCTACCCGGCCGTCCCACCGAAGACCAAACACTTCCAGTCCCCCAACCGCCTCTATCAGCCACAGCACCAGCCGCCCTCCTCCCCTTCCTCTCCGTCCCCACAGCCTTCCCCCACACAGAAGGCCTTCAGTTACCTCCACGCCCAGACAGGAGGCGTCAATGGGGCTCCACGGGTGCTCTCCAAACCTCTGCCTGGAGCGGTCCCTCTGCTGGGACCCCGGCCTGGACAGGGCCCTGCTGACGACGCCCAGAGGGGCCCGCACAAAAAGCGCGCCCAAAGCCTGACTCGCTACGCTTTGTCCGACGGCGAGCCGGACGACGAGGACGACCTCGCTCCCCGCTGCACCTCCGCCTCCTCTTCGGCCGTGCCCTCCTATGCCACGCTGTCGCGCAGGCCGGGACGCGGGCACACCAGCGCCTCAGGGACCCAGCGGCACATCAACCGCAGCCACTCGTTCGCCGTGCGATCCAGACGCAGCGGCCCGCCCCCGCCGCCGCCCAAAAGGATGAGTTCGGTGAGCGGCAGCCCGGTGCGCCAACCAGGAAACGGGAAAGTGGTGGAGCCAGAGGTGAAGCAAGGGGTGGAGACGGAGGGCAAAGGCAGCGTGAGGAGCATCGCAGCCAGGCTAGAGGGCAGCAGCAGCAGCAGCAGTCCGTCCCGGAGGATAGATATACCACCAACTCATGTCCAGGTTTCACCTGTTTTCATCCCCGTTTCCTCTCCGCTTCCACATGGGATGAGTCCTCACGTCGTCCTACAGCACTACAAACCTGTCCCTGCTCTGGGCTTGGGGGGCCTGAGGAGGACGGGTAGCGAGAGGACGGAAGCAGAGACTGCCAGACAAAGAGGTGGAGGCCCAGAGGGAACACTCGAAGACAGTGCAAGGAAAGGTGAAAGAATGTCAAAGAGTGCTACTGCGTCTCCAAAGCACAGCTCCGGTGGCCACCTCCCTTTCGCCGAAGAAGGCAACCTCACTATCAAACAGCGGCCCCGGACAGCAGTCATCACCCACGCGGACGCTGAAGTCAAGACCCCGAACAGCCTGGAGCTGCCCGAGTTCAACCTGAAAGAGTCCGACACGGTGAAAAGACGACACAAACCCAAAGACTCATTGACACCCGAGGAGGCGGCCTCCCCCAGCAGAGAGTACAAACACCTGCAAACCAACAGTCTCCACCCGCCGAACGATGTCAGGGCGCTGAGCGACGACGAATCTCAGAGGCCGGGGAACGTGTTCCGTAGAGTGGGCTCCCTCGGAAAAGGCCCAAAGCCTCCAGTGTCCTCAAAACCTTCCAGTCCTCTCAAACAACCGCCGAACAGCAAACCAACAGACCCCCAGAAATCAGTATCCTCAGCACAAGCTAGTGCACAAACAGCCATTCCTAAGCTAACCAGCGTACAGATTCACGCAGTGTCCCCGAAGCTGAGCGGCATCATACTCACACAGACCTGTGTACCCGGCCCCACGCCTGTGAACCCACAGACAGTGAAGTCTGTATCAAGGCTCCCTCAGCCCAGCACTGCAGGTAACACCGAACAACTAATGCCTCATGAATGAATAATATTGTGGCCAATATTTCTTAATTCATTATTTAATCCCTCCCTCAGGACTGAACCTCATTTTGGTCCAGAGTGTTGCGTTCACCGCTCCGTCCTCCCCGGCTCCGGCCCCCTCGTACCCCACCTCGGCCCCCCCGGGTCAGGCGGGTAAAGCGGGGACCTCCCCGGCGGGTGCGGCCGGTCTGGAGGTGCTGGCTCAGAAGAGGTTGGAGCAAACCAGTACGTCACTAGAGGCCGCCCTCAAAGTGGTGGAGAACAAACTGGCACAGGGGAGCAGTGTGGACAGGTAAGTGCTGCTGTCTCTTAGAACTACTTCACTCTACACACAGTCGGCTTGTAACACTCTTGTCCGTTCCACAGTGGCAGCAGCACAGTGAAGGCGGCAGGAAATATTCTGGACGACATCGGCAACATGTTTGACGACCTGGCCGACCAGCTGGACGCCATGTTGGAGTGACCCTCCCTCCCGGACTCTGCGGCACAAGGTTCCTTTTCTTAGGAGAGCGACGGACAAACATGGAGACTGAGAAGCCGGCAAGCAGGAGATCAAGATGAGAGCAGAGACGGTGGAGGTGCTCGGCTCCTCTTCACCTCTCTGGATGAATCAATAAAATAAATACTTTATTTAAAAAGTGCACATTTGAGGATTTCCTGCACAACCTTTCCTCAATATTACCCAGTTCTCCAACGCGAGCACTTCGCCTTCGGACACACACCTGGGAATGTTATTGGAGCAACAACCAACAGCAGCTGTGAGATCAGCTTCAGACGTGTGTGTGTGTGTGTGTGTTCATTTTATTATCACTAAAGGGAACGAGGGTCCATGTTATTCACGTTACCTGTAAATGTATCTATGAGTCTCTGGTGGCACTGTGTATGTGTGTAGTCAGATATCTTTATACTGAGTATATTTATACTTCTATATGTTTGTTTTTTAACAAATGGAGTTCCTATTGACTGTTTAAATCATTCTAGTGTATATTAGCATAACTGTGTTGTATATAATTTTGCTGCTTATTGTCTTTAACACGGGGAAAAATATTGTTTATTGTATTTAAAGCAGCATATTCCTGATATGATTTTTTTTTTACCAAGTCTTCGATCCTCTTCAGGAGGCACAAAGTGAGGAGAGCTTGTTTCTGTAAAGCGTTGTCGTCGGGGAGAAGATGTGTATCAGACTGTGGAGCTCAGTCCGCCTCCACTACCAGTTAGGAAGGTTGTCCAGCTCGCCTCAGGGTGCTATGAAATGAATTCACTGTAAGTCAAAGTACTGTACGTGTGCCGTGTGCAAAGAGCGGGAGATGCTTTTAAACATTTCAACTGTGGCCTGTTACAAAGCATTTCAAGTAAGGTCAACGAGTATGTTTGTTCCTCAGGGACTGAACGCTGAGAGATTGGGAGCCTGGAGTGTGACACCGGAACAATTAAAGACTTTCACATATAATTATAATCAATTTATTAATTGATTCCTTTTTAAAATGCCATCTTAAATATCTGAATTCAAATTGCATTATATAACTGAAAGTATAAAGTCATGAGCTGCTCGGAGCATGCTGGGTACTTTGTTTCCTGCTTTAACATTTACAGTTTCCTTTACTTTGATTCATAAAAAGCTTGTTAGCAGAGCGTCACCATGAACCCACGAAGCAGCAGCAGCAGCAGCTCTGATTGGCCAGACTCCTGGCACTCTATAGCAGCGGACCAATCAGGGCTCCCGGTGTTGGACTTGCTGCACCTTCAAATAAAAGAGTCGTCTTTAAATTGGAGCAATCTTTAAAGTTACGAGATGCAATGTGATTTAGAGACGAAGAAAATATGTATCACTTTTCTTTTGTCATGTTTTATATAATCCATCATTTCAATAGTCGCAGCACACTTCTCTCATGAAGCAGTTAGCGGGTTAGCCGGCTCATTTTGGGGTGAACTCTGACTTCATGTCTTACGGTTTTTGCTCTTTACTGCTGCAATGAATGAATTTCAATCATTTCATCCAATCGAATTAAATATGTGACTATGCATGTGTTGCATATGATAAGATGTTTGCTCTTCCACACAAACTTCTAGTTGGATTGATAAACTAGTTAACGGGACCAGCTGGTCACCAGCGTTGTGAGATTAGTTACTCGGGATCACCAAAGTTTATTTACCTGTCCCTCTCTTTTTATGGACCGACAGCATCTTCACTGCTCAAAACTATACTTTTATTATTCACTCGTCTGACTCCACTTTCAGTCGTTGAGCCAATGCCATACTACACTTAACGTGGGGTTGAATGTCTGTGAGCCAGTTCAATGAAGCCAGTAAAGAGAAGCCATCTTTGATCCTATGTTAGTCTTTACAAATGCTCTCAGCCCTCAGAAGGTTCCTCCCAAACCTTTGCAGGGAGAAGATTTCACGTGTTTAGGATCGTGAGGTGGAAGGCATTTTCTACATCGAAACATGTTCCAGCGCTATGGATTCCTCTGTTCTATTTTAATGTATGCCTGTTTCTTTCCAGCAATATTTCCATTGAGTTCTGTACGATCCTGGAAATCATTAAAAGGAGAATTTGTACCGAGGAAGTGTTTGTCCAGATGTTTTCACACGAGGGAATTCTGAATGCAGTCAAATGGACGGATATGAGGACATGTACGTTCTCCTACTGGCGTTAGTTTACTCTGGGTGATGCAAATTGTTAACATAAATGTAATGATTAGTTTAGCTTTAAGCTTCATTTCTTCAAATGACTGTTTCCAAGGTGAGGAATGTACTGCATTACAAACCTTGATTCCTCAATGCTCATCAATGCATTGTACAGCACAGAGCATCAGTACACTTTATATGTTCACATGGTAAACAAAAATATTCTCTTAAATCATTTAATCAAATGTACACAATTATTTAAGAGCACTCAAAATCTGCCAATAATCTAATTTAATATCTGCCAATAACATTTTCCTCCTCTGCCCCATTATTCCTTACATGGTCCTTTTCACAAGAGAAACTGTACATTCATATTTGTCTCCTTTACACATTCTTCTTAATATATTAACATTCATTCCTGTGTGACGTCAACCATTATTAAAATAAATAAAAATCATAATACTGTATAGAATGTCAAAAAAGTCATAAAAAGTATAATTATACTATTAAAATAAAATTTTAAAAAGTAATAAGGTCATAGTATATTATGTAAAAAAAAAAGGCATTTAGGTCTGTCAAAAAATAAAAAATAAATAAATCAGAAAAGTCGTAAAGTCGGACCAATAAAGTGATGTGTAGCGTTACGACACTCCCACCGTCTTAAGGCGGTCCTGGTCGACCTCAGCTTGGCTGATAAGAAGGTCGTCAGCTTGATGAAGCTCACGGCCTTCAGGCTACAGAAGCTGGTCCACATCTCCAACAGCTGACATCCACCCTGCTTTTCCTCCCTTTGGTTCAGCACCTGCACACACACACACGCACACACACATGCACTGCTTTCATCAAACACTGCTGATCTGCACACTCCATTGTTGGTTTTGTGTTAAGCTCATTTTAATAAATAGTTTGGTTTTAAGTACAACCTTGCGTGGGCTCCCTCCTCGTACATTCCCTGAGCCAAATTGAACAAACTCTCAGAATCATCATCAGAAGACACGTCAACGATGAAAATCATTTGTCAGCTCCCTCGCAAACTCCATACGAGACTGGTTAACCCTTGTTCCCACTATGTCCTAAACCGCTGCCGATTCGTCTCTGGGACCAACTCTTATCAGCAGATTATCAATCAGATTTTATAAATGAGATCATTACTTAAAGGCGCATACGCCTCCTGTGCTTTTCCTGACAACACGCACTGCAAGAGACGCACCACATCAGGAGATGGCGATGGTGAGCTTTCTTCCACTCGTAAAACATCCGGGCCATCACAAAATGTTTATGTAAAGGCGACATAAGAGGAAATCTTAAGCTAACAGTGGCATTGGGGAGTCAGCAAGTTCAGCAGTGTAAATTAGTGCATGAGTTGAAAAGTGTGTAGGCACTGCCTACTAGGCAGTGTTGTATAGAAACACAAACCAGAATGTCAAACAAAATCCAGATGGGTGTCTCAGGGAGGAGAGAGGGACCCACTGAGCTCAGAGCGCACAGGACTCATGTGTTTCCAGTGTTGTGATGAGCTCAGGTGTTTCCACTCTCCCTGATGAACCTTTGCCACGCCCACCTCTAATACCTGCAGGGACAGCAGCCATAAAAACAAAGCACAGGAGGACAGGGTTGTTACAGTAGAAGAAAAAAAAATAATAGTATAGTGTGTCAAAACAAATCAGGTAAAGTTATGTGATGTCATCGTTTTACTGCTTTATTTTTATTATTATTATTTTAATGTATTATTTATTTGTTAGTTTGTTCTTTTTTCGTATCGATTGGTTTTATTGTTTCATCTATTGTACTGTTTCATCAGGCTTTAACTCTTATCTTAGTTGCTTTGTTGGGCCCTTACTGTTGTTTATCGCCTCGCGTTTGCCTTGTTTTGTCTGTCAAAGCGAGATAAATAAAGGTATTAACCAAAAGTTCTTCTCCGTGGTCTCCCCGAACTCCTCCCACATCCGGGTTTTTGCCTCGGCAACCAGCTGCAGCCCTTCTGCCCCCCCCCCCCCCCCCCCTGCTGGAGCGGGTTCACAGGTTCCTTCCGACAACAGCTCCTAGCAGCCGCTTCCACAATGGAGGCTCTGAACATGGCCCACTCAGATTCCAGCCTCCCCCGGGATGCACAAGAAATTCTTCCAGAGGTGGGAGTTGAAGACCTCGTGGACAGGGGCCTCAACCAGACGTTCCCAGTTCACCTTCACCACACGCTTGGGTTTACCAGCTCTGTCCGGCATACGTCTGATGATGATACGACCACAAAGTCAACTGTAGAACTTTGGCCAAGGGTGTTCTGGTACCAAGTACACTTATGAATCGCCCTATGCTCGAATATGGTGTTTGTTATGGCCAATCCATGACTAGCACAGACGTTGTTGGACTAGTTGGACTAGCACAGAAGTCCAACAACAAAGCACCACTTGGGTTCAGATTAGGGCTGCAACAACGAATCGATAAAATTCGATTATTAAAAGAGTTGGCAACGAATTTCATTATCGATTCGTTGTGTCGCGCGATTATTACGCCACTCAATAAGTCGCGGAGATGTTTGAGTATAAAAAAAAAAGTTGAGTTGAGCGCGGAGCGGAGGTAGAGGAAAGACCACCGGAGACCCGTAACGATGTTTGACGGTGCGCGATCCGTAGGCGGGGCGTATCCGGCGTGCATGGCCGAACCGAGTGCGACAGTACGGCCGATCAGCCGCCCCGGAGTCGACTGCTATCAGGGACGTAACGTCCCTCCAGTAGCTCTTCTGGTGCTGGTGTTTACTCGTTATCCAGTTTGACAAGCATGACAAGTTAGCGTTAGCTCGTTAATAACAGTAGTAAAGCAGGACTAAAGACACGTTTTTATTCACTCGCCTTTTTTGGCCCATTCATTTTTCAATCTGTTGTCATGTATATATATTCTGTGCTTTGTCCCATATCGGTTATTGTTGACAAATATATTTGTGTGTGTTGTACTTTTTAATTTTTTAAAAAAAATGTTAAACTGTGTTTAAATGTGGTGTATAAATTAACTTAACTTGCACTTACTACAATGATGGTAATAATTTAATGAATAAGCTTCAAGTGAACTTGAGTGTGTCTGAGTGTGAGAGTCTGTGCATCTGTGAGTGTGAGAGTTTGTGAGTGTGTGCGTCTGTGAGTGTGAGAGTTTGTGAGTGTGTGCATCTGTGAGTGTGAGAGTTTGTGAGTGTGTGCGTCTGTGAGTGTAGTGTAGAGAACAAGTTCTGACGTTCAAACAAATCCTGTTAAGTTATCTGATTTGTATTTTTCTTTATTTTTTATAAATGATTTATTGTTCTGACAGCTCAGGTCCCTTTAAACAAAAATATACATATTTTTGTGCACTTTATTTAAAAAAACCCCGATATAATTGGCAGATGTAAAGCATACTGTTTTTGAATAAAGGGTTGGAAATTAATGCTTTTTTTTTTTTATCCGATTCATCGATTAATCGTAAAAATAATCGACAGATTAATCGATTATTAAAATAATCGTTAGTTGCAGCCCTAGTTCAGATCAGGCCGGCTGTTCCTCCCTCACCCCCTTCCAGGTTTCTCCATTGTTACCCACATGAGCGTTGAAGTCCACCAGCTATAGAGTCCCCAGTCAGAACGTCACCCAGACACTCCAGGAAGGCTGGTACTCCAGACTGCTGTTTGGGTGCATATATATGCACAAGCAACAGTCAGAGACTTCCCCTCAGCCACTCACAGTTGCATAGTGGCTACCCTCTCGTTCGCCGGGTCTGCGATACCAGGGATCGGGCTGGAGGTCCCCCTACCTCCTGCCCGGCTCACATTGCACCTGACCCCAATGCCGATCCCTGCTAGTGGTGGGCCCCCCATTCGGACTGTGCCCTTCCCAGCCCCATGTACCAACGATTGTCCACCAGACACTCGCCGGTGAGCTCCCCTCCCAGGTCTGACTCTAGAAGGGGGCCCCGGTTTCCATTTTCTGGGCGAGGTGCGACAACTCCGATTCATGAAGGGTCAATGAATCGCTCTTGGTCTGGCTCCGCCCCTGAGACCACTTTGCCTTGGGAGACCCTGACCAGAAGCTACGGCCCCCCAACAACACAGCTCTCCGGGTCACTGAGGCAAACGGACCCCTCCACCACGTTATGGAGGCGATTCATTGGAAGGGTCATATAATTCAGTGTGGCTTTGTAGCACAAAGGCAGTAAAACTGCCTTTGTGCTACAAAGCACTCTGTATATAATCCATCGGGCTTAATCATACTAATAATAATGTTTATCCAACAAGTTTGGCGCGCTTCTCCTCACACAGCGTTGCCAACAGCGGCGTAAAAAAATACATCAAAACGTGCGTCCTGATCAGGAATCGTGTGCTATGTGTTTTTTGGAGAGATTGGCCCAGCGGTTTCCCCGAAAATCCCGAAAAACGGAGCACAATTTCTCCATTCACTTGAATGAGGTTTCGGCGTGAAGAGAGCTAAAAAAACACTTAACTTTGGACCCATAGAAAAATGATTCAAAGTTTAAAACGTAGACAAAACGCTGGACTTTATTGAGCCAAATGGACATTTTGATAGCTAGCACAGTTTTCATGAAGTCACAGATTAAGTTTCAGGAACATGTGGGTCTGTTTCTGACTTTATAATGGGTGTGTATTGCACGGCTCGTTAAGAGCTCGAGTGAGAGCATAACTGTCACAGTGGAGCGGAGCAGGAAAATATTCTGTGATTTTTCCAAACAAATCGCTCCAGGTCCCACAATTTTTACTCTTTATACACCATTTTTGGCCCAAAAGCTTGGAAATGTTGTGCTGGTCGCAGTCAAGTGTCTATGGATAGTTGTATTTTTTTCCTATTAAAATGTGTACACTGCACTCTGGTCCTGCCTTGTATGAATAAGTGGGTTGGGTGTAGTTATGCATGATACATTGAGAATACATTTTAAAAACCATTCTTTCAGTCATTCATTGGTTAATTTCCTGTTGCAATGGTAATTAAACAAGGCAATACAACCATTGTGTTCTCTACACGTCTCTCACAGTGAAACACACAGAGCATGTGGTGTACCTTGAACATACATGCTGAGTTACTACCGGCAACATCGGCGTGTATATATATATATATTGCGACGTCTTCGGGCAGTAGCAGCCACACTGTCACAATTTCCTGCTGAATTTTCGAGTTATAGTTTAGTATGTTGATAAAAAGTCATAGTATGCCAAAAAAATTATCAAAAAGATTTAGTGTAGTTTGTTTTAAAAAGACCTAAAAAGCCACAGTTCATTACGTAAAACTAGACAGTTTACAAGCATTTAATTAAAGCTGGAGCATAGTATCTAAACGTTATAGTAACGGGTCGAAAAAAAAGTCAAATAAATTGAATCAAAAAATAAACTATAGTTCGTAGAATATACGTTAACAAAAGTAATGAAGTAATAGTATATAGTATGTCAAAATGTTTATTGTACAGCACAGAGCCAGCATCAGTACATCTGCACACTTGATATTTTCACATGGTAAACGTCTTTTATTCGATACTCAGAACAACTGATGCAGCTTTAAAATACTGCAATCTCAGCAGAATCAAAACTATTTACTGAGGAGCTTCATTTCTCTCCAGTCGGTCAAAATAAAATCATTTAATCATATATATACAATTGTCTATTAAGAGCAAAGTGAAGAAAAAGAAGGAATCCGTCATTGCGTTGAATGCTACACGATCAGAAACCAAAGAAGCAGACATGACGACGTTCGGCCTTAAGACTCTCACATGAGGATTACAACAGTCAACGGGAACACAGACGGTCATGGAATGGTTGTGTTGGCAGTAAGGGCTCAGCAGTTATTCAGCCTTCATCATTCACAGATACTGACAAGACAAAAGGGAAATTCTTTCATTTTATGTGCTGATCAAAATCAGAAATGTGTTCAAACTGTAGATTTAAAAAATCTCATTTAAAATCTGTAAATAACATTTTCCTCCTCTGCCCCATTATTCCTTACATGGTCCTTCTCATAAGAGAAACTGTACATTACTATTTGTCTCCTTTACACATTCCTCTTAATATATTAACATTCATTCCTGTGACTCAACCATTATTAAAACTAAAATCAAAACAAATGAAATCATCATATAATACTGTAGAACATGAGATTAAAATGTTCTAAATGAACATTGTGTGTCAAAGGGGAGCCAGATTCAGAGACCAGACACGGTGCAGTACAGACAGGAGGAGATGGCTGTGGTGGTGGTGATGAAGATGATGATGATGATGTTTATAAGTTGCCGAACAGTTCGTTCCTCTTGCTCCAGTCCATGGGCGGGGCTTTCTTGGCGGCTCGTTTCTGACGGGCTCTTTCTTTGGCCTGAGCCAGTGACATGCCCAGACCCAGACCGTCAGCCGCAGGCTCCACCTGGACACACACACACACACACACACACACACACACACACACACAAAATGTAATCATCCGTCATATGAATGTTTCTTCAAAAATTATGTCTTTATCTCAGATATCGCAACTTTTTCTCAGAGTATTGTGAAGTTTTCTCGAAGTTATAACTTTAGTCGTGACATATTTCCACTGTATTCACTAAAGTCTCAGAGTTTGTGGCCTTCACAGAGTCTCACATGAATACTTGGGGGGGGGTGGGGTGGGGTGGGGAAGGATGGAAGTCGTCCTTCACCGGCACCACTGTTCAAAAACCCAGCTGTCAAAATAAATAGGGATTCAAACATGTGACCGGTGTCGGTGTTCCAACACACATGAGCCACGTGTTCTGGGTCTGGATCCATTTATGAGGAAAGAATCTTTGAATCCAAAGTTACGTCCAACAGCTTAGACAGCTACCAGTAAATAAAGAGGTATTATACATAACTGCATATCTGCTTTATTATTAATTGTGTTTTAATTCAATTGATCTGTATTTAAAATCTAATTTTGTTCCATCTTAATTGATGTTATTTGAGTTTTTATTGGTTATGGTTTTGCTTTGTTCTAATGTTTTTATTTCTATGTATTTAAAGCATTGATTGATAAATTGTGCTTTATAAATAAAGCTTTCCTTACTTAAGGCATCATTGGCAAGAAGAAGAATTGTGAGGTGATGAAGGACATTTAATATACATGTATATTGTTAATAGCAGCATGGTGGCTCTGTGTACCTCTGCAGGGGGGGAGCTGCTGCTCGCTGCTGGCAGGGAGGCGTTGGAGGAGGCACTGGAGGCTGACGAGCTCACGGACACTTTGGGCTTCACCTCTGCTGCTGCCTGACAATCAGAACAAACATTCACATTAATGAGACCAATCACAGAAGCACATATCGTCTCAGACCAGCTGGAGAAACAGGGACTCTGTTTCTGAGCCGTTCATCCTGCACACATGTATGAAGCCATATCCAATAACCCGTACCTCTACACCTAACAGATTAGTACACGGTGACATTAATAATAAACCAAAAGAACGATTCACTGTATTGGTCCCTGTTAATCTGTATTAATAAATAGAGTGAAAATGATGGATTTTTGCAGCCGACAGTTGGAAACAGCCGTTGATAAAACAATCTCCAGTAAAGGTCTGGACAATACCGTTAGAAATGATTTATTGTGGTGTGAAAACCTGATATCGGTTTATGACATACTATACTACGAGCAGGGGACTCATCATGTACCAGTGTTGATGATAACGGTGATATTTTAAAAATGAAATATGGATACGTTTATAATACACTCATGACAATATCATATAAATAATTCAGCGCCTATTAGATGATTACACAATCTCACTCCACTTCCTTAATTCATTTGCCAAAACAGAGATAATGCACAGTGAACAAGGTGAATTTCACTGAAATGTTCTATAGATAGATAACAGTATAATTATTGTGAATTGTTTTGGCCATGATAATAGCGCAACATAAATGTGAAAATAAATTGCCTGCTCACACACTTGTTCTGGAACTTTGGACTGTGTCAACTGTTGATGAATTCTCCTCACACGTGTTGTTCTGCTACCCTGTTATTGGTGGTATCTGTTATTGTGCAGCCCACTGTATGCAGGTGAAGGCTCAGATCTTAGAAACAGCTGTTCTGTGGGTGATATTACAGTTGCTGTCCAGCAGGAGGCAGTACACTCTGTGAGTAACCCTGACATGCTGTGTCATATCCTCATCACTCACTGATTAACGCTGTGTCAGCAGAACTAATCTGTACACTGGTGAACAACAACAACACATCCCTGCTCATGTCCACATTCCCCCACTGCACTGTGTGACCTGATCTACAGCACGTTACACTGTAGGACTCACTGTATGTAGCTATGAAGCTGGATCCAATTCATAAGCAGCTGCTCTTCTAAAGATAAACTCTAAGTGGACAAATGCTACAATATGCTGCATAACACAGGAGCCCTCTGAGGCTTTTAACACATGCACATAGCGAACCACACCAACTGCTTTTCAACGTCGACACTCCTCTTTTAGTGGACTCTATTCCACTCATGTCCCTTAAACACTAACACTAACAGCTAACTATTCTAGAGCTAACTAATATAGAGCTAACTATTCTAGAGCTAGCTAATATAGAGCTAACTAATATAGAGCTAGCTAATATAGAGCTAACTAATATAGAGCTAACTAATATAGAGCTAGCTAATATAGAGCTAACTAATATAGAGCTAACTATTATAGAGCTAACTAATATAGAGCTAACTAATATAGAGCTAACTATTATAGAGCTAGTTAATATAGAGCTAACTATTATAGAGCTAACTAATATAGAGCTAACTATTATAGAGCTAACTAATATAGAGCTAACTATTATAGAGCTAACTAATATAGAGCTAGCTAATATAGAGCTAACTATTATAGAGCTAACTATTATAGAGCTAACTAATATAGAGCTAACTAATATAGAGCTGCCTCAGACCACGTGTACGCTGAAGTGATGAATGCCTGGCCGGCTGTCTGAAGGGAAACACACCGTTTCACTAAATGCATCCCATATTAAAACCAAATCAATAAAAAGGGCTTCAATAGATTAATTTAACAATATTTAAAACCATTACCTTACTAATGATTTAGCCGAATGTATTCCATAACTATGAAGTCAACACGTTCTCATCTTTGTTATTGTCATAATTAAGAACACTTTGTATTTCAAAGCTTCTATTGAGGGTTTTTAAGTGAAGCTTGGAATGCCTGTCACATTTTATGACACCATTGTCCTAAAAAATAAAATGAAATAGATAGTGTTATTGTGGTTCCATAAATGTAATTCATGTGCCGTTAGTCGGGTGCTTGCTGGTCAGCAGGAGAGCAAACAGTGAAAATGTTGTTTTAAGGCTAAATGGCAACAAATAAGGACTGAAGCTGAAAGTTTTGTTAGATAAAAATATGTTGTGAATTTTGGAAATGATTACATCCATCTGTTATTCAATCATTCTTAACTTTTGGACTTTGAGTTTCTGCCTCCACCTCGCACAAAGTCAACTAAACCTAAACTTTAAACTAATTTAAACTATTTAAAACTTTAAACAGTAAGTAAGAACATACACACACATTAGTGAATGAGGCCCAATGACTATTTGTCAAGGAGTGTTTCATGCCAACGGTTGGACCTGAGCTGCTACACTGAACAGTGGCAGCAGAAGTTGTCTAACACACACACACACAGTTATGTAATTGCTGGTGAATGAGTGATTGTTGCTGCAGTAGAGTAGAAACTGCATGTGTGGGTATGTGAACAGCGCTCGTTAGTCTTCTCATTAGCATAACCCCAACTTGCCCTGAGAGTTAATGCCACTTCAATCCCATGATCCTCCAGGACACAGAGGGGAGAGACAGAGACGGAAACTCACACTGGTGAGCTCTTGTTGCCATGGTGAAGGGTCAGCCACAATGTCACCAAAGGGGCCAATCTACTTTCTCCATGTGTGTGTGTGTGTGTGTGTGTGTGTGTGTGTGGAGAGGAGGTGGAGAGTGTTTACTTTTGATAAAGTCGCCCTGTGGTGCTGTGGACTGTCACAACATGTTGGTTAATACGGAGTGCTTCATTAAAGGAGCATTCCTCTGATTTTACACATCAAGATGATGATAATGATGATGATGATGATGATGGGTACTACTTGAAATTATATATATTGGTTTAATAAATAGTCTTTCTTGAGCAGCAATACAAGACGTTCCAAAATCTTTAAGAATTAGCTCAGTGAGTATCCCCAGTTACAAACTGAACACTGAGTATCAAACACATGAGATGCATCATGGGAAGTGTAAGATCCAGTGTTTTTGGGTCTTGACCCATACTTGGAGCTGAAGTCAGGCGATCTCTGCTTCTGCTCTCGATTCTCAATTCTGAGCAGTTTTTAAATCTGTGTCTCAAACTTTATGAACGTGTAATATTTATTGCTACAATACCCTTTAGAAGGTCGTGGATATCATTAGTATAGTCAGAACTAGTCATAGTACAACTATCAGCTGGGATTAATGTTGTCCTCCGTTTTATCATGTGATGCAATGTTGCTGGGCTACCTTGATGTGAACTGATCAACACTGCATTAACGGTCAATGGGACATGAGGGTAGAAGAGTCTCTTCATACATGATGGATTTGACAGTAAAGAGAGAGAGAGAGAGAGAGAGAGAGAGAGAGAGGGGTTAGACATGTGACGCAGGTCTCTGGCTAGAATCGATCCGCCGACGTGGCAGTTACAGTATGCGCTGTGGCTAAAAGTTACAAAAGTTTTATAACGCGTGTGTTTTGAAACAGGAAACACATGAAGACAGACGGAGTGCTTCACAACACTGTCCAGAACTTCTAATCTGCTAGCAGGAATGTCCAGAGAGGATCAGTGGGGCTTTTCCAGGCCACTATCTGTGTGTGTGTGTGTGTGTGTGTGTGTGTGTGTGTGTGTGTGTGTGTGTGTGTGTGTGTGTGTGTGTGTGTGTGTGTGTGTGTGTGTGTGTGTGTGTGTGTGTGTGTGTGTGTGTGTGTGTGTGTGTGTGTGTGTGTGTGTGTGTGTGTGTGTGTGTGTGTGTCGGTACTAACCTCCTCGTCCTCTGATGCTCTCTCTGACGCTGGCTCAGGAAGAGGTCCTACAGGGGAAAAGAAGACACCTCATCTGTATTTACTCCACAGTCGGTTCAAACTAGATGTCTGATCATTATGTTCCTGATCATTATGTTCCTGATCTTTATGTTCCTGATCATTATGTTCCTGATCATTATGTTCCTGATCATTATGTTCCTGATCTTTATGTTCCTGATCATTATGTTCCTGATCTTTTTACACTGGTAAACACACGAGCGTCATCTTATACAAAGCCACAGTGTGATCGGTGTGTGTGAGAGCGTCCGTGTGTCATACCGCTCACGTGTTCCTCCGTGGGCAGGACGTTGCATCTCTTAAAATAGTCTTCGGCCTCGGCGTCCACCAGCAGCAGCGTGGTCTCGTCTCCTCCCGCCTTGATGGCCGCGACCACGTCTGAGTGCTGCATGCCGATCACTGTCATGCCATTGACCTGAGGCAGGAGAGAAGAGGAGAGAGGAGACAGGAGAGAGGAGAGAGGAGAGAGGAGACAGGAGAGTTCACTATCTGACTCTTGCTACACTGGATGTGTGTTTTTCCACATGGTTCCACACAGATTGTGGTCGCGAGGTGTTGCAGTTTAAGTGCAGAATAACAATGTGGCAAAAAGTAAATAAAGAACTGATCTTCATTGTGATGAATTCCAGCAACAGTCAGCGGTCTTCTACTTAATTTCCATAAGTGTAGTGAATGAGTTAACACATGCAAAACCAGTGGCATGGTCCGTCAACCAGAACGCACCCTTTTTAAGTAGATACATTAAGGAGCACGGACAGCCAGCAGTCGACAGGGTTGACCATAGAGTAAAAACAACATCCATACAAACAGTAATCAGTTCATAATCTATTCTCCTCAGCTTTAGTCCTTATTCTCTTTTATGGTCGAGCGCTACAGATTTTGCATAAATGATGGCTGATCTTAAAGTGAGCCCTCAAACAGCTCGGGATTTGGGGAGATGACACCAAACCGTCAGTGGGACTAACCATTGGGTGAAACCAACAGCTCCAGTTTAACGGGTTTAACTTCTCTGACCCCTGAGAGGAAGAAGGTTTCCCCTTCCTGTGCAATGACTGGAGCGGGGAGAGTTTTCAGAAAGCAGCTCAGAAGCACTTCAGCTGGAACACACACACGTGATCAGACGAGCGACCAGCTGCTAGGTCACTTTGATGACGTACAACTGGTGACAGTAAAGTAAGGAGCTGTTCAACATTAAAGGGAATTACTACCGACACTATGGAAAGAATGATAGACTTATTAATAATCCCCACTTTGCATCATCACTGACTGGAGGGCAAATATATTGCACTGTATTGTAAATGTAGTGCGTTTGTCCATCTAGCCTCAGAGGTTTTCTAACTGTGGGGTGAGTTCAAAGTCAAAACGCACATGACACACAGACTTTTAGCTTCATTAGGAACCCGGCTCTACCTAGCAGCTAGCAGGCTAACTGACAGTTGGTGAGTCTGAGCAACGCGATGGGCTGAAAGAGGATCATTCATTTAATAATGTCCTCTTAATATATTTAAGACTGAACACTTCTCTCCATAGCTTAGGGCGGGACATGTGATCACATTAGGGTTATTTCTAACTGTAGTGTACTCGGCCTTTATTCTTTTTCTATTTAAGATAGCATCAGAGGCAGCATTACAACTGTGTGATCCTACACTACAGCTGATCACATAATAACAATGACTATCACTCCTATCACTTATAATCATATTTCCAAACATTGGACATAAACTATAAGGTATCACGGATTATTCCCACTAAGTAAGTGAATGATGATGTTTTTGGTGTGGCCGTGGTGAAACGTAATGACCGCGATGAGGACCGACAGTAGAGTGATGGTTCCAGTGATGGAGAATGTTTCGTAACGGTGTTGTTACAGGTATGCAAGCACACTCCCACAGATGGAACTAATTATGCCTCCTGGGAGATAAGACACTGAGGAATTCCTGTGGGAGGAAGCTCCGAGGTGGGGGTGCCCTCAGCGATCTCACCAACTCCCACTGTGGGTGTGAACGTTGAACAGGTGGTACGGCTCCAGTGGACCCCTCCACACTAACATCCATTAAATTCCAAGCATCCCGTTTCCCGAAATCTACCTCATTGTGAATACAGCATGTAGAGATGTGCCCCCCCCCCTCTGCCCTGCAGACTGAGCAGGCAGTGATGCAGCCCACAGACACAGTAAGTGGATTAACTCTGACCTCACTACGTTCAACATGGACAGAAGGCCTGCTCGTCACACAAACAGAGCGGGGGAGAAAGAAAACATACAGTATTCGCACACACACACACACACACACACACACACACACACACACACACACACACACACACACACACACACACACACACACACACACACACACACACACACACACACACACACACACACACACACACACACACACACACACACACACACACACACACACACACACACACACACACACACACACACACACACACACACACAATCCTGGGAAAACCTACACACAGTCTCCATCTAATAACAATTTAATACCTCTCTGGATGGTTTCCCCACTGATGTAATAGGATTACAGCTGATACACATACAAACTGAATAAAACAGACGGTGTGCGGAATGCGGTGAGTGTGTGTATGTGTGTGTGACCTGGAGGGAGTGTGTGTGGCGTACCTGGACGAGCTTGTCCCGCGTTTTCACGCCCGCTCTCTGTGCCGGAGAGTCGTCGTCCAGCGCTCGGATGAACTGGCCCGGTTTGGACTTCTCGCTGTGCAGGTTGAAGCCGTAGCCGGTGGTTCCCTTCTTCATGTGGCAGAGACGAGGCCGCAGCGCGCTGCGCTCCTCCTGCACACAGACAGGAGAACATCCACCGGTCACTGAAGGGTGTGAGCAGGTCCCTCTCTATTTAATGTCAATAATATACATCCATGTGGACTTCAGCTGGATTAATGCCACTCACTCCTGTGTCCCCAACGGCTGCTGAGATTTCAGACTTTCTAAAAAGTTTGATCGCACAATTGTTCACAATCAAGACTCGTATGACGTAATCGGTTACAGAAACACGTCGATCTGCATAACGTTTAGCTCCACCCTGTTGTTCGGGGGAAATCCACGCTTTGCCCGGCGAGCAACCATTCTTGTGACGCTCCATCAAAGCGTGGATTTCCCCCGAACAACAGGGTGGAGCTAAACCATTCTCTTCAGTGTGGGAGAAGACGGAGACCCAACAATGTGTTGCTGTGTAAACTCGGAAAATAGGAAGTGGGCTGGCTGCTGCACAAACACTTTTCAGAAAGCGAAAAATCATCCCCAAGCGCTTTGTCAAGACGGCAGCGGGGACAAGACAGCACTGCAGTCCTGTTTTCCTTTGATACATGAGGCACACACACACACACACACACACACACACACACACACACACACACACACACACACACACACACACACACACACACACACACACACACACACACACACACACACACACACACACACACACACACACACACACACACACACACACACACACACACACACACACACACACACACACACACACACACACACACACACACACACACACACACACACACCTGGTCGGACCCTCTCCATTCATTCTGCAGCTGCTCTAATAAAGGCAATAAAAGACACAAAAATATCTAAAAAAAAAAACGTTATGGTAACGTTACAGCATACGTCATCTGACATTGTTATTTGGCGGTTTCATATATGACAGACTTTTTTCAATTATTGCCCCATTCTGATACAAAAATACATTATCCAGTGACCATCTCAGCTGCATATTACTCCAGTGACGATATCATAACCATTAGAAGTGTTAGGTCAAGTACAATCCCTGCCTCTCCAGTTCCGGGGGAAGGTTGCTGTGACACACGGTGATTAAACTAAGTTGTCACAGCAATCCTCAGAATCAGACAACACACAGCAGCAGCAGCAGGGGGGAGAGGCCGGTGAGCACCGGACCGTTTGGGATTAAAGGACGTGACACATGCTACTTAACGGCTGCTTTCAGCCAGTGCCATTCATTTGAGTGCAATTAATCTTAGATTTCTCCGATGCGGGGGGGGGGGGGGGGCTCTTCCATGTGTTTTACGTCAATCTGAGATCCCACACCAACACAATCAATACAGGTTTGCTGTAAATGACGAGCTATGGACGTCACGTAACTTCCCTGTTTACACAACGGGCGCACAATGCTTACATGAGCACAACATGAGGTCATAAACATGCACGGGCAGAAACAAAAGTCAGCCGACTTCCTTTACCAACTGAATGAACCAGCAGCAGGTCTCTGCTAATCCTGCGGTGGCCTGCTGTAGACCTGGTTAAGTGTCTAATGCCACGTGAAGGACCTCACTTCACCCGTTAACATCAGAGCACTGCTGCATGAGCTCCTTTCATTATAGGACTCCTGGAGATCATTGCTGAACGGAATTACATAAGCTCCATAAAGAAGGCGTCAACATTTTCCAATATGCCAATATCGCTTTTTTTCTTCCTAGTGTTGTTGCTGCCAGTTGTACTTTAAACTTGCACAATCGAGATAATTAGTTAGTTTCACAACTGGTTTGGCTGTGAACATTGTAGATGTGCTCCAGCCTGGTGGATGTGTTGCAGACACAATTTTTAATTTGGACTCTTTCTCTTTTGGTCATTCCAAAACATTTCACCTTTTCCCCTCGGAGTGACTTGTCTTCCACAGCCTCTAAACTAGGCTGATAGACAGAACCGTCCACTCGGTGGAGGGCACGGATTCAACCTCCAAACCCGTTTACAGCCAACACGTGCAGCGAGCGGTTAACAGGCTCTGATAATATGCACCTCATTCATGTGATAAAAAGCACAGCTATCTACAGCGCTGTCACATATCAGCGGCTATCTGTAAATGATTCCCTGCAAAGTGACCATTTCAGATCCACTGAGACAACGTCAGCGTTCTCAAGGCGTGTCGCCACCTCGTCCACTCAGAGTGGACTCTGCATCGGTCCGAGGGTTTCTGTGGAGTCGGGGCGGTTGATGATTGCTGAGTGAGTCAGTGTGATCTTGGAGAGGACCTTTGGATGGAATCATTTATCATCATCATCATTTATGACAAAGCCCACGTAACCAGTGGCTGAAGACGATAAGGGAACAGGTGAGGTGCAAAGTGCACCGCATGCCAATCAAGTTTTCATGTAATCTGCAGCATTTGCTGCGTCCACGCTCCGCTCTAATATGGTGGAGAAGCTGCAATAATCAACGTTATATCAGCAGTCAGCAGGTTTGACACATGTCATATGGGGAATACTTCATGTGCTGCATTCTGGTGAATTACTGCATCAATTTCTTGTGGAAATTATGTATTTAGTTATTAAAGTACAAAAATATAATGGAATATAATGCGGCAAGGCTCTCAGGAATTCTGTTTTGCTTTCAAATATTTATTAATCCCTGCTGAGTCAGCACGCGAGTAAGAATGATTCACTTTTGTGTCTTTTGTTTGGGGGAAGTAACCTCTTTAAATGTGCATGTGGCACATTTATTAATACATTCATTCATTTAAATAAATGTATAAACCCCTGGCCTTTATTAGCTCAAATGTGTTTCAGCAAGATTGATGCTCATCTTCAAAACTTTAGACACATTCAAGACGTATATGTATTAATAAGGTCATAACATTTTGAGAATAAAGTTGTGATATTTTTAAGACTAAATTTGTAATTTAATGATAATAAAGTCAGCTGCTGTGCATTATGTTACATCTGAAGAGACGGGGTGATTGTTCAGGGGGACTAAAAAATTGTTGTTGCTGTTATCTGCATTATTTAGTACATTTTATGAAAAAATGACAATGCCTCTGTAAGTTATTAATGATAATAATATTTGAAAGCCAACGTTATGAATGAAGCATTAAACCTCAGGGTCCTAGTGGAAACGGACAGTGTGAAACATATTACACACTGAATATAAAAAGTCTTCAGGTGATCAGCTTGAATTGGAGGAAGATTATGGATGCTGTGCGTTTATTAGGAGTATTATTAGTGCGTTCATCGGAGCAGCTGGTTTATCTGCAGTGGTACTTTGACCGGCCGGGACAAACGGACAATAATAAATCACTTAATTATGACAAATTTACAACGAGCCCCCGATAAAGAATTTGTCACAGACAGCATTTCATAAAGTTTCCCCAAACTCGACAACTCACAAAACGGCGTGATTTTTAAGAGAATGTAACCCTTTAAATGGTGGTGATGTCACGACACAGTACCTTTGGTCATCTTTAATGGACATGGACAGACACTATAATCAAAGACCTAGCAGCACCGTTCATCATTGGACACGTTCTGTTCATATTTGACATGTATAAGGGAGTGTGCCTCCCACACAGAGCTCACTTTCAATGACTGTTAACATCATTAATGTTCAGATCATAAATATGTTCATGTGATTTGGACAGGTTAGATTCACAGTGGTTCTAGTCTCTCTGCTCCTTACTGATGGGCATCTTTTGTTCACACTTAAGGGGCCATCGGTGTGTCTCCCTGACCCTCTGACCCTCCACACTACTACGCTTCCATTTGAAAACACATATCTTTTGCTACGTTTACACTGAGGGTCCAACACTAGGCCGGAGTTTTAGAGCACTAAAAACATAGACGTTTAAAAATGTTTGTACACTCCGTGGTTACCTCCTAGTCTTAAAACGATGACGTAGACACCCGTGTGGGCTACTTGTATGTCCCGTGTGGGCTACTTGTATGTCCCGTGTGGGCTACTTGTATGTCCCGTGTGGGCTACTTGATTGGTTCTTAGCAGTCACGACGTGTCCTTCACTGATTCGTCACGCCCCTATCACGTGACCCTTTTCCAGAATCGACTAGCAGGTTAATTCAGCATGGATAAGTGATTACAGGCGTTGCTGGACTTGTTGTCTTTCCAGCTGTTGTCCAGTTAAAATCTGCATTTTATAATTCTGCTACTGCCGACATGCGGAGGAAGTGAGCTGTTATTGGAGCGATTAGCGAGAACAACATGTACAGAACAAGAAAGAAAGAAAACATCCAAATATGTTTATGATGGAAATTTCAAATCCTTTTTAATACATGTATTTTTGGATTTCTATTACATTTATTTAAAACAAGAATGTTTTGTGTGTGTATCCGATAAATATTTGTGAACCTTATTTTCATATATGTGGATTCTGTTTACATTTATACATAATGAAAAACTATTTCTGTGTGCATTGTGGAGTCATTTCTATATAAAAATCACGAAATACATTTCACACCTTCTGTGTGCATTCATTAATATTGAGACTGATCTGTACTGTAGCAGATTAATACAATCAAATGTATATTTGTGGCTGTATGTGCAGGTCTATGGTGACTCCCTCTGCATCAATTCAAGGAATGGAGGACTCATCTTTGATCTGGATTCGTCCTTTAACTCCCACTGCAGTGCAGAGGCAGTGACGGCTGAGGTTAGCAGAATGCTAATCTTAACGATTACCAACATGTTCTCTCCCTCTCGGAAACATTCCAATCACAGCTTGTCATCTCAAAGGCATGTGAAAAAATGTCTAAGTTGATTCTGACGCCCAACAACACAACAAATGACATTTGTGACGTGTACCTTCAGCCTACTGCTGCTTTGTGACTTTGGCCTCCAGCTCAAACTGATGTAATCACGCCCGTCTGCACGATTATGGTCTGCAGCAGTGAACACAAACAATACGAAGAAGACCCTCGGAGCGAGTGGAAGACGGACACAAATTCTTTCACATCGCCGGCATCCCTGGAACACAATGCGAGCTGCATTTCAAGAGACATTTTGAGTACTACTTTCTGACTTTTTTTCAGGGTTTCAAGAGCCGCACAGGAAAACCACAGTGTCAGCAGAGCCGCGCAGCAAAGCAGTCTCAGTGACAGCCGGTGGCGTTTGATAATGACACCGCTGGGTAAAGTCCCACTGAGTGTCTCCAACATGCCGGCAATGAAACAATGTTTATTGCAACAGCAAACATCCGCTGCTGAAGGGAACCGTCAAGAGATGAAGCTTATCTGAAATGTCTGGTGACGGGCCCGCTGTAACAATATGATAAATCAAGGACCCCTGCAGTGGAAGACGTAGCAGCGCAGAAATCAGCCGCACGTACAAATCCTCAGTGTTGGCATGCGGCGCCTCGTCACACACATGCTGTTGGGAGTCCAGTGGAACATACCGTATCTATACGTCAACACATCTATGAAAGAACACAAACCTGCACAGTGTCGTGCTCGTACGTTTACCAGCTCACCAGGTTTCAGGAGCTCAGCCTTTCAGAAAAATAAAAACTTAATATAAAGAAATACATCTAAACGTGTGAAAACCAAAAATCGTCTGTGCACATATATGCATGGCATTTTGGGGGTTGGGTTGCTCGGGGTACCATGACAAAAAATGTCCCGACTGCACAAGACAAGCGCACTAAACGATGATTTATTGCTAAAAACAGGCCTCCAATAAAATCTCCCGCTTGGAAAACAATGTTTAATGTTTGTCTTTTTCAAGCCTGTTCTCTGCAGAGAGGTTAAAGGTCAACCACAGAGCACTGGTGGGGATTCCGCACAAAAGGGACCAGAAACAGGAAATATCGGTTGCAGAGATCTGGCTGCGGGCCCAGTGGTGTGCCTGTGCCAACACAGAAATAACATCTGGCTTGGGATCTGCTACAAATAGCCACCGTGTGAACGCAGGATTTATCCCATTTAAGTGCGATGGTCCAAGAGGCAGCAGGCAGCCGGTGAAAACATTCCCTAAGCTTGTTGAATATCAGAGGTTAATGGTTTTACAGCTTGCTGTAGTTAAACATCAGATCCTGTGCTCCGACCCGGTGTCGCATAATGAGGACCTTGAACCGAGGCTGAAACACTAAACGGTGTGCCATTTGAAACCTTTATGACGATCTCTGGGCACAACTCCACAGAGAGAAAAAGGCTACGTCTCAAACAAAGTATGGGAGAACTGAAGGAGCCATTTCTGTAGAACCACCCATACAGGTTGCCCTCAAACACGTCAGCGTCTTAAACTGTTTTGCTACAGTCCAAGCAATGGGCTTGAGCAACCAACGTTGTGTGATCGTGATGCTCGTTACCCGGAGAGGTTAGAAAGTGATATTCTTAAACGTTTCTGTGTAAAAACCTGTGGAGCCAACATTGGCAAGGTACATTACCACTGCATTAGCTAGCGTTAGCACTTCTATGCTACGCTAGCTACTCAGGATATACCTGAGTGTAAACACATGCTGCTAGAGTTGAAAGACAAATAATTCCTTCAAGAAACTGCTCAAAACACGGTCTGTGGATTATCTTGAGTATCAATAGTCACGGTTTCTAGAAAGAGACATGCTGTATATTGCTGGAGGAAGTTGTTAGTTTACATAATACATAACTACACAGACCTGCATGTAGCATTATGGTTATTATTAACTGGCTGAGACAAAAAACACACAATGTGGCTTCAGCACTATAGCAACTCGCTACAAGGACAGGAAGTGGTTTCCTCATCGGTTCCACCCCAACAGCTAACAACTCATATGCTGATAAAGTGTGTGTGTGTGTGTGTGTGTGCATGCATGAAACTGGTTACAGGAGTGGCCTCGACAAAAGAGTTATGAAAAATTAGTTCATATACCACTCAGAAACTCAGCAGCCTCTGAAGAAGGATGTGTTGTAATAAGTACAACAACAATGTGACGGGCAGAGAACAAGAGTTGGTACTAAATATGGGTGGTGGTGAGAAAAAAAAAGGACTGCGACATAACTGTTAGCAACTGGCCGAAATATGTGTAAGTAAAATGTGTTGTACTTTAGCCACGTGCCATCGTTCTGTTATGATTGTATGTTCTGTCTGATCACGGTCCTTGAACACATCACGAAGGCTAGATTTGTGATATTCCATCAAAAACATTTTATATTACATGCTTCATTTAAAATCCCGCCCCAAGTAAACCGTTTGCTCTAACCAGATCCTGTGAAAAGATTTTAACGCTGTCCTCCTCTGTGAAACTAGGAAGTTATGAGTTACCAACAATTAATATTCAGTGAAACTTCTACTGACTGCTGAACACAGAGCAGGAAGAGGACAGGAGAGGCTGTTTAGATGAACATAGTTCAATGTATACATAGCACGTATAGCACGTATAGCCTTAATGTATTTTTTCCAAACATTGGCATCACAAATGTTGCATATACAGATTGTATTGTTTTCCAATTTGTGTTAAATAAATTTTCCAAAAAATTAAACTTGCATTCGTTCTTTTTTATGATTGATGGTATTGTAACTGCTATACTGCAAAAAAAAAAAAATATGTTGGAGTTCTCTTTACTTCTAGCCATGATTCTGCCGTTTCCATAGAGGTGCAGTAAATTATATATACACACATACACTCGCCGGCCACTTTATTAGGTACACCATGCTAGTACCGGGTTGGACCCTTTGCCTTCAGAACTGCCTTAATTCTTCGTAGCATAGATTCAACAAGGTGTTGGAAACATTCCTCACAAAATCCACAGAGAGTGAAATGTGACAGGAGCAAAGAAAACGCCCTGAACCTACTCGGGGCTCAGAGGGTTAACTGTCAGAAGATATTGTATTTGTATCCCCCCCCCCCCTCATCTCTATGATACATCATCTAATCCGTTTGGTCATGCTGAACTCTCCATTTAGCAACTGCTGACTGATTGGAGCTGAAAGCAGGCTGAGCCCAAAGCTCGAGGTATATATTTATAACATTTTATGATTGCATTCAGAGTTTCAGAGGACGAGAGGCTTCAAAAGACGTCCTAATTGCTTGCACTGAATGAAATTCTAATCCCCGTCAGGCCAAAGACCCTGATTAGATCTTAATGGATCCGCAGGCTTTTCATTGGACAGCTTAACTTCCGGGTCCAGTCCGAGCCGAAGGGGACAGCGTGACCACAGCAGTGACGGCACTAAGTCTCCCGTCGTCTCCGTGGCAGAGACGTGTCCTTGGTCAACCTCAAGAGGAAAATGATGAAACCTGAATCAACGGCTACACTGCATTCACTGTATTGCTAAGAAAAAAAAAGGACTGTAAGGGAAGCTCGGGCAACCAACAGGCTATTTAGTATCCGTGTTGATTTAGACTTTGACACTCAGGAAACAGTGGGGCAGCGAGGCTCTCAGTCACATGCTGCCAGCGGCTCTTTCATGGAGTTTGTTTTGGATGGCAGCCCGGGTAAAGAACCATCTGATGGAAAGTTGCTCCAGTGGGCAATGCCTCCAAGATTCAGCCGGAGTAAAACAACAGATTGTTTTTGATTTTTTTAAACATGAGAATATACTCCACTCATTTAAATATTACACACATCTGTAAAGATGTGTGTAATATGCCACTCACTGGGTGTGTCAGTGTATTTAAACAGCATCTCCATCAGATGACGACCTCGGATGCAAATCCTACGTAATGATTTTGACCGAGCATTTGCTCACGGCATTTCTACCTCTGTTCCACATGCAACAGCCTCTCAGCACGTAGTGTGAGAATGATAATTGTGGGATCAATGCTGTCTTACCGTTTCCATTCTGTCAGTAGAGGAGGTCATGTACCAGGCCCAGATCCAGCAACGCTACGGGAATCTCTTTATGTGAGCCCATTGTACGCTCTGTTATGGGTCAGCGTACCCTGAGCCTCTGACACCGATGCTGCTAAAGTTACAAGTGGAACGGATAACGCTGCGTTTGCACTCAAAGTAGAACTCCTTTCTAAATCATACGCAGATTGAGATTGAGACATTGCACCAAAGAACAGGTTGGGGTGAGGAAGACAACAACAGGCTGCAACTAATTGTTATTTCAGTTATTTATTAATCTATACATTTTCTGTTCATACTTTAAAGTAAAAAAGTATAAGACGTCCTTAAAGTGCTGGGCAAATCCACCCGAGACCAGCTACTGAGGACTGTGAGGTGAGATAGTATTTGGCAATATTTATATATATAGTGAATATATATATATATATATATATATATATATATATATATTTATTGTTTAATCAACTAATCCCTTTGACTAATGTAAATAAATACTGACAAATACTCATCAAAATGTCCTGAAGCCCACATTGATGACTTCAAAAAACTTCTCATTCTGTGTAACCAACAGTCCAAAACACAAAGATATTCAATTTACTGTAAAATCAAACTGAGAAAAGCAGCGACAATCCTCACATTTGACATAAGAGCATATGTTTGGCATTTCTGCTTGATAATTGACTTAAAACGGTTCATCATTATCAAAATAGACAATTAACATGATAATTCAGGAGGGCCGATATTAGGTATTGCAAATATATATATATATACATTCACAAGTCTATTTTCACCTGTAAAATGTCCCGTTTATGATTATGTCCACACTTATTTTAAAAGCTCTGATCAGGAAGAAACTGAATATCAATATCTGTACGAGCTAAAAGATGGATTAATCCTCTCATCGTTTCAGCGCCATCAAAACCTGTAAAATACTTCAATATGACAATAGTCACGCAGGTGCACATCAAGGCTTTCTCTAATCTTTTGCGGTTCAATTATAACTTCAGGCATTCTATCCATGGAGTACAACGTAGGAACCTGCGGCGACGTGACAGTAATCTGGATTCATAGCGATCTCTCCACAGATAGATCACCGGCTTATACGAGCTGAGAGATAAGAGATGTTGTGAAACATGGAGGAAGACATGATCGGCTGTCAAGATGAGAGGCTGCCTCGAGGCCTTCAATCTGAGTCCGAGGTTCAAAGTCTTCAGGTGTTTTCCGTAACTGCAAACAGGGAGTGGAGTGAGCCGGGGCAAATATAATGAGCCGGGTGTGAAATGGCATTTCGATTTTTGGTCAAGGACCTCATATCAAATCTCGCTTCAACACAGCCATTCTATTCAGGACCTCACTAGATCACCATTTGTTTGACATTTTCACATCTACGAGTACAGAACAAATTGCTGTTTAATCTGGTGACCAGCCCACTGACAGTGTGTGTGTGTGTGTGTGTGTGTGTGTGTGTGTGTGTGTGGGGGTGTAGGTATTTCAGGGTCAGCGTGGCCTCCTTGTTGAGGCGTGAGAGTCCTCTCTCCTTTCCTCCCCTGGCCCGCGAGCCTTTCTCCCCATGCAAACACGGCGGACAAAGCCTCTTTCTGCTGCCGGGGGTCTCTATGGTGACCGACAGAAGGCCCTCGGTGTGCTGGAGGACAGGATGTTACCAAAATATGATGACATGCTCATTTGACCTCATGCTTTTATCTTCAGGGAAAAAAAAAAAAAAAGCAATCTTTGTGGTATTAGATATCCAAGTCTTTGCTGAGACTACCACCGTGAGGATTATTCTTAATTCATTGTGAAAAACAAACATGTGGTGGCCGAGCCCTGCGCTGCAATACCAAGTGCAACCAAAAGGCAATCACGTGAAAGGGACTATTGTTTGAGGGGTAACCGCGATTGTGCTCGGGGCTCATTCCGTGTCATCACTGGCCAGCCCACTCAAGTGTATCCCACTGAGAGGCCGCTATCAGAGGCCAGTATAAGACCATCAGTCAGGCTCTGCCAAGACTCCCATCAGGGAGGAATGTGGCTGGAGGTTTGCAGCATCCCAGCCAGCCTGGGCTTCTCACTCCACTGGAGGCTGGAGGATTAGTGACGGGGCGTGAGCCGCCTGCATGGAAGGAGACGGAGATCTAGACGTCCCCTTTATAACCGCGGAACAGGAGCCAACATGGAGGAGATCCATGCAGTGAAAGCAGAGGTGTGGATTAGAGTCAGGGAAGCAACGACAGCTGCCAACTTCACTCGGCATTTGAGGCCGCACAAAAGGTTGAGGCTAAGGTTAGCTGGCTCTTAGCCTAATGCTACCTAGGAGACAGCATTAAGTAGTTAACTTTGCAAACATTAGATCAATGAGCTCTTGACGCCGTCTGTGCAGAATTGAATTCCTTGCATCAAAGCTTTGGTTTAATATCATCTTTTAAAATCAATAAAACATCTGTTACATTTGTATGTTGCACTTTCAATTTGAGCGTTACAACTCTTGCTTCCAACAGTAGTAGATGGAAATTAAAATTGGTTTAAAATTTTACTAAATGTGGATGGAAACTTGGCTATTTTTAGGTGGTCGGCATTAAAGTTAGCCTAACATTCCCACTGATCCTAATTAGCAATATCCTGTTTAGCATTCTAAATGCTACTCTTAGGTCATAGAAAATGGAAAATGTGTTTCAAATTAGAATTTCAACAAAGCATCCGTGTGTCAGCAATGAGCCGAGTGAGAAGGACGTCACAATACCAAAAATGTAGTAGTTGATAATAACACCAGGGAAACTTCACGATTCTCGATTCTAATAAAAAAAAGACGTGTACTTCAACATACACTCCTTTATTACCGTTTGCATGCTGGTTTTTGCCAATTTATTATTAATCTCTGATGATCTGCCTCAAGTTTTCTGCCAAAAACTAACTTTTACAAGAGTACATTTCAACACATCATGATATCGTTACAATACAATTTGTTTCTGATTAGGGCTTTAACACATCAAAGAGTAACTCAATGAAACCTCCATACGTTAGCTGTTAGCTCCATTATTTAGCCAAGCAGGACTGTGCTGCCCAACTGCTGCTAACAGCTAACATTACTAGCTCTCACGCTGCCGATTTCAACATGGGTCTGTTGTAGACGAAGTAGTATTATTATTAGGGACATTTTCTGTCATTCCAGGGACAACGGGACGCTGTTAGCCTCGAGCCCCCGGTACAGTACCCGAAGTACTGTAGAAAAATGATGTCCCTTTTAAACCTTTATCCATTAGCAACAGTAATAGAGTAATCAATAGTGAAAATAACCACTAGTTCGAACCCTAACAACAATCTTTAGCTATCTAAGAATGAGAATTCACAATGTAATCCATGAAAGGCACTGACTACCTACTAGTACCTTCATTAGTGGTGCAACGGACCATTGTTGATCTGGGATCCCTACAGATCAACCCTCACGGTTCGGCACCCATGTGAACCGTGGATTAATTATAGAGTTTGACGTTAACCGTCACATGGTGAAATAAAGTTTTACCGACGATCGTTATCCGCCAATATTCAGTAAAATATGCGATCAGGACATCATTTATGCTTTTCTAATTGGAAAAGCGGTGGAAGCCCCGCTAACGACTAACGAACGAAGGTTCAGCTACATTATGATGCGTTCAGGCTCTCTTAAGTTAAAATTAATATTTGGCGAAGGTAAATTATAACGTCATGTGTTCAAATGTAATCTTGTATAATGTAGTGTTGGTGAGAAACTTGAATAGTTGTTTGAAGGAGAGAAAATGAGCCGTTTACACTAGCTCTAACCAGCTTATAACACATTATTAAAACTACTAAGATCTGTTTTTATCAATACAATTACAAGCTTTTATTTCCTTATCATTTGAATTGTGTGTTTTTATGAAGAAAAAACCCACTCTAAATTATTATAACAAAGTAAAAGGACAGCAGTTTACAGACTTCAGAGCGGTTCAAATGATTTTTGAGACGGTGTCAAATAAATAAATAGTCTGGAATCCTTGTAGACCAGCTGCTATAATCAAACAACGAAGGCATCTGTATCTGCCAGTATGGATCATCAGTGATCGGCGGCAACAAAACGTGATCAGGGATCTAAAAGTTATATTTGATCACTTTTTTCTTTTGTGCTGATCTGATCTGTGACTATTCTCAGCGCACAGATAAAACAATAACTAAGCTATTTTATATAGCTGTTACACCACATGTAGAATCAGGGCCCAGACTTTGCACTGGCAGATCTTGTCATGTTTATGAGAGAATACCGACACGGTTTCATAACAGATAACAAGAGCCTGGTCTTTCAAAGAGGCAGGATTGTGGTAATCCCACGAAAGGAACGCATGTCAAAGTACAGTAATTAAAATGATTGTGTAGGGGAAGTTCTCAGAGTCCCATACAAGAGTGTCACACCTTTAGCATTGTTGCTAATCCAGCTCTTTTTGTTAGTGTCATCAACAAAGCTCATTCACAAAAAAATCTTAAACTGTGCCCCTCCATCCAACCTCTTGAATCTAGACGCTCGGAGCGCGTGCAATAAAAGCGCTATTTTTAATTCTCTATTATGTCAACCCATATCTCTCAAATTGCTACGGGGTAATAACAATAGGAGAGTAGACGATGATGTAGTCGCTTGGCATGAATCATAATGACAAACGCCTCTGGTCCGACGAGCAAAACCTGCCGGGGAATTCAAGATGGGAAGTGGAGAAACTGACAGGCATTCGTATGACAAAGGCTCTGTTCAGCAGGATCGAGTAGAGGCACCTCTCAGTCTCAGCAGGTCACTGGCACTGGAAGTGGCTACTTAATGGGGGGGGGGGGGGGGGGGGGATCTATTTCCACAGAACCTTTGCAGCTCAGAGGCAGGGGCTGGCCTCAGATCAGATAGGAAGATATAAGCCAGGGACACTGCGGTTTCTGGTTGACGAATATATGACGAGTGAAAGGGACTCCTATATGGAATGATTGTGGTTTAATGACCATACACTGCAGCTTACGCTCACGTCAACATATAGGGAGATGATGTAAACATGTCAAACATCAGTGGCTAACACCGTCACCATGGTGGCTATCGCTTTAACGGCTCTGGATGTAACATGGGGATTGTAAATGATACCGCAAATGAATGATCACCAATGCTTTATGGCGATATTGTTTTTCATGCGATTGATTACCTTTATTCATGGAGTGCCTAACTCGTTGAATTACTTTGTGTCCGGATAGTTTGTCAACAAAACAAACTTTTTAAACAAAGGAACTAATTGTGGATAAAAATAATAATTGTGCAACATAGAAGTAGGTGGACTTTGTTGAGTTGAGGGTGTTTTGTGACGAGCACACACACAACCAAGAAAAATGTATTCTTGGCCTTTGGTTAAGTTTCTCAATTGATTTACAACATCATGATACTGTACAGTGATGTGCTGGTTAAAGATTACATGACAGAAGATTTCATCCATAACGCCCGCTCCTATTCACAGGTCAAAAGATTAACAGATCACCTTTTGACCGTCATTTCTCAAGGTGAGATTCATACGTGTGGTCCACATTATAATATATAATATAACATAATACAATAAAATGTCAAGTTTAGGTGGAAATGAGTGAAATGGAGTGAGTTGCCGTGCTTTACTGTACCTTGGTGCTGGAGCTGACACTCAGCCTCTCCGACCTCTCCGAGGTAGCGTCCCCGTTCTCACGCGGGACGGGCGTGGACTCCCTCGAGTCCCTCGAGTCCCTCGCGCCGTTGCTCTGCGCGTCCACGCGGTCAGAGTCGCTGTCCCCGCCGGGCAGGGGGATCCCCTCGGAGACGAACTCCCTCCGGCACTGCAGGTTGTGTTTCTCCAGCAGCTCGGCCGTTTCGACGTCGACGACGATAAGCTCCAGAGGCCCGATGTTGGCCCGTATCCTTGCGACCACTTGCTGGTGGCTCTCGCCCTCCACGCTCTCCCCGTTCACGAACGCCAGGCGGTCGCCCGCGAGAAGCCCGGCTTCGGAGGCGGGAGTGTCCGACTCTACGAGCCGGATAAACTGCCCGGTCTTGCCCTTCTCTCCGTGCAGGTGGAACCCGTAGCCGCTGGCTCCTTTCTCCACCAAGCACAGTTTGGGTCGGAGGTTTGACATGTTCTTGCTTTTCTGACCGACGGAAACTTTTCTCGGCGCTATTAGAACCACTTCAGAGCCGTAAAACCGGGAGTCGCACAACAACCATACAAAACAACTCTGACACCTGTTGCGTACGGACTTCGCTCAAGCTCCACTTCCGCTGAACTGAGTCACAGTAAACTTTCCGCTTCGCTTTCACTCCGCTCGGTTGTCAGATCCTCCTCTATGAGCAACTATGTTGCAATCTTCCTCTTCCACCTCCAATCGGACCCCGTCTCGTGCTCAGCGGAGGTGCCCGTGTCAAAGTCGCAGTAAGATTAACACGCGTCATCGTTTTTTTCAAAGTAAAAGCTCATTTTAAGACTGCATCACAACTGTTACAATTTTGACGATTTCTGAATATTTTTCTCCGAGAATTTGGATACCCAAACTACAGTGCACGATTGAACGTTACTGAGAGTGTGTTTTAAAAGCTGAACACTAAGATCATTTCGAATTAGTATTCTTAAATTAGATTTTTTTGGGCAAAAAAGAAGGATTAGAAATAGGCTTTCCACTGCTAAATTAATGAATACAACGATTTAAAATCATGTGAATGTATCCCTGGCAGAGAAGAGAACTGGTTTTAAATGAAAATACATGATCAGACATTTTTTTTTTACAAGTAAAACAACTAAACATGGATGAATGGCGCCATTAATAGAACTTTGTATAGAAGTTTCAAAAAATTATCTTACAAAATGATGTGGCTATGCGTTGGACTTGAAGCCTCATTATTTCTAAATCTTGTCTAAAACAATATTATGGTCTACTGATTAAACCTATTTTTATTTCCTACAAGACTGTACTGTACATTATGTGTTACACTCGGGTATTTGCACAGGCCACAAAATAGTATTTTAGGAAGTTAATACAAGTCTCATTCACAACAGGAACAGGGGTTAATATGAATTAGTTCCGTATAGGCATGCAGTCAGGACCTATTGTGTTGTCCTGAATGTGTTCCTCAGCCTCCTCCTGTTTGAGGAAGCATGGGCTTGGCAATGGAATATGATTGGCAAGGTTTACTTTCTAAGATATCAAAGCAATCTTAACTTTTCTCCACTAACTTCCAGCAACCCAAAACTGCAGAACAATTTGGCCAGTGATAGTCAACATAGGAGAGCAAATATTATCTGATAAAATAAGGACACCACATGTTGTTGACATCCTCCAAAAAAAGTGAGGTAAGTGCATCATAAAGGCACTTAGAAACAACCTCTCCCTTGCTGGAGTTTGTACAAGGTAGAGAACAAAAATTAAGAGAGAAATTAATTTGAATCCACACTTAAAAAGGGGGAATTCTATTTATTTTATTGTGAAGTCAGACCTGCAAAGAGGACGTTTAATTTTTTTATTTATTCCCGTAAATTTTTCGGGAATGCTGATCGTGACACATGATTGCTTCATGAGTGAAAGATAAAACCAGGCAAAAATAAATCTCTCTCTCTCTCTCACACACACACACACACACACACACACACACACACACACACACACACACACACACACACACACACACACACACACACACACATCCAGTGGCGGCTGGTGGAAAATGTTCTTGGTAGGGCTGTGCCACATCCAATCAATTTCAGCAAACATCCCAGAATGATTTAATGCAAACAAATTAAGGTATCAAACGCGCATTACTACTTTGCAGTTAAATATTTAACATTTATTCCAACACGAAAAAAAGCAGTAAATAACACTTTCACAAACACGTCAGGACATCTTATTTTAGTCACCCTCACAGGGAGTTCAGTATAATATAATATATATAACATATAATAATATTCTGTATAATATAATAATATATATATATATATATCATATAATATTCTGTATAATATAATAATATATATATATCATATAATATTCTGTATAATATAATAATATATATGTCATATTCTGTCCCCGTTGTTTTAAAAAGATAAATAAGTTATTATCATGACGTCATCCAGCTAGTCAAACCTGTCTGGTGTACAGCTAGTAGAGAAGCTTCATGTACTGCTTCTCTTTCCTGCTAGTCTGCTGTCTGATTGTGAGGTCAGGCTGATCTGGGATCAGCTCTTTCAGTAGTTTCTCCTCTCAGTTCTCCTCTCAAACGGGTCTTGGAGGAGTAGTGCTCGCGCTGGCGCTCTCCTGACGAGAACGCGCAGCTTGGGGCAGGAAAAAAACTACCCCAAGCTGAATCTATTTGAGGACGCTGATTGGCTGAATTGTATGTCACTCATTTATATCTTTACTCAGCATTGGCTAAACTGCTTTATAGACCCGCCTCTTTGGGGCAGTTTTTCCAGCGCCCCAGCCAGCTGAGACGTGCACACACAGAGAGGAAGAGCAGACAGGCAGAGAGGACAAGCAGGAAAAGCATATATTTACCGCAGATATCATATTTTACACATATTACTGGGTGATTCCATGTTTCAAAAACACAAATATTGACAATTTGTATAGTTTATTTTTATTTTAAATTTTATTTTTATTTATATTTTTATTTTTATTTTTATTTTTATTTTTATTTTTTGTAGCTCTAGGGGGGGCGGCGCCCTAGCGCCCTCTATGGACCAGCCGCCACTGCACACATCCCATTGTGGCTATTGACCACATTGTGCTCCGTTAAAAATAGTTTATTTCTTATGCAGCATACAACACATCAAAGACAACTTTTGGCAGCTTGGTCTGACAAGAAGCAACTGTTAAATGTGTACAAGGTCAAAAGGCAATAATCAGAATTTTTTTAAATTTATTATAAACTGTGTCAGACCTGAGCATCCCTCCAATAATTGACCAATAAGAAACATTTGCAGAAGAGCATTGCATACTGAAAACAGAAGTTCGGGAACCTGCTAGTGCAGTAAAACATGGAGCTGTTGTTTTGACATCATTAGTTTCTCAAAGCTGCACTAATGGATATTTTTACATTACCAATGGATCAATGTCTAATGTAAAAGTTATGACCCTCTGGGAATTATCTCTCTTTCAGCGTCTTTAAGTAATTGTTTCGGATGGCTGGTGGGAAATTCTCCTAAAACCACCACACTGTACCTGCCAAAAAGAAGTGGCAGACAGACTAGCTGCTGAAGAAAGCGGAGCATTTAGCAGCTAAAGAGCCAGACATCCTCCTCAGGAATTGGTGGAGACCAAAACAGAGCTAAAAGGAAAGTAGACTCATTCTGTGTAAATTGTCAACTAGTTTGCTGAAAAGTTTGCCAAAACAATTTTTTTGTGGGCCAGAACATTTTAACCCATTAATGCAGCTTTTAATGTGTTGATGACGGGGATTTATTTACTAGATCTATTTCAAAACAAAATGTAACCCTGAGTGTTGAGTTAAAAATGCAATTCTTTTGTCTATAATTTATGTTTGTCCTAATACAAATATAAAACAGAGTTTAATATGTTCTGGAGGCAATGCACATAGATTTGGTACATGCAATCCAGCAAACATGCAACTCAAGTTTAAAATCCATAATCAAGCCATAAAAGTTATATATATATATATATATAGCAAAAAAAATTATTCATATATATATATATATATATATATATACTTTTTTCCAAAAAACTGCTCACTCACAAAATGTACATAGATGTTTCCTATATAAAGGACCAAATTGAAAATCCAACCACAGATCATTGTCAACTGGCTCATGGGTAAAGTTTGGTCTTATGAAACAAGCCTCTTATGCAACAAACGAGACACACATTTCACATGAACAAAACATTTGCGTTCCTCCACATGTTCATAAATAGAGTTGTGGTTACAGTCTTCACATTGGCCTGAACCCCCAGCTGTGTCCTCCAGCTTCTCTTGAGTCAGTGGGCGTTCACCAAGCGGCCGGCTGTCACTTCTCGAGAACAGTTTGTCAGGAACACCAGTCTGACCAGGTTATGAACAGACGGGGCTTTTGTCCGTGCGCTTGGCTTTGAATTGCATCCACGACACAGTGTGTGGCCTTTTGTCTGGATCTCTTGGTAGGTTTGCATACATAAGAGGTTGTTGCAATGTTGACTTTTTGCAAAAGCGGATCCAAACTAAGTCTGCTTTGAGACTGTGTGCTCGTCTTGCATGTGCCAGTGGTGTGTGTGTGTGTGTGTATGTGGTTGTTCTTCCACTTTGGCAAACTGCTGTCACATCGTTGTACTTCCATCAGCAGTGACTTAATTAATGGTAAATTAAAAGGCAGATAAACTATTGTTGGTCTGAGATAGTCTGAGTCTGATAAGGCAAGCAATAATAAAAACATTATTCAAAGAAGCATGAATGATATAATTGGTTAGATGAGAAGATCGATATCAAGCTCATGTCCGTGCGTTTGGTAAGGAGTTTCAGTCGGGATTTTTGCTCTAGTGCCGCCATGGGTTGACATTTCTGTTTTTTAAGTGTAAAGTCTTCACAAGATGGATCGCCATGAAGTCTGATCTGGTACAGGCATTCATGTTTCCCTTAGAAAGAGCTAAAATAACTTTGATGATCCAAAAGCCATCATCAGGTCAGAATTTCAATATTCCAATACTTTGGTTTGTGACCAGGCATTGATCTCTGTGTCTGACAGGTGAAGTCAATGCTGAAGTGCTTTTAACTTGCATTCTCTCTACTGGCCATCAGGGGGCGACTCCTCTGGTTGTAAAAAGAAGTCGGATTGTATAGAAGTCTATGAGAAAATGACTCTACTTCTCTCTTGATTTATTACCTCAGTAAACATTGTAAACATGAGTTTATGGTCTCAATCTCTAGTTTCAAGTATTCTTCAATACAGCATGATGTTCATTTAGTAAATTATGGTCCATTTAGAGTCAAATAGACCCTAAAGCAGGGTCTGCTTTAGGGCGGGGCTACCTTGTGATTGACAGGTCGCTGCAACGCCGTTTTTATTTTTTATTTTACAACTTTAACCGTTTCACAGTGAGTTTTTTAGTTCACGACAGTAAGGTATAACATGTCGGTTGCCTAAACGTGTCATATTCAGCGTTGGTTTGTACTTAGCTCCACCCTCTCGTGTCAGCTTCTGGTGGCATGAAAAAAAGAAGATGGTAACTGCTAAAATGCTAAGGCTCGGGGCTTCAAAATATACCAACTGGTCTATGTTTATGACCAATACCGTCGCAACATGGCATTCCCATCAGCCTCAGCGGTTTGTTTATTGCTAACTATAAATGGTAAAAATATATATTTGTTTTGTGTGTTTGTTATTGTTTAGAAAGGTTTACAAGTATTGTGATTTCAACATATTACTTCCTCTGCATTAAGTGCTGGGTCAGTCGGTAGGTATGCTAGAGAAAAAGAACACGCGTTTAATTAAGATCTTTGGAGCTGTGGGTGTATTTTTAAACTTTGGACAGAACCAGGCTAGCTGTTTCCTTTAGCATTTAAGCTAACCTAGACTAACCACGTCCCGACTCCACCTCTGTGCCTAACAGGCATACACAAGAATGGTTTGGATCTTTTCATCTAACTCTCACAAAGAAAGCAGATGGCATAAGGCTTAATTTTCTCAAACAATTTAAATACGTTTTGCATAAAATTTCTACTACAAATATTTACACCGCGACAGAGGATGTTGTATGTGTACAGATAGTAAATGCCTCTGAGGCAAATTTATTATTTGTGTACAAAATAAATTGAATTGAATTTAGTTGCTGTGCAAACGTCGTCGCAGGCTAATCAAAACACCGTGGCTTCTGTGATCGCTTGGTTTGTCCTTTTGGCTTTTAGTCTTGAATGAATGGCAGCATCATATTTTGGGAGCAGCAGTGAGTTAATAGGGCTTCCTCCCACTGAGTACCAGAGAGGTGGGAGGAGGGCTCAGGAGAGGAGATTTAGAAGTAGCTGCAGCAGCCCGACTTCTCCTTCTGTGCTTCAATGTATTCATGAATCTGGAACTTGGGTTCATTGGGATGTTGGACGGCCCGGTGCTTCAGCTCCCTGAAGAACACAACCAGACATCACACAGTTTAGAAAACAGCACAGATGGATTTTTTTTTCTCCCTTAAATGAATCCACATTGGTGTTGTCACTATTATTTGGCAGTCAAAGTAAATTATGAGGTGTGGGGCACTTTTGCTAACCAAGTGTAGAGATTTTTAATTATTATTAAAATCATCATGTTTACTTAATCTACTCCTATGTGAATTAAAATAATGATATTATATATATTATATTTCAAAAAATCTATTATTCTTAATAATAGCACCTTTTTCGCGTAATATTCTTAATATTAACCCTACTTTTTAATTTTCAGAAATGGATGTGATCATTGGAATTGCGGTTTGAAATCGGGTTCTGAAATAATTCCAGGTGTAAGTTAATGCTATTTTAAGACATTATTCATCATTGTTTTGGTATATAATATATTTAATATATTTATTTATGGGTTGAATTGAAAATGTAAAGTCCTTTTAAGAAATAAATTATTGGATGGATATTATATTCTGTCAATTTGAAGGGCTTTTATTATTTAATGGCCCTTTTACAATCCCAGTTAAATACTTCAAATACATCACTATATTGAATATTTTCACTTTATTTGAATATTATTCAATTAAACGGCTTACCAAATGGGTTGAAACTGTAGTTACACATGGGAATTTGCTTATTAATTATTGATACTGAACAAAGGTATTATTTCATCAATAGTAAAGTTTGAATTATTTAGTAGATTAATATGGTTCTTTGACACTGTAACCCCTTTAGAGTTATTCTCAATAGATTTTGAAAAAGTATTAAATGATTGTCATAGCAATTGGTAACCACTTATTAGTTGAGAGGAGTGATTAGGGCCAGCGCGTCGTAGTGTACATTCTGTGAGACGCTTTCATACTTGGAAACAGCGATGAAGGCCAGCTCTACGTTGACCCCCGTCTTGGCACTTGTCTCCATGAAAGGAACCGAGTACTCCTGAGGGAGACGAGGAGGAGCAAACACCGGCGTTAACAGCAGAGTAAACCACGTCAGCGACGGTCGTACAGCGGTGAAGGAGATACTCACTCTGGCCAGCCTCTCTCCTTCGTCTCTCCTGATGGCTCTGTCACTGCTCATGTCAGCCTGACAGAGAGATGCAGTGCAGTGTGGTTAGAATGGGACATCACATTCAAAAAAATAAAAAAGCACTTACTTGGAAAAATGTGGCTGCAGTATACTTTATGTCATGCCACCATTTCAATTTTAGAATCTTGCATTGTTTACATTTTTTAGAACAAACCATGCATGATTAAAAAAAAAACAGACAACAGTAAAACAGTAATCCCTTTGGAGTTTTCTTGTCAACAGTATTGATTCATTATAATTCCTCATAATACATTTGCAAAGACTTATTTTGGCATATTTTTGAAAACCTTTCCTCGCCGTGCACACTGTTACTTTACTGTTAACTTACTTTACTGTAACTTACTTTACTGTTAACTTACTTTACTGTTAACTTACTTTACTGTTAACTTACTTTACTGTTAACTTACTTTACTGTTAACTTACTTTACTGTTAACTTACTTTACTGTTAACTTACTTTACTGTTAACTTACTTTACGGGTCGCCAATTGTCAAATAGTGGAACAGCGCCAAACTGAGGGATGCCGTATAACCCGCCTTTCATTTGAAATAAATCTCTGTGTGGAATTGAATTTACCCATCATCCCACTGGCTAATTTCAAGTGGAGGCCTGGATAGCAACAGACTGCAGCCACAATAAAAAGGTAAGAAATAAATGAAGCTTTGCATATAGCTTTTATGATCAACTTGGGGGCAGTTGACAAGCTATAAACAAAACACTGACATATTATCACCTTAATGTAAGCCGCTTCACGCCAACTACCATTTTTACCGAAAGGTTTGTAAAGAAATTATTATTTTTTAATATTTTGAGGGTTCTTATGAATGCTTGCACTCCCCTGCGGAACGTTTGTTCAGGGAGGGGCACGACTGACCTCCATTACTGCAAATTTCCGAGTGCGTAAATGTATGTTTGTGTATGTTTGATCACTGAAATCCTTTGTCCCCACTGATGTCAAGCCCCCAGGTCATTTCTGTCCACTTCACAAAAAGCCCAATATTTTTGGGCTACGTCCACACTAATACGCTTCGTTTTAAAATAGCTTTTTTTTTTTTTTATGAAAACGATCTCCGTCCACACAGGCGTTTCAGCACCGTTTTAGAAATTATTTCCGTCCATACTAAAAACAAATATCACATGACCTTTCACGTACTCTGGGCATGTGGGTGCTGGTTTAAACAGAAAGTAGATTGGTTGCTTAGTTACAGAAAATACATTGAGTATTATTGTACTCTTTAGTAATAAAAGGTTGTGCTTGATACTTAAGATCGTTCTCAACGCACTCAAAGAAACAAATATATATATATTTTTTTATATTAAACTTAGTTACAAGGTTGCAGGTCTTGCTGTCTCTCCCCCTCAAACACACATCACTTTAAAAACACTTACAAATCAAAGTTTTACTAGATTAAACACACGTCTGTCACTCGTTTTGTTGTCGTCTGTTCTCACTCTCGTAGTTCTGCTGGTGGCTCAAAGTCCCTGTCGCACTGGAGAGTATTTCTGCTTTTGTTTGTTTACAGTTTCTTCGTGAACTTCCCAATAGTTGTGCCGAACAAAATACGCATTGATAAGGAAAAAACTCTTTCCCTCGCCCTCTTCAAAGCTTCAAAACGTGGGGCAGATAATGCCGCTGGACACGCCCCTTAGGCTACATCCACACTTCTACGTTTCACCAGCTAATCACCAACTGTGTCTGTCTGCTGTGGAGCGCTGTTAGAAGCCACAGTTTTTCAGTCAGGCCTCACAAAAAATTACATCATTTTCTATTTTCTCAAGACTTCCAACAATTCCCTCTCCTCACCTTGTTGCCCAGCAACATGATGACTATATCGCTCTGTGCATACTCATGGACCTCTGTTAACCATGCCTGAAACAAGAGAGACAGACGGACACAAGTCAGTCAGAAAGTGTGTTTGCATTTGGAAGGCAAGGTTAATTACAATAACACACACACACACACATACACACGCTGTTTCCCATATCCTGCCAGACGGTAGACTTATCCCAGACTTACCCTTATGTTGTCGAAAGAGGTTTTGCTGGTGATGTCGTACAGGAGGAGCAAAGCTTTAGAGGAAAGATGAACGAACACATTATTATTATATTATAGCAGCGGAGAGTGAGACGTTGATGACGGTGTATTTTGGCCTCACCATGTGCATCTCTGTAATACGCATGTGTCACACTTCTGAACCTTTCCTGTCCCGCTGTGTCCCAAATCTGAAACAGAAAGGGAAACAAAGAGCTCGGCCTGGTGCCACTTGGCAAAGTCACATTTTCAGCCGCGACACTGGCGCCCAAGAGGAAACCAGCCTGCGATCTAAAAATAGGTTGCCATTGTGGGAGCACTTCGAGTTTTCACTGGAACTCATTTACTCACTGACCTGTAGTCTGACCTTTACGTCGTCAACAGTCACCACTTTATTCTGGGGGAAGAAGAGAGAGATTTTAATTGATGTTAAAATGGCTGTTGACAGTAGACAGAGTTGACAGTCTGTCTCTCGTCTGGACTCTTATGTAGTTGAGGTGGAGTGCTTCTGTTTCCCAAGGGAATCAAACCTGTGAGTGCTGTAAATTCTCCAGGGTAACGGTAAAACTCTCCCTTGAAAGACATGTCCCTGTTGTTGTTTTATAATGTTGCAATACTGTGAGCAACATAATCAAAATGATATTTACCTCCATTGTATAGGAGCGGAGGCCAAAATCTCACACAGACATCTCCCAAGCTGGGCCAATTAAACCCAAACTATCTGCATGACTTGTTTTGTGATTTGGGTGAACTGACACTTAAACCTGTGACGTCCTACTTCATTTCAATGAGTCCTGTATGTAAAAGGTTTAGACAAACACATACCGTGAATCCAATGCCCACTGTAGCGGAGAAGGAGCCGGGGATGAACTTCCCCTGATCGAACTGCACCAACAGCGACGTCTTTCCCACTCCACTGTCACCGACCAGGATTGTCTACAGGAAAACAGTCAAAAGAACACATCGCTATCAGAATCAGCCTGGAATATTTCCTTTCTGGCCGTACCCACTCAACCATTTCGTTATTTTGGGTTATGAGTCAGCATTTGCGTCACGGTGGACATTTCTGCTCTCGAGCAGCACAAATAATTTTATCTTTTACAAGGACTTGGCAGTGTACCGCTATCACATTGTGACTCACAAGCCGGAGGAGATAACCTTCGAGACAATGAAATGAATGAAAGGCAGCATTCAGAAGCATCCAAGTTAGTCACTTGTCTTAGGCTTGTCTTTCATGTGTTGCCCACTTCGAAAAGTCACGCTGAGGTACCCACCACCTCCACACACACACACATTATGTGCCCTCAAACTGTGACGGATACAGTAAATGAGACACAGCCAGGCTGTTCTCTGTCTTCCCGAGGAAGGGGTTTGGACGTTTTGATGCTAAAAAATGCAGCATTAGTCATTTTTGCTTGGAAGTGTATTACAATTTTTCCCTCTCTGACGTCCGGTATTAACAAGACGTCGAGTTTTGAGTTATAAATGTTCGACCCTATTGCCAGAGATGAACTTTAAGACTGGTTCATTGTGGAAAAAACCCCCAAATTTGTTAAATGCCATGGTTTCATAGCCAGTCCATCTGGATAGGGACCTTTGGTGCATGTCGTTGTCCATCTTGCGCTGCCTTTATTTCCTGTTATCTCTCAACCCCTGGCTATCTACATAGGCACGTAATGCTCCTTTAAAAAACGTTAAGAAATGAATAAGAATGTGAAATGTGTTCATGAGATGTCTCAGTTTTTGATCCTGTTGTGAACATAGAATGGTTGGGATGGATGTCTATATAATTAACGTGTACGCCCATGAGGCGACGAGTGTTTGCTACGCAAGCCGTAGAAAGGAAGACATTCAAAAGTGAAGTGAACCAGTCTGTGGTTGAACTGTCACTCAGTTTAGTCTTGAGGCTTATGAATGATAAAGGCTGAAAGGATTAGAGTTGAGAAGCTGGAGCGGCTTTTCTCAACAGTTACAGGTTTTTACAGCCTCCCTTTGATGTCAGCGTTTAGAGGGATTTTGGAAACTCTCAGAAGTGTGTCACTGCTGAGTTGCGGATATAATATGGATGCTGGATCCACAATAATGCATCCTCTGAATTTTCAAATTAAATGTATTCAGGCATCGTCGCTAACTTCAGTAAGTTATTCTCTCTGTTGAGAGAAAAGGCAGTGTGGAAATTGAAAGAAGGCGTATGTTTAAGACATCCTAAGATGAAAAGAAGCACGATGGCTTGTTAGGGTAGCTTGTGTGAAAGACGTGTGGAGAGCTCGATTAATACCTCGGACCTGCCGACAATCTCGCAAACAAATTTTGGGTGTTCTCAAAACAAAAAATGTAAAGGTAAAAGCAGCACAGGACATTTGACTGACAGGTATGCATATCATGCTGGTGATGTAACTGTTAACTATGCACTCTGATAACAAACTGACGTGACAGTCCTGTCAGCCTCGCCTACTTTTTACATGTTCAGTGCTTATTAGCATGCCAACACGCTAAAATAGGCGACTTCTGTCAAGCTTTTCATTCTCAGACTCCACATATGCAGCTTACAATGATAGTAGCTAATTGAGCTAACTTTAGCTCCATGAGTTGGTTGAAAACAGCTAACTTTTTAATGTTCCCAATTAAAGGTTAATGCACATGCATGTGTATCCACTTATGAACACACCGAGGGTTTTCATCAGGATGGGGGATAATTATTTCGGCGCTTAGCACACCTACTGAGCACACCTTTCAACACCATGGACGGCAGACTTCTGGCTCCAAAATCCAGTATGGGAGTTTATTCGAAAACTGTATAATAACACTTAGGGATTCACAACATCCCGATGATTACGTCCACTTCTTATATACAGTCTATGCAAGTATCACTCTTACTACAGCCTCGTGTGCTCAATCAATGCTTATAGAAAGCGGTCACTTGAGGGTATTTTACACACCGGGGCCGTAAAAAGAGACACACTCATAATAATGAATCTCTTGAAAATGGATCAGAAAGATAATCACGGAGTGGGCAAACATATAGAGCATAGCACAAACCAGCAGCAATATTATTATTTCATCGGCTCCTCCTGCGACTTAATGGCATCTGTTTCCTGTTTACCAGACGTCACTGAAAGCATGTAACATAATGCCTGCGTGTGTGCACGTGAGTACAGAACCAGAGGAGAAAAACAAGCGTACTTGTAGTATTACACATGCATTATGTGACGACGATGAGTGCGTTTGTGGCGGGGGTGGAGGGGTAGGACGCTGTTTCCGTGGTAACAGAGGTTAAGCTGGGAAGTGTGCCTGTCTCATCAAAACCCCCACTGGAGACGGGAGGCAATTAGGTGATGGTGCCGCAGATGTTCGGGAATTAGACAAGGATGATGCGAGTGTATAAGAAGCCTCATTAGGAACTTCCATGGAGGCGATTATGGTAAAAAAAAAAGACGCGCAATTCCCAGTAGTGTATGGGAAGTCTGAGAAACAGTTAAAGGGAATGGAGAGGATTTGGAGTCATGAGGTTCTGCCGATCTCCTCTGCCTAAGCAATGGGGAAAAAAAGTCACTTATATCTTCCTGGAGAGTATTGAGTCTGTGGAACAACGCCGAGAGTGTTATTCAGCTTGACAGTTTTCATTTCGCCTCTAATTTAGACCGTTTGATATGCTGCACAGCTGGAACTGTAATCCACAGACCAGCCACAGGTTACTGAAGCTTCCAGTATTAAACGTCTTCATTTACACTAGTGGCACCGTATGTGGCGACACACTTGTGAGCTCTTAGAGAGTGGGTGAGAGGGGATACATTTTTACACCATGGTATATGTCATTTTATACCATGATAGCAATATATATTGTGAAATGGTGCATTTTAGATCAAATAACCACATAGAAATTACTGTGGTTTTGCTGACAACCTCCAAAATGTATCTGATCCATTGTTTTTTACATATTGATAAGTAAAGAACCAATGGGCCTGGGGTTGAGAGCCACAGACAGGATGGGGAAGTCAGCAAGTATTGAGAGACGGACTGATGTATTGTGAGTTCTGTGATTTTTTTTAAAGCAGCTTGTATTGCTACAACATGCCCTTTGCTAAGCACCTGCTCCCCCTCACAAGCCTTTACACATGCACTCACATAGGCAAACACTGCTTCCGGGGCAATTAAATGCAGACGGTCAAAGTGCATAATGGTAACATTAGGGTAACATTAGGGTAACCCGGTCCGTGTCTCATCGGACCATTAGCCTTTGGGAAAAGCCAGTTCTCGCTAAAGTCACATGCATGACAGAAAGTCGCTCAGCAGCAGTCTCGAGGAATACAACTCTTCTACAGAAAGCTTGACTTTCAGTGCAATGACATTATAGCATGATTGTGTCTGCGTGTAGATTACACGAACAGCGATCACATTTTATTGTAATTGTCAAACACCATCGGACAAATGATGAAATGTCTTAAATGTGATGTCATTAACTAACTCTCATGGTCACTTTTGGAAATAAAAATTCAAATAAAAACGCTTGTTTCTCACAGGGACCGATATTTCAAGAGAAAGTAGGGCCATTGCAAACTCACCGAGCTTTGACCGACCCGGCTCCCTCACACTGAACTGGAAGCTGTTCCTGCAATACGGCTTCATAATATTTCACCGAAGCCCTAAAGGGGGTTTCTCCTTTCTCTTTGTTCCGTCTACAGTGAGGTCAGAGGGCAGCACTCCTGAGCTGGAGGGGATTGGTTCATTACCAATGTCACTATACTCCAGAGCCAAGGGAGCCGTCCCTTTTCAAAGCACACTATAGCCTCGTAATCAGAGTGAATTTTGACTTCATTCACTCCGACATTGTGATGTTGTGGTGATCGATTTGCGTTTGGTTACTGAATTTGTTACGGCTAGTGTGTTAGCAAAAAACTGCCTACGACAGAGCAACGTTAGCATTCATTTGTAGTCGTGTTTCTCCAACATTCACTCTCTTCTATCTCTGTTTTGGTCTCCACCAATTCCAGAAGGAAATATATCTGGAAATATATTTAGCTGCCAAATGCTCCTCTATTTTCACCAGCTTTGCTAACTTGTCTGAACCAAAACAGTAGAATTGCGGGCCCGCAAATCAAAACAATAAGCTGAAAGATGCTAAACGCTCCCGTCTAGCTTTTCAACTGCCTATATCACACAGTCTTCATCAAGCTAATGGAATTGGTACAGGTGTTATCACGTGACCAGCAAGTTACACGGGGCGGCGGTTTGTATATGAGCAGCCTCCAAACAGCCACATAAGGGAGTCTAACAGGGGATGCTCCGGGTACCCGCTAAGTCAGCATTGTCCATCCTGGTCTCGAGTTGTGACCCTTTGGCCTGGAGTGCCCTCTGGACCTGTAGCCAGGTTACTGGCATTGAGACCCAAACGCACTGCTCATATCAAACCAGTTTTAGCCTCTTTGCACTGGTTACCGATCACTTTGAGTCCATTTTTAAATCCTATGCTCACTACTTAGATCTGCTGGGTTAGGTCTTAGCTGATCCAAGGTCCAGTTTCAGGTCAAGGGGTGATGGAGTCTTTTGCTTTGCACGAGTCTTCCAGTTCTTCTGACACCACCTCATCCTGTCTTAATACAAATCTTTAAACGCTCTTATTTGTTTGCATAACACAGCTGAAGTTGTGTTACTGCCAGATTTTACGTTTGTTTTATGTTTGTCTTTTATGCAATATTATTATTTATTTTTTTAAAGTGTGATTGTATTTTTAATGAAGTCTCTCTGAACTGGAAATCACATCTTCCCCTTTGCTTGAAAAGTGCTATTATGATTATTATCATTAATAATAATAAAGATGGTTGCCACCAATTGGATATATTACCCTAACACGTTGACAGGGAGACACAACCCAGTCTACAGAGACTACAACTAAAGAACACAATTCAAACTTTTAAAACATATATCTTTAGCCTGTAGTGATGATGACAGGTCTCGAGGGGGGTGGAGGGATTCAATGTCTTGCTGGAGAGCATTTCGGTATACGAAGTGACCTCATTTGAGGCCACATTCCAATCCGAAGCAGGAAGCTGTTATGAGTGAGTAGCACTGACAGTTCATTACAGACGGAATTGTGTGATTTTTGGGATCAGATTTGACGCGCAGCGAGCCTGGAAACCGACCAAGTGAAACGGCAGCAAAGTAAAGATCAGCACCACGGAGAGCGCAAAAACCCCGTCCAGCACCGGAGGCGAAACCGCGGCTGCAGGACTTTTGGGGGTTTAAGTGCATTTCATAAACGCCAGCAAATAAACGTATAAATGATAAGAAAGAATAAAAAAAGAGAGTGGGAAAAGCCCATCTTAAAGAAAGCGCAACAAAGTTAAAAATATCAGTTTGTGGCACATCTAAAAACCTTTTATTTATTTATTTATTTTGAATAGTAAACATCGACATACCTTGTGCACGAAATCTTCGTCGTATGTCGGAGCCGCCGGAGACTTCGCCTGGCTGTCGGTGGTCTCTCTGGATTCGTACCCGCTATCGGGATGGATCTCCGGGTACGCCGTGGTGTAGTGCGCCGAGATGGGCTCCATCGACTCCATCCGCTCCATCCTGTCGTCCTCCATGCGCGCTTTATTTTTTATTTTTCACAACGGAGGAGCCTGCTGAGGAGAATGAGAGCTGACGAAACACGCGGCTCCGCCTCTCTCTCTCTCTCTCTCTCTCTCTCTCTCTCTCTCTCTCTCTCTCTCTCTCTCTCTCTCTCTCTCTCTCTCTCCCCATCCCTCCCCACGCAGCCTTCTCCTCTGTCGTGATCAAGTATAGCCGGATACGATACAAGCGGGGGGGGTGAAAGCGATGTGTGGATGGGAGGAGATGAGGAGGATGAAGATGATTAGGAGGTCAACAATACGTTTCAGATGCAAACACTCTACATGTAATACATTATTGATTATTATTATTATTTGTGTTCAGCACAAACTGCAGCTGCAAATCTGAAAACTCTAATTTTGTCAATTTACCATACAAAAAATGTAAATCTCTACTGATAATTACATAAAATATTATATATAACAGTTTAAGGTAGAAATAAATAACTTTGTGTATACACACACACACACACACACACACACACACACACACACACACACACACACACACACACACACACACACACACACACACACACACACACACACACACACACACACACACAAACAGCAGATAATTAAATAAAACTGCAACGTGGTCTGTTTATGTGCGTGATTTCATCCCAACTTTGTTTTGGTCTTTGTCATTGAAAGTATTATATTATAAGCATTATTATAATTATATTAGTAATATATGGAAAATCACGGAAAATATAACTGACATGAAAATTACAGGAAAATATCAACAAATCAAAAATTCTTAATCACGTCAATGTTTAACGGCCCATGCAGACATGAGACCTCACCACTCCAGACTGGTTTCCTCAGCCTCAGTCTCTCCACAAATAAAGTTCTGCTGCCGTTTGTTCATCGATGACGAAAACATATTATCATCTTCTAAAACTCCACTAGAGTTTGCACAAGAGTCAGCTTTCTGGAGTGTTTCTGCTGGTAACTCCACTGTTAATATCTACCCACAGGTTACTAACTGGTTAGTCAGAAGACATGTTTGGTATGAAAGCCGTCCACAATGTGCGTGGAGACAGCTGGAAGTTTCACATCTGTTTCACCACCGACTCCTGCGATGAGCCCACAGCTGCTGACTGTCATCATTGCTTCGGGTGAGTACGGCGCTGATTGTGTCTCTGCGTTTATCTTACATGATATTAAAGAAGTGAGGAAAAGCGTCATGTTGCTCTGCTTAGTTGGTGTTTTGTTTAATGCTCGCTGATGATGATAAGACACGTTTCTATTCACCAGTAATTATACTGGGTAGATGTGGAGAGATGTCCACTGAAAAAAACACGAGGTAAGGTTTCTGTGTGTGTGTATATATATATATATATATATATATATATATATAAAAATATTTAGGTTTTAAATTCAGGTTTTATTTAAAATAAGCAAATAAATACTAATGAATGAATATAAATATGTGTATGCATATATATATACATGTATTGCCAAATCTATTTATTTAAGATTTATTTAATATCCATATATTTCTTTTTTTCAGGATTTATTTCAAAAAAGAAAATAAATATAAATGAACAAATGTATATATATATGAATATATATTTGAATTCATTTATACATTTATTGCCCAATTAATGTATTTCATAGCCATATTTCATAATTTGTGTATTTATTTATTTAATATTGAATAAAATGGCAAAAAAAAGTAACATGACACAACATGTGTCTCGTGACTGGACATTTCTGTCATAAGCTGTGTATCTTAGCTCATCGAATCCTTTTCCAGATATCGTGGTGTTCATGTTTTTAGTTCATTTTTACACATCAACAAAAATCAGACTAGATAGAGAACTATGCTTTGTTTTGTGCAGAATTCTGAATTGGACATTTAGAAATGGCTGCGTGTACATAGGCAACAATTAGAAATGAACTTTACTGCTACTTGGTGTCCACAGACTGAGATACATGCAGGTGGGCCTCTTCCCCATACTGTCTTCATATATTACAACATGTACACTGTGCTGTTCCTCTCTCCCGCCTCAGAGTTAGATAAGATAAGATAAGATAATCCTTTATTAGTCCCGCAGTGGGGAAATGTACAGGATCACAGCAGCAAGTGGACGGTGCACACAAGATACATGGTAAAAAAACAAGAGCGACAAGTAATATAAATATTAAACAGTAAAGAATATCAAATAAGTACAAAAGAAATCAACAATAAACTCAAAATGTGAAGCGTGAAATACTTCAGTAACAGCACTTCTGTAATTATTTTAATCCAAACGATGATCTTCTCCTAAACTTAACTAAGTATTTCAGGATCTTTTTCTAAACCTAACCAAGTAGTTTTGTTGCCTAAACCTAACTAAATATGTCACGATCTATTCCTGAACCTAACTAAGCATTTCATGATCCTTTCTGATCCTAACTAAGTAGTTTTGGTGCCTAAACCTAACCGACCTTCCTGTGAAGATGGAAGTTTATTCTGTGCAGACTGTACGCATGTTAACGAGCGGAAATTGGCAAGTCCTGCTGTACTTCCGTAGAGAAACGCACGAAAAATGAGCATTAACTTTTCGTAAAAGATATCATACGAACCGTTGTATGAGGATACGTTGCCCAGGGCATACACTTTCTGTTGGGAACAACCAACCAGTAGTACAGGTTGTGTACGTACCAACCTGTACTAAGGTTTCAGTTAGTTTAGCAAATAATGCAAGAACTGCTTTTTATGCTGCAAATTCCTTAACAAATTTTGCATTCATCAAACTCCCTGACATGGAGGGACCCTGGAGGTTTTGGGGCTCCTGAGGGTCTGGGAGTTCGCCAGGGTCCTAATAATAAAAAAAGAATGTCATGATTTAGTGCTGGGCGGTATACCGGTTCATCCGTGGCCTCTGCCACGATGAGGTGAGCGGAACAGAAGGCTGCAGATTCTGTTTGCTCCTGGCAGAGGTAGTTTCTCCTGCAAACTTTTATTGCACTTCCCCTTCACATGCAAAGGTAAAAAAAATGGGGAATACAGTTACTGGCTCCCCCCCCCCACGAGTGAGATGAGAAGATCAATACCACTCTCTGTGGTCTGTGGAATAAGTATGGAACTGGAGTCAGGCGGCAATTAGCCTAGCTTAGCATAACGACTACAAGCAGGGTAACAGCTAGCAAAGCTCTCTCTCAAAAATTGCACCAACAAACTGCGACTTTCTCGACATGTAAAGTCGTCTTTTAAATTGACAATCATCATATGTGTAATAAAAGGCACATTTCAAACAGGAAGGGGAGGAACTCCTCCTCTCTATTAGCATAAAACAAGACTACGGAGCCCCCAATGTCCCGTAAGGTGATTTATTTTCTTTTTCTTGCGCACAAGATAATTAACTTATTTCCACAAGATAATTAAATTGTACACACAAGATACACATTTTTTTTTGGGGACTTTTGGATATTTTGGATACCAGACCTATTGGAATTGATGAACAAATTGGAGGCGTTGCCGAGCGATGCTGTAACATTTCACATAATGATAATGATACAAATAGCATCTTTTTGTTACATCTTCCCTTGTTGGTATAAATACCTGTTTTGCAAAACAGCCTTTCTGTTATAAATGTGTAGATTTCGAGCCAAACCTGAAAAAACCCTGCGGACATCCTCCTGGTTGTTTTCTCCGATTTCTGACAGCCTTAGTTATTACGCAGCTGTTGTAAACTGAGTCACCTTTAAAGTACACGTTTAGATATATTAGATCAAAATATTTCCTTTTGTCACATTCCATTCTGGCCTCCACCGACGTATGAAGGAAGAAACCCTTCGCCAATCTGTTGACATTCCACCTGCAAATCTGCGCTCTCTGGATGTTCACCCATCAGTCCAACCCCAGGGTCACAACTCAAACCTCAATGAAGACACGCACCACCCCGGTGAACAACCCCGCGGCACTCCGGGGACCGTCTTCCTCCTACTGCCCGGCACAGAGCCCCAGGTTTCTGTCCGTCTGATGGCCCTGGAGTTCGATTGGCCAAGTCACAGAATGATGAAGAGGGGCTACGGTTGTTAGAGCCAAGAGGGTGACGCCATCGGGGACAAAAGAAAAGTTTCAGGAAGGGAATGCTTGTGCTTTGAGGCAGAGCTGTTGATGGATCACTATGATTCTGCGTGGAGGTATTCTCATGACAACAACTCTGGCTGTAAACACCCCAAGGCTGACAATGACACATCTCTGCATTGTCCATTCCCAGGCAGGTTTTACATTGTGCTTTTCAAAGAATGGTAAAATAGGAGAATGGACTTAAATGTTTGACAAATGTGATTCTTTAGAGACTGATATTTCTGTACTGAAGGCTTTTAATTCAACCTCTTCTAAACAATAATTTATAGTTTCAAGTCTTCTTCAATACAGCATGATGTTCATTTAGTAAATGATGGTCCATTTAGAGTCAAATAGACCATAAAGAGGAGTATGCTTTAGGGCGGGGCTTACAGTGATTGAGAGCTTTACATCACTCCTCGGCATTCCAAACATGGTAACTTTGCGGAAAAAACAACATGGCGATGGCCGTAATTCAAGATGGCGTCGAATGAACCAGTCCATGAACCAATGAGTGACATCACGATGACTACGTCCACTTCTTATATACAGTCTATGCACTTAACACAAAGTGCCTCTGAGGCTCATTGGAATGGCATCTGGTCATGGACCGAGGTAATGGACAAATTGAGGTTTTCACCCGTATGATGGCGCTAGATAAAAAGTCAACAAAGTGATTTTCAGTTCATCTTGACGGGACCCTAATGTCTGTACCGAATTTAATGGCAACACATCAAATAATTGTTAAGAGATTTCACTCAAAACCCTAAGGGTCCACCTTCATTGTAGCGTTCAGGGGACCATTAAGATCAGTAGGATTCATCATCTGGGAACCATGAATATCTACCAAATTCCATGGTAATTCATCCCATAGTTGTTGAGATATTAAACTTTAAAAAAACAACTGTCAACCTGCTGGTGGCGCTAGAGGAAAAGCCAGGGGATCACTAAAGTCATTAGGCTTCATCTTCTGAGGACCATGAATGTGTTCATGCTAATCCATCTAACAGATGTTGAGATATTTCAGCGGTGGACCAACCGAGACTAAGAACTAGTGCGATTGTTGCGCTCATGTAGTTTAAAAGTAAACGTCTTTCACGCTGAGTTTCGACACACATTTCCAGGCTGTAGAAGAAAAAGAGATTACCTGAACTAAGCAAATAAAAAGTCAAATGGTTTCACTCTCATAGACCAAGCAGTGCTTACACAGTAAATGTGTTTGGCCTGCACTCATCCCCAATGAATGGCACTTTGAGTTTGAGAGGTAAAGCACGACGACACAGTTACTCTTTAACCCCGATCAAACACTAACCACAGCCAGGTGGTTCTGGGTGAACTAGACTGCACTTTGTGGTTTGTGCGTCTGCTGAGGACGACCTGCACTGACACCGGCCTGGACTGAGAACCAAGAATTGCAGATCTCGCACAATAGCCGGTGGCTACTCAGTAACTTTCATGACTCATCTGGAAGAAGAGGACAAACAAGCGGTGTAGCACATTTTGAATAATCCAATCGCTTACACTCGCGCTTTATGGAGACATCGCTCAGTTTCATCTTGGTATGCTGTCCAATTAGACAGCCTTATCCCCCAACATCTCAGAAATAGAACGCCATGTCTGCAAACTCCTCACATCCATCAGTCTGCTTCATGACGGCGTTCCAACTCCCATGTAGTGTACCAGGCGTTACCCACACTCCCACCTGCATACCACGAGCCGCTGAGCTACAGCAGTTCCTGTTGTTATCTTAATTCCTGTTGGAAGCTCTTTCACAGAAATGCTGAAAAGATATCTCGCTGGTATGCTCGTACCATTCCCAACAAGTTCCATACAGGGGTCGTTTAAATGAAGACCAAGTCACTGAGTAACACTAACCCTTTGAGATCATTCTTAAAATTACTAATTTTTTCCTGTAACTTTCTCCAATATATGAAGAAACAAACCAGCAATGTGAATGTGGACCTAATACTGGTGACTCCAACTGAACATAAAGTAATAAAGTATTGTACTATTGTACTACATCTTGTGGTCGGTTTTGGTATTGCACATTTCCCAAACAAAATGTTCTCCATGTGACACTTATAGGATCAGCTTCAAATCTTAATCACTAACATTAAATATCTGTGAATCAATATGCAACAATCTATGTGATCCTCAGTGTTAAACCATTCATATTTGAATCACTTATTGATCAAAATGGGCTTTAAAAAAGGATTGTGGGAATGTGCTGCGTTACATTCGGTTGATAGTGGAGTCTCCAAACAGCCTGGGGTTAGGCATCTTATTTATAATCTAATGTCCCGTCAGTGATTTTAAATGCGTGCACACAACTCTTCAGTCGTCAGTGTGTCCGAATTCATCTTCGGTCAAGGACGACGGTAACATAATTGATTGGGGTCATGTGGACAGAGTGGTTTTTATGCAGAAATGGTGCAGTTTTGTGCTCCTCTGCCTATTTGTCGAGTGTGAATTACGGCGTCCAATCGGGCGAGTCTCAACAACCGCTGCTGGAGCTCCTCTCCTGAAAAGCTCGTTCAGTTCCACAGGCTCCGTCATTCTCTCTGCTCATCACTGAAGCAGAGAAACTCACAAATACTAATATATCCCACGATAAATAACCCCGACACAAAACCCAAGACATTACATGTAAAGACTTTCACATATAAAACTTTAATACAGTTCAGCATTACAGCACAGCTCATTAGGTGGGTTGTCCTGAGTGAACACGAAGCATCTCAGTGAACGGTCACTGTAACAAATGACACCAGCCCGTAGTTATGCATCCATAACATGGACTACATTATGATATTATGATCAAATACAGGAAATCACCGCAGTGTTGACTCCAATAACACAACATCTGGAAATGTTCACTGGAAATGTTTTTCTTTATACAGTTTATTCAGTTACGTTTTGTGAAAATAAACTGAAAAACAATAAATAAAAATCCAATGCGTGACAGAGTTTAACTTGTGTTTGTCGGTGCCATAGAGTGTGTCACATATTTATGGATCTCAGAGACAGGAAGCCAAGGAGAGTGTGCAGGCGTCCACCGACCGCTCTCTGCTCTCAGGCTGATGGTGTGCTCTTCACTTAGATCTCCAGAAATCAGTGAAAGTGTCAAAAACAAATCCTTCTCGATCGGGTCCACCGCGAGAATACCTGGGAAACAACGACGTCCCAGTCCAGTCCAGTCCAGTGCGGTCCAGTCTTAGACCATGTCCACCAGTTTAAACTTACCCTCCTGTTCGACTGGCAGGACGCTGATGAAGGTCTTGTAGAGCACGGCTCCTTTGGGCAGCTTGGTGATGACCCGGGTGGCCTCGAGGCTGCGTGGCGGCGGGACATAGACCTCCTTGGTGAACCTGACGTAGCCCTCCTCCAGAGCAAAGAGAGTCTTGTTGGTTCCCATGCCCACCTGCAGGACAGGGGGGGGGGGGCAGGAGGAGAGATGCACGGTGACAATGTGTTCATTTTCACTACACTGGATCGACATTTGAGTTTAAACAGAAAGTGTTGCTTACGTGCGCTCCTGGGTGATACCTCATCAGCCTCTGTGTTGCAAGGATGTTACCCGCATGGACATAATTACCTTGGGACCAGATGGAAAGAGACGTTAGATAACCACATTATGTGAACACCTGTGTAATAGAATACAGTTCTACAGCAGCCCAAACTTCAGCCTCCAAAATGGCCGTTAGGTTCAAGGTAAAACTCTAACTTTTATGTGGATGTCCAGTCAGGGCTGGTGGTAAATGTAGTCCATGGGAGCAACGCATTCCTCAGTTTGTGTGCTATGTTGACAGAGACAGTTCTTCTGCACATGGAGCTGGAGTGCCTACATTTACCAGGGTGCATTGCGCAAACGCTACCGACGCCCAGTCAAAACACAGTGTAGCCCAGTAGGCCTATACTTATGAGAGTAGGACAAATAAAAACACGGAGCGTGAACCGGCAACAACTCTTTATTATTTTCCATATTGTCAATGGCTGCTCACAACAGCTCCACTCCTCTCATTTTTTGAACCTTTCACAATAAAAGCCCAATTCAAACTCACTCAGCATTTCGCAAAGACACAACTCAACATGACAGCTTACAGGATAAGGTGACAAAAATACTCCTTCAAGGGTCAAAATATATATTTTTACCTTCACGATGGAGGATTTACTGCATTGTTTCTGTAGTATTAGACTGCATTATTTGGGCTAGGTGGATTTCATATAAATACTTTGAGTTGTTTTTTTTTCATTTGGGTTATTCTAAGTGAGAAAAACGTACTAAATTTCCAGCCTTCTCCTTTAACAATATGTGATTAACTTCACCTAATGTTGTGCATCAGCTTATCTTTTTTACTGTGGTTTGAATAACAATAATAATCTGTGTAGTACCAGGCTGTCACGTTTAAATTAACTTGAGGATGAATAGCTACAGCACTTAAGGGAAGTGGTTTAAAATGATGTTTTATTACCATCTTGTTTCTTAAAGCCATATCTGCGGCCGGGGCTCTTTCCGCCGACGTTCTTGCTGCTGCCACCGGCCTTCTTGGATGCAAACCTCACAGAGTCCAGCAGAGAGGTCTGGCCAGGTACCAGCAGACCTGAAACCAGCAGCACGAACACATTCACGTAAAGTCACATAATTACACACACAGTTACCACATCCCATAACGAAGAACCAACTTAAGTTAGTGTGTCACGAATAACCAAACGCCAGTAATTCCCGAACGTCTGAAGTCGTTTGCTGATATGCATGAAGTGTCTGTGACATTCGGTGCTGATTTACACATTGAGCTAGCTCTACTAGTTAGCTAAATTAGCATGTAACAGATTTAAAACGTTGCAAAAAGTTTACAGAAAGCACGGAGCTGCTGAGAATAAATATGCGTATTTCTCACGTTCGCACGAGCAACTTGTGAATATTGGGAGAACGTATAAAACCTAAATTTAGATACCTGCTCTGGACTTCAGCATCAAGGACGCCAGCGCCGCCATCTTGAACGATGTAACTCACGTCGTCTGCGTATTTGCGTCACATCCGGATATTTTCTTTGCTGCATTCAAGATCCTCAAGAAAGTTGAAGTTTGTAGGATTCTGAGTTGATGATTTACAAAATACCATGTCGCTACACAAATTAAGTTAATAGCAGTTAAAGGCAAACATTACTTTTAGGTTTTTATAAACGAAACTAAAATGGTTAATTTACGAAATGAGTTTAACGTTAAGAGCATAGGCTAAAAGAGAAAAGACTGTGGTGAACGGAAGTTTAGGGTCGTTCCATAAACATGAATGCAACATTACCCGGGAAATCAAATGGGCTCTTATGCAAAAACAACTTTACGTGCAGACAGTGCGCTAAATCTAGTTAGTGCAAGTAGCACTAACTTCTTAAATAACCCGCATCTGCGCGAGATTTCGTGTAAAGTGAGTATGAAAAGCAGAGTGAGACTTCGTCTCTTTCTGTTTCAACGTCGGCTGCTCAGTGTTGTTTTCGATGTGTGTAAAGTTAGTAGAATTGGGCTTGGCTCAGCCTTGGTGCGCCTTTTTCTTTTTGAGGGAACATAAATGCTGCTCCAAACAAAGTTAAAAAAGAATCGGCAAGTTCTGCCCAATGGTTGCAAAGCTAGAAGTAGTGTATCCATTTCACCCGAGCATGGATACATTATGGAAGCCAACGTTACTGCTCAGTGACATCTGTAATTGGGCGTTAACAAGCAGTATATATACAGTATATATAAATCCCAATTTTACTGGAATAAGTTCTGCTTGGTGGGTTATGTGCAGGCCGAAGTTAGAAGAATAACTATGCTTACTGTGTATTTTAGGTTATGATCTGGCAGATACTTTAAATTAAGATAAACCTTCATATATTTTTTTTTTTTTAAGATTTCTGAATGAAGCTTGGTTGTGTGTGTGTGTAGAAGAAAAGATACGTCTGGCCCAAAGCTTGGTCCTTTCGATGTAATTAAAAAAATGTGTTCTTATCTCAAATACAGGAACCTGTGCTTGCACGTGAAGCACCATGGGCAGCTACAGTGACTCCACCAGTGACCTCGATGAGGAGTTGCCTGTGTTTGACTTCCTCCAGCCGGGTCGACGCAGAGCCTCCCGGAGCCACGCCGGGAAACCGGAGTCGGAGTGCTCCGAAGCAGAAGCCACGTCGAAGGGCAACGCGGGCGCTCGCACGGTGGCGCCTGATGTGCTGATGATCAGCAGCGATTCTGATGACTGCGCACCTTATGTCCCTTTGGCACAGAGACTCAAGCAGAGGCAAGGCAATGCGATTAGTGCCTCCTCCGACGTCGGTAATGGGAAAGATGCTGAGCGCTGCTCGCCATCCGATCTGGCCAGCGCCCGGCTCCCCCGCCAGGATGGGTCTGCGGCGTCAGAGCGGCCGCTCGGCCTCCATCAGGGGAGGACAGTGAGCCGCGGGGTCTCATCTGGTGACACCTCTCCTGCCAGGAGGAAACCCGCCAAGCGGACGGAGGAGGAGATCCAGGCCTCCCGGGAGGAGGCTCAGCGGAGGAGGCAGGGACAGCAGAAGGGCAAGGAGGCGCTCGGGGAGGAACAAGAGAGACAGAAAGCAGAGAGGAAAGCTCTGGCGGAGGCCGCCAAGGCCTTGAGGCCCGAGGAGTGCATCAAGCACATGGTGGTGGCCGTGGACCCAGGTCTGTAGGTTAATTTCATACTGCAAACAAAGCCCACATGCTTGGAAGGCATTATTCAAGCTGTGTCCTGGGTGTGGTTCCTGGACGTGATTTTATTTATTTTTTTGTTGGTGTCTGCAGCTCTCTTACAGCTGGAGGGAGGCGGCACTCTGCTGGCGTCGGTGCAGGCTCTGGGCTGCAGCTGCGCCGTAGAGAAACAACCCGTCCCACGCAGCGTCAGCTGGATGAGGAGGGCTCCCTGTGCCCAGGTGATAACACACACACACATGTTATCTCCCTAACTGCTGCGCTCCATTCAGGGTGACGCATGAATATATATATATATATACTTGAGACAAATGGGACAGCGGTTTAAGAGGCAGTTTTACCAGCGTTTATCCATTGTCTGGGACCGGTCCTCTCCCGTCTGTTTCCCCTGCATGTCTCCAGCCAGACGACGACGGCGGCGGTGCGTGTGTGCCGGAGGCCCACGTCGTGATGCAGATGACGGTTGACGACTTCGTCACCCTGATCCACGGCTACGTTCAGGTTGGTGCTCGTCGCGTTCCGTCCACGGCACGAACGCGGCGACTGCCGCTTTTTAAAATGAGACCCAGATTACGCCGAGCAGCAGGACAGAGACGTGAGAATATAAGCTGAGGTGAGAGCAGAACAGACGGAGGGATGTCAAAACAATATAGCAACAGAGTAATGAGTAGAAGTATGTTCATGAGAAAAAATACTAGAGTACCAATACATATGAATAATTCAAGTCGCTCTAATGACCATATAGCTATGCAGAAGGTATTTAGCAATATTACATGGCTATAAACATATGTCCATAATATATACATCATTCCTATTACAACATATTAGTACATATTACCGCTGAGTGCGGTTTGCTCGTCACAGTACGTAAAAAGCACCACTAAAGGAGGAAGAATGATCGTTAAAATAGAAATACCAAAACCTTTACAGGACAGAAGGCTGATGTTACACACTTGTATCACTGTTTACATGCCCAAAATACTCTTGTTCCGAAGAAGGACAATATTACTTCCGAGTTGTTTACATGGCTAATGGGAATGAATTCCACTAATATTTCCGTTTGCACGCAGCCGCGGGTACTGTGATTGACGTAAAATGCTAAATAAATCAAGAGAGAAGTAGAGTTATTTTCTCATAGACTTCTATACAATCTGACTCATTTTGGAACCGGAGGAGTCGCCCCCTGATGGCCAGTAGAGAGAATGCAAGTTGAAGACACTTCCGCATCGGCTTCACTCGAAACAGACAAGAGGCCGTGCTCTCACAGCAATGTGGATTAATCCACATTGGATAAATGGCAAAGGGTGTTCTAGTGTTTATTTACAGCAGCGGGCGGTGCATGTGGGTGTGTCTCATGCAGGAAGAGGGGCGTGGCCAGTGTGGCTCTGGTCCCACTCTGACGTCCTGGGTGCAGGAGCAGCAGAGGCGTCACCCCGGTAAGGTCCTCAGCCTGGCGGTCATCGACCTGGAGAAATACTTCAGTAACTTCAGGTAGGGAAGGACAGCCTCGCTTTCAGATCATCGTTTAGTCTATCAAATAGGAGGAAATATTGAAACGTGCCCGTCATAACGTCTTCATAATTCGGGGCGAGAAATATGCTTAAAGGACGGGAGGCGGGCCAAAGGGAGCTGTCCGGTGGTTCACGTTTTATTTTGGTCCGCCTGCAGATCCCAGAAGTTGCAGAGCCAGAAGCGTTTTCGAGAGGCAGTGGCTGGCGAGGAGCGAGGGGGAGGGAAAGCGAGGAAGAGGAAGAAGAACGGCGGAGATGAGGCGCGACCTGAGGTGTCGCGAGTCGAGGTGGAGGAGGTAGGCCGGCTAATGGAGGAAGACGTCCATGAGCATTTTACATGATCCGAAACAGTTAAATTCTTCACTGTGAAACTGGTCCGATTCATTCATCAGTCACCGATGATGTGTTCTATGAAATTGGATTTTAGAGCATTATTAATGGGAAATAAATGGATTTTTGTTTGATAAAAGAAAATTGTAATATTTTAATGGATTGTCTGCATGGTTTGAGGGCTTCATAAGGGGGGAGATCCCTTAAAATGAACCTCAAAAAAACCAATGCCAACCCCTTATTTATAGGGGCTCTAATTTAAAAAGCAATCTAAATATAATCCATTAATTTATCCATAAATCTAGTTAATCTGTCCCCATGCTTGAGGTGAATCCCTTGATGTGCATCTTAAGTGAAGGTGGCAAAGATGAATGGGTACCTGTTAATGTTATTTGCATACTTCAAGGAATCTTTAACCCTTAAAAACCTGTTAGTCCACATAAACCTGTAATAGATCTGAATACTGAAAAATAACACTTTAAAAGTACCATTCATCGACCTGAAAATCCCATCACCTGAAGGTGACATTCAGTGTCATGTGCCCCTCAGAGTCTACTTAATTCATTAACACAGACTTTTAAAAATCTGTGTTTTCAGTGTTTCCCTTGTGTGTACAAATGAAAGGATCTCTGGCTACGATACCGAACATCTTGATTTAGATTAAAGGTTTTATTATAGATTACGGGATTATTAGTGACTCGCATTGTTCGGTCCTCCGTGCATCCCATCAGGCAGTGGTGCATCTCCAGCTTCACACCGGCGTCTCCGTCCGCTTCTTGTCAACCTGGAAGGACTTCTCTGATCACATCACCATGACGACCAGAGCGGTAGCGGAAGCCCCTTTCAAGTGAGCGATCTCGCAGTTCCTCCTCTTTACGACGCCCCCCCCCCCCCCTCCCAGTTTAAACGATGGTTTCCTCTGTGTGTGTGTTTCGCAGGCGAGAGAGGGAGAAGACGGGCTTCTCGTTCTACCTGGAGAGCGAGTGGGCGGGGGGGCAGCGGGTGGACAAAGCCGGGAAGGGACTCCTGCAGGTGTGGAAGAGGCAGATCCAGCAGTTCAACAGAGTCAGTCCGGACATGGCCTCGGCCATCCTGGCAGCTTATCCCTCCCCACAGCTGCTGAAGAAGGTACACGCTTCACTGCTGACACACTGCTCACAGCGGCCACGTTAACTACATTTATTTTACAATTGTGTAAAAGATGACTCCGTCTTAACAAGAGGCTTTTCTTCTAATAACAGCATGTCAATTTGATCTGGTTGAATCGCAAAACTATCATCAAACTTTCTCGATCAACAAATGTCTCAGGGCCGTACCCGAATCACTTATTCTCTGGCTGTTCAGTTATTGTTGTTTTTCATATCGACTAACTGGCAGTGTGCCTGCAGTCTGCCCTGGGGGGATTCAACCCGCCGGGTCAGGGATAGCCTGCTCGGTGTGGGAGGATCCCCTCCTTGGGCCTCTCCCCGGGGACGTTGGCCCTCGCAGAGTGCCGTGGAAAGGCCCGGGGGTAACCTTAACCCCGTGACGTGGTGCACCAGAAAATGACTTAATCATGGCCGGGGCGCGGTCATGTGACCGTCACAAACAGTTCACTGATAAAAGCACTGTTTACATGTCAAGGGATTATACAAAGAAGGCCAATTTGTTTTTAGATGATTTAGAAACAGCAGGTGTTAACAGGCTGCAAAATATATACATAAGTATTTTTAACAGGATATTCAACCTTTGTTTCTTTCTAACGCGTGTAAAACTTCACATGTTTCTTTACAGGACTTGAACAAAGGCAATAAAGTAGTCCATGAATATGAGATATGAGTTTACACATAATTACAATCCCTCCTCGGCATTGTGGAGGTTAGTTTATGGAGTTTTGCCGGTTACACTCGTTGTCTTTTTGAAACAGTACGAACAAACTTGTTATTGATTATTATTATAATTTGTTGTTATTGCAATTTCTTTTGAAAAATGCAATGATTTGGTTCGTAGTAATGACTAGAAAATTGTTATTATCACTTATATTGTAAATAGCTTGTTATCTTGTTTTCTTGTCATAATGGGAACAAAATGAGCAGATTGCTTTTGTTATGGTTGCATTAATATGCTGGGTGTTTTGAAGGGGGGTCGGATTACCCAGAGTCAGTGTATTACTTGCGGTCAGCCACCTAAAATAACGGTTTTATATTACACAACATTGGGTTAAGTTCACGCTATATTTAGAATGTTGCAGAATGAATATAGGGGAAGTTCATTTCTTTTTCGGTCAGACTGGCCCGGGAGAAGCTCACATTTTCCTGTTCTTCTGTGGATTAAATATTCTTTATTTACTGCTTTTCCCCTTGTAAAAAGCATCATAAGAGCGCTTTTTAAAATATGCTTCAATGCAAGTATAGCTTCCACTACAAATGCATCTTTATTGCCTCAAGATGTCAAGTAAGTGCAGCCTACAAGGGAATGGCTCTTTTATGGGGGTTTAAATATCGAACCATTTTCAGTCACATCTGCAAACGTTCAAGTTTCTTTTCTTTTTGTCTATATGAAATATTTCCCTGTCTTTCTGCAGGCTTACAATCTTTGCAAGACCGACCGCGAGAGGATCTCCCTGCTGTCTGACCTCGTGATCCGCCGAGGAGAAGGCGTCACCTCCACGACTCGACGCGTCGGTCCGGAACTTTCCAAACGCCTCTTCCTCATGATGAACTCCTGCGATCCTCAGCAGACTCTGGACTCCGTCTGACCTTTTGAAATAACTTTTTTATCATCTTTGGACTGTGGCAGTTCCTGTTAGAGCATTGGATTTTTAAACTGTGAAGTTAGAATTCTATTTTTGTTTTTACATAAAATCTTTGTGTAACTTTTCTCATGTATATATTAAAGTTTTATGAAAATTGCATTTTTTAATATTAAACGATACAAGATTCTGAGCATTTCTATTGCCTTTCACTGGCTATCAACATGGTGATTTTCATTGAACCGCTGTTTCCTTGTCAGATGTCAAGACTGGGTAATCCCATTCTCTTCTGTCTCCTCCCATCCTCTTTATCATTCCCCATACCTCTCCCACAGGAGTAGTTCTTCCTATTTTATTGCAAAAATGTCTCCAACTATCTCTCTTAGCTTGTCGTACTGTTCTTCTCACCACTGCTTGTGCCTTTTTACATTGAATCAAATGCTGCATGTTATGGGTTCTCCTGACTTGTCTGAATGCTTTGTTCCTATTTTTAACAGCCTGGCAGCACTCCTCTGTCCACCATGGAACAAGTTTCTTATTTATCCTGTTTTTACTCCTGGGTATAGATGCATTGGCTGCCAAAATAATAGCTGAAGTTACCTGCTTGTTTATGTCATCTATATCTCCTGCAAAGGCAATCTTTGTCATTGTTTTATTCTTTTTTTAGTATAGCATTTGTGTTGTATTAAATGCTAATCGCGGTTAGCATTTCTCCATTGGCGGTAATGTTAAAATTAGCTTAGAAGCTAGCTAGTCGGACATGTTACATGATATGCTGGATTGTTGTTTTGTATTCATGTATGTGTATATGGACAGTTTGTAAGGCCATATTTATGTATGGACTTGAAGTCTGGACTCCAAGTCCAGACTTCAAGTCCAGAGAACGCAGTATGGACAATTGTTACTGCAGCGTGATGACATCACCACCTCAGCTGGTCTTGCTAATGAGTTTAATCCGTTTTTTTTACTGTAAAGTATTTGTACAATCAAACTAAATATGACAACCCTGCTTTTTTAATTTTCATTAAAAAGAAAAAATTATATATTATTATATAAGTGTATTATATTATATATATATATATATATATATATATATATATATATAATTATATGCAGTGGCGGCTGGTGGAAAATGTTCTAGGTAGGGCTGTGCCACATCCAATCAATTTCAGCAAACATCCCAGAATGATTTAATGCAAAAAAAATGAAGGTATTCAACACGCATTACTACTTTGCAGTTAAATATTTAACATTTATTCCAACACGAAAAAAAGCAGTAAATAACACTTAAACAAACATGTCAGGACATCTTATTTTAGTCACCCTCACAGGCAATTCAGTATAATATAATAATATATATATTCAGTATAATATAAAACACATATACATTATATATATATAAACTATAATATAATATAATAGAACATGTTTATTCATTGAGATGCCCCTATGGACCTTGTTATAGGAGGTAAAGATCAGGAGAAGTAAACATGAAGTGTAATTAGGAATACTGATGTTAAATTAAGCTATGATGAGTTTTCACTGTTGATTTACCATCTCTATTAAATGTTGATGCCTCCATGGCCAAGTTAAGCAGATGAGACTGAGGACAACTATGTAGAAGAAGATGTTCAATTTGCCTATAATGTAGCTTGACAGAGTTCTCCATGTGTGCCCTGTTCTCATGTCTCCTTACCTCCTCATCCCTCACTCCCTAACTGTCCGTGCTGGATCTGTCCCCGTTGTTTTAAAAAGCTAAATAAGTTATTAGCATGACTGCATCCAGCTAGCCAAACCTGTCTGGTGTACAGCTACTAGAGAAGCTTCGCATGTACTGCTTCCCTTTCCCCCTAGTCTGCTGTCTGATTGTGAGGTCAGGCTGATCTGAAATCAGCTCTTTCACGTGTTAATTAATCACTGCACGATACGATGCTGCTGCGTTGCGACATGTGTAGAGCTGACGGGTTACACTGAAAGTGACTGGACGTACAACACACACTCAAAATGACTCGAGAGTCCCTGTGAAACTCCAGCCAGCACCTCATGCTCTCATGTGCGGAAGAAGAGGTTCGCGTGCTTCCTTTTTATTTCCAGGTCGCGTCGCGACTGTAGTATTCTGTGTTTACTGACATTTAAGTGTCTAAGTAAAACGAATGATACCAGTTTGTCTCAGAGGGCGCCATCTTTATTGTTCAGTCTCTGGCGCACATTGCTGACATCATCACAACATGACGGTTACCTGAACCGGAAGTATCCAAGTAACTACAGCGACCGTTGCTTGGCAACGAACGCGGCGTCGCGTTCCTTTTTTGCGTTCTGTTTTTGAACCTTTGTGACGTCACAAAGCCAGATATCAAAGCCAGTCAAGTGGCTTTGATATCTGACTCTATATCTGACCCAAGCTTAGCCCTTTGACAAACACATTACATTTAGACATTACACTACAGCACGAATACACTAAGACTTTTCAAATTGCTTGTAATCAGTTCAGTATGATAGATACAGCAGTGTACCTGCGGACTCTCCTGGAGGAGATGTTCGAGATCGACACACACGAAATGGACTTTGACTTTGATACTCCTGACTCACCGACTCATTCAGCGGTTGTCAGCATCGAAGACGACGTATCTTCAACAACTTCTGACTCAATACATTCGAGTATGGATCCTGAGTCGATTTCACCGACTCAGTCAGCGGTTGTCAGCATCGAAGACGACGTATCTTCAACAACTTCTGACTCAATACATTCGAGTATGGATCCTGAGTCGATTTCACCGACTCATTCAGTGGTTGTCAGCATCGAAGACGACGTATCTTCGACAACTTCTGACTTTACTTTTCAAATTGCTTGTAATCAGTTCAGTATGATAGATACAGCAGTGTACCTGCGGACTCTCCTGGAGGAGATGTTCGAGATCGACTCACACGAAATGGACTTTGACTTTGATACTCCTGACTCACCAACTCAGTCAGCGGTTGTCAGCATCGAAGACGACGTATCTTCAACTCCTGACTCAGTATGTGAGGAAACAAATGCAGCAAAGGAAGTACCAAGGAAAGTGTCTGTTCAGACATTTGTGGTGGCGCTGGTTTTGCGAATATTTAAGAAGGCAAGAGACTACCTCACCATTACAAACTGTGAGGCCATCATTAAGCATCTGATTGAAAGAACGTGGATCAATGTCCAGGATGTTGATTTTGATCCCACCTCAAAACATTTAAAAAAACTTGACAAGGCCATTTTCCAGGACCTTTGTAAGAAGTGGGGCGATGTAGAAATGGTGCAGTTTGACATGAAATTAGAGACACCAGAACTTGGGAACTACATTGCCTCCTTTTTCAAAGATCACCTGATAACACCACCCAAAAAGCGCAGCACCATCTGCAAGTTCTTCTCGTCTGTGGGCAAAGCCATCACCAACATCTGCAGGTGTGGAAATAAGGCTGGTGAGTTCAGGATCGAAGGACGTATCTTCAACAACTTCTGACTTTACTTTTCAAATTGCTTGTAATCAGTTCAGTATGTTAGATACAGCAGTGTACCTGCGGACTCTCCTGGAAGAGATGCATGAGATCGACACACACAAAATGGACTTTGAGTTTGACGATGTATCTTCAACAACTTCTGACTCAAAAGACTCAAAACAGTACTCACCTGTGTAGTATCTGGCCCCATCTTTTTTGTGTGACCGTTTCTTAGTTGTGTGCACACCAAGTGTGCACACAAAAAGTGTGTGCATGAAAAAAGGTATTCATTGAATCAGATGTTGCACACTTGGTGTGTGCAACATCCGATAACTGATTCTATATGTTGTAAAAAAGTTATTCATTGAATCAGATGTTGCACACTTGGTGTGTGCAACATCTGATAACTGATTCTATATGTTGTAAAAAAGTTATTCATTGAATCAGATGTTGCACACTTGGTGTGTGCAACATCTGATAACTGATTCTATATGTTGTAAAAAAGTTATTCATTGAATCAGATGTTGCACACTTGGTGTGTGCAACATCTGATAACTGATTCTATATGTTGTAAAAAAGTTATTCATTGAATCAGATGTTGCACACTTGGTGTGTGCAACATCTGATAACTGATTCTATATGTTGTAAAAAAGTTATTCATTGAATCAGATGTTGCACACTTGGTGTGTGCAGCATCCGATAACTGATTCTATATGTTGTAAAAAAGTTATTCATTGAATCAGATGTTGCACACTTGGTGTGTGCAACATCTGATAACTGATTCTATATGTTGTAAAAAAGTTATTCATTGAATCAGATGTTGCACACTTGGTGTGTGCAACTGACAGATATTGGAACACACATAAATGAAGTGTAAAATAAAGCCAGGCTGAATGGGGGACGATACACTTGAACTTTTGTAGTTTCATGAGAAGCTCTGATTGGTTCCAAATTGTGTGACAAAGAGCAGAGGGTTCCTCCACATGTGTGAAACAGAAAGTGAATATCTTCATGCAGTGACAAAATACATCTGTACTTCGAAAGAATCAAGCTGCATGCAACACAGGATGTGTTTAGGTTACCAGCTTTTCTTTCTTTTGACTTTCCTCATAAATTATATTCAACTTCTTGTTTACACATTTGTTGTAGGGCTCCTATACGCTCCATTATTTACCCAATACTCAGACTCAAAACAGTACTCACCTGTGTTGTAACTGGCCCCAGCTTTTTTGTGTGACCGTTTCTTAGTTGTGATTTGATTAAACACAATAGTTTAATTTTTGCTCATGGTGAACGTTCCTAAACTGGGCTACATTTTGACACAGGGCAAAATCATTTTTGCAATTCATCATATTGTGTACAACCGGTGCAGTTCTTTGTTTTGGCCACTTTGTAATCCAGGCTTGACATTTGCACATTTTGGGGGTAAAGTATTTATTCTCCCCAAAAAGAAACATTGTACGCAGAGTCATATATATGCCAACTCCAAAGTGCTGTTGTTGATCACTGTAAAAAGTGCAACCTGGGCCAACCTTTAAATGACCAACTGGATCAAATTGTGAGCGTCTCTTAGGTCTATTGATCAATGTTTTTTTTTTTTTAAATCTTCAACTATATTTTACATCTTTTACATCTCCCCCCTCCGCCTTAGGGGGAGGGGGGGGGGGATTTAAAGGGAACCAACAACACCACCTGGGGACTTACACCCCGGGAAATATAAACGTAACGACCCTAATATATAGTTTAGAATGTATTAAGGGCACACAGATTCATTACCGATATTTGGACAGACGTGTTTCGTAAAATTAACATCATATTTATTAAAGGATTAAAGGAAAATCATCAAAACATGCAGAACAAGTAAAAAGGAGGTAAAACAAGCAGACAAACCAGGCAAAATAAGGCAGCAAAACAGACAAAACAGGTCAAATGGAGGCAGCAAAACAAACAAACAAAATAAGGCAGCAAAACAGCAGCAGGTGAACCTACAAATGATAAACAGAGATTAAAAGGGCACACCATGCTGCAAAATAATACAATTCAAGATTGTGACTACTTACCACCTCAAATAAGGGGTAAGTAGTCAGACGGCAACAAGAGGAGGAATATGTCTGAAACTCACCACAGCACCAGGACAGGGGCCAGAATGGACTGAGGCCAGGGCCCTGTTCCTCGTACGTCGCTAACTGAGTAAGCCGGATAAGTTTGAGGATGAGATCACTTTTCGGTTCCTCGAAGCAAGTTTGGCAAAATCACCATAGCAACACATCAATAAGCGTGAACCTGCTCCAGAGCAGGCTCACTGAAGGAAGCTGGATAAGTTTGCCACTCCCCCGGGAAGAAATGTCATCTCCCTTCCTCATCCCATTGATGAAGGAGCGATATTAGTTAGATTAGCGTTTTATCGAGATCGGTCCGTGTACGTTTTGATCGTCTGTTTTACCGTTCATTCGATGAAACGAAAATACGGAAATGTCCGTATTGTAACGGTAAAACAGATGACTAAAACGTACACGGACCGAGATCGCCAAGATCCGTTATCACATCATGATGACTTCCTATACGAGCGCTATCGATTCTGCCGACAAGGAATCATTTATTTACAAGACCTTCTGGAGTCATACATTGTGAACACCACACACAGCCGAGCATTGACCGTCTCACAGACTGGATCAGAGCCTTGAGCTGTTTTGCGAGTGGTACATTATTGTACAGTGTGGGCGATGCCGCTGCATGCCGTGCTGTTCGTAAAGTTTATTTGGTGCTTAAGAAACTTATGGATGTGTTCAATACATTACCATGGCACATATTGTATGGACTCACCATTCTGAATAATGTTTGTGTGCTTAGGTTTTACTTGCTCCCATGTCCTCTTGATGGCTGGTTAAACTACATGGGGCTTGAAAGCACTCATAATTATATGACAGTGTTATTAGCAGTGGCGGCTGGTGGAAAATGTTCTTGGTAGGGCTGTGCCACATCCAATCAATTTCAGCAAACATCCCAGAATGATTTAATGCAAACAAATTAAGGTATCAAACACGCATTACTACTTTGCAGTTAAATATTTAACATTTATTCCAACACGAAAAAAAGCAGTAAATAACACTTTGATAAATACGTCAGGACATCTTATTTTAGTCACCCTCACAGGGAATTCAGTATAATATAATATATATATCATATAATAATATTCAGTATAATATAATAATATATATATCATATAATATTCTGTATAATATAATAATATATATATCATATAATATTCTGTATAATATAATAATATATATGTCATATAATAATATTCACTATAATATAAAACACACACACATATATATATATATATATATAATAATATATATATATATCCATTTCTCAGACAGGTGCTTCATGTCCCTCACTCCCTAACTGTCCATGCTGGTTCTGTCCCCGTTGTTTTAAAAAGATAAATAAGTTATTATCATGACGTCATCCAGCTAGCCAAACCTGTCTGGTGTACAGCTAGTAGATAAGCTTCATGTACTGCTTCTCTTTCCTGCTAGTCTGCTGTCTGATTGTGAGGTCAGGCTGATCTGGGATCAGCTCTTTCAGTAGTTTCTCCTCTCAGTTCTCCTCTCAAACGGGTCTTGGAGGAGCAGTGCTCACACTGGCGCTCTCCTGTAGAGACTTCTCCTGACGAGAACGCGCAGCTTGGGGCAGGAAAAAAACTGCCCCAAGCTGAATCTATTTGAGGACGCTGATTGGCTGAATTGTATGTCACTCATTTATATCTTTACTCAGCATTGGCTAAACTGCTTTATAGACCCGCCTCTTTGGGGCAGTTTTTCCAGCGCCCCAGCCAGCTGAGACGTGCACATGAGGAGAGGAAGAGCAGACAGGCAGAGAGGACAAGCAGGAAAAGCATATATTTACCGCAGATATCATATTTTACACATATTACTGGGTGATTCCATGTTTCAAAAACACAAATATTGACAATTTGTATAGTTTATTTTTATTTTTATTTTTATTTTTATTTTTATTTTTATTTATATTTTTATTTTTATTTTTATTTTTGTAGCTCTAGGGGGGGCGGCGCCCTAGCGCCCTCTATGGACCAGCCGCCACTGATTATATGTATTTATACATATTGTAATTGTATATATATATAAAATTGTATGTATATGTATGTGGATCAGATCCGGATTGCTGTCCTCTTTGCCGGCGAGGAAAACGCTACAGAGACGTCATTACCAGCGGCAAGTTTCAAAAAGACTCGCCGAGATCAGGCTGTTCTAGGCGGGCACCGTGAGCGCTGAGCCCCCGGTGCTGGCGGAGTTTACTGCCGAGATCAGGCAGTTCTATGGGTAACATGAGCGCTCTTATTCTTATTCTTCTAATTAAAAGTAAGTGATATGTAGAAGTGCTTGACGTGTTAAAACCTGGCCTCAGCTCACAAATATATATATATAAAAACTACTGAAATATATTAACAAATATGAGATTTTTAAATAAAAACATAGTCTCTGTTGCTATCAGGTGTATGACAACGGACGCGCGTACGTCAGTAAATGTCATGGAAACGACGCCACCAAGACGCTATATAAGGTCGAGCTGACCTCAGATTGTCACTTTGCATCTGAACTCGGAGCCTGAAGGCGGATCGGACCCGAAGCCGGAGCTGATCCTGACGGCGGACCGTTGCCCGAAGGCTTCTTCTATTCTTATTCTTCTAATTAAAAGTAAGTGATATGTAGAAGTGCTTGACGTGTTAAAACCTGGCCTCAGCTCACAAATATATATATATAAAAACTACTGAAATATATTAACAAATATGAGATTTTTAAATAAAAACATAGTCTCTGTTGCTATCAGGTGTATGACAACAGACGCGCTTACTTCAGTAAATGTCATGGAAACGAAGCCACCAAGACGCGATATAAGGTCGAGCTGACCTCAGATTGTCACTTTGCAGCTGAACTCGGAGCCTAACGGCAGATCGGACCCGAAGCCGGAGCTGATCCTGACGGCGGATCGTTGCCCGAAGGCGGAGCTGAGCCTGACGGTGGATCGTTGCCCGAAGGCGGAGCTGAGCCTGACGGCGGATCGTTGCCCGAAGGCGGAGCTGAGCCTGACGGCGGATCGTTGCCCGAAGGCGGAGCTGAGCCTGACGGCGGGTCGTTGCCCGAAGGCGGAGCTGAGCCTGACGGCGGATCGTTGCCCGAAGGCGGAGCTGAGCCTGACGGCGGACCGTTGCCCGAAGGCGGAGCTGAGCCTGACGGCGAATGTCATTTGAATGTGAATGTGAAATGCTGAATGTAATTGTTCATTTTCTAACATATTGTTACATGTTATGTTGAACTGTATTACATTGTGAATGAAATTCCTTTTAACTTTAAGTTGCTATTGTTGGTTTTATTATGGTCCATCCACCTGTAGATTCAGTCATTTTTTTACAGCAGTTAGAATTAGAACAAAGGTTTAAAAATAACTTCATTACAACCTGCTGACATAAATAACTACACTATTACATTTCAGAGCTATTCACTGATAACTATGTTTTAAAACAACTGACTCCAGATTTGATACATTATAAAAGGGAAGTAAGTGTTGTTTACTGGTGGTGCATTGTAAATGTTATTTAATCTTGATCATTTTAAATGAACCAAACTAAATCCTGAAGAAAACACAAACTGACCCCTTCACCCCTTAATATACTTAATTTATTAGAAGATTATAATAACTTAACATATCGATACATATTCACCCCAATAACAATTGACCAATGTGTTCAGGCTAAAACAATTACAACCCTAAATTAATTGAATAATCTCTGAATATCACTTTAACATTTTAAAGGTGCACTTGACAGCAACTCATATTTGTGGGATGATCATTTTCAAAACATTTTAAATATAGGAATCAAACATGCATTATAACATTTCCATGGATTCAGTGATTCAACTCTGATCTGACCTGGGTGTGCTGGTGGCATGAATTTTCATTTCAAATATGATCTTTAAAATGTAGCATTCTGGTGTACTCTGAGAATAACATTAAGTGATAAGACCATATTTACTTTAAGCAAAAGAATAATTTATTATTCAGTTATTTATCACTATTTCAGCTCGGGTTGAAGAGCTAGTTAGCTTCTTCGTTTTTTCTTTATTATTATTATTAACAACCTTTATTTAGACAAAATCCATTTAGAACGAGGTCTCATTTTCAAAAGTTTTAGTCAAATAAAAAAGATAGCAGAGTAGCGAGAACCATCGCCTGCAAATAAAGTGATTAGTCTTCATTGAACCCTGTTACTGTATAGCTTAATATTAACTTCTACTGTTACTGTACAGCTGTTAGAATAGTGGCCTATCTTCTATTTGCAATTAATATGCATTCAATCCAGTTCTATTATTTAAATTTAAATGATAATCTACTCTGGCTGTGGTCATTACAGTGAACAGTGTGTACAGTGTGATGAGAGGGCACGCCCTTGTTGCTGTACTTTATCTCCTTGGAGCAGAGGCTGCATTCAGCATACCTGCCTCATCAATGTATTTAAAACACTGTGACAGCGGGAAGCTGTACTCACGTCTGTTTAGACCTCCACCTTTATCCAGGCCCAGCTCCACTCACATCTCAGCCCTGAAGCTCTTTGACCTCATCATCTCATCAGTATCTGGGCCTTTCATTCTACTTTGAGTTAAAAACAGCAACCAGATCCGCCGGTGTTCTGGTTTAATGTTAACGAGTGGCCGCGTGAACTGAACCGGAACACGGGGGGGGGCTTCATGTTTCATCACGTTACGTTACTTCCTCCTAATTCGCGATAATGACGAACGTTAAAAGTCGAGAGTTCCGCATGTAGTTCCGCATGTAGTGGACGTTAACTTAACCCAGCAAGTCTGAACGGTAACGGAACATAACGTAACTGAAACTGTAACGGAGGGAAATGAAGACGGTGTAGACATCTTAACGCTGATTGGACAAGACTCGACACGTCACATCAAAGATGTTTTATTGCGAAGATCACCTCGTCACCTTTTCTCCTCGTCTCACTCCAATCGGAGAAACGCTGGCTGGCCAGTTGACCCCCCCCCCCCCCCCCCCCACCTCCCAAAAAAAATAAATTCTACGGATCTACACGATTCACGTGGATGACATATTTTGTATTCAAAACGGCGAATTTCGCCGAAAAGCGACAAGTGTGCAGGTATGTGGATTGATGTGTCATAATGAGGTTATTAGGAGGTAATTCAACTGTAGTAGGACAGCACAGAAGGCCCAGGTATAAAATCCACGGCCCGCCACTGCGCAATGCTAACAGTGCTAACGGCACAAACCAGGCGGCAACTTCCGGTTCTGCCAAGTGAAGCCAATGTGGAAGTGTCTTAAAACTTGCATTCTCTCTACTGACCATCAGGGGGCGACTCCTCTGGTTGCAAAAAGAAGTCGGATTGTATAGAAGTCTATGAGAAAATGACTCTACTTCTCATTTGATTTATTACCTCAGTAAACATTGTAAACATGAGTTTATGGTCTCAATCTCTAGTTTCAAGTCTTCTTCAATACAGCATGATGTTCATTTAGTAAATTATGGTCCATTTAGAGTCAAATAAACCATAAAGAGGTAAAGAGGAGTATGCTTTACGGTGCATTCCAAATATGGTAACTTCTGTTCATCGGTTGCAAAAAACAACAATGCGACGGCCGTAATTCAAGATGGCGTTATCGAAATCACCAAACTTGAGGCGTCATAACGACCAGTCCACAAACCAATGGGTGACGTCACGATGACTGCGTCCACTTGCATACAGTCTACGATATGTAACACAATCTTTTAGTGGTGCGGAGTAACGTACCGTACCGGTCTACTTTTACCCCTCAATACTAACAATTTTGAGAAAAGTACATGACATGCCATTTAAGTAATAATTTCAAAAAGGTTGGAAGCTATGTTCATGGTACTCGCAACAACAAAGGTTTAAATGTTATAACTCCAGTACTTAGGCCAGAATGAACGAGCCTGTGTTTCACAGTTTACTTGTGTGTGGGACAGTATCTCTGTGACCCACCTCTAATGCGGTTTAATTAATCATGTGCAGTGTAATGCTACGGCCTTCGTGTATTTAACCTGCTGTCCAATTGAATTATGTGGCTAACCTCTGAGCTTTCTGTGTCATCAGGCTCTCTTGTGTCTCCACTGCCTGCCTGTGTGTGTGTGTCGAGCCTGTTTGTGTTTTCATGGTGTGCAGTGGTAAAATGCCGCCGCAAATCTGCTCCACTTCGCTTCGCAATGCTCATGGCTCATTTCCACCGCATTAGTGGAACCTGACCAAGAAGTGATGAGCGCCGAAACGGGGAGAAAGAGACGATTGGGTAACGAGCTGTTAAATGGGCTTAAGAGATGAGCAACATGCCTCGCCCCAGGTGCTGCATACAGAGAGTCCACGATGACAGAGGGGGTGCAGAGAGAGGAAAGGGCTGCATTGAGCTGGGAAAATGAATTCAACATAGGTCTCAGGCTACCTCTGGAAAATACAGTGCTGAGCAATGACTAGTCTCTCTCATCACAGGCCCTCAGTACCACACTGAACCACCCTTTGGTGAGGGTTCTTCCCACTTATCCCCTTAAGGTAGATTTTCCTTCATGCACAGCAAGGTAATAGTGTTGAAAGCAAAGCCATGATTAGATTTATGGTACACTTCAAATTGGATTGTGTTAAAAAGGAATTCCAGGACTTCCTTAAAGGGATGTTTATTTTTACCAAATGACCAAATAACAATCTTGTGGTGTGTTTTTAAAAACCATGTTGCACCGTGCATTACACAAGGCAACACATTAAAAACCAACAATGAAAACACAAGTGCACACAGTAGAGTGCAGATCTCAGGTCAGGTGTGTCTGCAATGACCACTGCTGTATGTTTGATTGGATAAATACAATATATTGTCTATAGAATGTTTTCATAAAACTGCAATCACGAGAGGCCGTTGAGCATGCAGTCAAAAACGAGAACAAAAAAGTTTAGGCTAATAGCTCAAACAGTATGTGAGATTACCCGTGGACAGACAGAGACAGAGGCACATGACCGAATACATAATCTCCTGGCGGAGATGATAAAAGCAAATGGGAAAACAAAAAAAATGACATGAAAGCTGCACTACTGAATAAAACTACCCTTCACTAAAAAGTAGAACGACAAAGTATGCAAGGAGCGGGTAAACATAACATTTAGCAGCTCAAGGGCCGACATGTCCTTCATGAGACCACAACAGAGCTAACGTTAGCGTGAACAGTTTTAAATGGGCCACCAGAAGTACGGCTCCAAATTGAACGCTAATGTTGCTCCGTGTCTCCTGGAAATGCAGACGGGCATTAGATTACTAAAAACGGAAGTCATGTCAACTTTACGAGGTCATAATGTGTCGAATGTGTGCGATTAATTAGTTTGTTATGGAGTTCCGCCTCCAAGTAGCCATAAATAATAACAAGAACATAAAAACCAGAATACAAAGCTGGTGAAAAATCGAGTGTACGAATCGGATTTGGATACAATAAAATATGATTTAACCAGGCTTATTTCATTCCTGGCAATTTGTTCAACAGCCTGGGGGCACGGATTCATAAACCTGTATCTTAAACTTAGGCAAATGAAACCACAACTGTCTGCATGACGAGATGCCACATGGGTAAGTGAGGTTATGTTTTTTTTTCCATCTTCGATACTCCTCACACTTTCCACACTCTGACTTTCAGAAGCACTGCTGTAGAGGATACTGTACTGTAACATCAACTTCGGATGGCTACCGAGTGTCAATAATTGGTTCTGCCCAGAAGCTATTGTTACATTACATGATTCAGTAGCTTTTAGTCCATGTAGTCGTGCAGGAGGAACGGTGCGCTTTCCTTTGATACCCTGAGTTCAGGTCACAGAACTTGGCAATTACGGTGAAAGATGCACGGCTTCGCTCTACCTCAGGACAAGCCTGTGCTTCTCATCCTATCTTGTTTGCTTTGAGGTGGGGCGAGACTTCAAGGATGCCAGCGGGATGGAGCAAAAATAGAAAAAAAGAGGGGTTGTGACGGACAAAAAGTAGATTTGTGTAAATGTCTCATCCGTGGCGACGTTATTTCCCCTCCTCCGTCTCTGTTTGACCTCAACTCAAAAGGAAGAATGGTTTCATCTTAGAAAAAGGAGAAAAAGTGGAGAGCAACACTTCAGAGCATCATATGTCACTGCCTGTTTATCCGAGACGGGCACATTTTCACTTCAAAGGGATTCGGTTTCATGCACACGAAAAACATGTAAGCGTGGCATTTATGTATGGCATCACGTCAATATCATGTCGGCCAAATCACTTTTACAGAAGTGTTCCTGCGTCAGACCCAGTAACATTTCCCTAAAACTCAAAACACGAGTCTGAACTGAATGCTTTCCGATCAGGGCGGCAGCAGCACAAGGTTAAATACATAGAGAGGTAAATATATCATCTCTAATGCGCAAAGAAATCCCTTCAATCAACCATGAAACACTGGTAATGAGTTGATTCTAATGACAAATGAATGTGCAGCAAAACACTAAACAGGAATTGTACGAGAGCCCCACTTTAATGTCTTGTCATTGCATGGCATCTGTCTGCAGAATTCAGTAATGATGATTAAAATGATTGATGTGAGAAGCGGTGGCGAGTCTCCCCCGTTCTCCACGATGCTCGTTATGAAGGCAAATCAACTGGAAAATAAGTTTGAAAAAATCCATCATTGATGCTGCTTTCGAGAGAGCTGACAGCACCCTAATAATCCAGATGCACCGCTGCTGCCCCTCTGGTGCACCAGGTGCCAGATATCGCTAGCGTTAGAATTGTGGCTCTTACTGTAAATCTGAACAAAGCGCAGGGAACATGGACGTATAAAAGACACTGGTGGCTGAATGACAAACCACAGGTCTCGAGCTATAAGAGTCTAAGCTAAAGATGGACTAGTGTTCGGCTTGATGACGTTTAGCCACTTGTTAGCAACTGCTTTTTCTAAGACGTGAAAGCTTCAAAATTCACAAAGAGGGGTATTACGTGATGTATTTTATGTTGTAGAACAAAACATTAAAATCTCTTAAGCCTGTGTTAATCACAGGCATCTAACCCAAAACCCATTAAATAAACACATTAGCCTCGAGACGAGGGAACCAGAAGTGCAAAAACGCTGACTCATTTAATTCAGTCATTCCTGCAGCACTCTACTATTGGTTGAAACCGTTTGGTACTCACACACTTCATATAGGGTGCTGCAGGGATGACATCTTTTAACCCTGGTTCCCTCGACAAAAAGCCAACGGGATTTAAAAGGGCTTTAATTAGAAATTAGTATGTTGTTTGTGATAACTTTAATAAATACTAATATATGTAGGATTGTGTTTATTGTAAGCACAATATAAACTGAAAGGATAAAGGCCCCAAAAAATGTATTTCAATATTCATGAGCTGGGGCCTCAAGTGTGTTTGCTGAAGTTTTTTTTTCTTACCTTTAATGCTTTCAGCTTATATTGAGTTTTACAGGCCCACACAATATCTCCAAATCGAATTACCGCAAACTAATTGCCACATGGTGAACATGGAGCCTTTTGGGCCCCTGAGGGCCTTTTGATCCTGGTGCGGCTCCTTGCTTTGCCCTGTTGAAAAATCCAGCCTTGTTGACGATGTTTAATAAGCAGAATATGTAATGTGTAAAACGTTTCCACATTTAAACGTGACATTGCGTGTTACTATGCTCTCGGCGAATCATGAACTTACAGTCTGTGTTTTCCTGTTATCACAGCTTTCTGAAGCTCTCTGTGTGAATGGATGTTGCAGAACAAAAAAAAAACAACCACTTATGAGATGAAGGTGCAAATTAATCTACTCATTATCATGTTTGGAGCTATGGGAAATTGTGTGCCGAGTGAGTGGCAGGCAGCTCCACAGCCATGGTGAAATCTAGTCACTAGGGGGCAGACTTGCGCCACGTCCAAAACCCCATTGGCTCAGAATAGAGTCAGATGGGGAGATAGAAAAACATCAGCATGTGTCAGGATTTTGGAGGCTGAATAAATTATCAGGCGAGCAGAAAATGTATCCTGTAAACTAACGGACGGGGAAAGATAAATATGCTACGAGAAAAAACGCTGAAGATTTTGATAAATGGCTCAGATAAGTTTGGGATGATTTTTCTATGCGCCAAGATAAGATTTCAAAGTGAAGGGCGTGTCAGCTAGTGTTTTATGTTTTGCGTTGGATGTCGGATATCTCTCGGCCTGCCTCTGTCTCTCCGCCGCGGAGAGGCCCGGAAGAGAGGCTCATTCGCGCTTTGAGGTTGTCTGCGGAATAAGGAGGGCGGTGTCAGCATGCATTAAGGGGAAACAGGTCCTTCAACCCCACTGTCTGGCCCATTAAAACGTGTGATCAAGGGGATGGGGGTTGCCTCAGTGTTTGTGGTGTGGCTGCTGTGTGAATGTGAAACACCCCTGAAGACGAGCCTGAAAAAGGAACAACGAAGAAATCATCTTGTCATCTTTTTGTATAAATGCCTTCCCTAACCCTGGCCATGCTCAAATCATTGATGTCGCCATTTACAACCGTTAGAATAGGCTAGTTGTGTCATCCCTGTGGCCTGTCGTGCAGCACGCTTGATATTTTAACCTGTGGTGAACATTTAATCTCTTCTTCCATGTGGAATTAACCTTTAATCCAAACCGTAACCGTTCCCTTTACATGCTTAATCCTAGACATAAGATCAGCTGCTTGACAGTTCAGGAATTTATTACAATAATAGGGGTTATATTCCTGATTCTAATCTTAATCCTGAACCCAGTTTTTAACCCACTTATTTGAAAGTAAAAACGCCACCAGGATTTTCCCTGTCTGAGCCTCAGATACAAATCAAGTAAAACGCTCACACTTTCCCACTGGACAAAAAGAAACTCACTAACAGCCACTAACACCTAGCTTTTGTCTTCAGTGGGAAAGGTTACAGCGTTCATTTCCAGACAAATGACTCTGCAGTAGTCACGGGTATTTATCGGCTAAAGCTCTGTCGTCAGCGATGGAAACATGGCACCTGGGTGGACACGCTGAATTTTCGCCCCTTTTCCAGCTCGATGCTATGTGACACTCAATGAAAGTGAATATATAATAAATAAAGTCAACAGGGATTTGGACAGTTATTCGAATGTATTAATTTAAGAAGAAATATGCTCTCCTCAAAGCCACAAGACTCCAGTCAGACAACAGTCATTTTACCTCGCTGATCATCGAGACACACTTTATTCAAACTGGACAGAAACAAAATGAAGCTCAATCAACTCTGGTTTACGGGGACTAAATAAGTAACATTTTAACTGTGTACTAACTCTGCTTTTTGGTGCTTTTTGGTGCGTTTGTGACGTCGAACGTGACACACCAGATCAAAAACAGAAAGGCTACTTGTCTACTAGCAACGGGAAATTAGTCTTACGCCTACTTTTAGCGGGTTTTCATGCTATTAAAAATACCTGCATTTATGCACTAATTTGGTGGAAAAAGGGTAACACATGCTACTCCCACAAACACACACTACTGGACTGATCTCTCATCAGTGCGGCAGAAGGCTAAGAGTTCTCCCAGCATGGAATGTTTTTCACACCAACTTTTTCTTCATTGACCAGGCTGTGTGCATGAAAGCACTGAAATCTTGAAACAGGAAATGGCCGACCCCAAACGGTTGCCACAAAGTTGGATAAGCACTTTTGTTTACAATATCACTGTGCAGCTACTTTAACATCAACATTTCCCTTATTTGGAAGTAATATGCCATAAAAAAAACACCCCAGACTCAACGTAGGGGGTTTCCACATAATGTATGTTTAAAACTATAAATCATGCGTTTTATTTGGTTTTAATTGACATTCTTTTTTTCAAAATGTCCTGTAGAACAGCAGATTATGAACATGGATCAATCTGCGGATTATTTCCTTGATTGATTGATTCATTAAGTTTTTATTCATTGAAAATGTCAGAAAACGGAAAAATCCATCCATCATAATTTCCTAAAGCCATTTTGACATGTCATAGCAGGGTAAACACGGGTGTGATTGGTTAAATTAACTATGGTCCCATTCTGCTGAGTGTGTCACAGGCATTCCAGTGAGCCAGCATGCACAAAATAAACTTCCTTCACAAAAAACGAAACTACTTGGTAAGATTTTGGAAAAGATCGTGGAATACTTAATTAGGTTTTGGCAACAAAACTACTTAGTTTAGGAAAAGATTTTTGTGGACTTCTGTAGTTATTTTGGGTTAAAATAACTACAGAAGTGCCGTTAGTGAAGTACACAAGTTACGTTACAAATAAATCAATGTTGGCTTCTCAGTTCACATGAGGAACGAACAGCGGTCTCCTTGGTTTAATTTGATTAATTACACCTATGTTTATGACTTGTCAAAATGGCTGCTGTGAAAAGGGCCCTTTTGTTCAACAAACATTCCAAAGCCGAAAGACATTCTTACATTAGAACGATGAGACGGTGAAACTAGAGAATGTTGTACTTAAAAAGTAAATTTTAGCATTTAATAGTTGTTGAAATAGCTGCTGATTGACGACTGATGTAGTAAAGAACTGGGAATTCTGGAAAGTTCTGAGAGCAGTCAAACTGTCGCACAAAACACAGTATGTGCCAGCGTTTCTAGCTAGCTCCTTCGCAGTTTGTACAGTATATTGAGCACATTGTATTTATTTGGCCCTATACAGTCAAACTGCAAAGTCCCTCATTCAATTTCGTGTTAACAATGTGGGGCAAAAATTCAGTCTGAGCACAGCTTATGATGCTACATCAGAGTGGTTAAGATATAGCATGCTAACGCTAACGGTACGGTTGAGAAATTGAAAATGGAGGGAAATTACATTTTGTCAAAGTCTGGTTTGAGACAGGCAGGGGGAAGAACGTTATTTCCGGTGCCTCACTATTCGTCTTCCCTCTCTCATTCTCACTTTTTCTTTGTTGTTGAAGGTGTCATGACTAGAGTGCTAACAGCAAAGCTTTCGCCACTAGCTTTCAACACCCCAGGACCAGGACTATTGGAAAGCCATGATGGAAGTTGCCCTCAGGCACTTATCAGAGATCAGCTTATACGCCTTAAATCATATTCTGAACAGCAGCGGGGGGGGGGGGGGGGGGGGGGGGGGGGGGGGGAGGATCTTAAATTTGCCCTTGGAACAGCAGATATGTAAGCAACAACGCGTCCTCAGCGACCGGGAGCTACAAACTACACCCATCACATTTTCATTGATCTCCTGTCCTACAAATCAAGAGTCCTCATCATTCTTTCCCCAGCCTGCTGTCAGATACTCGGGTGCTTGTTTTATATTCCACGCAGCCTCAGATATCACAATGTGAGCCCCCCCACCGATGGTGAAAAAACAGAACTTTTGAGCTCGTCAGGAATGCACAAACAGCGCATCTCAGGGTAGGTAAGAGAATCAAACTGGACAACCCCAAAACCCCACTCCAGTGGGGTTTGCAGCGTCTCAGCGCCTGCAAATCAGTATTCACTCCACATCGGTAATGACAGTGGATAGGGGCGCTCCCGCAGGGCGTTTCTTTTTTTAAATTAACATTCCACTCGGCTGCCGTCGCGGTTGCTTGATCCACAGAAACAAATTGGGAATAGCCTTTGATACAGGAGTTGAAAACGCTCCCAGGGAGTTCACTGACACGCAAGAAGTATGGCTTCCTAATCGCACGCAGGCACAAATAAACGGAAACAAGTACAGAGATGCATGCATATCACATGCCTCCACCCCCCCCCCCACGTGTCATGTAATAGCTGCCACACCGGTTGTTATGCGTCATTCCCTGGCTTGCTTTCAGCAGAACAGAGTGCCATTCAGAGAGCTCTGTTCACATCAAACACCACAACTCCTTGGATATGAAGTGGCCTGCTCCCATGAAGTCCTTGAGATGCATGCAGAGGGTGACGGCCCTCTTGAAGTGATGTCTAAGGCCTTTCTTTCTATCTGGCTGCCAGCAGCATCATGTCTGGCCGACCACCGCTGTTTGGACTGTGTCCTCTCCCTTTTATGCAGCTACACTGCATCCATTCGCCGCACACGACAGGAAGAAGACAAGCTCCTTCTTCTTCCTCACAGAGCGACGGGGAGGGGGGAGAGATGAGAAGACAGAGAGAGAAAGAAAGAAAGGTGGACAGCGAGAGAGAGATAAAGGGGAAGAGGAGGGAGGGAGAAAGTGTCTGTGTGTGTGGTGTCATTCATCATTGCCTCTTTTCCACTGGTCTGCCTCCCTCCCCAGCGAGCCACAGAGGGATAAAGCATGGAGGAGGAAAACAAAAAAACACACACATACACACCCGCCGGGAGGACGGAGACGTACAGAGCGACAAACACATGGCGGGATAAGGAGACTGATGACGAGTCCCCGTGGTAAGAGCATGATATGTAATTCCAGGGAGTTGACAGAAATATGTGAAAATAACCTGTTCTTATTATCTCATAATCTCTGAAAAGATGATCTTTGAAATAAAGCTGCATTAAATGATTTTTCTTTGCCCCTCAGCGCCACATTTGCATTAAAGCTAGATACTGGATTTTGTTAAAGCCCATACCGACACACATATTTGAAAGATAAATCAGATAATGACATATCGGCTTCCTTAAATAGCTTAAATTATGTTATTAAAGAAGTTGATTAATATATGTACTGAGTGGGACATTTTTATATGCAACCAGTTGCCAGTTTATACTCTCAGCTAAAGCTAAAGTAGTCTAATACAACATCCACATACAATTATCTTTCATGAACTGAAAACACACTGAAAGCGTTAAAAGTTCTAAGACAAAAACACGGACAACTCCCCATACCGGACAACACCCTGGTAGCGACCTGTCAATCACAAGGTAGCCCCGCCCTAAAGCATTCCCATATTTATGGTCTGTTTGACTCTCAATGGGAACATCATTTGAAAAAAAGACTTGAAACTAGAGATTAAGACCATAAACTAATGTTTACAATGTTTACTGAGGTAATAAATCAACTGAGAAGTAGAGTAATTTTCTCATAGACGTCTATACAATCAGATTTCTTTTTGGAACCAGAGGATGGCCAGTAGAGAGAATGCAATTTTTAAGACACTTCGGCATTGGCTTCACTCGGCAGAACCGGAGGTTGCCGCCATAGGTAGAACGCATCGGCTATCATCTCATGATGATTTCGCCTTTTATTGGTTTTGAGATTAGCTTGTAAACTGGCTACTTGTGAAACAACCCCCTCGTACACGTTGTGTCTCAACTCGCACTGTAAACAACGAGCAGTGCATGGAAAAAAGGAAGTCTTGGATACACCAGAACCCCAGAATCGTAGCCCCTTTCGCCCCAGAGGCTTATCTGTGGTGATAGCTGATGGGTTTCCGAAATTGGTCGCCACCTGATGAATATAAGTCCCAATATTCCTATTGGGTCTCCCTGAGCTCTTGAGGAAAAAAAACTATCTAGCTCTTTAGCTTCTGAATGTTCCACTATGTTTACCGGCTAGTTTGTCTAACTTTGTTTGCTGCTGAGTACGTTTAGTGAGTTCGTCAGCTGCCCAAAAATTGTTATGGATGAGCCATAAGCTAAATTAGCCGGCTAAAAGAGGCTTAAAGTCCCTACAGAGTGGGGCTGCAAAGTGGAGTGATAATCCTCTGTGAGTTCTTCACTAAGAGCAACACATTTCATAATACACAGTCATCTGATCCATTGTTAACACAAAAAATATTGATTAAGGAACTTTAAGGATCACAGCGTCTGACTGCACATCATGTTTTTATGGCACTTAAAGCATGTTTGACTTGAAATATTACACCTCTCCCACCGTTTCTCTGTCTCTGTTGAGCTCCTGTGATTGAAAACCAACAGCCAAAGGAGTCAATGACTCCTGTCCAGTACCTTCGCACAACATTTCCGCCTCATATAAACTTGAATAAATGGTATTGAATGCAACCTTGGCCCCTGGTGTTGCTCTCTATGAGTGCCTCTACCTCAGCCCCTGTTTACTCCCTCCTGTCTACCCCATTACACATGATGAAGTGGGAGATCCATCACTCCAACTGAATGCTCCACTCAGCCATCAGCCAATAACCACTGGTAAAAAAAAAAAAAGGTCTTCTGTTAAGAAACAGTTAGGGAATTCAGACATTTCATAAAATTAACCAAACTCTTCTGTTGACTGGCGACAGGATAATGAGGTGATTACCAAATACAGGCTTGTATATCGCTGCCATTAAGCCGAGTAATGTTGCTGCTGTCCCTTTGGACTTGATTTGCTAATTTATGCTCTTTTTAAAAAAAAAGAGACAAAAAAATGACATCGGAAGTATCTGCAACAGGGACAAGAATTATTTTGCTCGCAAAGTAATGCCTTCTGCCACCGAGCCGGATCGCGGTCTCAAGTGTGCGGGTAAAAAAAAAAGCTAAATCATTTTATTCTGCCCGGATTGGCTGACTGCTATGTGTAACGAGAGAGACTGATGTGAGCTGCCAGATAAATTCAGGCTTCAGTGCCACTTTCGAAAATGACCCTGATGGAATGGAGATGGCAGGCTGGTGTTGAGAGGCTACCTCAGCTCAGGTGTGACTGAATTGAGTCTTTTACTCCAACGATTCCTGGTTCCTTTACTCCTCGGGCTCTTCGTGGCCGGACCACCAGAGGAGATGACTTTAAAGTAAAAACTGATCTTAAAAAAATAAATCAGAATCTATATTTGTGGCGCTTGTTTCGACCTCTGTACTTTTGGTGAAAATTGTAATTGTCAAAAAAGAACATTTGAAGTTTTAGTGTTGTCGATTGTTGTGATGTGATTTGCTGTATTGATGTAATGTGATGTTTTCATTGTATCCGGTGAGACCGTAGACTGTATATAAAGATAGACGTCAAAACATGTCAATTCAAAAATAAACTAGAATATGGCTTGAACACATTTACATTTTTTTATTTTCAGAAGGACTGTGTTCATTTATAGATGATGAGGCTCAGCATGTTGGTCCACAAAGGAAGCTGTGAGCATAATTAGGTTTCTTGTGTGCATGTAAACCAGTCAACAAGTTTAATTAGGCAGGAAATTGCAAAGCTATTTTGGAGCCATGGTTAAAACATATTTTAAGTGCATTTTAAAGCGTTTGGACTGACAGTGAGGGGACAGTAGTCTGTACTCTGTAATTGGCTTGAGCATATTTCTAATAAGTTACACATATGTACCAGGCAGCAACCTCCGGTTCTGCCGAGTGAAGCTGATGCGGAAGTGTCTTAAAACTTGCATTCTCTCTACTGACCAGCAGGGGGGGACTCCTCCGTTTACAAAAATAAGTCAGATTGTATAGAAGTCTATGAGAAAATGACTACTTCTCTCTTGATTTATTACCTCAGTAAACATGAGTTTAAAATAGGCCATAAAGCAGGGTATGCTTTAGGGCGGGCTTACTGTGATTGACAGGTCACTGCCTCTACCAGAGCCGTATACGGCATCTCTACGTCACTCCTCCGCATTCTAAATATGATAACTTATGTCATTGGTTGCAAAAAAAACAACATGCAGACGGGTTCCAAAACTCAAGGCTTCAAAACATCAGTCCGCAAACCAATGGGTGACGTCACGATGACTAAGTCCACTTCTTATATACAGTCTATGGTTTGTACAATGCAAATCCTAAATTAAACAGTACATGTCGACTCCATTTTGTGAAATTAGCTCTGTCTTAACCTCTTTTACCTTTTCTGCCTGTTCCGTTTGTTACATCTTAATATTAGACTTACACATCTTACATTTATGTTTGTATTGTAATCTTTTGAAAGGGCCTTCAGGCCATGCATTTCTGCCTGTTAGCTTTACCTATTTACAGATTTACACACATACAGTTTAAAATTATTGAATTAAATGTAATAAAATTTAAGAGCAGCAGATTCAGAAATACTTTTTGTAATATGTGGGCACACCAGTGAACGACCCGTTATGTCAAGTTAGATTGCTAAGTGATGTTGCTTAGTTACTTTTGATGGAAATTAGCTTTCTATAGCACATAGATTTCTGGGGTAGAAACACTGATATTCTTGCAGTGGAACTGGTTGAAAACTACACATTCTCTATTGTTTGGCCCGTGACTCCCTATTCTTTTCTGTATACGACCCACAATCAAAAAGCTGCCCTTTCTGAGAGGAATACAAATTTAACATCACAATGTCTTAACTCGCTAACGGCTAATAGTGGACTTTGGTACCTTACACCCATCCTTTGAAAAATGGAAATTCAGCCATCATTCATTTGTACACCAGAGCTTTTTCTACTGAATTTAACAATAGGTCAGATTGTGTGTCAATGAATGCATCTTCAGATCAATTAATTACAACTAATGTTTTTTTCAAGTTCACTGTGTAACCCACCTGTGAGGTAAGTGCTCACTGGACCAGTATCTAGATTCGTAAGGAGAGGTAATGAACAACAATAGGACACAGAGTTAGGTTGAGAGCAAGATGATTGTAATAACATACATTTAGTAGAACAACTTTAGTACTGCCGGCATTCAACCTTTTTCTGTTTGAAATGTCTTTTAAACTGGGTGCACCCTAAATAAAATAAAATGTTTCTCCTCCCAAAGGAAAAAGAATGTTCTGTTCAATTGTTCTCTGAGGCCTCTCCACTCAGTCCTACCACACTGATAGCAGGGCAGGTGAAGAATTTCAAGGGTCCTTAATCCAGTTCACATGAGTGCCTCGCCATCCCCCTCGTCAGGGAGAAAATCCAATCCAATCCAGTGAGGAGTCCAAAATCCAATCCAGGATTCAGGGGTATCCAAAAAATGGCTGCATTATCATTAAAGATATTTCCTTTCACAAAGATGAATCAAATTCAATTTTCAATTAAACTGTAGAAGTCACTGAGCTTGTATTAAACCAGTTGCTGTCGGGCTGTAAGATTTCATTAAACAGGCTGAATAATCAAGTTTGAGAGCGTTACTGACTTGCTTACAATCTAACTTGTCTTATGAGCAGTGCAAATGAGCCCATCCATCAGCAAAATGCAAAAAAGACTCCGAGATGGATAATCCAGAGTCAGGAGTCGCATGACAATGTGTACGTAATTCTCCTGTTTTTTATCAGTTCTCTTAGCTGCAAAAATGGCTCTGTATGTGTTTTTATGTCAGCAAAAAACACTGAATTTAGATAGACGTGCGTGTATCTTCGTGTGGACGTGTTGCACGCGATTCTGTGTCACAGACATATCCAGTTGCCATGGCTACCTCCTCAACACCACTATCCTGCCATCCTGTCAGAGTGGAGCTGGCGCTGATGCATGATGGGTGTTTTGCTAATCAGTGTCCCTTCACTCTTATTATGTTTTTAAAAAGATTTGAGCTCTATATTAGGATTATATATTAAGATCCTGATTCATTTAGCTGTCTTCCCCTGCGGTTAATTTAAAGATTTCTCAAACAAATAAAAAACCCATAATAATATTCTCTAATATGCCTGTAATATTCCAACAAGGACTTAATGTGCCTCTGTAGTAAAGTGGGCTTCTCAACACTGAATTTATGTTCTATTATTCTTCATACTACTCCCATGATATAAATTTAACACTCCTGTAGGACGTGCTATGCAGCTGATAATTTTTGATGTGTAAGACCAATTACTATCAGACACTATAGTTATTGTATACCGTGAGGGCTCTCAGACAAAAAAGAGGCAAATCAAGTGAACAGCGGGGGAATAGTTTGCTGTGATATGCACCGGGGCAGATACGGAATCACTGAAGGTCTAAATCTCTATTAACCGCCGGCGTCCCCAGTGCTGGGATGACATATATAAATGGTGATGAAGTTTACAGACCTGACAAGCGATGACAAGGTTATCATATTTTAGGCCAACACACAAACACACCCTGTGTGATAATCTCCCTGGTGTGGCATCGTGTCCCATCACGTGTGCTCGACTTGGACAGTTTATGATGTGAAGCTCGAGCGTATATATAGAACATTGGGTACGGGAGGCTTATCTGAATACCACAGCTTCCACTGCTTATCGGTGAAACTCTCACTTTATGTCTTTTGCAATCACCACGGCAGCTCTGTGGGATTTACTGTGTGTGAAGCTGCTCTCTACAGGAGAGCCACACAGCACAGCTGGAGGGCGTGTCTTGGAGAATATCTCATATTTACTCCAGCCTCTAAACTAAAGGGAACGATGGGTAATTTGTCATTGTATATAACATATTTCGGATCTGGCGCCACAACGGCTGCCAATAAAAACTGTTACTAAAACAAATTATATGGCTTTTTGCTGATCTGCTGGGTGGGGTATAGTTATGGGAGGGGCCATTCAAAAGTGGGCGTATTTTAGCAAAAACAAGGCGCCATATTTTGACATAAATTTACATGCAGAACAGGTTTTACTATACGATAGTATTTATTTTAATTAAATACAAGAAAATAAACTTAACGTTGACTTTTAGTTGATGGTTTATCCTTGTGTGATGTAAGACAACTTCTTCATGAAGTTCACAACAAGATGTCTACATATTTTTACATTTTGCAGCAGGAAAAGCACAGACGCCAATAACGAAATGAGAGACGGCTGCTTCGGTTTCAGCATCCTGGTTATGCATGCTAGCTCGCTGTCAGGCGATCATGGTTTACTGGGACAGTTAAACAGAGCAGACCCATTGTTCTGTTCTGCCGGTGACACCTGTGTGACACTATGACAAGTTAATATATTCTGCTGTGAAAGAAAAAGGACCATCGGGCAGCCGAGAGGGATCTCGCATCACAGATGAAACTAATTCCATTGGCACAACACTCACCAGTTTCACAATACCTAACAGAGTGGATGCAATATGCTGGTATGGCACGGCGGGTGAGGGGACAGACGATGGAGGGGGGGTGAGGTGTTGACCAGACCTGCTCTTTTAGCACTCAGTGTGAAACCTTTTTTTGCTTAAGGAATAAGTCAACAGATTCACGCAATACACTTCTTTTTTTACCCTTTTCTCTGAGTGTGAGAAGATCAGGACGTTATTAGCATAACCTAACTTGTCGAAAACCTTTGTACCAAGAAAACTCAATATCACTATTTTATCTCCTTTGTTTAATCATGTGCTGGAACTATTCTCTTCTCAACTTCTGAATGTGGAACAGTTTGACCATGCACCCAGCCCTTCGGTGATTCATTCAGGGACTTATTGTCAAAGTGAGGTTATATTGGATACACTAGGGAGGTCCCGTTCCAATCTCTAAGGTCGCTATCGGGGCCAATCAAGGCGTTTTTTTAACTGATCAGTATCGGCTATATTGAGCTGTTGAGCCCCCATCCGGTTCTTCGTTTTACGTCAGCTGTCACACAAGTGTTTTTTACTCGAAAAGCTTTTATATGCACAGCAACGCGCGCGGGTGCAGCCCACGCCAGCCCTCCATACTGTCCGTCTCTCCTCCACTCCGCTCAGCTTCCTGTGTGTGAGCAGGAGCTGAGCCCCGCACCGCTGCGAAACACCACGCACCTCGAGCGACAGGAAAAAAAACCCTGCAGTATAGGAGACCGTTTATTTGTGTTATTCGCCTAATTTATGTGCACTTGTTTCATTTCCGCTCGGCGTTTGGCGAGCGGCGAAGAGCCTGCCGACGACCGCACTCCCCACGCCACTGCCGTGCAACAAGAGCGTCGCGAGCAAAAAGCCAATTTGGGCAATTTATGAATCCGCACAAAAGATGTACAGATGGAAATAACCACTCTGAATACAGTACATTCAGGTAACTCAGGCAAAGGCTGCACCACCAAACACTGGAGGTCACTTTTAAAAAGGAGAGAGAAATTATCTTGAGAAAGCAAAAAGATTAAGGGGAGGGATTGTTATTTTGTAAACAAATAAAATAACACTGAGTTACAGCTCGGGTGCAGGCTATTTTCTTTCTTAATGCAATGCAAAGCTATTCAATTGTTAAGCATATACATTGGATTGTTTTTAATAGCATGTACTTGAAGTGTGCACTGCGCTGCTGTATTAAATAGGAAAACAGAAGTATTGGATTGGAACTCTGCATCAGAAGATACTCTCAATCAAATGACTCGGATCTGGGGAAAATAAACTTGTTGCAACATATTTATAAAACAAATTGAAAGTAGAAGGCAGGAAATCCAAACTCTAAAACAGATCAGGCAGAGGTTTAAAACAGGCCGGTAACCAGTCCCAGATCTCAGGTTGAAGGTAATGGAAGGCAGATTCCAGCGGCTACAAAGCAAAGGCACCAAGCACATGGCAACTTTGATAAACTGACAAGAAGGGAGTGGAAAAAACAGCTGATTAAATATCTGATGGGGGGGGAAATGGAAACAGGTGAGTGTGTGGATGAGGAAGTCAGGTGACTTGGAGCTGGTGGAAAGGTCTGACGGCATCTGGGGGACAGGTAGAGAATGGCAATGAACGGAGGTTTGGGGAAGGGGGAATGACGCCGGGTAGGGGAGGCACAGAGTGGCAAAATGTGACAGGCATATAGGTTGCAGTCCAGGCATGAGGAACCTCACTGTGATAACGAGAGGAAGCTGCACGAAATAGTGACACCACGCACCTCCCTCTAAAACCACAAACTGTAGTTTTTCATGGATTAAACACTGAAGACAAAGCGTATTAGTGAGCTGGTCAGTGTATATATATATATATATATATTGTTATTTTGGACAAGGCCAGGCCAAGTCTTTATGCAAAGCTTAACCTAACAGCATCCCCACTCCAGCTCCAGAATTGAACTCCGATCCCGCTCCTGATACGGACACTGAGACCTGGTGGTGTTAAACAATCTTTAACTTGCCTAACCTTAACGATATGTGTACAAGTTTGAATGAAGCAAGCCAAGTTGTTCAGTGGCCCTCGGCACCTCATACCGATGCACCGAGGGAACCTTTAGTGCCTCTATGAGATGAACCGGGCTTTAACTAACTAACTAACTAACTAACTAACTAATTTCAATGTAAACCCATTTGAGTCAATATTAGACAGCGCAATCAAAGTGGTATAAAGAGCAAGAAAGTCCACATAAGGCTGGTGGGAGGGAGGAAGGAGTGATTGGGTCAAACAAACATTGACTTTCACCCAGGAGACCGCAGTTTGTGTCCCCCCTGTGAAACCAAGTCAACGTTGACTTATTTCACCTTACTTTTGAGGCGTAACTTACGTACATAAACCAACACCAGTCACGTAACAAATGTAGTTATTTTATTTAACAAACATACTTATTTGAACCCAAACCACAATCTTTTCCTAAACCAAACCTAAAAACTAAGTAAACCTATCACTGGAAACTGTACATTTCCTGTGATAAAGGAAGTTTATGTTAAAAAGTATGTAACGAAGTGGAAACTGACGCGCCGAACCTTACACATCCAAAACTGACGCAAGAGGGGAACCTAGAGCGTCGGAGATTGAGGAGTCGGGCCGTAGGGCCGGGATTTGACGAGTTGGGAGTGAGAATGTGTTGAACATTTACTTTGCAAATTGTTTACATTCCCCCCCACATCGAGTCCAATTACTGCCATGCTGTACTAAATTCCACGGCGTCATGCTGTGTGCAAATTTCACCCTTCAGCTAACTTAATACCTGTGACTATGCACTCACTCTAATTTAATACTATAAAGAGCTTTTGACCTACGCACTGTGGCATTTATTACTCTGAATGGCTCTTTTTATCTTGTCATAGGGACTGTTGACTGCAGGGGAATGACTAAATGGCACCAGCAAAATGCCACCAAGCACTTTTTGAACTAGATGTGTATTGATTAGTTTAGTAATTAGCGGCTGCTGACTTGATGTTGCGTGACTGGACAGCCTTCCATGTGGCTTCTGTGCGCACCATATATCACAATATACAAGTCATTTGTGATTGTGATCAATGCTAATGACATCTCGCACCATAACTACCTGCATCTTTCTTTTTTCGGAAGCATCACTTTCTTCACATTGTGCTTGCAAAACAACTTCAAATGTCACCGTCTCTCCCAAACTGCAGAGTCCTGCGGCGAGGACTCATTCCAGCAAGAACCATCAGTCTGAACATGATAGGGACTTAGCAACGGGGAAGCATATTTGCACAGAATGAGATTGAGATGCAAAATAAAAGTCAAATTTTACCACTGCCGTCTGAAATTTAATTTAGAAACGCAGAAACATACACCGCCCAAAAGACATAAAGATAGAAGTGTCTCAGCTACGTTTAAACAGTTGGACTCAAAGAGGTCCAGAACAACTAATAAATAAGCCGAAACAACCATTTTACTTCATCGGTGCGGCTTTTACATTTGGATGAATGTTGCGCATTGCAGCAGACTATCACTCATTCTACCACATGCCTCTGTGAGAAAACTTTAGCTCCGAGCCAGAACAATGACCTCTTCCTGTTTTCTGCCACATTGGACTGATGCAAAAGTCGATGCCTGACGACTGGTGCCGTTTATATCGCTGGCACTCTCTACATTGTTTTCTAACCTTATAATCGGGAGAGAAGAGTTTCCAATTTCAATGCTTTATTGATCAGTTGGGATAAATATACAAGAACAGCTGCATTAACAGCACACGGGTAACAAACAAAGAGAGTGACCACAGCTGTTGATCGGATGGATTCAAACAATAGGTAGGCTATATGGGAGGCGCTGAATGTCTGAATTTACATAGAATTGCTCCTAATAAATCACGATATATACATTTTGCTTTACCAATCAGCCTAATAATAATACTGTTAAAAAATGTTTTAAATTAACTCGAGCACTTTCAATCAATATCCTTAGTGAGCGTGAATAAATCACTATCCACATTTGCGGGACCATCGAAGCAGATTCTTGGCGAATAGAATCGGACAGGCTAAATGACAACACTGCTTTCAAATCAAAGAATGTTCTTTAATCAGAGCACTCACATACGTCATAGTATCAGGGCAATAAATACATTTTTAATTCATGAAAGATTCTCTGTCAAATCAGCATGGGGATGTGCGCAGAAACAGCTGTTTGCAGCTCGTGGCGCGGTATATCTCGGTCAATAATCTGTACCTATTCTTTTTTTATGTATTTTTATGATTCTACGATCAGTTGACAATAGGCAAGACTCGACCAATCAGATTTGACTATATCAATTTGTTTCTTTTAGACTGGTAAGTATAACATCAAACGTTGGCCATTTAGCAAAAAACGTATCTTAAGTGCAACTAACGGAAAACCCAAAGCGTACCGCAAGACATTCCAAATGGTGTCGATATATGGTTTTCTTGCCACCATTGTCTTGCTAAAACTGAGCTAAGCAAGCTGTAATGTAAACCATAGGACTAACACCACACATGGACATTATAAGGTACCAGTGTCATTCAGACCGTCTCTCGTTTTTTTCATCATTACATAACACGTTTAAATATTTTTGATTCTAATCGACACATTAAGATTCAATTTTATAAAAAAACATGTTTTACATTATAAGTTAGTGTTACTGAACAAAATAAAGGCTGGTTGCTAGTTAAGACGGGGTAAAAAACATAGAGGTTGGTGGAATTAAATTCACTAATTTCTCTTTGAACTAAAAATTGTTCACCAATTACTTCAAATTGCTTTCACTTTGGCAATTGAAAAAACAAAACAGTAATGTTGAAATAGTGATTGGTGGAATTAATGCACCAACATTGTGTACAATTAAAATTAGACTATTGATAAACTGCATGTGATTAGAAAACTATTCTATCTAAAATATATCAATAATAAAACCCTTTTTCATACAAAGGTCTCTGCACGTATTCTTCAGCTTTTAGACTTTGAAGCATTCTCCTTTGCATCATCAATTCAACGACCAAAATGTGGAGCTTTTTTATTTCCTCTATAATACCACTTTACCCTTTCCATTTTATTCAAGTGTTGTGGAGCACTTTACATTGCAGAAAACACTTTCAGAGAGCACAACATTTTAGCGCAGGGAGACATCCCATTAGTGTGAAAACATATTGGTATAATTTGTCCTTTAAAACTGGCACCTCAGGGCCAACTCGTTGTAAATGGACCCCAGTGGTAGCTAAAATGCTCAGAAAATAACTTTTAACTTATGAGGGAAGTTATTTTATTTCATCCACTATTTTCAAAAACCAGGGAGACAGAGCTCTTTTTTAATTAGCTTTGTCAACACACCACAAATTAGATTAAAGAGAGACGGAAGCCAACTCTCTGTTTGGTAGGTTGGAGGTATAAAGAACAGGAAAGCACAAGTTTGATCAGCTCCAAGTTTGTTTGAATGTAACGTCTCCAAACGAAAGTTGCCAAAAATCGCCTTGTGAATGTTGGTCTTTGGGAGCATCAATTTCCCAGATGATTGGCGCCCGGATGTTGTGTTGTTTGTGGATCAGGTTTGTGAGACGAACACGCTGATGAATTATTTCAGGGTCTGCTGGAGGGAGTGTCGGGAGGAGGCTTGACCTGACAAGTGGATGAGCAGGTTTATTCAAACACTGTCATACACAGAACCTTCTGTAGACAAGAAAATCCGGCCACAGTTCCTATTTGAGTGAGAGAGACACGCATGGAAAGATTTTTACTGTTGCTAATTCCATGCTGTCTTTTTATAACAGTCTACCCTGCATGTGGGTAAGAAGTGCTGAGAGTGCAACCAATGATTTAAATAGTCATTTTGAGGCATTCTCCTACTGGGATATTAATTTTGTCTCTATCTGTAGTGCTACAGTGAACCCCTCTTTGCAGACATCTTTATATTTATAGAACCCGTTTCGTTGCTGACAATTTCCGAATGCAAGCCATACAGAATTTTGAGCAGTTCCTGTCGCCCCATAGTTTCCTTTCATTTCTCTATTGTCAATTTATCAGCTGACCATCACAGTGCACGTCAAGTCTGCACTCATTTCAATGTATCGTTGTGTGGTAATGTGCTACCACTACCGTGAATAGTGCTCGTGAAAATTTAGTTGCGGATGTAAATGTATTTGACGTTGCCTCTCAGCCCCCTCTGATATAGAAAAAGCTTCTCAACACCTTTTCATATCTGGCACTGTCGAACACCTTCATCATAAATGGGCCACATGGACAACAATGTAATGTCCTGTTGATGTACTTCTTGTTCCTACAGGTGGCAAAACTAACTTTTCAAGGAAGATACAACACATTCCTCTTCTTTCAAGTTAAAAGTTGACGTAATAAGCAATGAAAGGCACACTTGCTCAATTCGGTACACTAATTGACGTTCCTGACTTTGACTCTTTTCTTCTTATGTTTTAGCATTTGCTGTAACTTCCACTTGTGCACCTGCCTTCTTCTTTTCGTTCTAAAGATAGAAGATGAGTGCTAAAAAGGAAAATGTAAAAATCCAAAGTGACAGAAAGGCAAAGTCTATCGTCATCACGGCCGATCCAAAATGGCCCAAATCCGTCCCAATGCTCTGCATGTTCTGAAATGTCCATGTGACTCTTACTTAACTGAACAGTTTGCAAACAGAGTAACTGAAATGCCCGTCTCTAAAGGATGTGTTTCTTAATTAATCATTTGATGCTGGTGTCACTGGATTCACTGGGCATGCTCTGTCTTTGACAGGAGAAGGTACATGAAGAATGGTCCTATTGCACACGCAATATCAGAGCAGGTTGTCATCTGTGGGATAGCACCGAGCCAAGACACTTAAATTATTCAAAGATAGCAGGGTAGTGGGAGGCGGCAACTCTAAAATCTCCCGCTGTGCGAGCTCTATAAAAATCACTTAAAAATGGAACAAAACAGCGGGAGCCAGCCAAAAGAGAAGGATAAAAAAGAAATAGTCGAACCCAGCGTGCAGTTTTTCTCCAGACTCCAGACCTAAACATGATAATCTTGTTAATGTATTTTTCTGGAGGCAGAGCTTGACCTAATGGAAGAAACATGGCTCGGACCCATCAATATATTCATCTACAAAACACCTAATGCTGCAATCTTTAACTGTCTTGGATTCTGAGGCCCTGAGGATCTCTCTGCTACCAACATTCCAACTTATTGTAGAGAAAAAAGTTTTCCATTACCCAGAGCAACAAAACAAATTTCGAATTTTTGTGTGTTCCTTCTAAACGATAAACAAACTAGTTTGCATAACGTGTTGTTAACCACGTCTGAAGGCAAAAGCGTTTAAAGCTGTTCCAAATGGCCACACGGTGAAAAAGCCGGCCATCGCAGCTAGGGATGAGACCATACATAAATAGTATATCTACTCACTGTACCAAAGTGATGCCAAAATATCCCAGAACATTTGGTTCTTTTGCCATACTTCAGAGAGAGTCTGCGCATTAGTGATCCGGGAGCCGGAGCATTGAGGTCCTACCCAATTGCAAGCCGAGTACTGCCCCAGCTTGTTTGCATAAGAGCTTTTATGATAGCGTAGTGCTAACATAAAAGCTACCGTGGTGGTAGCTGTTTGGCTAGAAAGACACAACAACTAACCATATTATAATTACATTTATAATCAAATTGAGAAATTGCATGTTCTATTATTTGGCTAAACTTACTGTCAGTGGAGATGTTGCTACACTAGCTAGCAACATGGTGAGTGAAGCCGATGCGGAAGTGTCTTAAAACTTGCATTCTCTCTAATGACCACCAGGGGGTGACTCCTCTGGATGCAAAAAGAAGTCTGATTGTATGGAAGTCTATGAGAAAGAAGAATTCTCACTTGATTTATTACCTCAGTAAACATTGTAAACATGAGTTTATGGTCTCAATCTCTAGTTTCAAGTCTTCTTCAATACAGCATGATGTTCATTTAGTAAATTATGGTCCATTTAGAGTCAAATAGACCATAAACCAGGGTATGCTTTTGGGTGTGGCTTCCGAATGACAGGTCCCTGCCCATCAGAACCGTACACGGCATCTCTACGTCACTCCTCCGCACTCCAAATATGTTCACAGTTTGCAAAAAAACGACATGTTCACAAACCAATGGATGACGTCACAACGACTACATCCACTTCTTATATAGGCCTACAACCTATGACTACAGCCAGCTACGTTTGGCTTAAGAGACACATTAGTTCACCTGGTGGTCTAGAATAAAACAAGAGAAGGTTCAATCCTTTATTCCTTTATTCTATGCCAACGTTGGACAGGTGTGTGTGTGTGTGTGTGTGCATGTTTTAGACGCTGTACGACAATTTGACAAGCACTTCATTTGAAGCACGGTGACACTTTATTAGTACTTGGGCACAGCGTCACTTTAAGCTAAATGCTAGGGAACGTCATTAGTTTTGCAGCTTGAAATTTTGACCTCAAATTAACGCTAAATGCAAAGTCAGTGGCTCACTAAAGTCTACCCTTGAACGAGTTCCACTGTCAATCTACAACAGTACCAACACGGCTATATGACACAACGGTGAGTTAAAGGCATATGAACTGCTTGTAAAAGCCATGCATTGAAGCTCCCATCACTCTAGACCTCAGGGTGTAACCTAGCAATGTGTCATAGTTTAAACTGTCACAAATCCCATAATGTGACTGCCACCCACATTGTGAACCGTAAAAACAAAGGCTTCGGCTCCATAAGTGTTTTGGCTCAGACTGTGTGAATCCAGAGGAGGCTTATCATCACGCCATAAACATTTTTCCTCCTTTAATCCTGGATCGCCATTAAAGTCAAAAGCAGATCCCCCACATACTAATCAACACTGAGGGGCTTTTACAGGAACATTATGGCTCACCGTTGTCTTTTGTCATACGCTTGCAGAGCTGCCAATGACTTGCTAACTTGCTTTGCCAAGAGAATCCAACTGCCCCTCATCCCTCAGGTCTGAACCAATGGCAGAGCATTCTGTGGAGGGAAATGCGCCATTTCCTTGAGATGTAACCATGTCACATCTAAAGGATATTGAATAGACCTGAATAAAAAAAGCTCTCGTCTTGTAAATGTCAGTGGTTTAGTTTGGAACATTTTCTTCAGGTGCGACAAAATAAATACTTAAAAGCGGATTATCACAAGCTAATCTTTAACAACCCACACTACCTGGCTAACGTCAGTGAGTACCATTAGCCTTAAATTATAGGATTAAAGAATTAAAACAACAAATTTAATCTCTATGAATTTTGTTAGCTAAAAACGACGGTTTCCACCTGTTTAAGGAAAATATTCCATTTTGGGTTTGTGAGCTCTTTTTAAAGATTTGCGTCTTCAGTAGGAACAGAAAGGCTTGGCATTGAGTGTCATAGACCGGGTGCAGAAGTCAGAAAGTACTGAGAGACGAATAGAGTAGCTTGGGGAATGTCTGCTTAGAAACTATATATTAAAATAAAGCCTGTGGCAAGCCAGTGTCCATTTCAAGCAAATCCAACCCTGATGTTCAGCTTATCAGAAGTGGTCTGGAGGTAGAACGTATGGGGTTATCCAAGTGCGCTCCAGGCTATGTTTTATTCACATCTCTGTGACCTTGGGACTTGGAGATCCATTAAATTATGATTAGTTTTGACGCTATTCTGCTGACTCAACTAGAAGTGCATGCTGGTATCCCTCTCAGAGGAGAAGCCTCATAAACTCAATTCAGCTTATCACTGTGTCAATATCACCAGAATTATGAATAGTAATAAATAAAACTGCCTTATTTAGGGGAGGAGACGGTAATATATTCTCAGGGTGCTAGCTCAATGTATAGACTCAAAGGCTCATTGCTCCTGCACACACACACACACACACACACACACACACACACACACACACACACACACACACACACACACACACACACACACACACACACACACACACACACACACACACCAGTCAGTTTAGGTTATAACAGGATGTGGGATGAGACAGGTGCTTTGTGTCTGCTGTCCAGACTGATGATTGGAGTGGAGGACTAAGTGGGAGCTCCAATCAGGAATGGACATAAAGCTAAGCTAGCCTCTGACCCGACGGCAACACGGTTGAAATGCCAGGGTGGAGGTCATTTTGCAGTGCCGTCTGGACACGACTCCACCTGCCCAACTGCCGAGGTCTTATAAGCTGAATCCAAAGAGATTGCAAAGAGAGCAGTATCTCATCGGGTCTTCAGACAGTTCAACATGTTTCAAAGTTGACAATATTTCCATATTCTGTTCTTTATTCCTACATTCAAGGACACTTAAAGAAAGACTTTGTAACTTTTTACAAGTTACAAAGTCAAAAGTAATTTTCCTGCAACATCCTTATTCTTTACTCCCCCCTGTTCTACTTTTTTGCTGCCCTTTTTTATTCTTTATATATTTTTTCTTGTTTATTGTAAAATAGTGTATGTACATTGAGAGCGGAGTGGAAACCGGAGACAAATTCCATGTATGCATACGCATACATGGCCAATAAAGCTGATTCTGATCTCAAGCCCTCAAGAGAAATGATTCTCGACCAAAAGGAGTTTGTTGAGACTTTTAAGGTGTAAAAGAGAGGTTTGGCTGTAAAGTTACTGTTTGCTCGACACAGTGAAAAAAAAGTTGCGTCGCCGCACAAGCCTTTGGAAGTACTAGGTTTCAGAACGTGATGCTGCGTTGATGCGTTATGTATGAAGGGTGCTTCACACTTGCTGATGTCAAGGCTAGGAGGAGCGCTGTCTCGAGAGCACATACTGTATAAGAAGTGGACGGGGTCATCGTGAGGTCATCCATTGGTTTGAACTATTAAACAGAAGTTGAGGAGTCACGTAGTGAGGCCATAGTAGCCTGGTAGCGTCTGCGACCTGTCAATCACAGTAAGCCCGCCCTAATGCATACTCCTCTTTATTGTCTATTTGACTCTAAATGGACCATCATTTACTAAATGAACATCATGCTGTATTGAAGACTTGAAACTATAGATTGAGAACATAAACTCATGTTTACAATGTTTACTGAGGTAATAAATCAAGAGAGAAGTAATCATTTTCTCATAGACTTCTATACAATCTGACTTCTTTTAGCAACCGGAGGAGTGGGCTGGAGCTCTGGGAAGGAGGACTACAGTGGCTCCTGCTGGTTTAACGTCTCCACTGCGTGTATAAACCGCTTGTAAAGCCAGGTAGGTCTTAATTCACTGTTACGTAGCATAGATGTGCTAACGCAAGTTAATGATGTGCAAACATACTCTGGTTATGTTAGCTCAACAGGTTATAATTGCGTGAGAGATTTTGTCGGAGCTGGCCGATGCTACGCTATGATTGGCCATTCGGCATAAGCGTCCTTAAAATTGTCAAATTATTGTACATTCGTGGCATTATTGAGAGTACATCATACAGAGGGCAAAATTATCGTTCAAATACACATCTGGCAACTCTGTGACTAACTGTCGTGGAGTTGGTCAATGAACATGGGAACACATCAAAGAGCCCAAAGGGGTAATGGCAGAGGGTTGTTGGGAAAATTAAAGACCCTACTATTAGTATTTAGATCACATCACTTAGAATGAAATTATTATGGAAAAACTGTTCACTTCAGCCTCCAGGTTGTAATTGTGAGTCGCAGATACAGGCAGCAATGATATCTCACACTTGGTAAAAGGAACTACAGAAGTGTCAATAAACCGGTGGTCAAATGGCTGCATTAAAATCCATAATAATACAATAGCTACAAGAATAAAAATTCCAGAACTGAGAAAATTGCTCAGGTCCAGTCCAGCTATTTAATTGATTCAAGTTCCAACTCGTTCCTTAAAACTATGTATGCTTTGATTATTTTGGACAAACTAATGATCCACAATAATTGCAGACATCACCGTTGGATGCTTCTCTGTCAGGTCGACTAAAAATGAGGCAGGCAACTCACTCAAGAGAATTGTGGGTATAATCTGGTAAAATTCAGCATGCCTTTCTGTACTTGTCACATGTGGCCAATGTTCAAGTTTTTAAGTGTTCCAATTGTTTTGATCATCATGTGTGATCGGGATGACTACATACTGAGAACGGTGGGCCAAAGTAAAATGCCAATGTTTACAAGGTGTTTTTTTCTTTCCCTCTCCAAATTTCTTCTCACGTCAGTCTTCTTGCCAATGTCAAGCGTATTAGTCAGTGCATAAAGACAACGCTCTTGTTTTGAAATACTTACCTGCAGTGCTGAGGGGTTATCTTCTTAACCTGCAATCATTATTCCTCCTCCATGAATAACACCTGATTTCATTACAAAAAGTGTTTGCTCTCAGAGAACCCAGATGGTAGAGGAAATAAAACTTGTGCATTGCCTTTTATCGCTTGTGGACCGTCAGTGATGTTCTATTATAATAAATGAGAGGCTATACATGTGGAGTATGATGTGCTTGGGGAAGTAGTATGAGCCAGGAGGCCGATGAGGAAATGTAGCTGGCAGAAACTTGGCGTTTGTAAATGGTGATCTTTGAACTCCTGTATTGTGGAAATTGATTAATGTAATTGTTGGATGTACAGCATCTGTCACAGTTGTATCAGAGGGATCCCATTTATAAAACGATTGTGTGTCCTTCAACCTGCTAGTAGCCACTATGTCACCCAGTTTTAATGAGCTGGTAAGACTGAACTACCATTTTATTGAAATTCAGTCATTTTTTTAAACTAGCCAATCTGTAGCGACTTTTGTAACTGTCCCGCTGATGTCAACATGGCAGCCGTGGCAGTTGTGCTATCAGTTCAAGTTTTTTATAGCGAAACCATAGACTGTTTTTAAACAGTGGATATAGTCATCGTGACGTCACCCATTGGTTTGTGGACTGCCATTTTGAAGCCGCCTTGGATTTTACCGTCGCCATCTTGGATTACTTCCGTCACCTTATTGTTTTTTTCGCAACCAATGAACAGAAGTGACTATATTTGGAATGCGGAGGAGTGACGCCGTATACGGCTCTGGTAGAGGCAGGGACCTGTCAATCACAGTCAGCCCGCCCTAAAGCATACTCCTCTTTATGGTCTATTTGACTCTAAATGGACCATAATTTACTAAATGAACATCATGCTGTATTGAAGAAGACTTGAAACTAGAGATTGAGACCATAAACTCACGTTTACAATGTTTACTGAGGTAACTGAGTCATTTTCTCATAGACGGTCAGTAGAGAGAATGCAAGTTTTATGACACTTCCGCATCGGCTTCACGACAACCCAAGACGCGTTTGAAAAATGCTCAACCAATCAGAGATAGGGGGGTGGTGATTCAGAGATCCTGGAACAAGGCTACCCAGCACAACAGTCAGATTATGTGAGTTCAAAAAAGGACAAAGTTAACTTTAAGAATAAAGGAAAAACGAGGTTGAAGAGTTGGAATAATGCATGACGCCGGTACAATTCTTCCTTTTGCATAATGATGACCTTCACCTTTTGCAAAAATAATATCTTGTATAGTTCCTCTGAAGTGCAGACTGTGTGAGAGGAACTTCAAGCATTAAAGAGCCACTGAGGAGTGGTGAATGAGAGGAAGAGGGGGGCTGTAGAAATTGAGGACTTGGAAGACATTTTGTATTTCTCCATCTGAATACTGGCAGGATGCCCTATTGCCTTTCTTTCATAAAAATAACTTGCTGACAAAGAGGGAACTGTGCGACAAGCGTCTGCTCGTCTTAGTAAAAATATACAGTGTATTCTCTGCTCCATGTTTTGATTCCACCTGTCTACTGCTGTAGGTGAACTTGTAGCCTTCAAAGGGAGAAATGTTCAAAGCTGTATCATTTCACTCCATATTTTTGGAACGAGGACGTCTTGGTGGCATCGAGTTTGAGACAAGGCAGCATTGATCAGGACTGCTGGCACTGGCAAAAAAAATACAATTCCCCCCCAAAACAACAATTTCCACATACCGTAAAAAGCCTTTACCATTTCTATCATAAATCTGTGGATGTGAAGTAAGACAATATGCTTCTAAATTCGCAGATGTCGGATATTCTGCGGCATACCTACACTCGTGAAATCAATTCCCTCAGCTAGGAAGAGGTCGCATTTGAAGGATGCTGAATACAGTACGCTTGTTATCAGGAGGCTGCAATCAAATCAGAGCGCTTGAGTATGAAACCAATCCCAAACTGAGCTTATGCGGGGCATGACACAATGGGCTGTGTTTGTGGCTAAACTCACCGTTACCTCAGCTTGGAGCCGGGAACGAGAGAGCAGGGCGGCTGAGGAGATCCCATTGAAGTGGAATAACATCGTCCGTGCTGCTTCATTACCGCCGCTTTACAAAGTGCAGGTCACTGGAGGCCCAAACTGCCTCCAATGGTCAGATTTCTTTCCATTTACTCCGCTTGCTGTTGCTGTGACGACGTTCAACCTTGAGCCGACTGTCGAACACAAACAGACACAAAATCGAATAGAGACAGATATAAACCCATACAGACTCACACTGGGGCCGAACCTTTGAATCCAAATTTGAACTTGATGAATTAACTGAAATATTCCAAATGTTATTCCCTGATTGAATTGAATGTGTCTTTAAAGGGCAGCCAGTGGGTTAAGTTGGGCCTGAACCGAAAAAAAAAGAAAAAAGAAACAAGTCACAATTCCCTTTCAAATATCCATTTCATATTGTTGTGAAAACATCTCCTTCAATCCACTGTATTTATTCAAGTTTGTAGCCAAAAAATGTTTACAAGATTTTTAACAATATTACATTTGAACACATCATGATGTAACTCAAAGCAACCTCTGTCAACGTTAGCTACCAACTGCTGCCGAACGGCTAACGTCGATTTCAACATAGATTTGTTTTTCACAATGTAGCATTATCAAGGACAAAATAAGGTGCACATGAGAATTTAGTATTTAGGTGTGTAGTACTAGTTTGCACAAGTGCAGTCCCATCGGGCAAGATGTACAGAATCGGGCAGCTAGTGACGCGTGTTGTTGTGGTTCCTTTGTAGCGTAAATGGGCTGATAAATGATATGATGAAATGATACTGCACTGGTGAACATGCAAAACGTTACAGCAGGATATTTGTGTGATTTATATAGCTGTTTATGCAGATAACGCTTCACTAAACGTGACAAAATACACTTGTAGCGTAAAAAAAGCGCAGGGAGTTCTCCGTGAAAGTAATGGGGGCTCTAAGTGGCTTTAAAGGGAGGCCAGTGTCCGCCGTAATATTGAACGTGGACCGCCACTTGCAACCACCCAACTGTGATACATTAAACAAAATTGAAGCACATCTGTTCCGCGGGACACGCGTGTAATGGACATAAAAAATGCTCACCTGCTATTTTCAATCCAAACGGAGGCCCCAGTGACGAGTGTAGCAACATCAACTCTACAACCTCGTTTGACTATCTACCCTCCACCACCTCCATCCTCGGGACCATCGCCCAAAGCTCGTAAAAAGGCCTTCACTGACAGCAAGATTTATATGAGGGATATGCAACCAATTGGAATTGTTTCGGGGAGAAGGTTTTCAGGATAATGACAAAACTGGAGCCGTGATATAGGTTGCATTAACATTTCAAGACCCACAGTGCAGTTGTTTTACACCGCACAGAGAATATAGACTATACTGAAGGATAGGACAAAAAGAGACAGCCCTAACACACGCTGCAACCTTGATAACCTTTTTCTCCCTGTGTCACTTCAGCCGACTCTTTCTTCTCTGCTTCAGAAAATACATGCACAAGCAACAACCAGATCCAAAGAGCAACATCAGCAAAGGCCCCAGTGAGACAGTGAAACAAAGGCCTTGTAAATCTTTTTAACATGCAATACCAATTTGCGCATGTCAAGTCCCAGAGCCAGTTATTCAGTCCCGGCTGCTATATGCTATATGTGTCTCGCTCACTTACATATGAAGTTTCAGCTCCCACCAACACAAAAGCGCTAATAGAGTTTTCACTGAACTCGCATGACTTTAAAAAAAAAGGGAGCGAAGGGAGGGCTGTTATTGCAACGCAACCCAAAATCCAGGGCATAGTCTAATAAAAAAAAAGACACTTTCTTTTCTCCGTATGGAACATGCACTGCAGATAAATGGATGCACTGCAGACAGCACATATAGGGAGGATAAGAAAAGGGCAACAAAGGACTAGACATCTCTATGAATACAGAAATAGGCTGAAAAAAAGACTCGGAAATACTTGACAAGAAAGACTCAAATTCACAGTATCAGCACACCCTCTTGTATTTATCAGTTCTGAGACGACAAAATCCAATATAACAGTGCTGAGGCAGACTGGATGTCTGCGGATACGCTAAGCTGATCATCTTACAATCTTGCTATTTGGAAAATTAATTTGCTGTCTTAAATGCAGTGTTGTGTGTCGGAGCAGCGAAGTGCTCCACAACACGCTGTGGCTGGAAGCACAGGCGGCGTTTAGCTGCTGGTTTGATAAAGACTGTCTGGAGCTGCAGCTCATTGAAGCTGACTGGGTGGTTTTCATTGTAACAATGTTTTTTATTCTTCCCTCCTTAAACCACAGTACGTAATATTGGGAGGCATATTGGCAGTTCCTGTTAGTACTACATACAATAATAGCATAGTCCTGGTTTATTACAACTTGGGTCTTATTTTTGTAGATTCCAATTTGTTATGATAACATTGTAATCGCAAAAATAAATGCTGAGATCTGTCAACATGGACGCATACAAAGTCAAATGAGGAAAGAAACACCCAAAATTCAAGATGGTGACGGCGAAATTGCCAACTCAAGGCTTCAAAACGGTAGTCCACAAACCAATGGGTGACGTCACGATGACTACCAGCACTTCTTATATACAGTCTATGTCCATTTCCCTTTGCGTCATGATCCAGTCAACTGCCATGAGGAACAGGAAAGCTAATAGTAGATATCCCTGCTTGATGCTTGTCTTGCTATTAAAGCTGTGGGAGAGCTGGCATGCCTATGTGACTTTCCATGAGGTTCCGTCACATGATCTTGATTAAGTTTATGATCCTGGTGGGAATTCCATAGTGGTCCGACAGGCGCCATAGTTGTCCTGTCTACACTGTCAAGCATGAGGGATCCTTCCTGAATTCTCCTTGCTGGTCCCATAGCCTCTTGTCAACAGCTTCCTGAAGACGGTTGAGGATGACACAATTGAACATTTTACTGGGCAGAGAGAGTAGGGTGATCCCTCTGTAGTTGTTACTTAGGTCACCTTATTTCTGGAAGTTTCGCAATGTGTCCCTCCGCCCATTGACCACGGATACGCCACTGACACGGCCCGGATGCGTCACGGATGCGTCCCGGATGAAGCGTCAGGGTATAAATAGTTCTGATTTTCAGAGACAAAATCACTCTTCCGAAAATATTTGAAAGGACAACAAAATGCCGAAAATTAAACCCATCCGCGGTGCTCCGGGGTGTCAACTAGCTCCCGTTTCATCCCGGATTAACACGGCTATGCTACGGTTCATCCCAGTCTTACTACGGTTCATCCCGGTCCTACTACGTTTCATCCCGGTCCTACTACGTTTCTTCCCGGATGCGCTACGATCAACGGCGCACCCCTCTCCATTCCCGGATGTCCCCGGATCACCCCGGTTGTTAGTTGTACGTCCGACAAGCCACTCGTCTTCCCGGATACGCCACGGTTCAGCACGGATGGCCACGGTTTTACTACGGTTCATCACGGAACGTCCCGGACTGACTACGGTTTCACTCCCGGATGACCCCGGATGACCCCGGATCTGATCCGTAGTGTCTCCGGGGACATCCGTAGTAGGTCCGGCTTTCGGTGGAACTGGGGCTTTAAGGGCTTCAGGTGGAATACTGTCCGGGCCAGCAGCCCTGCCAGCTTTTAGTTGCTGAATTACTGCATTTAATTCAGATTTTGTTGGTCTATCACACTTAATTTGCAGTGGTATCCTGGCTTTGGGAATATGTGGCTGTTCTGCCGGTGGCGGCCGGTGGCGGTCTTCTTGAAAATGCTCTACCCATCTGTCGAGCTGTGCCTCCTGGGTTTAAAGCAGTTGGCCATTCTTGTCCTTAATTGTTTTTTTACCATCCAGGCAGTAGTGTCAGGACCTTCTCTGCTGGCCTAAACAGGATCACAAAGTTATAGCTATTTTATAATTTAATAATTTTTCATAAATACACTACATGTATTATAATTTATAAAAATATTTTTCCCATTATCTTATCTTCTCATTGCACAGCTACTGTATTCCTCAGTTGCTCTGCTTCCAGTGCAGCTTGTTTTAAGTATAGTTTTTATTCAATCAGATTTCACCTCTGTGTGTCTCTAGGTAAGAAGAGAGGCCCGAGGCCTGCAGACTTACAAGTGAATCCCTTTGCAGTTTAAGTAAATGGGGACGATATTGTTGTTTGCCATAGTGTTAAACCAATCAGATTTTTAGTTTGACATGTTGGGCGTATTCTTTGACATGCCAGAGCCTTCTAGCTGGCCTACAAGTACGTCAGCATTACGTGCAGCTCAGTTTTCAGGTGCAGCTCTGCAGTGAGGTGCAGCGTGCGCTGTGATTGGTCAGTGGGCGAGCACGTGACTATTGTGAAACAAAACTTAATGTAGCCAGCAGAGCTTAGTCGGAGTAGTAAGAGTTCAAATTGAAAGATATGGAAGAAATTATGACATTTTTAGATAATTCTTTTTTTTTTTTACCTAGCTTTGTTTTTTTAACACTCAATGGCTGAAGGAGGAGGAGAAACGGATTCGTGAGTTGGGATTTAACCATGGGATTACACTCTTTGTCAACAAAGAAAGGAGGATGGAGTTTGTCTTTAAGTGAACAGCATTTGGTAAGTGAACTGCGTTTTATTATTATTATTTTTTATATTATTATTATTTATTATTTATATCCAAATGTTTTAATAGAAATGATTAGGGGAAGACTATTTAATTATCAATGTTATTTTTGTAATTGATATTCTTTATGCTTTAACTCCCATATGTGTTCATTTGATAGCATGGTCTTTAGTTTGTTTGATTTTAGTATGAAATACAGAAAATATTAGCTGAGATGACCACTGGAGATTTTTAGAAAAAGAAATTCAATTCCACAGAAATAAAAGAAACATGGCAAGTTCACATTTGAGTTTTTTTATATTTACCAAAGTTAGCCTAACACAGGGACAGAAAGTGAAAAACCAGAGAGCCGGTGTGAGAGAGATATGGAAACAGTAAGAGAGGTAGAGAGGCAACCTGTGCTGCATTTTGAGGCCAGGGGTGGCCCCTGAGCAGCCCGAGCCATCTCTATGTCTATTCTCAGCCATCCGTACCTGCATTCATCCAGGGACGCGACTCCATACCCTCTACCTCTTCTCATCCCTTCTATTTCCTGTTTTTATCTTAGCCTCTTATCCCCACAGAGACCGGCAGGAAAATGAAAGCAGGTAAAGGTGCTCCTCTCTGCCTCTCGCTCTCCTTGCCTGCATATTTTAGTGGATGTGGCCTTGTCTGTCCCTGTCCTACTACTTCTGCTCACCGTTACCCGAGGGGCACACATACCCCGTCCCCAAACGTGCAAATATTGTGCCTATGCACCAGCATTCACTCATTGGCTTGTTAAGCTTATATGCATTGTCTGACACACACACACACACACACACACACACACACACACACACACACACACACACACACACACACACACACACACACACAAACACACACACACACACGTTTCCTCCACTTTCTCCACATGCATTTTCAGTCTCCTTCTCTCTTTGACTCTATTTTGGGAGAATACCTTTAGAGTAGCTTGAATAATTCTCTTTGTGCAACAGAAGGCTCTTCACTCTTGGAAAGGTTAAAGAAACTTCTCGACGAAATCTGGTCCCTGGAGCCCCTAGACACTCAATGAAAGAAATTACATTGCATCACTGCACCTCCTTCATGAGTACAACTTGCAGACCAGCTTGCATGAAAGAAGTTTGTGCTGCACTGTTGGGGCTGTGTGAAGATGATCGGGGTGATGAACCTCGTGTTTAACTTAAAAAAACAACAACTCCAATCAATATTTTTGAAATGAATAGAGGGTCAAATGATTAATTTTAATGTGAAAGGAGTCACCCAATTGATAAACCCACAGAGGCACAAACCCGTTGGGAAGTTCCTTCCAGGTCTACAGAGCTTTCAGAGCTGTTTTCAGTAAACCGGATAATGGTGGTAACTAAGCGGCAAACTCTGTTTCTGCTGAGTGAAGCAAATGCAGAAGTGTCTTAAAACTTGCATTCCCTCTACTGACCAGCAGGACTCCTCCTCTTGCAAAAATAAGTCAGATTATAGAGAAGTCTATGAGAAAATGACCCTAATTTTCACTTGAATTATTACCTCAGTAAACATTGTAAACCTGAGTTTAAATAACGGTCCAGTTAGAGTCAAATATACCTGAAAGCAGGGTATGCTTTAGGGCGGGCTTACTGTGATTGACAGGTCGCTGCCGCTACCAGAACCGTATATGGCGTCTCTATGTCACTCCTCCGCATTCCAAATATGGTAACTTCCGTCCATTGGCTACAAAAAAAACAGCATGGCGAAGGCCTTGATCCAAGATGGCGACGGTAAAAATCGCTGAGCTCGAGGTTTTAAAACTGCAGTTCACAAACCAATGGGTGATATCACAGTGACTTTGTCCTCTTCTTATAAACACTCTATTGTAAGTGTATTTGTTTAAAAAAAAAACATAATTTTGCAAGACTGTAGTGCACTGTGTGCGCAAATGGGACCATTTGGGCTGTATACTGCGTCTTTGTGCAACACGTAAAAGTGACTGGTGTATCAACAGACATGACCTTTATTTGAAAATATTTACCGTCAGCTAGAGGTTTCCTTTGCATAACAGTGAGCTTCATTTACAAGTAGATGAATGGGTATGTTTTGTCCGTGGACTATTTTATCATTCTGTTCTGTGCAGATAAGACGCTGTCCTTCATAGAATTTCATTTATTTATGCGTGTGTGTGTGTGTGATTGTATACTGAAAGTAAAGTTTCTGAAAGAGTCAGGACTTTTTTTTCAATGAACTATGTAGTAAGGTTTATTTGTGTGTGTTTTTATTTAATATTTATAATACATTTTTGGTTTTTAAAAAAAGCTTGTACTGCTCTTATTTATTTGCACACATCCCATTAAGCTTGATATGTAGTCAAAAGTAATTATTCTGTTCAATTTTATCTCAGAGCCTCTATGATGAAAGTAGAGTTGACTTCTACTCAAAAAACGATGTCACAAAATGTCACTTTAGACATTTATTATACATGTATCTCCCAATTTATTCATATATTACTACTTTAGTGCATATAAGACTTTGGCGAACCCATTTCAAAGTCCAAAACAATTCATCCACATGCGTAAAGGTATGGTTTCATTAGAGATTTCAAGAATTAAAAAAAAAAAATCTGACTTCCTCTTTTCTGTGCTCTTGGACAGATTTGACCCTCTTCTTGCATAAAGCTGAGACTTTTTCTTTTGCAGATTTTGATATGAAACACTTGGGTGTCCGGTTATAAAAAAAAGTACATTAAAAGGTTAATTTAAGAAAATATGTAAAATAATCAAGAAAATGGCCTCAGTTTAAACAACTTAATGTGATAAAAAGAAGTTGTACAAATAATAATATATAAACAAGCATATTAAAGCTACTGCAGATGCAGTTAACTTACCAAAGCTGTTCACTTAAAAGACAAAGTCCATCCTCCTTTTTTTGTTAACAAAGACTTTAATCTCACGGTTGTTCAGTACATCCGTGCGTTTTAGTTCCAGTAAGAAGTCCTTCTCAATTCATGGACGCCAGTGAAGACAGTCGAGCCTCCCCAGTTGTATTTCTTGAATACATTTTAATGCGTTTGAGGGCTGAAAATGTCCGCTCGACAGAGGCAGCAGATATTGGGATTGTCACCGCCCAACATGTCACGCTAGCCCACTGACCAATCACGTATGGCTAGGCCAGCTAGCAGGCTCTGGCATGTCAAAGAATACGCCCAACATGTCAAACTAAAGATCTGATTGGTTGAACACTATGACAATCAACAATATCGTCCCCATTCACTTAAACTGCAAAGGGATTCACTTGTGAGTCTGAAGGCCTCGGGCCTCTCTTCTTACCTAGAGACACAGAGGTGAAATCTGATTGGATAAAAGCTCTCCTTAAAACAAGCTGCACTGGAAGCAGAGCAACTGAGGAAGACAGTAGCTGTGCAATGAGAAAATAAGGTAATGGTAAAAAAAGTTTATAAAAGTTTTTTATAATACATGTAGTGTATTTATGAAAAAATATTAAATTATAAAATAGATATAACTTTGTGATTCTGTTTAGGCCAGCAGAGAAGGCCTTGAAGGCCCTGACGGCCCACCACTGGTATCTAATATACTTGGTGACACAGGTTATATAAAAGAGGGTAACTAAATTAACTAATTACCAACACAAAACCATTTAAAACAACACCAAGCAACACAAAACCATGCAAAACAAAACCAAGCAAAACAACTAAATTGATAACTTAAACAAAACAGCAGTGGCAGTCAACGTCTCTCCTGCCTGCTCACTGCACAACCCCCATCCGGAAAGCTCGATGGGGAGGTGAGAATCTCTATGGAGCTGGACCTAGAGTAAAATGAGACAAAGGGTGAAACCCATGGCAAATATGCCTTAAAAAACCTTTTAGACTCCTTTAAGACTCACGCCAATCTTCAGGCTTCTGCTCGAAAATGTGCTGCCCACACTAAAGAGTCCAGCTCTGTAACTACAAGGTGTATTAGAATAATCTTTTGATCTATACATCATTATTTCCTCATCAGATAGTAATACCTGATGAGGAAATATTGTTTATATGTTACAAGTTTATACTATATGAAGATAGAAAACAGCATAGACTGAAAATCCTTAGATTCGTACTCCCCAAAGCAATCCCATTTTTTTTTTTTTTTTTAAATAATAGCTACCGGCTTAAGATTCTCCAGCATTGAAGTACATATAATAATACGTATGCACAGCAATACTTACCTTGATTGAGTGAAGTATGCCTGATTTAGAGAGGTTTGAAGATTACATTTCAGCCAAAATTCACATTTTGGTTGCAGCTGCAAACAGTTTTTCCATTGTACTTTTATACACTATATAACTATATATTTCACTTGTTTATCACTAATATTGCTCAAGGACAACATCATACAGCAGTTTGGCACAATTTTGAGCAATTTTGAGCAATATTTGACCATTCTGGGGTGTTTTCACTTCTCCTCCGTGCAATTTCCTCGTCTCTGTCTGAGTCAATGGAGCTCTGTATAAGCCTATGGTGGGCGTATTTTGTCATACGACCCCTTGTTAGAACCGTGTGAATGACGTGTATTCAACAGGGAGGTTTTTGAAGTGATTGAAAGACGTTTTAGCCACTAAAAATCGAGAAACGCGCCGGTCAACCCCCGAGCGAAAAATTATTCGTCGAACGGAGAAGGACCACCATCTTGTCATACTTTGGTGAATAACCTCCATTTTAACTCAGTTAGACACAGAATCAGTTGGCGAGCACACGTTGCAATGGGATTATAAGGATTTTCGGACGTTTTCACCCAGAAAAGCACCTCAAGGTGAGTAACGTTTCAGATTTTTCGCAGTGTTGGTTGTGGCTTTGAGCGGTTTGTTAAATGTATCTTTAGAACGGTTCGTCGCAGAGGAATTCGGATAACATCGCCGGCTTTGGGGTGGAATTCCAATGTGACCTCATGGTCTGTTTTAACATGTCGCGCCTAGTTTTCGACTCGATAAATCCAATCGGAGACCATAGGTCGCCGATTCATGGTCCCCATTTGCTCATATTTAGGCAGATACTGTAGTACTTTATGGCGATTATGTACAGTTGTGTTTGGTGCGTCTAAAAGTTGACTTAGATAGTAGTATTGTCCGGGTTTTTCTGAATATTAAAAAAAAAAAAAAAAAAAATCTAAACTTTTTAATCAAACTATCATTGTTTAATCGAGATGTAGGTGACCCAGGGGGGCTTCATGTCCCCAAATTTGGGGAGGTGGAGCGTAGGAGTCCACACCTACCGAAGCCTGGGGGTCAGAGAGAGGGAAAGACGCAGTTTATGGCTTATATATGGTGGACCAAACAAATTGGAAACCAGGAAGTAGGAGGGACTAAGGCCTACCCAGCCCTACAGTAGCCCAGGAGGAACATTTAATTACCGGCTACATTCACATAACTTTTCTTTATTAAAACCTTCTGGGCCCGAGCGAGCCCCATTTGGGGTTCTAGTGGTACCGTAGAAAGCAATTTTCAGAAACAAATATAATAATCCTACAAACATGTTGCATACCGGCTTAACGAAGAACTTCTGATGAACTGAATCATATATAACATTTTACACACTGAAAACACAATTAAACACGATCTAATATAACCTACAAGAAGTACCACCACAATATCGTGTTTTTTTTGCCGTGACTCGGCGAGATACACACTCCGAAAAATGCTCCGACCACGAAGCTAGAAGCTCCCACGGCCAAAGTTGCTATCAAACAGCATTAGCATTCAACACGGATTCCAGCGCTAGATTCAGAATTACTTTCTGTGAAACTGTTCAAAAGATACCAGCAAACAAGCACACAAAACCACGCCATGCACCCCGCAGAAAAATTCACAAATGTCACTCACTTTGAGATGAATTATGAAGAAAAGCGTCCCATAATCCGTTTTTACCGCTAAATCTTACTTCCTCTATCTGTTTCCTGTCTAATTCAACTGTTTCCTGGAGAAAGGGGGGTCAAACAAGGTTGGGGGACCACGTTTCACATTTGGTGAATCCGGTTTTACGCAGGGCTCCGCGCGTATGTGGTTTTTACGTAAAACGATTCTGTCAATCAAAACCACGTTGCCTCCACTGCATTGGCTAGATCCTAAGGCGTGTATAGAAGTGTCATAGTATGGGATTGACCAACCACAGGCTGACATATGGTGCAATACACACAGGCAAAAGCGCATGGAGCCGTAAATCGCCGGCTCAGAGAGGCCTTAGAGAGGATTCTAGCTCTCAAAAATGATGCCAGACTGCTTTATGCGATAGATTGTGCATGTACAAGGATAAAGGAAGTTAAATATATAGTTATTTAGTCTATAAAAGTACAATGGAACAGCTGGAGAAGCTGTTTCCCAAATGACGACCTTTCGTGACCTCTCGTACGTTAATCTCTCTAGCTCTGGCATGCTTCACTCTATCAACTCCAATTCTTTTTTGAATGACTACTGCCATGCTTTGCTATGATGCTTTACTGAGCCTCATTTAATATACTATTATCAATAATAGTGCTTTTTCACCAGGCGAACCTGACATTTTCAAAGTGGAGCTGTGTTCCATCTTCATTTGCTATTAACCAGTAACATATACACAATATGTACACCTCTCACCAAAGCTCACCCCCTTGAGTGTTATTAATCAATTGAAATCATTCAAATAGACCTTGTAGTTAGAGAGTAAGGCCCCTTTGAGTATGGGTATAGTATTTTCGAGCAGAAGCCAAAAAAAGGGCTAGGGCCCGATTGTTGATGAATAAATATCGCAAGGGAAGGCTGACTTGCAATGGAAAAAATATGGTGGAAGAAAACAGCAAAAGGCCCTTTCCTGCTCTCCAAAAACATCCTCCCAAATCAGTTTCGCACAGTCCCTGAGCAACCAGTCTAATCAATTCTCTATGCACAACGACGTACATGTAGGAGTCTCTAAGCTCTGATTTGCAAATGCGCTCAGTTTAATGATTATTGTACTTTTGCATTCTACTTAGCTTAGGAGACTATTATCCCATACTTAGCATAACTCATAAGTTGTCGGGGTGATGAAAAGACTGCTCACTTCTAGTGTCACAGAGTAATAGCTCAGCAGGGAGGTGACAGAAGCACAAAGAGCGGGGGGCAAAAAGAAAGAAGTAATATTGGAAGTTAAAATGATCTCCATAAAGGACTTAATTGTCACCACTCACATTACCCAATTTGCCGTTCACTCAATCAGAAAGCCGGTTTAAAGAATTTGCCAAAGCACCCGACCTAATTAATTAGTCTCAGCTGATACTTTGAAAACAATGACAGCGAGCGTTGGGATATGCACGTGATATAAAATGACCACTTGTACGTTCCTGCCTCCTCCCCTCACGTGAAAGCTCAACCCGTGACGCAAACACTGACCTTACAACTCTCTTCTTTAGCGGAGATCACCGCGAAGACATGAATTACTCACACAATGGATCTGATAAACACCACTAGTGTCACTCGCATGAGCAGAAAGAAAGTGTCCCGGTGAAAAGAGAGAGGAGGATATTGTTGGGAGTTTGATTTATCTTAATAGACTAGCACTATCGATTATATCTAATGTTTAAAGCTTACATATATGACCTCTGCATACTGAAACTAGTATGAATATAGTGTGGTTTGAATGGTTTAACATATAACCTGTTTAATTGGAAGCTAAAAACATTAGCTGAATTTCAGGAGCAGGGCCACACCTCAGCCACTCCCCCACTTCCGGCCACATTCCTATATAGACCCACCCACACTAAACCTCGGCTTGCTCACGCTCACGCTTCCGCATCCCACCCTCCCTCCCTCTGTTAAAACCATTTTACTTTAGGGTTATCTTCCCTCATAGTCACCATCTTCCCGTCCCATATGGACACAGGGGGTCTGCAAGGCCCGGGAGCCGCAGTGGACCCTCAACCTAGCCTTTCCCCAAACCGCTTCATCCAGGCTAAATCTCCACCAACCATTCCCCAACGCTGAGACAAGACCGCCGCTGAGGCGGGGCCCTAGCTAGTTAATTGCAATTAAATCACAGCAAAAACTGTGTATTCTGTGTTCATACAGCTGTTGTAAACAGCCGATGTGTGGTTTGCTAGATACAGTGAATATAGCTCGATGAAATGAAGCGATCGCCTCCGGATGATGTTATGAACCCAGACAAGACGGCGTTCAGTTTCCCGGGATATCTGGAACTTCCACAACTTGTACAAAGCAGAAATAGGTTATTTCTTCCATGGTTGATGGCGGAAACAAATGGCTTAGTTAACGGTTTCCATGAAGATAAACCAGTCCTCCTCTCCAACGCGTTCAGCGCGAATAAACACAAATGATCCCACGAATAAAGCGACGCGAAAATTCACTTCGCGTTTAGTGTGAACACAGCATTAGAATGATGCAACTTGGGGTATGGAAAGGGAAAGTTTGGTCCTTTCCGAAATACCATTATAATAATAATAATAATAATATTTAAATTTTATATAGCGCTTTTCTAGATACCCAAAGACGCTTTACATAGGACAGAGACAAACAAAACAAACAAAAAAGAAAGACAGAGGAGCAAGATTGTTGCAGCAAAGACAATAGCAGCAAAGACAACAGCAGCTGCAACAACGTAACGTTAGTTACTGCGTGTAACTAAAAAATATTGTTGTATACAAGGAAACAGAGGAGGAGCTTAGAAACCAAAAGGCGGAGTCAGCCACACTATATAAGACTGTGTTCAGAACAGAACAAATCAGTTGAATTCTTAGCCTGTAGAATAAACTCTATTGCATCGAACTCTGTCCGTTTCTAGTGCTTTCTTCAAACATCATTGGGACACCAATAGGTACTAAGTATAGAATTGGAAAAGAGTTGGAGTAGTAGTTTAGACTTCACCAACCGGCCCAGCCCTATTTTCTACTTTTTAACAATATGAATAAAAGATGGCCAGACACCCCTGCGGGTTCTTTATTATTAAAGTGAGCTCCTACATCAAGAAACATGGATGCTAAAAGTATTTGCGTGTTTGTGCGAATGTGCGTACCTATGGTCACAGCGAGGTCATGTCGCACGGCTGCTTAGATCATCAATATTCAATAGCATATTGCATAAATGAACATAATTTGTGAAATAATTGACAAAATTATGAAAACTCAACTCATTAATATGAAATGCTATTTCATCATAATTTTTGGATATAAGTTTAATGTTCCTGTTTTGCCTGACTGACCAGTGTTTGATCTTTTTTGCCAGAATACCGGTTTTTGCCTCTGCTGCCCGCCCCTCGTTGGACATGATTGGCTTGTTTCCCTGGTAACTGACCATTGCCTGCCTGACCAAGTAAACTGAACATGGATGGTGACAACATAAGTGTCATGAAAAGTGACATAATGAAATATGAATTGGCGTGAAATAAAAATGTTATTGGGACTATTGGAATTTTTTTTTTAATCCCAAATTTAAAATTAGATCCTATCAAAGTGTATTATTCTGAATAATAACATAATTTTATAATAACAATAACATTTTGTTACTAGCTCATGGCCGCCTCCCTGCGTAGCGCTCGCACAGCGGTTACAGACGATAACGCTGACCCGACCGATGGCGTCGTCACGTAAGCGTAGCACCCAACCTCCGGTAAACACTCTTGCCGTAGTTTGCACCGTCAGCGCTGTTAGCACAGTTAGCTGCGAGCCACCGGCTCAGCGGTCGCCATGTTGAGAGACAAAAATAAATACTCGTATTTAGCACATAACACTTTGAGGGCTCCGTACTACGTACATCTGTGCATTAATGTGAATAATGTGGAAAAACACGTTTTCTGTTTTTCAGGCATACTACTGCTGACGGTGATTAGATTGCACATGTTTAAAGGTAAGTGTGTGTGTGTGTGCCTGGAGTGAGTCAAGGCTGTGAATGTATTTGTATGTGACCTTCTGGCCACAGGGATTAACCGCTAGCCCTCTTTCCTTGAGCTTCAATGATGCCAGCGAACAGAATCCATTATGTGCGAATGCGAGCGAGGCCCCAACAGCGTTTGATCAGCACATCATGGCGTCCACAGGTGACTTACGAGATGAGCGTGGATGAATGCATTATGGATGTGCCGCGTTGTGCACTTTTATTGAGTGCAGCCTAGCCATGGGCTAGCTTTTAATTGGCTTCCCTGAGACATACAAACATCAGCTTGCATATACAGCGAGCAAACATCAGAGTAGAGGAAACAGGGGGGGGGGGTGTGAAGAGGAGCACGCCCTCTGTAGTACAGTGGCAAAATGCATGAGTTCCCGTCTTGATGCGGAGAGAGAGCATCCTTGTTCCTGCACCGCATGTCCCGCTGAGGTGGTAATTGAAACGATGGTGAGTGAGGACCTCGGTGCCGCTTTTCCTCACACCAGTCGGCAATACGCCGATTCTTCTTGCCACGTGTAATCTAAGTCATCCTGACATGCACTGAGAGGATAAAGTCATTTCCGGGCACTTGAAAAGCACAGGATTGAAACACGATAGGCGTGTGCAAAAGATATTGCTCGATTGAACGTTGTAATTCACAGCGAGTGATGGATTTCTCTGGACAAACTTGTGCTTTGCGTGTCTTAAGTGTTTGCGATTACCCCTCAACCCACTCACGCTGTCCGTTTCCTCTGGCTCCGCTCCATGCCTCTGTCTAACTTTGAATTTTTAAACTTCTGTTTACTCATCTCCTGCGTGCACAGAGAAACATTAACTTGCTTTTAACAAATCAAACTCAGAATGGAGAAGCCATGGGCGGTGATAATGAAGCAAAAAACAGTTTCTCCAGTAATGCTTTGTTGTGTTTAATGTTTATGTATTAAAATCTGTCTCTGGCTGTCATATTTGTATATTTGTGTCTTTTTTAAAAATCCCAACACTACCAAAACCCCCTATACAGCTCTGAAGTTGTTATTTTTGACGAAGAGTTAGCGCTTACCACAACGCAACACAAGATCTCTGCTGGTACTCTAAAGAAAAAACTGGTATTAATTAACGATCACATGCAACTCTGGGGGACAATAAATAGATGAAACGGCACGGCAACTCAAGATGCCCCATTGCTAACCCCGTCAAATAAAAGCAAAAATGTCCAAAGCCATCAGAGTTTGAACAATGCACCACTAGTGATAGTAATATTGGACCTACCGGTGATCAGAGGGTTGGGTATGTCAAAGCTAAGCCTAACTAAACCCAAGTTTAATGACCAATTTCTAATAAATTCATTCACTAACCAAATATTGACATAATCCATATATGACCTCTTATGCTCTCAATATATGTTAATGTTTACAATGCAACTGATAATACCTATTTTAAGGATATATTTGGATAAATTAAGAGACAGATGTTGAAGTCTGGGAGTCCAGTAGCACACCTCACTTACCTTATCTGTCCCAATCCAACCTCTCCGCTCGCTCATTTCTGGCTCTTCATTTCAGCCCCCTACCTGGATTTGTTAGTGCAATATTCTAATGCACTTCACCTGAGTGGAAAGCAACAATTTCGGTAAGAGTGAACACAGCCTTGGTGAACAAAACTGTCCAGGACAGTTAAGCAAGTTGCTGTAATACCCTAATGGACTCGCCCACAGGATTAAGGTTGGATGACTGCGTTGTTTTGGAAAAAATCTGTGGATTACTGCAATTAATATATTGGAAATGAAGAGAAGAGTCAGCAAGGTGGAATAATCTGCGGACACAAAGAGGTTAGATTTCAGAGCAATAAAGCAAAAATGGTAAGGATTTATATCAAAATAACAAACTTGCCCACCTTTTAATCTGAAATAGGTCAGAGATGACTTCATGAAAAGCTCCCCCCCACCTTCACATACAGTTGATGGAGGCTCAGATCGGAAACATTAAGGGGTCACAACATATTGTAAAGAGCTTCCAGAAACTTCAAAATACATAAATCACTTGTTTTTTCGCAAACAAAAAAGATGGTTTCCCACTGAATATAAAGTCCATAGGCCACAAAGATGTTTATTCCAGATCAAGCTGAGACCAAGCTCACATTTCCACAATACAAAACTCCCTGCTGTTATGAACTGTGGGGGCTACGGCGCTTCCAGATCAGCTTTATGTTAATCCCCACCTCCATGACAATGTTTGAAAGTGAGCTACTGCCCTGCGGAAATTTGGCGGTAGATGGAAGGAACGCTTTCTCATATCTGTTGCTTCCTCACGGTAGGATAGATTTCCTAATACATGTGCAGGAGGGTCAGTGCAGCTACACACCATGCATCATGTGGTGAAGATAGAAGACAGAAGTTTTGATTGTGAAACTTCAACAAAGACAATAAGCATGAATACAGGGTGCTACGGTAGAATGTGTGAATTTCGGGTGACCGTGGCTAAGTGGAGAGCAGGGCCATCCTACAATCAGAGGATCGGCGGTTCGATCCCCGGCTCCGCTAGTCGCATGTCGATGTGTCCTTGAGCAAGACACTTAACCCCAAAATTGCTCCCGTAGTTGTGCCTACGGTGTGAGAGAATCTGAATTGTAAGTCACTTTGGATAAAAGCGTCTGCTAAATGACTGTAATGTAATGTAACGTAATTAAATTTGATCATAATTAGCTTCAGCCAGTAACTGTTACCTGATTGGGAGGTTTTCCATGCATTTGGCCTACTTTTTTTATGTTATTGGCTGGCGCACCAGAGGGGAAAAAACGATCGTTGCCACAATATGCAACCAAGGGCTGAACCGCTAACATAATGAAAAGCTAAAAACGTATCTTTTAGCAACCTATGTCTACCAGGGGTGCAGTTGATGACTAAAATAATTATGGGATTGGAGATGTTAGCTGTTAGCTAGCTAATGTTAGGAAGTTATTGTAGTTAAGCAGGCCGGTCCCCTACGAAACCTACGAAGAACAATGCACCGCAATTCAAAGATATCCCACAAAATCGTTTTGTTTGACATCCAAGTTATCATGTGAATGAGGAAAAGTAAAAGCATGAAAGTCCACACAGGGCCACAACAAACATCTTACAGCCAGGAGACCGCTGTGCTATCCTCATGGGAAACGAGAAGTTGATGTTGATTAATTTGTCACGTAACTTATGTACTTCAGTAACGGTACTTCCATAGTTATTTTAACCCAAAAGACAATCTTTTCCAAAACCTAACCAAGTATTTCACAATCTTTTCCTAAACCTAACTAAGTAGTTTTGTTGCCTAAATCTAACTAAGCTGTTTCCTGCAAGACTGTGTGCCTGTAACAAGCGAAAATTGACACGTATTGCTGGCTTTCGTAGGTAAACTAATTAACTTTTAGTAAGATATCATACAAACTGTTGTATGAGGAGACGTTAAGTTAGGTAACTTAGTTCTGGGTTCTTTACCTGTTGGTAGTGCATCCCACCACACAGCAGATTTAAGGCATTTTTCTGTTGATTGCCAGCAGACAAAAGCAACAAGGAAGCAGATTGACACAATCCAAAGTCAATGGAGAGCTATTAATTGTTTTCCCCTCCGGTGTGGGCGGGACTTAATTGCGCTCTATTGTACAATCGGGGGGACTTCCAGATAAACCTTTACAAGCTACATTCCAATGAATCGACCCCTGCTCTTGCTTAACTGGAATGACTGGGATCGAAGAGGGAATAACTTTTGTTGGCTCTGTCACAGTCCCAGGAAAGCAGGTTTGGACCCAAACGCAGAAAAAAACTGCTAAGGAGGCAGCAAAAAGAGTTCACTTCATGTTGGGGTCAAAATCTAAATGACTAATGATAATGTGTGCTTACAAAGTCTGGTGTCCTTATGTGAACGTTCATGGCCTGCGTCCTCTGCTGAATGTGTGTGTGTGAACAGTCTGACACTAAGCACCACACTTGTTTCGTCTATTAGATATGAGCTGGCTGCTGAAAGAACACTTCAACACTGTTCAAGCCATAATAAACTTATGGAGGCGTCAATACTACCAAGACTTCCTGATTTCGATAAAAGTGACCTTTGTACGAGAACCAATTGTTACAGTGTCCAGATACGTAGTTGTGTGAAACGCAATTCATGTGTGATCCTGTGTGACATAAATGCCCACACGAATGTTGTTTACTCAGTATAAATATCAGAGACTCGGAGTCAGAACTTCGAGCGGCCTTGATGCATATTCTGTATGTGAATCAACTCTGTCTCCTTCTTTGCAAAGAACACATGTACAATGATTAATGATTTTACATCGGCTCGAGTGAATTTCTCTAACACTTCATGAAAATGACCTTACAGCTGAGTGCAGAACTACACCAGGACCGAAGCCAATGACCTGAAACTGAAAGGAGAGAAAACACACTGACTAAACATACAAGGAGAGCAGGGTGATTACACACAGGTGGAACAAATCAGTGCGGGGCGGACGATCGCAAAAGCGGGAAAACAGTCAAAGGGAACGAAGTTAAACTAGACAAGACGTCGGGGGAGAGTGAACTTACAAAATAAAACAGGAAACAGACAGAAATCCCTGGACCGGGACAGGCTCAGCATGCAGTTTAACCCTGTTTCCACACAAGAACATCAATAATAAGCTGCTTTTCATCCAATGCCAGCGTTGGTCAAGGGAAAGATTATGGTTATGTTTAAGGGTGCTCCAATCAGGACTTTTGGGGCCGATCACTGACCACTGGAAGCAGATTCGTAGGATCCGATCACCGTTCAATATTCTCTTTGTAAGTGTATGTTTGCCGGTCCACGTGTCTCGAAACAATACCGGTCAAACGTCATCTGTTTATTAAGTTTAAAAACAATTGATAGACAGGCAATATAAAAGCAGGATTTGTGAACACATGTTTGATTCCGGCCTCCAAGAATTCAGACTGCATCTCAAACTCGCCGTCATTGTCATTAGGCATGCTCGGTTTCAGAAGGGCTGTACCGAATAGGTCGAAGCACCCCTGGCTAACGAACAACTCATCGGACTCCATGCTGAATGAATTCCAAGTAACAGTGGTCAGTTGTGTGCCTCCTGTCCTTTAGAGGACATCTTTAAAGACTTGCAAATGAAGTACAATCTAGGGGCAAATACGTCCACTCTGGATGATAGTATCACACCACAGAGGACATTTCATAGGCATGGCATTGGGAACATGTTTGATGTGGCTTGCTTTAATTTCATACAATTTCATACATGCACGCACTTAAACACACACACATCCTAGCTGCCCTGATCTTCCCGCTACTCCATTCCCAAGCTATCACTGCAACAGGCATTCATTCCTCCTTGCCTGTATACTCATGCAATATCTATGTTATTTAGCCCAGCAGATAAAGACCTGTGTGATCCATGCATTGCCGTCTCAGATGCACACACACACACAGTCAGATACTGTACACACACCCTCCCACGTCGATGGGAACCACCATCCTTATTCCATTTCCCTGAGTGAATACATTATTCTGGCCCGCTCCCTCCCCCTTGACAGGGACAGATTGAGCCGGCCTCTGATAGCTGCAGTAGCTATTGTTATGGGAAATGGAGCTGCACATTTACATTTACTCATTCTATTACTTTGATGGATCTTCTGGGCTAGCAGGCAGCTATTTTATCGTTAGGGTGCGATGTGTCTTTTGGAATAATGCAGGAAAGATTGAGGACAGGTAATAAAATGGTTAAAAAGTGCAACGTTTTTTTATCAAACCCTACAAACTTTGCAGATAGTGACTAGTTAGCAGGCCTTGGCGCGTCAGGATTTACCCAGAGTGTAATGATGCTGTTACTGTAAAGTAAATGAAACTCTGAACAAAGGGAACAGTCACATTAGAAACTTGAATTGCAATCCTGTTTGGTTGATGTTGGCAAGCAGACAAGGCACATTTTCACACTCTTGTAAGCAGCAGGGCCTGTTCACACATCCAATCCCCATTATATGATACGCTAATTGTGATTTATACCAAATTCACATGCTCCAGTCCCAGAATGTAGAATAGCCTTGCATCAATATTCATATTTCTATGGCGACAAACCAAATAACTAATAATAAAGCAAACATACAATAATACAAAGTTGGCCTTTCATTTTCAACTGAGAGAAAATGGGATTAGTAAACTGGTACAATAGTGATCTGAATCATGTCTCTCTGTGGTAGTGGCAAAGCCAAGGGGTGGCAATGGTAATCTGTTGGTGCACGTATGCAGCCCCACTGGAAATAATTTCAAGCCGCACACCTATCCAGTTGTTCTTCCCCAATGTGTTAGGTTCATATAAAGTCAAGGTAACACTTTATAATAACTACACACTATGAAGCATTAGTTAAGTATGAGTAAACGCTTAATTCATCATTCATAAAGCATTGTTCCTACATTAATAATTCATTAGTATGCAGTTCATAACAACAGTTATACATGTTTTATTCTTGATTAATAAGCTCGTCTATTATGTGTTCTATTATTGTGTTTTCATACTTTATAAATGATGGATTCCCCATTTGTAAATTAAGTATTATATATTTAACACACCAATTATTAAGGAGTTGTAGATGATTAATAAGATCATTTATAAAGTGTTAGTAAATGATTAATAACTTATTTAGATGTACATTATTCATGCATTTATATATATAATGATTTAGATATGCACTAATGGTTAGGGACTATGTTAATATATGCTTTATAAATGCGTATTAATACTGCAAGTCATGATTAATTAATGATTTATTAAGGTAGTTACTAGTCCTTAGTAAAGTATTTTGTGTGACCTCATCTAAAGTGAGGACTATTTATGCCTTATAAAGCATTTATAAATGACATTGAAAGGCCAGCAGTGCCTCAAAACACATCGTTTTTTTAACAGAAAAGGCAAATAGACACAACACAAAGTGATCAAGAACATATCAATATTTATTGCAAGATGCAAACAATAAACTGTTAAATACAAACCTCTCAGCCATTCATTCATGTAAGAAACAAACAGACATTCTCCTTCAGGAGAACATGGCTGGATATAAAACATTTGTAAATATACGACTGGAGCTAACCAGGAGCTTTGCATATTAGTTTACATTTACTTATTTAATTATTCATTTTAACCAAGCGAATTACAGATTCTTACTATTTATGACATCAATATTTCTCAAACTTGTGTTTTCATTTATAAGATTCTTTCAGGTGAAGGGAATATTCCTGATAATTTCAAGACCTACTACAAATTCAATTCACAGGTTCACCCTTACTCAACTCGTCAATCTTCACATCTTCATCCTCCTAAATTACTGACTAGCAGAGGTCAATTTTCATTAAGATTTAAGGGAACCAAATTATGGAATGACTTTTCCCACCTAACAAAAAAATTTCCCTCTATAAAATGTTTCAAAAGGTGCCCAAAAGAAAATCTAATTGCTGTTTTGTAACAGTTTTTTTATGTATTAGTGTTCATGTCTTTCTTGTTTTAGCTGTTATATTACATTCATAGTTGTTTCACTCATAGGGACTTGTAGCATTATCATTGCTTATGAGTTACTGCAGGTGTATAAACCAACATCCCTGAACAAACACAAGCCCATGCTTACTCTCACATGCACACAGCATGCTCGCACACACTCGACACAATTACATTATTTTTTATTTTTCTTTCTTTCTTTCTTTTGTTGTTTGTTTTGTTGTAATGTAATGTCTTATGCATATTTTATTTTATGTTGTTTGTAATTTTGTAACATTTTAATATTATATAGGTAGGTTGGCTTTCTGCCTCTTCCTGCACTGTGATATTCATTTATCTCTGTTATGTTTGTTTATCTTTAATTTTATTGTTTGAATTGTGCAAAATAAAATAAATAAATAAAAAATAAGTAAACAGTCGACCAATCAGAGCTTTGTTAGTAGCATAAATAAAAGGGTCATCCCTTTTCTTTATGCTACCTAGCTAACTACAACAATGAGAAATATTGAGAGGAATGTGACCAACAAATTGCGCCAAGGGTGGATGAGATAGACACAGCTGTAAAGGTTGTTGTAAGTTCACTTACAAAATGAACTCTTCTGTGTCAACTAATGTGGATGGGACAGATATGTCCTCTGGTTACGATTAGTAAGGATCGGTTACCGATTAGTTAGATTAGTAAGGACAAATCTAAACTAACCAGAAGTTGGCTGACATGAACATGATCTGAATCAGTAGTAGGAATGGAATACATGGAAAGTAATTAGGATACAAAAAAAGGGAACTGTATTCCGTTACAGAAAAAAAGGCATATTCAGATTACCAATTTATAAACTATATAGAATATATGTTGTTTTAAAATCGATTTTGAAATAATGAATAATATACTATCATGCATATGTGGACACATTACAGCACACACGTCTCAAACAATGCCCTCTAATGTTAGTGGGAAAAAAATATTTTGCCTTCATTTTGTATCTTAAAACATCACAGAACAGTGCAAGTTCCAGCTATGAAAGTGTGTGTAGCATTAGGTAAGCTCCAATTAACTGCGCATTAATACGTATGTTGCAACCAGAGACACGTGGACACCGGGACGTGGCGTCTGATGGGTGTTGCATAGACAGCAGGCTCATGACATAAATGTTCTGTGCAGTTGACTGAAGAATTGTAATTTTTTTGGATTAACTACAAGGTTATATTTCACCTTTGAAAAATACCAGACAAACTGTGTTGCTATGTCTGGGGACGGGACAAAAGCAGAACTCAAAGACAAAGTACAAACCAGTGAAGCCTCAGAGAGGAAACACCTGATAGATTCGTTCTGCAAACATGACTTTGCCTCTGCAGCGAGAGATCCACTCGCATCCCTGTTGAGTTCTCCTGTTGTATAATACATTGCAAGTTACCAAGTAACCAGAGCTACAAGTGCAACTTTGCAAATGGATAAAGATGAACAGTGGGTTTATTTTGTGTTTATTCATCACACAAACTACTAGTTCTATGGACATCATACAATTGTCCCCGTTCTGTGATTAATCATAGCTTCAAAACTCCATTAGCTTTGATAGCAGATTTAAATAATGGCTCAATTTGTCCTTTAGGTCAAGTTAATTCAATGTTTCCTTCTGTGATTCATATCAGCCATTAGGATTCAGCCCAGATGCACTTTACCGGGCTGAATATCTTTTGTTTCTTTTTTGAGACTGGCCCTCGGGTCAGTCCATCTAGGGACAGCAGGTGACTAACATTCTGTCTGAAATTAGAAAATAAAGCCCCTTTCAGACAGAAAACAACACCGCTGGCTTTATGTTATCTTTTTTATAAACTTTGGTCACTGTTACGCATATTTTCTGTCATGGCTTTCTTGAAAGATGACAGCACTTTTAGTTTCACAATTCCTCATTGGAACTTTCCAGAGGTGGAAAGAGTACTAAAACACGTCTTTAGGCCACAACATAGATTGCGTTAAATATCAAATTGTAAATGCTGCAGTCCGCACATGCAACCGTCAATTCTAAATATGCAGCTGCCACCCTCAGTGTAGACTCACACGAATTAACCAAGAAAGAGACTAAATAAAGACAATTAAACAAAAAGGACGACAACAAATATGTGTCAGTGGGCGTGCTAGCCGGGGGTAGTGCATCAGTCCTTAATTAAGACAAATGCTACTTTTTGTAATTACTATGCCGGGGTAAAATAATGCTAAATATAACCACAACCCATGTGTGATCCTTTTTGTATCGGCTGCAGTGAACTTGGCCTGTACAAACATTTATAAGGGGCCGATCCCACCGAGACCGTCGCAACAGGCGGGGACACTTCAAAAACAGATTTTTGTAATGATAATATCAGACAATCATAGACATCTTAAAGACATCTTAATAGCCTTGTGACGTGTATTTTCCACACATCTAACTATATATGTGCTGTGATTCTGAGTGGCACTTTTTCTACTGTGGGTCTCACCTGTTTAATAAACTCTCATGAGTGGCCTGATTGAGTTATTTCCTCTTCGTACGATCACAGAGAAAAGAACAGATAGTATTTTTCATCACAGTGGGGCTGTGTGCCTGCAAATTGGTATTTTTTATCCCCCTGTACTTGTTTGGCAATTTGGTGACTCACAGTGTATTTAACTGGACACAAGTGGATAGATAGGCACTTAGTGTTTCCTGTCTGTTTAGATTAAACAAGCACACAACAAGATGTAGAGCTGACTGTTTTGAGCTGTTGCTCGGAAGGCTTCACGTGGTAATACATATTCATGGTACCTTTTATGGTAGCTATAGTGTGTGGGTTGATATAGATGTTTAAAATAATGTATTCTGCACCTTTATCAAGGTCGAGACTACTGGGTGACGTTTCTGTGATGGGTCTGCCCATCACAAAATAGTCTGCATGGCCTCCCCCAGAGAGTCCTGTTGAGTAGGAAAAAGAGGTGACACTGATTACCATACACCGTCCACATCCTTTCCAGCTGTGCACCAGCTGTGCACCAAAAATCACTTCCCCATGTCCTCCATGCTTGGAGCTGCTCTTGTGACTGTATTTAATGCTTTGCACAGCTGACTTGCGCATATCGAACTATAAATAGGAACTACTGAATGCCAGTGGTGGGCCGTCAGGGCCAGCAAGGCCTTCTCTGCTGGCCTAAACAGAATCACAAAGTTATAGCTATTTCATAATTTAATAATTTTTGTTAAATACACTACATGTACTGAATTATAATTTCTACAAATATTTTTCCCATTATCTTATTTTCTCATTGCACAGCTACTGTCTTCCTCAGTTGCTCTGCTTCCAGTGCAGCTTGTTTTAAGTAGAGCTTTTATCCAATCAGATTTCACCTCTGTGTCTCTAGGTAAGAAGAGGCCCGAGGCCTGCAGACTCACAAGTGAATCCCTTTGCAGTTTAAGTGAATGGGGACGATATTGTTGATTGCCATAGTCTTCAACCAATCAGATCTTTAGTTTGACATGTTGGGCGTATTCTTTGACGTGCCAGAGCATGCGCTGTGATTGGTCAGTGGGCGAGCATGTGACTATCGTGAAACAAAACTTAAGGTAGCCATCAGAGCTTAGTCGGAATAGTAAGAGTTCAAATTGAAAGATATGGAAGAAATTATGAAATTTATTGCATTTTGCTTGGTGTAGATTATTATTATTTTTTTACCTAGCTTTATTTTTTTAACACTCAATGGCTGAAGAAGGAGGAGAAACGGATTTGTGAGTTGGGATTTAACCGTGGGATTAAACTCTTGGTCAACAAAGAAAGGAGGATGGAGTTTTTACATCTAATATCTGAATGGCCTGTGCCCTCGAGTGTGTAGCAGAATGCCTGTTCTGCTGTTGTTTTCCCGTTAAGCTAGTTTAGCGTAGCCTCCCAGAACATGTGCGGTGCCTCAGCTGTTTTTTTGTTGTTGTTTTTTTTTGTTCCGGGTTCAGAGGTCACAGCTCGTTGTCTCCTACGTGAGAGCAGGAAAACATTATATTTCCTACAATTTAAGCTTCTGCATTTTCCAAATGCACTAGTATTATTCAAACGTATTGTTTGGTTCGTAAGCCTCGTACCGAACGGTTTAATACGAATACGTGTATTGTTACACCCCTAGAAACAAATAATAACCGTAGCTGTGGCGCCATCATGAGGTTATTAGGAGATGTTTCAGCTGCAGGACAGCAGTGAAGGCCCTGGAATAAAATGCACGGCCCGCCACTGCTGAATGCTGGCTCTCTTCCTCTGCCTCAGGGACACTTATTGAGACTCCTCACCCAATACTATAGCTTTTGTTATTAATTGCTAGACAAGGCAAGAAAGTGGAGTGGAATAGCAGCCATCTTCTCACCTGCACCGTGTGCTCTTTTGGAGATTTAAATACGCGCTTCAGGTCGCGGTTACGCCCATGAGACACAGCTGAGACGCCATCCTGCACTAAGCCGGTGTAGGCTGCTGCCTAAATTAATACGAGAGCGCATTCTGTTACGTCGGACATGCAAATGAAAAATGTGTCTGATGCGCTTACGGTCTGAACGCTAAATTGGTGGGGTGCTTTTTAAATTGAAAAACAAAAGCAGGAAGCATTCATTTGAACTGATATTAATTTAGGAATGGATTATTGAAAGGAAGCAATATTTCTTGTGAGCAGCAGAGTGCTGGGACATGACTCTGTTGTGTTGATGGGATTAGTGCTGTAGGATTGTACATTATTCCCCCCCCTCCCAATTGTTTGTTTATTTCATACAGCGTTTATTTGTCTAGGCTATTATTTAAAACTTTTATTTAAGAATTTTCAATAGGCCCTTATCGCCTAGCGGAATCTTACTTTTTAAAATGCCCCAAATAAGCGATGTGCAAACCACCCGGAGCTACCAGAGCACTACAGCTTAATAAGGTTCAAAAGTCAGCACCAATCTATGTCTGCAGCATGTTAATGACACTACTGACCATCAGACTAACTCCCGAGTGACACCATCTAAACTCATTATGTCAGATAGCGTTACATTAGCCGCAGACTCAGACTGACCCCCGACCACATGTTGAGGAACTGCTGCTCCTGACAAGCACTCAGCTACATTATTGATTGGCTTATGCAGAGGGACCGGACAGCAAACAAACTCATGAGTCAGGCAAGCATGTAGCATATGCACAGGTCATGTACTGCTCTGCACTGTCACTTAAATAATACACTAGTGGCACTCTGTTTCCTTTTGGAATTCACTGCAGACCAGGGCACTTTCTATGAAATGCAAAATGAGCACTCTTAACATGAAACATATTAGACAGTTGCTAAGCCTTTTAGTCTGTAAAACAACCCCGCAAGAACCCGGAGAACAATAAAGCTCGAGAAGCCTTTATTTCTTCTTTTTGAATACCATAAATAATAATGAACATTTCACATCCAGTCCCCTCTCAGCCTTATATGACTAATCAAGAAGACTTGGGTTAACTGTCTGTTTGCAGCTGCCTGGCAGAGGTGTGGGGCGAATAGAGGAGGAGGCACTGGTTTATCCCAGAGAGATCTGTCAGATGAGAGCGATGAAACACATCTGGCCTGTCGGCTGCTCGCAGGTCTTTAATATTCACAGGAACTCTCAGGAATCCGCTGTAAAAAAAAGAGAAAAAGAAACCCCACGATGAATAATTGATGCATGTGGTGCCACAGAGCTACTTCCTTCCGTTAATTGGATTTCATAGAATAAAAAGAAAAACTGAGAAATAGGTAATAAAATAAGAAATCAAGAGATTATTTCCATGCTGCTGGCAAGGCTGTTACAGTATGGTCAGTATTGCCTTAATTATTCATTCCTTTAAAGACCCACTGGCTGACCTCGAGCTGCAGAGCTGCTAGACTGTATATAAGAAGTGGACGTGGTCACCGTGACGTCACCCATTGATTTGTGGACTGACGTTTTGAAGACTCTAGTTCGGCCGTCCCAATCTTGGCATTTTTGCAACCAATGAACAGAAGCTACCATATTTGGAATGCAGAGGAGTGTCGTAGAGATGTCGTATACAGCTCTGGTAGCGGCAGTGACCTGTCAATCACAGTAAGCCCGCCCTAAATCATACCCTGCTTTATGGTCTATTTGAGTCTAAATGGACCATAATTTACTAAATGAACATCATGCTGTATTGAAGAAGACTTGAAACTAGAGTTTGAGACCATAAACTCATGTTTACAATGTTTACTGAGGTAATAAATCAAGAGAGAAGTAGAGTCATTTTCTCATAGACCTCTATACAATTAGACTTTTTGCAACCAGAGGACTCGCCCCCTGATGGTCAGTGGAGAGAATGCAAGTTTTAAGACACTTCAGCATTGGCGCCACTGGGCAGAACCAGAGGTTCTATGAACTCAGTCCGTTCACAGCAGAGGTGTTAAAACCAAACGGCACACAGGAGATGTGCATTTTCTGCGTAGCTGCAGGCTACAGCCATTTAAAGAGCAAAGAGAAGGCAGCCCATCTGTTGGCTAATAAAACCAGGTTAAAGCAAGCAGGAGAGGCAGAGAGAGGAGGGTCATAATATAGGCAGCAGTCCTTCATGTTTCACTGCCCCACGGCAGCCTTTTATGCCTTTGGTGACTAGCAGGGCAGTGACACTCGCTGAGCTGTTAAAACAGCTGCGCACATTGGAGGACATTTATGGCATGCAACAATAGAACAGGCTCATTTTAGAGCTCTAAAGGCTGGTATCTGTGCGTGTGTGTGCGCGGAGAGAGTCTGTGATGACTACCAGTGTGTACTCGGTGACACATCACCCATTACATGCGTTTTCCATGTATACTTTTGAGAGACACAACTACAATTGTGTCATTAGTTTGGGCCGTTTTACTCCACAAGCCCCGGTGAGATGATCCAGCGTTTTCATTACAGGCTGATATGCTAGACGGCCGAGGATGTGGTACGACGCTGAAATTATCCAGTACCCTCTGCGGAGACAGTATCAAAGAAAAGATGAGGTCTGGATCTGATATACTCAGTATCTCTCTCCCTGAAGTGCATATCTGTGCCTGAATGATGCAATATAACACATACATTACATTATGTTATGCGAGTTGCTGTAAGCCTGGTGTTATAAGAAAATACACATAAGACATTGTAAATGCTTAATAAGGTCAAATATCACAGTAGGTTTTAATGGCTTTTCTACCCCAATTCGCATGAAAGTTTATAAGCTCCTCATTGTGGCTATAATGTATTAAGTGTGTTACAGCAGCCTGTAAATCCTTTATGACAGCTCCACATCTAGATAGAGTGTGGATGCGCTTATTTCCATCACATGTTGATAGGGAGATACGACATATTTTATTTAAAAGATTGTGTAACTGCTTATGGCCATCGTTTTTCGTCACGTAAAGAGAAGACAGAATTGCATTGTGATAGTAGCAAATGTGAAGATGTAATCCACCGGCATCTTAGTTATGAATTCTGTTTGGTTACTGCACCTTAAAACTGTGCCAGCATATACAAAACAGGCGGCAACCTCCCGTTCTGGAGGTGGTGGGCCCAGGGCTGGAACTTTGCCACTAGATCCTTTTTGGAGAGGACAGGGAGACTGGTGGTGCGTGGACGTCACTAGAAGTGACTATCACTAGATAGTTCTTGTTCATCTACAAGGTTGTTTTTCCACCACTGCTTATCAGTCTTGCTAATGGCTAACGGTCCCAGCATCAATGTGGAGGAGGTAGAAACTTGGTTCTACAGGTAGCCAGTGCTTTTTATACATGGCACTAAAGCTGCTACGACGCATCTCCATATGTAGATCTCGGAGCCTTGCCAAACCAAAATTTCAAGTCCAAGCAGTCATATACATGCTAATTTTGAGGAGAAAACAGCGGTTTGTGTTTTTTATTTGGAATTATCACCTGCATTAACAGTATATGTGATGGTGTGTACAGTGAAAGAATAATGAAGTGTGGAATTGCTCTTTAAAGAAAAAGTTGAAACATGCTTGCTTTCCCCATATTACAAGAAGCTAAGCGGGAAAAAAAAATGTCATATCAGCTTCCTGTTTGTAATTCTTAGCCTGAGATATTGTAAATAGCTAGGATGTCTCTCACTTGGTGATAATAACTACATCAGTGTGAAGAAACCTATTGCAAAGTAGCCAGAGTGCCTACCAACCCACAAACTAATATCTGAGCATCTCCGCCCGCGGCTGGAGAACTATCTCTCTATTTTTCTTGCAAGCTAATTAGAGCATACTGGACTTTTTCGGAAAGGGGGGCTTCAAGAGACAGGAGCGTTTCAGACAGAGGGTGAATACAGGTACAGTATATTCAAATAGACAGTATGAGAACATTAAAGCATGTACACATGTTTAAGTAGAAACCCGATAGACATGTATGAACCAGAAAATGAGCATGATACGTCCCCTTTAAGAACAGAGACAGGTTAGCTGTTTTCTGCTGATTTCAGGCTCTATGCTAAGCTAGGCTAACCACATCACAGCTACAGCTCTGCACTTAACACAGACATGAGAGTGGTACCTAACTCTTGGCGAGAACTTATTTCATTCATGAGGCTCCCAAAGTTTTAAATGCGGGCTCTGTAAATATAATGGTTGTACCTTTAAAATAAACGCCCCAAATCATGGACCATACAAATAGCTATACGTTTAAATGCTGAGACTCATTATTAAACAAGGCTGTCAAGGTTAGTACATCTTGAAAAATTGACTCCCCTGTGCAGCTCCCTTTGAAAAGTCTTTAATGACTATTTAGTCCATCATTTTAATGTCAGCCTTGAAAAGCTGGGCTGGGCGTTACAATTTGGAAAACAGTCACTGGACCGATTTATATGCTGCTGTATCTCATTTTAATTGACTGTTTTTAATGTTTTTTTTCAGTTTGATAAAGATCCTCCCCTGCGTTGGTGGTCCTAAAATTTGGGTCCCTGCGGATTGCATGTGTTACACCACCACCACCACCACCAGGCAGCTGCACAAAGGGAACAAAATAAACTATGCACAAATGAAGGAAACCGTGTACGTAATAATAATGACTCGGAGGATAAAGAGAAGTCTGAATAGCACCGGGCTGCCAAGGGGATGACAATAGATGAATGGTAAAATTAATTAGCATCCTCTGAGACAGTGTGATGATGTTAGTCCAGGGTGAGTTGGCTCTCAGCGGTTTGGAGGCCTCAGAAGAGAATGGTGATTATGCAGTAAGTCGATTATACAGCTCATCCGCACTCCTCACTGTGAGGAATGTTTTTTTTTTGAGAAGGGATAATTCATTCAACCAAAACTGAAATATCATCGTCTCCTTAATTGTCGATGAGCATTTCTACAAGTGAGCATTGCAGTTGATATAGATCGTATTCTTTACTTCGGAAAACTTCTAAATATAGCACATTTATCTTGTAAAGTGTTGTTTCTTAAGTTGCACTCATGCACATGTATTTCCACTGAAACATCTGCAATTAAATTATATAAATGCGAAACATATCAATGAATTCATCAGTTCATATTCTTCATCTGTTAATCCTGTCAATATGGTTTTTGAAGGCTCCTTGCCTGCTTGTTGCCTGTATGACGGCCACACTGGGAGGCGACTTTAGATATTCTGACGTGGTTGGGCAACACGTTTTACTTTGCCATTTTTTTAAACATGACCTAGCCCTTAGTACTAGTAATCTTCCAAAATAAGACCACATAATCCCTGTTTCTTCCTGTCGTAAGGACAGTTTTTCCACAGAGGTTTTAAATACCCCAAAATGTATTATGGTGATCAGTTATTGCTGTTTAAACTTGGGTGAATACTGAATATAAGAAGTGGACGTAGTCATCGTGATGTCACCCATTGGTTTGTGGACTGCTGTTATGAAGCCTCAAATTCGGCGGTTTCGCCGTCTCCATCTTGGAATACGGCCGTCGCCATGTTTTTTCTTTTTGCAACAATGAACAGAAGTTACTATATTTGGAATGCGGAGGAGTGACAGTAAGCCCGCCCTAAAGCGTACTCTGCTTCATGGTCTATTTGACTCTAAATGGGACCATAATTTACGAAATAAACATCAGTCTCTGTAAACTGTAAAGAAACACGGACGTAGCATCAGTGGAGAAGACGTTCTAAGCAACAACGGCGGCTCCTTAAGAGGTTAGCGTGGACGCTACGATAGCATCACTTCTATCAGAACTGAGTATTTCTTCACCGAGACATGAGCAGATGTTGGCGCTGAAGGATTTTCTTGATGAAATAGATGTTTTTTGCTTTTCTCCCGATTGGTTTTGGTAAGAGTTTGACCGGCAGATGGTTCATCCAATCACCTACCAAGAGCCACAGAATATGGAAAATCAGTGAGCTGAGAGGACAAAAAGAAGACAGAAGTGGTGGTTGCTTCCAGGTTTCAATATAAGAAGCATTGATAGCCTGAGGTTGTCCTGGGTTGTAACATTCAGTGTGTGAAGACAGTTGTTGGTGAGAAAAGGAGCCTAAATGCCAAGTCAATCCCTCTAGATAAATGAGGGTTTAAAAATAAATAAATAACTCAGCGTAATTGATATCAATGCCTCTTACTTGCAGAGGCATTGACTCGAGTTTTCCCCTAATTGAATGAAGGAGAAAAGTTTGACTCCGCTGCTGCTACACATCTGGACAGGTGCGTCTCAAGAGTCAGCACGCCTGCAGAGAGTTGCACACTCTCGATTTGGCTCGGCAGCTGCTCCGCTTCACTTTTAGCTCCCAGCGTGCCATCGCCTTATTACGCTCTTATTAATATAATATCATTAAGTCTCCTCCCGACCGCCTGAGTGCCGCAATTCATACACACCTCGTATCTTTCATCCCTTTTGGCAGGGCTAGATAACGTCCGAGTCCGGAGAGATCTACAGCGGGTTCACGAGGGTGGAACTGATTATTTGCTGGCCCGATTGGAGTATGTGGAGGATAGAGGGTGAACTGGAGAGGTGGTTTGGGGAGGGGGGCATTGAATCATTTGCCGTATTTATTATCCGTCCGGCATCTCCTAGATCACATAGAAGAATGGCCTCCATAACCTTGGGCGTTCATGGCCGCTGAAAACTCTCTCCTCATTCTCCCCCCCATTGTTATATTTTCATTACAAATCTGGGCGCACAGCTCATACAGCAAACAGAAAACGCACATGAGCACATGGCCTCCAACATGCTTAAAGTTAATATTTATTGGGAGATAATGATGGAGGGCCGGGAGAGCGAGGGATCTATACAGCCGAGCCCTGATGACGGACACCGGCAACGCTAACAAGGCCATGCGTGATACAAAATCTGTCAAAGATCTGGACGTGTTTCTGTGTTTGGGTTTAAAACAATTTCCCCGCTGCGGTGAATCTCAAACTAAAAAACAGCCCCAAAATCCAATAACCACACCAGAGTTATTTCCCCTGACTGGGTCTCTGAAAAAGGCATTTACTATTTAATTTCTCCAATGAAAAACAGACCGATGAAGCTTTTTTTTAAGGAAATTTAGTGGGTCCTTACGGCATGCTAAGGAGGCTGTTTTTGCAGATTTACAGGCTCCCAGCAATTTGACATAAAGCCAATATCCCTGTAGTCCTGAATATTGCTATGATAAAGTCAGGACCTGTGCAAACGATAATAAAATAACCCAGACAAGATTTGTCATTTATGAGTTGCACCATTACATCTGGTGCACCTTGTCTCAAACCATAAAAGCGCACAATAATTTGGGTATTGACTTTATGGTTAACAGAGAAGAACGGACATTTGAACAGAGTGTTTGTGCACCCAAACATTACACCCACAGTGTGACACAGTGAGTACACTTGACCCCCAAAGTCCAGTTTGCTTGATTTGTGTGAACACCGTGTACTGTACCGCTTGAAAAGGCGGTCTCGAGTACCGTTTTATTAATTTTTATGGTCTAGATTTTAGCCATCCCTTCTAAATGGTCGTTTCTATTTTTACAAGGTGGAGTCCGCCATTCCACCGCAGGATTCAAAGTTGGGTCATTAATGTTAGTTCACATTAAAAGCACTCCACCACTAAAACAACGGGGTGCCTTTTATTACGGAGCAGCATCAGTAAATGAGATGTATTTGTCACCAAGGTCAGCACTGACAGTAAACAAGACGTGGTCACTCTGGGTACTTTTGGACAGCATCAAGTCAAGTCACTTTATTTCTACAGCCCAAAAATCTGTACAACACATGACACATTCTGTCTTTGGACCCTCGTTTCAGATAAGAATAAACTCCCTCAAAAAACCTTTAACTGGAACCTCAGGAAGAGCAGCTGAGGAGGGATCCGATCCGTCTGCCTGGACAGACGAGCAATAGATGTCGTGTGCACGGAATTAAATATAATTACAGCTTAGACAACCAAAAAGACAAAATAATATGTAGAATGAAAAACGTATATGAAAAAATGGATCCAGGAGGAAATTCAAGCAGCTTCCAGGTGTCGCCAAACAGAACCTGAGCCACAGGACCTCCTTTACGCCATGGAACCTGGAATCAGTACCAGAGGGAGAAAGAGAAAGACAAGAGGACAGGCTGAAGGACGGAGACCCAGATCCAACATGTGGGATGTGGCAACCGGGGGGGGGGGGGGAGAGAGAGAGAGGTCCCAGGATAGAGAAGCCCGGGTTAAAAGAAAGAGACAGAAAAGAGAGGCACACAGCTGTGCTTGTGGGACACAGCGACAGAGTGGATTAGTTTTGAATATTGTGAGGAGTAATGGAACAAGAAGGAGCCCCCCCCGTGAGCTGCAGGTGACGGGTGGCAGGCCTCCGCCTCCTCACCAAAGCAGCAAACTCTCATCACTGGGCATGCCCATGCCATGATAGAAAAAAACTCCCCCCGATATTGGCTGACTACTTTTTCAAAACTACACAAGTTTGTTTGGCTGCACCAGTTGCCCTTTCGGTTGTATGTTTTGGCCGAAATGTCAAGGATTATGACTTAAACCCCCTCCAGCTCAGACCAGTGTTCTAGTTCACCCCAAACACGTCGGATGGGGTTGAGGTCGAGAGCTGGCTTTGTTGCACACATTGAAACAAAAAAAACAAACTCACAATATAGAATGCAAAAGTACAGACGTCACTTGGCGGCTGCCGCTCTATCAACAGAAGTGAACCACGTGTTCCTGTGGTTATCTGTCCATATTCTACACAATCTGTTTCACATGAGGCGTGTCCTCCCTTCGATAAACACGCTGTCAACCAGTTGTGGGGTCCTGCCTTCATTTTTTTCTCCAGCTCCCTGGGAAGTAATAAACAACATTGTGAGGCAGCCGGCAGCGGATTGGACCAGTATTGTGAGGCAGCCTCATCAGCGCAGGACGGCAGGTTCCTCCCCTCCTTGGCCAACCGCTGATTTAAAAGCCTGCGACAGGTCACGTTGACCCCGGTGGAGCTCTTCTGTGCTCGGCTGATAAGCTTCTGTATCTGTATCAGGTCAAACAATGGAGAGAAGGCCCAGACTGTAACGTAGCGATCCCATGCCATTTCATTTAGAGGCTCTGTCAAGAAGACCGACACCCGCGTTATCCCAACTGCAATCTCCGTGCAACACGGCGACGGCGGTGTCATTGAGCATGCCTCTGAGGGGGAGCACTGACAGATCGACACATTTAATATGGAACAGTACAAAACAGGTACAGGTACAATCCTCATATAGTGAAGCGTTTTGCCAAAGTGAACTTTCCAGACACATTTATTGGGCTGATAACATTACTCAAACACAGTGTATGACCATTGTAAACAATAAAACAGAAAAAAGGCATCAGCTCAGACTGAGAACCACTCCGGAATTCAAAGTGCGCCAAGCTTTTTTAAAATCTCAACTTGTTTTTGTTTTTTGTTTTTTTTAAATTCCTCTTAATATATTTCTTTTGAATGTTAATTCATGACTTTTCTTTACATATTCATTTTTCTGCAGTATTGATAATTATAATATGTACAAACGAGGCCAAGACACTGGTTGTTCTGAGGCCGTAGGAAAGCCCGTCAGCATTAGCTCGTCTCCCGTGACATGACTGGTTTTGGAAAAATGACAAGGTACAGTAAGGCTGTGTTCCCTCTCCGTTGCTTTTTTGCCGATAGCATGCCTTGTGGGTAATGAAATGTCCGCGTGGGGCCACGCGTCGACCAATTCGTCTTGACCGGAAAGGATGGGGGGCAGTGACTTAAGTCCTCGGATTTTCCCCACTGTCAGCAACATTTTGTATGTACAAAGGCGTTAAAGTCCCAACGTCGTCCTATTGGTTGGGATGCTATCAAATAAATGCTTCCCTGTTTTTTTAATTTTTATTCATTTTTTTATTTTTACTTTGTTTCCAAGTGTCTTCTTTTGGTTTTCTCCCAAAAAAAGTTTTGGTATCAAAATGTCCGTATAGATATAGTTGTACAGTGGGGGAGGGGGGGGATTGTTAGCGTGTGCTAGATCGAAGGGGTTCAAACTGTTCTCAATGTATGAAAAGAAGAGTCTCTTCGCTCGCGATACAAAGTTCCTTATTGGTACAATGTCCGGTGTTTATACAATGCCATGAAGTAATCTGGGATGAGATGCAGCCTTTAGCCCCGTTTCACATCTCTCTCCTCCTCCTCCTCCTCCTCGTCCTCCGTCCTCCCCTCCTCCTCCCTCGCCTCGTCCCGCTCTCTCCGTCTCTCCGACAACTGTCTCCATGCTCATCCAAGGGAGGCTACTTTAGCAACCACTCGTTCACTGGAAGAGAGGAGAAGGACAGGAGTGAGAATACTGATTTATATATGCAGCACTCGCCACAGTTCAGCTATTCTCCAGCATTACCTCCCCACCCTCCACATCATATTTCATCTTTAGGAAAAATACATACAATTCAAAAGGAGTGGCACTCGAGTGAATGTGTCGCCGGGTGGGGTGACGGGATGGGGTGGGTGGTGGGGGGGTGCCATTGTGTTTTGAGTGGCGGCCTTGACAGAAAATGATACCCGAAGCGAGCACGTGCCAAGAAGTAAACATTGTAATTTGATAAAAACAAATATATATATATAAAAAGGTGTCTCGCTGTTATGGGAAAGAAGAGATTTATTGGAGTATTATTATAATCACATTTCCTTTCATCAGCTGAAAATGAAAGAGTAAACACACACACACACACACCTACACACACACACACCTACACACACACACACACACACACACACACACAATTAGCTCCTAAGCATCCCTGCTTTCTCCTTCAGATCACTTCTCTGGGGAGGGAAGGCGTGTGTCTAGTTGCCTCTGCTCCAAAGGTTGACCTTACACAAATCACCAAAGAGATGTATTTTCCCTTTTAATGAGACCCCCCCCCCCAAAAAAAAACACCTCCCCACTTCATCTTGAAGGTCTTTAACTCTCTGAACAAATAAATAAGCATGTCTGCTTTAGTGGGGTTTGGGGGTTTTGCTCTGAGGTTCCCTGGTGATGAGGGCATTTGTTTTTTAGGCTCACGAGAGTCTGAGGCGGGCGAGGGGGGGATTGACATCTACCCCACAACCGCTTCGCAGAATAAGAATGTCATCCTTTGAAGGGGGGGGGGGGTTGAGTAGAGCAGAACAGAGGGGAGAATGAGGGAGAGATGCAGACAGAAAGGCAATCATGGTGTGTGTGTCGGTAAGTAACACAATGAATAGCAGGGACTCGGGCTACCTCTCGCCTGTGGCCTATTTACGCTTCGAGGGTGATATTCAGCATTCTGTGCGGCAGCTGCCCAGATATATATTGGCTGAAACAGAGGAGGAGAGATGACAGACTGCCGCAACACCTCCCCGGGTTGCAGTGAGCTGTGACAAGCCAGTTTTCAGCCTCCCAGATCCGTCAGTCGGTGCCAAACAGGTGTTCTGACTGTCCGGTCATCTGACTTTCTGCTGCCTGTTTTCTGATCCTTCCTTCTCTTTAGCACATCAATCTGCAGTCTACACGATGTCAGCCACCAGCTGAGTCTCAGCTCTGGACTTATAACAGTGGGCGTAAGTCAAGCAACAATCTTCTGGAATCCAAATGTGGATGTCGAATCAGTCGTATGCAGAATCTGAGGGCATCGGAAGCATCGTGGCTTCTGTTTGTAGTCCGAGTAGTATTGACCAATCACGCTGGAGCAGTCTTTGGTTGAACTTTACATTGACACTCAGCAGTAGCAAGATAATAAGAGTGTAAAACAACAATGTTATTACCAGACATTACCTTGTAATTACCATGGTAACACCATAGCATTGCCCTGTTGTTGCGATGTAAAGTGCTACCCTCACTAAAGTTCTTGTTGGCTTCTTTGCAGCCTCCCTGCAAAAGCCCACAAAGGGCGGGAGGAAGGGGAGGTGGATGGGTCCAACAAACAGCGACCTTTCAGTCGCTGTTTGTTCGCAATGCGATACGAAAAAAATCTGTTGATTTATTTGTGACGTTACTTGTGCACTTCCGTAACGGCACTTCCACAGGGATTTTAACACAAACGACGATCTTTTCCTAAACCTAACGAAGTAGTTTTGTTGCCTCAACCTAACTGAGTTGTTTCCTGTGAGGACGGAAGTTTATTTTGAAAAGACTGTATGCATGTAACGAGCGGAAATTGAATTTAGTGATCACGAAAAATGAGGAGCAACTTTTCATTAGATATCATACGAACCGTTGTATGAGGATACGTTACATATACTATCAAATGTATGACAACAGAAATGTCAAGAGATGGAGAGAGGGCGATGACATGGCAACGGGATGAATCAAGGTATCGTCTCTACCTCGGTATTGGAGCTTCTGAACCCTGTTGTTAGGGCAGTCTTTGCCCTGCACGCTGAAGTTGATATTGGTGCGGATGCAGCGGTTGTTCAGCGGCTGGACTGGGCGGACGTTGTCGCTCATGCTCAGGAAGATCTGAGACGGCTGGTTCTGGCTCAGCAGCCGCAAGGAGTGCATCTGAGATGAAGACAAGAGATAGGGAGAGAGAAAAGAAGCCTGTTAAAAGTTTGCCAAAGCAACATGGAGATGTGAACCAGGCATTTTGATTCACTGCATTGTTTTCCAGGGTGGGACTCTATGGAGGATTAGACAAAGAAGAGTGTTGGAGTAAAAGCCTCAGTGCTGGGGTGACATGCTTCACAGGCAGAACAATAGCGAGAGAGAGAATTCTGGGCTGAGACAGACGGCCCCTGGTGAATTCTGTGCGTTGTGTTGCGGCTGAGGCTAACCTGCATGCGTGTGAGGTACACCGGCTTGTTCATCAGGATCCATGTGGCGGTCTCAAAGCACGGAGGGATGGTCATCGATCCCTCATATGTGATAAAACTACTGGTCTCCGGGTAAATCCCCTCTATGTTCAGGTTGGTCAGTAGATACGCGTCATCTGCAGAAAGAAAGGCAGAAAACAAAAACAAGAGGGGCCTTTTCATCAGAGGATGTACTCTGTATTGTAGTTTCAATTGGTACCAACGTAAGTTGCACAAAAACAACAACAAAAAATGGAAAAGAACAAAGTGTTTTTGTTATCAGATTAATGATCTGGCTCTCTTTTGGATCCAGCCTCAGGTGGCCATTTAAGAAAACTGCACGGGGCACATTTTTTTTTTAGACCTGGGGGTTGCTGCTTGGTGTGTGCGTAGAGTGGTATGGGTGGAGTGAGAGAGAGAGAGAGTGATTGGAGCAGAGGAGAGTTTAAGTTTAGTGGTGAAGATACTGAGTAAATGTACAGAAGAGTTTGCAGTTTGTGCACAAATAAAAGCTGCAGCTCCTCAAGACCAAGAGAAGTTTCCCGCGTCTTGTTTCTCGGCAGCTGTGGATTGGAGTGCTTGCTGCATTTCCAGGTAAATGCAGCAAGCGCTGGTGAATTTATTACTGTAATTGTAAAAAAGAAATACAATTGAATGCAGGACTTTTAAATGTATATGGCAAACTGTTGGCGAACACATCCAGCATTTAGAAGATTAGCAGTTTCTGACCAATATTCACTCTTTTCAGCTCTGTTTTGGTCTCCACCAACTCCTGAGAGAAATAGAAGTAAAGTCATGAGCTGGACAGAAAATCAATGAGCTGACACATGAGCCGCAGACTCTGGACAACAAGCTTTGTCACATTGTTTTTACTTTTGTCATTTGGTACGTTGTTGATTTAATGTAAATTGAAGCCTTAAGCTTTAAGTGGTTAAAATGTTCTTTGTATTTTTACTACGTGTATAATATATTCTTTTGTACATTTTCCCGTGAATAAATGTGTGAGCGTGTTTTTCGGGCTCTAAACTCAACCCCTCCACTACTCATCAAGCAATGAGCTCATCTTTCATAACTCATTTTTTTCCTCACTTCTTATTTCACATATAATTTAGTGTTCCGTGAATGACAGGCTGTTGGTGTTGCAGCACAAAACCTCTTTTATCCAAACTGTCTCCACTGTCAGGACGCTAATTAGACAGACTGCAACTCTCCCTCTTCACACTCCAGTAACACGCTCTCAATAACTTGTCATCTGTTGGGCCTCTGTTGACAAATGGACTGTCTATTATAATGAGGTCACTGTGGTCAACCACTGCGGCTTTAATGCTTATTCAGCTGTGCTTTGCATCACTGTTAAATACTGCCCCTTGTAAACAGCATTAATCAAAATAAAAAATATAAAAAAATAAGCTTGATAGGCTGTATTTGAGAAAATCCCCATAAAAAAATTAAAAATAAATCTTCTCTGATCTTCCCCGCATGAGAAGAGGAGCTCTGTTGCTGATGTTTGATCATGTGGTTGAAATAAATAATTCTCTTTGAATGGTGTATATGTGCCTTTGTGTTAGCATTTTTGTACATATGTGATAAAAAATTAATAAATAAAATAAATAAATAAATTTGGCAGCAGCACTGGCTGAGGGATATGCCTAAGGCTTCATAAGCATGAGAGGGCGGTGTGTGCATGTGTGTGAGTCAGCATGTGTGAGACAGTGTATCTGAGGGGGTTTTGACAGCTGTCAGAATCCATGCTCCTCCATCCAGACCCTGAGGAAGGCCCCCCCGCCTTCCGCTCGGCACCTTGGAGACTCCTCCCAGCCACAAGGGGTCAGTGTGTTTATCCAGCCACTCACTATTCAGTCTCCATTAATCCAATTATTTGTCTCTTTTATTCAGGCTAGCCCCAGGGCCATCTCTGCATGGGAACCTCTGGAGAGCAATTGTCGACCGCTGCCTCACATGCTGCCTCTCAAACAGCCTCCTCCAGCTATCAAGAGTTCCCATGCAGCCATCTCACCATCCCCAGCCCTGCTTCATTCAATTAGCATTTTGAACCCCTCGCCCCCCCCCCCCCCCGCCCAACAGCTATTGTCCAATCATAGCTTAACGGCTGACCTAGTTAGCTGTTGATTTTTTCCACATGTTGTAAGAGAGATACATATAAATAAAGATACAAATATGTACATAAATATATGGTATGCTTATAGAGAGTTTGGGTTGCAGTAGTAATTTATACAGTGTGTTGGTCTGCTCTATTGTAAGATACAGACATTAGCATGTCCGTCTAACTAGCTTACTACCTACAGTAGTGACAAAATCAAGGGTTACTTCCAAGTACAGTTGTGTCCTAATGTGTTGGGTTACATGTTGAGCTATTTCCTCACAATATGGGAGCCTGTCCTGGATACTACTAATAGAGTTAAGGCTACTGTTAGCGAATCTGTCCTACTTTATTGGATATGGGGAAGTTTACGCTAAAAACCCTCATTCAAACTCATTATTTCAGCTAGCTAGCAAACAACATCGTCTTCAACCTAAAAAGTATTTTCAGACTTTTTGCTTCATTTCATTTATGCAGCCGTCAAATGGATGTTTAAGACCCATTTGCTGGGTTGTGGTTTTTTAAGTGAGCTGGCTTGAAACATTAACATTAACACATTTTCCAAATGACTTGCAAAGCTAAGGTTAGCTCAATTAGTTAGCTGACAAAACGGACAGTCCTAGTGTAGAAATGGGAAGCTTCTTTTGTCTACCTCTGTCTGAATATAAAATAGCCATTGTTTTAAACATTTGTAAGAATTTCAAGCGGGAAATCTATCTCTGTTATCTCCGTACACTTGGCCATGTCTTGCGAAAACGGTCCAGCAACAGTAAAGAGGACAAGTCTTAGGGAATTGACAAGGTGAATTAGTACAGATGTTAATTGCTTCACATGGACACTTACTTTTGTATGTTATTCTTGTGATGGTGTCTCTGTTCAGCATTCGATTCAGCAATGAGTTTGATGTCTCAGCAATCTGGATTAAAAGACAGAAAAAAAGAAAAAAGGTGAGGTTAAATAAAAAGAAAAAAAGGTCTGATCATATCATCAATTGAGAGCTCATCTAAAATGAAACTAAATGTAATCTACCCAGTTCAGTACTTTAAGCAAGTGCATTTTTAATCCATCACCTTTGATGCCCATGAAATGTCTGAACCCACTGATGTATTTTGCACAGCCAGACGCTCCTACAGTCTCTTGCACTGCTGCTTTGCCTTCTGGAAAACAAAGGCTCCCACTGTTTTCAAGAAACCATTAAGATCAGCTCACAGACACACACTGCTTCCATGACAAAAAAAGACTCAATCTTCTTATAATTAGCATATTCACGGTATTCTTGTCCTAACTTGGAAACAAGTTTTAGTCTATCAGAGCTGAATGTGACAAGATCATTGCCAGTGACCCTGCAACATGTTATCTTTCACTCCCCTCAGCTATAGTTTGCGTCTTTCCTGCTGCCAGAAACTCATAGATTTGGCTACACAGCTTGAGTCTTGGAGTTTCTCCTTAACACACAGCTGAGCTGCCTTCCTTTTTTCCCCCAGTCCAAGATTGTCCTGTGTTTCCCCATTTTGCCCATAGTATCAATACCAGCTACTTTTCTGTCTACCAGATTATCAATGTTGCCATATTGCCATTGTATTCAAGCTGTTTCCTATTCCTCCCTGTTCCTGCATTTTAAGGCAATGTGAAAAGAATAAATATTTTCAAATACACATTTTAAGGAAATGGAGATAGAACCTGGATTATGTTCGGTGGCAAAAACATATACCAAGGGAGTGGTACATTTCTCTCAGTTCTCTTAGAATGAATAGCTAAACTACATTTACATTAGACAGTGACTCTATATGTATTAGGACAGTAAAGCTGTTAGAGCCAGCACTGTAAGTGCCCAGATAATTGATGAAAAGGGGAAAGTGACAATGGAAGGAGCCTAATGGCAGAATAGAACACCAACTGATCTATGGTTTAATTGGTTGGGAGCTGTTTATTGTGTGGATTTTCCATTAGTTGCCTTGGAAACACATGCTGCTAATGAAACATCAAAAACATTGACCCTCATTGATGATAGAAATCACTTTGCAGGCTGCTTTTACCCAGAAGATTATAGTAAGTCTACTAAAATACAAATCAACTGTATTCAATCACAAAATGAAGTTGGATTTGTAAAATTCTTGCTTTCTACAATATCTGTACGTAAATGGACTGCACTTGTATAACGCTTTTCTAGTCTTTCTGACCACTCAAAGCACTTTCACACTACTTGTCATCATTCACCCATTCATATGCTGATGGTAGGGGCTACCGTGCCCACCATCAGGACTAACTTACATTCACACCGCTAGGAACTGCTACGGGAGCAATTTTGGGGTTAAGTGTCTTGCCCAAGGACACATCGACATGCGTCTGGGGATCGAACCGCCGATCCTTTGTTCGAAGGACGACCCTGCTCTCCACTAATTCGTGTTACCTACACTAAGGTTGGGCAAGTAAATGACAAGGGAGCCCGGTAAGAGTTACTTAAAACACATGGTCAAGGTTATGGAAAGATCGTGGTAACAAATGATGATAACAGTGGGGAAGGTTGGGACACAAACTCAGTTCTCCTGCATGAAAGTCAGACTCATTTTGACTTTCTGGTACTGGCCAATCCATCATTCTGACACCCTTACTGTCCACCTCGCATCATAAAGGATAAACTACTTCCTGCATTGGCAGGAACCTTGAATGGTCAAAGTTAGTATAGGTCGTCGGGTTAGATGGTAACCCTCAATATGTGGAACAGTTGTGAGATAGTTGAGGTTAGGCATTACCTTGTATGGTTATGGTTAGGATAGGTCGTCGGGCTAAATGGAAACCCTTGATTTTGTCATCGGGCAGCAATTCCGGCGAGCCCTTTTGCAAGTTTTCGCAAATCACGGGATACCATCTAGACACAACCCTGGATGTTGCTCCTGAACATTTCTTGTCAAACCTCACCACCATGACGATTCTGTGATCTCTTTCATAGATCACAGGGACTTGAGTGAACATCTACTGAAACTGCAGCCCATTATCTGCCCCCAAAAGCTGTAGAGACAATTAATTCCTAACTCCACTCTTAAACTGCTTGACCGACTCCGTTGTTCAGTACCTCTCTCTCCCAATTCCGAGACATGCTTGCTAATAGCTAAAGGAAGCACCTCACACTTCATGTCCATCCCCGCGCCCTTCTTTTGACTCCTCTCTGCCTTCCTCGCCACTCCATCTTTCCCTCACTCATGCTCGGTGGACAACTCTAATTGTCAAGATGTCTTTGGGCGAAGTGATTAAAAAGAGATGTGCTCGTCTTGCCCCTCCCCGCACTGCAACTGAAATTACTTATTCTTTGACCTGTTCCCTGTGCTCTTCAGGCAGACATTTTGCCTTTACCAGTCACTCATGCTGCTCACTAGTTTTCCTACTTTCTGTCTTTCTAATTTCCCTAATTTTCTTAGAAAACCACCTGAGGGGATTCAGTCAATCCGTTTCTTCTATTTCAGGAATGGTGTGAGAAAAGTACAGACGTAGCACCATACTGTTAATAAGACACAAGATGGCCACGAGAAACATCTTGAAGATTCACAGATTTCTTGCCATTACGTCAATCGATGATCAAATGAGTGAATAAGTGAGTGAAATGGCCTTGCTTTCACTGCAAAGCCCATCCCGCCGTGTCTCTCTATTGTGCGTCTGTGTTCCACTGTGGCCCCCACGTAGCTGAAATCACCCACTGCTGCTCTTAATGGTGCCTCACGACTCCACGTCTAGAATGGGGGCCCTTGCTGGCATTCTGACTCACAGCAATGGCCTCGGAAAGCGTTAGTCACTGAAAAGCGGGGAAAACAAGCTTATACTCTAAAAAAAGATGTGGGGAATTAGTCAGCTTTGAGAGCAGCCCAGTTGCCAATAAGTTGTCATTGTACGTTTCTTCAAACCATAAATAATAAAAAATATATATTATGTGGATTTGTTTGCATTTGGAAAGAGCAAGTGACATAATATATGGACCAGGCATTATTTAAAGTTAGCGGGTATAATATAATGAAGTATGACACAGAGCTAGAAAGTCAAAGAGGAGACCGCTGTTCGAGTCCCGTGGGAAACCAAATGTAAACGTAGAGTTTACGCTTGCTGCGTAACATTGTTATGCATGTGACTAAATAAAGTCTGCTAAGGGCTGTTGCTCTATATTTACGTTAATTACTTACGTTATGTCACGTTGTTATGTAATTAAACCATGATATATATTTTTAACCTAAAACAAGTAGTTTTGTTCCCTAAATCTCACCAATCATTTCCCAATGTTAACCAAGTGGCCTTCTGTGTTGCTGATGCTAGACTGATATGAAATGCATTCATGAAACTATTTTTGGTTCAGAAACACCCACATTCAACATATCCCCTGGTTTGTAGAAACGTACAACATTTTTTCTGGCGACTGGGTTGTTAAGAAAGTGGTATCTATTGTGGGCACCTCTGGGTCTGGAATTAAAGGTCTTGTTAATTTTCTCCTGAGGTGCATTTCGCTACAAATGATCCAATCCCTGACCTTAAAATTCTGTTATGTGCGCCGCTAACAATATACAACTTTTAGAAAACATTTTGAATTCACTACAGGTGATGCATGACTAAATAGCTTCTTCTCCAAAGCAACAAAGTATTTAGAGCAACCCTCCATGCCAAACTGAAAAAAAAGATTTTTCTGTTACAAAGTTGAAATAATCAAAACTGGTGGCCATAAAATAAGCCTATGTTTACCCATTACATGTTCCCTGTGAATCATATGTTTCTGTGCATTGAGGCTATCAGCAAAATAAATCTTCAGGAAAAGACAACCCTGAAAACGGAATTAATTATGGGTAGAAATGCTTCTGGAACACACAACTCAGGGTTGCAAAGTATAAGATGCTGCACGTTCTTTCCATATATTTTACCCCTTTAAATTCCAATTTGAAAGTTTACTTTTAAGGATAACCTCATTATTCCTGACATAAAACACTGGCATTGGTACCAATAACCTTTAGTATCTTAAGCTACAGAGAAGAAGCCAGCCAAAGGCTTGAATCAGAGCTGAAGCAAAGTCAGAACTCTTTGTTATTGTAATTGGGAACAAAGCCCGTCCTAAAGCATACTCTTCTTTATGGTCTATTTGACTCTAAATGGACCATCATTTACTAAATGAACATCATGCTGTATTGAAGAAGACTTGACACTAGAGATTGAGACCATAAACTCATGTTCACAATGTTTACTGAGGTAATAAATCAAGAGAGAAGTAGAGTCATTTTCTCATAGACTTTCAAACAATCGGACTTCTTCCTTATTGGCTTCACTCGGCAGAACCGGAGGATGCCGCCTGGTATTATCAGCTAATGTTTAGCTTTAGCTTGCATTAGCAGCACTGGCAACAGAAGAAAGCTCAGTGATTAGATGTTGGAAAACCGATGTTGGGAGTTGGAATAGAAATCTCTCGATAAAGTTTTTACAAAGGCTTGTACCTTTTGGCTTACCCAACTGGATATTTTCTCACACCATTTCTAATATTTTGTACTAACGATTCAACTGGATGAGTTTAATGTCTCTTCAAGCCTTTGCCGTACTCCAACTGTCAGAAAATGAACAGGACACTTTCATTTCCGAAACCATGGACTTCACTATTTTATTGTGTTCATAATATGTGTGGCACATTTAAGATGCACTCATTTTTCTGTTTAGTATCATCACAATATATTATTTTCCTTTGACAGCTAAGCTTAACAGAGCTGCGGCTTTAGAGCCATTTGCTCAGGCTGTCGTTTTCCCCTGAGCACACCTGCAGCACTCCACTTCCAAAGCTTAGCTTCTCTCTCACGCGTCCTCGGATACACTCTGCTGCTGGTTGGAGTCATGAAGGGTTGACCTAGGTCAGCGTTTCTTCCGTCTCTTCAAGACTAAATGATGGTCCCATTGACATTGGGGAGCTAATTAGCAGTTAGCAGCTGAACTTTTCAGCCTTAGTACTCAGAGTGCCGAGGACGTCGGCTGCCTCTCTGATCTCTGAGCCTCTCATTAAAGATGGCGACCTGTCATACACAACAAAGAGACAGGAGAGTACCGCCACCGCCGCTGACACAGAGCCAAGGAGCACATTGTTTCTCCCTGCAGGATAATTGGATTGCTAATTGTTTGTGAGTTCTTGAGTTGAACATTTGGAAGATTTCAGCTAAAGACACAGCGGGAGCAGGAGAGTGGAGGGCTGGGAGCACCAAGGATAATTTAGCTCCTGACAGATCTTTTTTAAACCAATATGTGGCTACTAGATACAAACACAGCCTAGTCTCACTCCCAGGGCAAATAGCGATGCTTGGGCAGCAGCCCTTGGCGTCATTATACAGAAGGCACAAGACACTTATTAGCATCTGTATGAGACACATCAGGCTTTCAACAAACTCCAATGTAAACCCATCCGCCTTTCCTATTAGACGGCCAGAGAAGCTGACATAGTATGAAGAGCGAGAAATTCATCTAAGGGCAGGAGGCAGTGGAGGTGGATCGAACAAACACAGGACTTTCGTCCAAGAGAAAGCTGTTCATGTCCCATGTGAATCTTAAAGTAAATGTTGATATGTAAGTCTCAAGTCACGTGACTCTTTTGTCACTGGCTAGTCACGTCAGTCGTTAATCACTCGGAAGTCACGTGAGTCGTTAGTCTGTCAAGTTAACCACGCTCTTTTCCTAAACCTCTGTTGCCTAAACCTAACTTACTGTGAAGACGGAACTTCATTTTGAAAAGACAAGTAAGAAGTGGAACCAGACGCACCGTCCACAAACTGATGCTTGAGGGGTACCTCGAGTCATAGTTAGAAGCTAGGGGCCACTGACCAAGCAACGGTATTTGACAAGTTGGGAGTGAAAATGTGTTAAACAAGCATTCTTTTTAACCCAAACATTGTTTCCCAATGTTAACAACTATTACAGCTTTAACCGCAACTGTTTCACAATGTTCTATGTGAAACAACTTTAACCACGTACTACAACATTAACCGCGACCATTTCCCAATGTTAATTAAGCATATATCATTAATCGCAATCCTTTCACAAAGTTACCCAAGTGCTAGTTAATTAACCGCGGCCGCCTCATAGCGTTAACCACATGCTATTTCCCAATTTTAACCCTGTGCAACCAAACTTCTTTTTCTTTCTTATAAAATAACTATTTGGTCAGCTCTGTTATAAAAGCAATGTCAAAGTGTACATCTGTGCATGTAAGTAAACACTTTGCACACAATATTAAGTTATCTAAAGACTTGGTGGACTCTTTTGAGTAATACAACCCACAAGAGCCTGCCCAGCTCGTTCCATGGCCGAATATGAGACGTGCCTTGGTCTATGTGCAAGAGAGAGTCTGGCATTCTATGAATGAGTATTGTTGAATAAAATGTACTGATTTGTAAAACGTGCACATTTTCATGAAAGACATTTTGACATGTCAAAATAGGAAAACGCATGTGTACTAGGGGTGTAACGATACGCGTATTCGTATTGAACCGTTCGGTACGAGGCTCACGGTTCGGTACGCATGACGAACCGAACGAACCGAACGAACCTTGACTGGGCCGTGTCATGTGTCGAAGTGTCCCTGAGCAAGACACTGTACCCCTAGCTCCCCGGGCGCCTGTCATTGGCAGCCCACTGCTCCCTATATACAGGGATGGGTCAAATGCAGAGAAAAATGTCCCCCATAAAGGGATAAATATAGTGTATATATACATTATATATATATATATAGACATTCTCATCTTTCTGAAAAAAAACTTAAACATTGAGTAGAAACACACACACACAGTTCCATATAAAACAGGATTGTTTTCTTTTATTTGTTTATAACTACAGCAAACAATGCTACATTTTAGTTTTCATAAGAAACTGTTTTTATTTTACACGCTGCTAAGAAGACACCCCAGAAGATGGGTCACTCAGGTATAGTTCCATCATTGTTCAAAGAATAACTTTATGATGTTAGTTTTAATGAATAAATATATTTTAAAATCAAGTACGTTTCTCTGGCATTTATAGTTTTCTACTGTATTGAAAACGTACCGAAACGTACCGAAAACGTACCGAACCGTGGCTCCACTGTACCGTACCGAACCGAACCGTGGATTTTGTGAACCGTTACACCCCTAATGTGTACACATGAAGTGAATGACATCTGATTTCCATTTATCTTCTTCACTGGAACTTTTCACATGTCATAACCAGAAAAGCAGGGACAGAGCCATTGTTAATGTTTTAGTAATACCAGTGCTGTTATGACAATGTTTGCTGTCAAAAAGATCTATTGTTTTTCTTTCTTCCTTTTTTTTAATGGCAGCAAATACTCTGATCATTTTCACTCCACAGGAAAGTGAATTTTTGTCGCTAGGCTTCCCATCATACTTCGGGTCATGTAAACCTGAAGTGTGATGTTGCCATGGAGCCAGCCACCTGAGCTTTTTTTTTACTTTTAAATTCTATGCAGACAATAACAGATGGATTACTTCTGATACTAAAGAAAATGTTTAAATGTGATGATTACGAGGCCAGATCTCTCTTAATATGATTTATAAAACTCACCACAAGGGTCGTGTTGATTCTAACAGGATATGCATGACAACTGTTTGTTCTCGCTTAACTGACTTATGACTTAAGAAGATTGCAAGATATGACACAAAAAATGCATCACTTGAGTTAAAAGGGTTAATAGTGTAAATATGAATGCTGTTTCATACGTTTTTACAGCCCGCCATGTTTGTGACCATATCTGTGTTGCTACACAAAAACACTTGAATAAACACTTAGTCCACCTTTAACTGACTCTGGTCTGTATATATAATGTTCCTTACACAGGCATTGTAGCTGGTGACTCAAATTCAATCTTTAGAAAATGACTGTCCAATGTTAGGATCAGTATTCTGTTGGATTTTCAAGCTATAACCCATTACAAAATATCACCATAGCAGCTGCTGGATCATGAAGAAAAAGAGTGCTTTTGAGTGAATACAGCCCACACACTGGCAGGCATGAGCTAATTAAATGTATGTATGAGACTTACCTTCATGAATATGGACACTACGACCAATCCATTGGGGCTTTTAGCAGCTTCCGTATAATTTGTGTACAGCTCGTGATTGTAGTGGATCAGTTGAACCTGGAACATAGAGAAAGACAAAACATAATGTAAAAGTGCAATGTGGAAAATGTGGCCAACATTTTAGTCTATAACTTTGAAAAAGATAAACCAACATTATCAACAGAACGTGAAGAGGTTACAGAGCTGGCGGTGAAGGTACAGCTCCGTGTGCGTTTTGATTCTTTGTTTATTGGACTAAATCCAAAGTGGCAGAAACGAGAAAACGACTCACATTTTTGTGTCGTACTCCCCGCCACCAGAAGACTACTTCGCGGGGGAGTAGAGCTTGCGTCAGCTCCGGGACACGGAACTTCAGTAAGCGGTTAGCTGTAGCAACTAATACAAATAATAACGTGCACGGACCGTACAGCCCCTGGTTAGTGGCACAGTTAACACACGGATGGCTAATGTAAACTATAAGCCGACGCCACACGTGAAGATTATAAGATAGCAGTGTTAGTTTGACCCGTTTTCAAGTTTCAGCAGTTTGATCGTTCTATGCGTATTCTCGCTCTGCTTTTAGTTAATAGTTGGCTTTTTTTTAAACTGTAAATTTAGATCGTATGAACCCAGTAGCAAAGGTGAAATGCTGACTGCTATTTTTTCAGAGCACTTGGCCAGATCTGACTGTTTGCACCTTGAAACATGGGAGTCAAAAAAGTCCTTCTAGATAATCTTTATCCTATTCACCTAAATCTTTCCTCCCTGCTACATGATGTCCAATGATTTAAAAGGGAAAATCAATTCGGGATCAGATCTCTCCCAGGGATTCACAGAGACACTCAATGTAATGGAAGGAGGTGTTTGGAACATTTTTATACTCGGCGTAGACGCGGACAGAGATAATAAGAAGGGCATAAAGAGGCGAGAACTCTGTCATCATTTGATATAAAGCCAGCATTTTCTCACAGGCTGAGGTTAGAAAGCAGCTAAACTATCTCCCAGCATGAGGTTAATGTTCACTGAGGCAGATGCTTCATCCACTCCAGCTGTTCAATATTCCTGCCTTTTAATGATGTTTGGACGTGGGCAGGCGGTAGGGCTCGACTTCCAACTCGTAAAAGAGAAAACTGCTGAAAGAGGAGCCCACTGTTTTAAAACCCTTCTTTGACAAAGAGCCCATGAAGTTTAAAGCAAGCACAAATGAATCCATTCCTCCATTTATTTTTTTGTGTGTATATGTTATGCCTTTCATTATTAAGTAAGTTGAAAGCTTGGGGGAAAATGGGGGGAGGTGGATATTGTGGTTCCTAGTCAGTGCCTTCACCTCAAGGCCACCAGGGTGCTACTGAAATATACAAATATTTTAAACATTTCTTTAGTGAGAGCTAGCAGCATTGGTATTGGCAATACTGGTTGGTCAGTCAGTCTGTCTGTGATCAGTGGTGTTGAGGCTATGACTATCGGCAGACAAATTGCATTGTGGGTAATATAGGTGCCTCAGGTATGGAACAATGAAGACATTATCTCTGGCTCTGCTGCATGGCTTTTAAATCTTGAGTCCGAAGATATCATAGGAGTGCAGTGTTAAATTGGTGGAGTACTGTTTTTAGGCTGTTTTCAGACCGACTTAAGATCCGCATGAAAAAATCAGCCTCCTTATTCATTTTAATGAGAGCACTTCATTGTGGCAGCCGGGGTGAACAATAGAATGCATATAAGTAGTGGAGGTAGTCGTCGCAACGTCCCCCATTAGTTTTGAAACCTCGAGTTCGGCATTTTGGCCATCGCCATCTGTTTTTCGCAACCAGTGAACAGAAGTGACCATATTTGGAATGCGGAAGAGTGATGTAGAGACGCTGTATGCGGCTCTGGTAGCGGTAGCGACCTGTGAATCACAAGGTAGCCACGCCCAAAAACATACAACAGCTTTATGGTCTATTTGACTCTAAATGGACCATCATTTACTAAATGAGCATCATGCTGTATTGAAGAAGACTTGAAACTAGAGATTGAGACCTTAAACTCATGTTTACAATGTTACTGAGGTAATAAATCAAGCTCAACTTTGGTCGCAACGCAATGGATGACATCTGACAAGGTGCTGTGTTGGCCAAATGTACATGTTCCTGGTATATTACTCTTTCACCTGTATCCCCTTGCGTTTTTTTTTAACGCAGGGTGGGTGTTTGGGCTGAAAATCAACCCACTCATGCTGCATGCAGCACTTCATGAATTTGCGTAGACAGGAAGTCATTAATTCAAAATGGAATTAAATCCAATTCCAATACATTATTATGAATCCCACTGCTCTTCTTGGCAAGACCCATCCAAAGCGACTTATTGTAAGTCGCTTTGGATAAAAGAGTCTGCTAAATGACTGTAATGTAATGTAATGCATAGCTGGTTGAGACGATTGGTTAAGGTTAGGCGTTGACCTCGAGGTAGGGTCAGGATAACCCATTGGTCAGGTCATTGGACCTCAACAAATCAGGTCTCTACCAGAGAATAGAGGCCAATCCTAGCGCTTGAATGCTGCACAGGGTGGGTCTTGCCAAGAAGAGCAGTGGGATTCATAATAACGCATGAATGATTGACAGTAATGGAGTAGTGCCTCCTTGTGGCCGTTGGATCGGCAGGCCATCCGATCACAGAGGTTGGATTTTTCTAAACTCTGCATTGAAACCAGTACAAACTAATGATGATGGGAGAGTTGTCATGAACAAAATAATTTGCCTTTGGCCAAATTTGTGCATTTTGTGGGTTTACCACGAATTTTTTTTTATAATTATGGTTTATTGTTGTGTTGGTTATGATCACAAAAACACATTCACAACCTTTAAAGTCTAACACTAAGGACAATCAGGGCTTTCCTCTATGTTGCTTTGGTGGTTCTGTCCAGTTCAGTTTGATTCCGGACAGGAATTGTGTCAACAGAATAATGGGGAAAGTTGTGTGCACACAGCGGTAGCCTTTTTTCTTTTCAGGTAACATTTGTTCTGTTCCTGACTGAAAACTTAAATCCTGGATAACTGCACAGTTGCTAAGTGAATATGATAAATGGACTTGTATAGCGTCGTTCTAGTCTTCCGAGCACTCACAGCGCTTTTACACTACATGTTCATTCACCCATTCACATCCATTCATACACTGATGGCAGGGGCTAACAAGGTGCCACCTGCCTATCAGAACTATCTAACCATTCATACCCAATTATGCACGTATATCAATTTGGGTTTAAGTGTCTTGCCCAAGGACACATCGACATGGACTAACAGAGCCGGGGATCGAACCGCTGATCCTCTGATTGAAGGACGACCCGCTCTTCCACTGAGCCACATTTTGGTTACCAACTACAACAACCTAAAGCTTCTAATGTATTGCCTTTAGGCTGTGGTACTATATTTTAATAGCAATAAACACAATAAACTGCTATGAATATAAAGGCAGTAAAGCACTTGTTTCAAGCAGAAAAAGACCGTAAAAATGTTCAGATCTTTCCCAAAGGCTCTTTCGCTTTCTCTCCCCACCTCCATGTACTTCTCATTGACAAAGGGCTTGGCAGGCATACTGTACTGAAGGATATAAATAAACAAATGTAAGAGGAGAATAATTATGAAAAGCTCGATTGGGGGAGCACAGAGCGACAGAACGTCTATAAATGCAATCAAGCGGAGGGAGGAAGTGATTAGAGCCCTACGTTGATCTGATTAGATTTTTAGGTGAGCGCGGCAGAGGCAGCCAAAAGAACTCATCCACACCCCCTCAATGACAAATTGCACAAAGTTTGCTGCTGGTGGGCAATAAAAGGCCAGAGTGGGCCATAATAAAGTGAGACCGTTTGCCAAATGGAGACGGGGGAAAAAAAGAGCAAGATGCAAAGCAAACAAGAGTGGAAATAGAGGTGGTAATTAGGTATAGAAACGGTTGAAGAAAGAGCAAGATAGGAGAGGTACTGAATGTTAGCCAGGCCTGTGAGCCTACAGCACTACATCATCTATCACAGTGGCCCTCTGTTCAAACACAGACACACACTAACTACTGAATACAGTCACACCTCCACCCATCTAAAAGGTGCAATCCTTTAAGATTCAGCCATAGCACTCCGTTCCTGGTGCCTATGGTACAGATTGTGACGACGGCAGAGACATAGACATTATTATATTATATTATTACAGATTCTATTATTAGCCATCGCCATCTTTGCAACCGATGAACGAAGGTAACAATATTTGGACTGCGGAGGAGTGACCTACTGTAGAGACGCCGTATATGGCTTTGGTAGTGGTAGCTACTTGTCAATCACAAGGTAGCCCCGCCCTAAAGCATATTCTTTATGGTCTATTTGACTCTAAATGGACCATAATTTACTAAATGAACATCATGTTGTTTTGAAGAAGACTTGAAACTAGAGATTGACACCATAACTCATGTTCACAATATTTACTGAGGCAATAAATCAAGTGAGAAGTAGAATCATTTTCTCATTGACTTCTATACAATCGTGCAAGGAGTCGCCCCCTGATGGCCATTAGAGAGAAAACAAGTTCAAGACACTTCCGCATTGGCTACACTTTTCAGAACCGGAGGTTGCATACTGGTTCAAAAGCACTTCATCTAATCAGAATCCAGTATTGAATCTGCTTATCAAATGAGTCCATGAGGACATTTGTGGTTTTAAATCACAACCACAAATTTTTTAAATGTACCAAATTTCATTTAAATAAAATTTGGTACATTTATAAAATGCATGTATCGCATCAGCCTCAGCTGTACTCGTTCTTAGTACTTATTACATAATGTTGCCATGCCAACATGCTGAACTAAGAAGAAGAACATTGAAAAAAATGAACTGGTAAACTGGTAGCATGCTAACATTGTCATTGAGCATGTTAGCATGCTAATGTTAGCATTTAGCTCAAAGTACAGCCTCACAGAGTATAGCTGTAGACTCTCAGTCGTGTTATAATACTGATATACAGTTTAGCTTGAGTCATCTAAAAAATCAGTTTAAGTGTACGCTACATTTTGAATATTTTCACTGCCTAACCGTGCTGCCATACTCTGCCAAATTGAAGCCGTAATATCGCTCTCTTCATAGCCCCAACACTCCAGGGTCTTCCCTGCCTCCATTTCCCTGCCTCCATCGGTTAGTTTGCTTGTGTTACTGAGTTTTTTAAAGTCTGAGCAACTGTAGGTAATACACTGACTACGGATACATGTATAATGCGTCATCATGTAACGTGGAAAAACTTTTTCAGAAAGGCTTTGGAAAATACAATTTTGACCAAAATTTGAATGTTTGTATTTGAATACATGAGGAACACCACTGTGAAGCTACAGAATGACATAAAAACGGACTGTCGTTTTAATTAAAGGTTAATCAGCTATGTTGATGGCCATCGGACCATTTTGTTGGCATCAAAAGGGTTCTATGTGTCAAATAGAATTTTCATGTTTGCTTCAGTGGAAAAGCATCCAAAACAAGAAAGACCAATGTCACCACACCAAAACTTCCCATTGAAAGCAACACTAATGGCTTTTCACTGTGATGGCAGCTCCAGTGGGCAGTGCCACCACTTTTCAGGCATCAGGGATTTCAGTCAGCTAAACCTGCAATGAAACCTGCACTGAAGCCACACTGAGCGGAAGGGGTTTGAGACAACGCTGAATTGGGTAGGAGAGGGTCACTTTTGCTTGGTTGGTCGGTGCTTTCTGGAGTGTGTGTGTCTGAGGGGGCGGTCATGACAGCCTCTTTATGGCATGACAGCTGGCCTGGCCCCAGGGTTAGGGAAATATGAAGACAGCAAGTCGATAGCGAGAAGAGAGGCTGCTCGGCGAGAGGGGGGGGCTTAAAAGTGCTGGGCTGGAAATGACGCTCTCCATCTCACCGTCCATCCATCCGTCACCTCCTCCTTCAGATTAACTGGAGCGTGGATCCGTAAAACTAACAAACGGACGAGGCCTGCTACCACTCGCACCGATCACACTCTTTTTTTATTTGAGCCTTGGCACGACAGAACACTGCCAGAGCACTAGAAACCATCCATCATCTGTGTTTATACTCACCCATGCTACACTGGCAATTGAACATAATCCCAAATTTAGTTGGCTTCCGTCATTCATGTTCCGATGCGATTGAAATCTAAGAAACAGCACAATTAGGACCGCTACGGTGCAGATGCGGGCAAAACGTGACGTGAATAGTGATAAATGATAATTGGGGAGAAAAAAAAAAAAAAAAAAAGCTCCGTGACCGATAATCTGCCGCAGTGATATTAGCTCAATGTGATTTTCCGTGCGTGTGACTGTGTTTCAAAGAGGACGAGGTGATTGGTCTGATTGATGGGGGTTTAAAATGTTTGGAACAGCTGCCTATGGCGAATCTCTCTCAAACACTTAACATGATTTGTATTAAATATAGCCGGATCCTCTCTTTAGCAGCGAGCAGCATCTCCTTCAGTTTGCAGGGGCTAACCGTTCAATTTATTGGGTGTAATCCCATTTGTTTTGTCCATCATCATGTTGTTTCATCAGATGATCCGGATAATGGGTGATAATGGGTAAATAAAAGGTCATTAAGGGAACAGCTGCTCAGCGGTGTTTGTTTTTCAATGATTTCCTGGACTGCATAGTTTGAGGGGATGTTGGTGGAAAGTGAATGAAAATGAGAGAATAGAAAGTCTACCATGGTATGGCAGTTTTATAATTGCTTTTTTTTTCTTTTCTCAATCGTGGTCTACTGTTGTTGAAAGACAGAAATACAGTGGTGCAGGAATGAGTCCTAAAACCATGGAAATGAGTCAGCATTTTTTGCAGTTCTGGTTCCCTCGTCTCGAAGTTGATGGAGTTTTTGAATGGGTTTAGGGATTTTTTCCCCAACTTTAACTTGTAATTTGAATGCCTCTTAGTTTTTCTTAAACTACATGTTAGCCAGTGGTGGTTCTAAAGGAGGTTCAAAGTACTGTTAAAAATCAGAATTCCATACCGATATGATGGATATGATGCCGTTTGGCTGATTGGATTTTTTTTGTAAAGAAAAAAAAAAACTGAGCCAAACTACTATTGTTTGTATGTACAAACACCCTTTGCCAAATGTTAAATGTTGCAGCCAGTTAACTAGCACAAATGCGCTACATTCCCATTTAGGGATGGCCATTGCAAATTAGCGTAGGCTACAAATGAAGCAGTATGTGCAGCATGTGGTTTATGCTATACTTTTCCCTATACAAATAAACATTAATAAATAGAATAATATAAAACAAAGATGGAAACTGCTGAAATGAATTGAGTGTGTTGTTAAATTAAATTAAAGCTAAAGTCTGCTCACTCCAATGTCAGAGTGTTCTTCAATGCACCAACGCATATTTTCAGTATAGTCGCTTTGTGACCGAACTTCAACATAACTTTGACCAAAAATAAAAGAGATGAATTCTTCCCAGTAATGGATCACCTCGGTTTCAGGTCTGGACAGCAGACTGAAATGAACACAAAGCGGTTGCTGCCTGGAAGGAGGGAAATCCATCAAAACACTTGTGGCGGTAGTACAGCAAAGAAAAATATTAGAAGTTTATCAGCTTTTTGTACGGGTCAAATCGGACAGTATAAATTAAAGAGTACTTTTTGAAAGGCAGTTACTCAAGCTCGGAGCACTTGTTTTCTATCATGATTCTAAGATGATTGGATGGCTGAGTGTGTAAAAAGAACTTGGTGAAGGAATACTATTTGGAATATTTTAGCACTTATTAAAAGACCAAGGTGTTTCATTTTCAGATTAGACTGTGAAGAAGCTCCAGGGGAGTGAGCACACACACACACACACACACACACACACACACACACACACACACACACACACACACACACACACACACACACACACACACACACACACACACACACACACACACACACACACAGAGAAAGAATTAACCCCTAGGTACTGGCATGTTTTGTAATGTGGCAGCCAGCCAGCCAAGGCACATCACATTAGATGCTACAGGGCTGCCTCTAGTGACCGTAGTAATTATAAAGGAGGAAGTAAGGTGCCGTGGCGGCGACAAAGAACAAACACAGAACTTTCAGCCAGGAGACTGCTGCTCGAGTCCCGTCAACGTTGACTTCTTTTTAACGTACATAAGTAGAGCCGTGGTTACACTTTTCTTTTCAATGTCCGAATGTGTGTGCCGACACTTCAATGCGACATTGCCTGACTGGATAGTGAGCCGACATATTTTGCGGTTAAAGGAGATAAAAGTCCCCCTTTACTTTGTTGTTTAAAAGCTTTTATTTTGAAGCAGCAAAATCAGGAAAAGTTGGGTTTTCATCAGCAGTAACTTAACAGGACTCAGACAGCAGGTCTCAGCTGGACCCCATCCCCGGTTTTCCTCCTCTCTTCCCTTTACTCTCCTCGGGAGACGAAGACCCGTGTGGCGGGAAGACGAAGGAAACCTACGTTTGATCATTTATCCGGATTGTGCCCCAAAGCTGTCCACACCTCGCTGAGATCCAAACTTGATGCGAGCCAGGCCACCTTGGCATGTGGTCTGGCTGACGTACCACTTTGTGCGTGCCGTTGCGTTTGCACAATTAAAATAAGGCCCATAGTCCGGCCCGTCTGATAGCAATCCAGCTGCATGGAATATCCAGATACAGACTGAACCTTTATTCGCGTAAAACACATGGTCAAGTTCTACAATGAAGAGATGAACGTCGAGCTTAGGTGCTAGTGGAAAACTCTGTATAAAGGCTTTTTAGCACTTTCATCTGGTATGTCAAAGTCGCTTGGTCTGTGGCCGTTTTGGCCGTTTCAGGGATGGTATGTCAGTTTCGGCTCGTTACATGCATACAGCCTCTTCGAGCTAGGTCTAACAAAAGTACTTGGTTGGTTTAGGACAAGATGGGGGTTGGGGTTAAAATAAGTATGCCGGTTTACCGGCATTAACTTTGGTTAAATGAGTCAACGTTGACTTTGGTTTCACACACAGGACACGTTTGTCTTCACAAAAGTAATAGCTGATCCAGGAATGAGACGACATCCCTAAAGGGACTTATATGAGGAAAGAAAAATTAGCAGCAGGTAATAGGTTGTAAACAAACCCCATGGCTAGCTAAACTTGGAGAAAGCGGAGGTGACCAGTAGAATTATTAGGGGCCGTTCACCTCAAATCCATTGTTGCGCGTAGAAGGCGCATTTAAAAGAGAGAGGGACACCCATCCTGGCGCGCAAGCGTTCCCAAGCGCCTATTTTCCAGGTCACATCGTCTGAGTCCCGGGATAAAGAATACAGTTTACCGCATGTCAAGTGACGTGGAACAACCAATCCTTTTTTTTTTTTTCTTCCGCAAACAGTAAGCAGTAAAGCTACTGCGAGGGATTTTCCGGTGGGTTAACGGCGGGCTGAAAGGATGAAAACGGCACGGTTGGAGGTTTTCACACGCGGTTTTAAACGCAACATGTGAACAACCCCTTTCTCGGGGTTACTGATGCGACAGTGCTTATCTGCCACTTTATGTGACGATCTGCCTCTTCGGGGCAGTGAGGCTGAGGAGGTGAGGATGTGACTGTGTGAGCTAGGACTTTACATAGGCAGATGTGTTCATTAGCATACTTGTGTCCACATGTCAGGAACTGATAATAAATCATATTAATACAAATGCATGTGTAGACTGGATGAGGCAGTGAGTAACATTAATGCACTGGCTAATCCTAACAAAGTCTATATATATCATGCTGTATTTGAATATTTAGACTACGTTGATGCTGATAACTTTTATTTGATGGGATATGTATGTGCGTGATGCATTTGATTTTATGGCTGTTTTAATGTATGTATTTTGATATTTTACTACCATGGAATGCAATAAAATGTGCAATAAAACGGAATTGAACACACACAAAAATTTGTATGATGACATAAAGGGGTGATTTAAAGACGAAAGCTTTGGAGAGCGAAGTCAGTCACACACACACACACACACACACACACACACACATCCTCCCACGGACTGCCATTTCAGAAGGATGCTTTTGCTTTAAAAAAGTTGTAATGTTTTCTCTCTTTGTTCACGTTTCAAGGACATGCACAGCCACCACTCATCTGTAGATGGGGGCGAGAGAGAGCCATTGGGAACGAGAGAAAGAGAGTGAATTTCTTTTCTGCATTTCCGATTATGAAACATTTTATTGGACCTTGAGGGCGCTGCTTATGCTCAGAAAAAAAATTAAAAAAGGCTGGGGTGGGCTATCGGGGGAGGTAGATGTTTTCTAGTTGCCGTTTCACTCAGTAACTGTTGTTTGAAAGAGGAGAACATGGCAAAAGGGAATGGATGTTTAAAAAAAAAAAAAAGACCAACAACACATCTGTTACCGGCCTTTTCCTGGTCTTGTTCTCCCCCTGTGGTTTAGTAACTCTGGCAGAGCTACAACTATCTGTTTATCTGAGCGGATCTACTGAAAAACAGCACCTATTGTCAACTCACAGTGAGATGTTGGACCACATGCCGTCAATCAACTCTGTGGATTTGTTTGGATGAGTGGGGGAGGGGACACTGACATTTCATATAGATAGAGATATTTAGATCTTTTACCGCATGCAATGACATTCAGACTGCAAAACAGATTTCATCAGCCGATTTTAATTCATTTCTCAAGAATCTATGGAAGTCTGTGAGTGCCAACATTCAAATGAAATCATTTTTAACAATGTTCCAACTTGTCTGCCTATGTTGTGTGACAAAATAAAAATAAAGAAAATATAATTAATTGAAAGACATTACAATTAATTGTAAAATCACATTTTTACTATGAAAAATTTCCACTTTCTGTGTGATTTGTCTGTGTCTTCATATGTCCAATTGTGCCTCTTCCAGTTTAACAATTGGAAATTTGAAAATTAGCCTTTTGGCAAACTGGCAGATTTACTGAAGTGATAAATAATGTGCATTGTCTCTGTAATAAATAAATAGATCAATAGAAATTAAATTCTCTACGTCACTCCTCCTCAAATATGGTAACTTACATTTATTGGTTGCAGAAAAAAACAACATGGCGACGGTCGTAATCCAAGATGGCATCAGCTTCTCTACTTGGCTCTAAAGAACTCCTCCAACACAGTGTTAACCCACAAACGGTAAATGACATAAAACATGAAGCCCCGGAGCGAGCCTCAATATTGTGCTATGTGTGTGTGTGTGTGTGTGTGTGTGTGTGTGTGTGCACACGGTGTCCTTTCAGGCTCGGGGTCACAGCTCTCTCCACCCCGAAGGACACAGTAAACACTTGCTTTATTATGATTCGAATATCAGCTCCCGGACTCTGAGGGAGGACAAATGATTATCATTAATTATAATAAATTTGCCTGTCAAGACTGCAATTATTTTGTTGCCACACAAATTGGCATTCACTTAATGGCGGCAGGTGGAATGCAGCGGCGTGAGCGACTCGTGATTCTAGTTAAGCAATCAAAGCCGGGGGAAGCTAATCGTTTCGCTCGTCAATATGTTTAAAATGGCGACAGTATGCGTTTGTGCGCAAGTGTGTGTGTGCAGGGATGGAGCATGTGTGTGTGTGTGTGTGAGGGAGTCAGTGGTGGGCCGTCAGGGCCTGCAAAGCCTTCTCTGCTGGCCTAAACAGAATCATACCATACTAGCCATACGTGATTGGTCAGTGGGCTAGCCTGACATGTTGGGCGGTGACAATCCCAATATCTGCTGCCTCTGTCGAGCGGACATTTTCAGCCGTCAAACGCATTAAAACGTATTCAAGAAATACAACTGGGGAGGCTCGACTGTCTTCACTGGCGTCCATGAATCGAGAAGGACTTCTTACTGGAACTAAAACGCACGGATGTACTGAACAACCGTGAGATTAAACTCTTTGTTAACTCTCTGGGGTCTAGACCATTTTCTCGATTTTTAAATGTTTAAAGAAATGAGGATGGACTTTATCTTTAAATAGTGAACAGCAGCTCTGCAGTAGCTTTAATATGCTTGTTTGTATATTATTATTTGTACTACTGCCATACCATGTACTACTTGTTTTTATGAAGATGGATTTTTGTTTGGTTTTATATGTGATAGGAACCATTGTTACGTCCAATGTTGCTCTGGGGACATATTTAGCCATATTTCCAAACCCTTTTTTCCAAAGACTTTTTTTTGTCAGAAGCTACTAGCGACAAATCTAGCGACTTTTTCTGGTGTTGTTGGAGACTTTTCTGGTGTTTTGACTGCCGTGAACGAGCAGCGGGTGCTGCCGTGAGCCCCTCCGCCGCCCCAAAGCACACACAAGCAGGTACTCTCACAGAAGCCTCGCGCAGCTGTCAGAGCAGAGAGGAGACGCACTCTCGGCGTATTCTCTGCAGTTAGTGTATTTATAGGTGTTGAGCTTCATTTTTACACAAAACTAATAATAACCGTAGCTGTGTTTCAGCTGCAGGACAGCAGTGACGGCCCAGGTATAAAATGCACGGCCCGCCACTGGAGGGAGTTAAACGCTTAACTGTCATCTCCAAGACAAGCTTGTTCCTGCTGAAAAGCACTGATGCGTCATGTAAAAAATAAAAAAACACTTATTTAGAGCGTCACACGGTTCTCTGCAGATTGTGGAACATTCTGGCTCCTTCAGGCGCAAAGACCTTTTCTTCCACTGAATTAATTAACAAAATGCATGACGGAGAAGCTGAAATCAAAGGGCACTTGAAGTGTAGATTCAAGGTTTCCACCCATCAAGGACCAATTAAGGTTTTGAAAAAAAAGGATTAAAAGATTATGCAAAAATATTTCTTTTTCAAGGGTAGTCAGATTCTTTGGAGTGTTACCTTTCCACATTTAAGGGTGGTCTTCGAGAACAATGCGGATGATGACTTTATGTTTCAGAGAATTTTACCCCACCAAAATGTCATCCAGAATAACAATGACGTTCCATCAACATAATGAATTAAATGCAAACTTTCAATAATCCAAACTAGTGAGATAAACAAAGTTAGACTGGCAGAATTGAAAAATGTATTTACGCGACTAAAAATACCGGATATTTGTTGATATTCTTGTACCAAAACTTTCAACAGGAAGTTTAAAAAAAAGATTGTTTATTAGTGTTTTTTATCAATGGAACAATATTGTATTTAATATTACATTTTATAGTATTGACCGTATGACATCCAGCCGTGTAACATGGCACTCAGTCCTTTTTCTTACTGTCACAGGTTTACCAGCTGGTGGCCCTATGTGCCAAACTAGGTTCACCTCTAGCGTCGGTTTTGGGGCCAGTGGGGCACCCTCACAACCCACAACTTTAATGTTTTGGTGGTTTAGTCTAGCTGAAAGCAAAACAAGCTTTGATGAAACCACTGTACACTACCTATACTGCTAAGCTAATCAGGTGACCAGAAATGCAACTTGAATGCTATTGTTGCTTTGTACCTGCAGGATGTGCAAGTAGGCAACTGTGTGCTAACACATCAGCAACTTTATAAGGTAATCTTTTTTTATCCTAACTTTGTTATCCTAAAATACCACTTACCGGCACGTTATTACATTATAATATTCATACTAATATTAATCTCATCAAAATAAATGGATATGCCTGCTGTTGAAAGGGGTCACATGTTTTAGCTTATGCAATTTGTCAAGGGCTTAAATAACAATGAATAATTTAATAATATTGTAATACAATAGTGTCTGTATGCACGACTCAAATGTTTTTTTATCAAAGAGTGCACGCACCTCTCCGGAGAAGGCCTGTCCGTTCAGCAGGTGTTCGGAGCCCTGGCCGTCCTCGCTGCCGAAGTGTAGCCGGATCTCCTCCAGGCGGTGGCTGTACGTCATTGGCCCTCCGGAGATGTTCACCAGATGCTCCTTGTCCAATCGCAGGGAGACGTGGCGGCCCGTGTTGTACATGGTCCCTCCCACCTGGAGAACGAATGAGAAATAACAATATAAAATGACAGACCATCGTTATGAAATTCACAATGGCCTTATCTATAAAATGTGAGAAGAACCACGGACCGGATCAAGCGTAAGGTGAAGAAAAAAAACATTCTATTTCTCTGCAGGGTCCTTTTCCATAATATTGAATCAAGCCTGTCAGTGGCAAAAACAATACATTACAGCCTGTACAGCGGCTGCAGCGTTGTCCAGGGTAAAAAACACCAAATCTACCTTTTCAATTCCTTATTATGTTGATTCAAATTGATTCCAGGTGGCTTACATTTTTTTTTCTACAGATTTACTGAATAATATATATGTAGGTGGGAAATGTGTAAAATAATGTGTTAATCCCTGATTATTTCTTTTTACTGCGGGTTTATTTCTACAGTATACAATAAATTAAAGTCAACAAGATATGCAAAAAAAACCTCCCAAAAATGTACACCATACTACATGAAAGCATTTTTTTTTTGTGAAATATCTTTAAGCCTGAAGTTAAGGAGCACGTATTACTGAAGGCTATTCTCTCTAGTCACTTTTCTAGCTGTGAATCATTTGTTTAGCAATGATTTAAAAAAACCAACAAGTAGGGAACACCTTGAAGTGTTTTCCAGCTATGCGAGCTTCGGTTTCAGTAATACGGAGATGCTGTTGTCTCGCATTGTTGACAGCTCAGGTTTTTTTTCCCGTTGATGCTTGTATCATCATCAGCGGCGCTTACGCAGGAACAGTCCTGAGGGCTTCATTTAATTAGGCAGCAATCTGAGCAGGAGGGAGAGGCGATATTGTTAACCGCAACAAGGCTTCAACAAACAACACAAACGAGAGAGTGAAGCCTCCGGTGAAAAGAAAGGACAGGTAAAGACGGAAAAAACAAGGTGTTTGGGGGGAAAACACGGCGCCGTAAGAACCTCGAGTAACGATCTTTATCGGTAGCTCTGTTTATTTATTTATAACGGCGAGTGGTTTCAAAGGGAGACGTTGATATTCATGCCACGACTTTGGAGTGGACTTCTATCGCTCTTATCTGCCTCTTTCTCTTCTTTTTTACTCCCTTTGCTTTTCGCTCCTCTCCCACTCCCTCCTCTTTTACCACTCGCTTTCAAAACTATGAACCCCCCCCCCCCCCCAATTCCCAGCGAAAGAAGTCTGCCCACACATTGTAAATATTTTATAAAAGCTCTGAGGAGAAAAAAAAAAAATCAATGATTTGAAAGGAGAGAGAGAGAGAGAGAAGAAGGGGGAGTGATGCAAAGAGGAGATAAGTATGGGAGAGAAGGTAGAGAGGAGCGAGGGGAAGTCTTTCAGGTTTCTTAGCAAAGACGACGAGAGTGAGTTGAGACCCCTGAAAAGGCCAGGAAAAAAAAAATCTCATCTCCCTCAAGACCTCCGCGGGCTATTATTCATGAGGAAGAAGAAGTGATGAGAGGTCTGTGGACTCTCCTAAAATATCAGAAATGGGGGAAAGTCCAGCAGGCTGGTAATAAAGCACACTGTGAGATAATATGTGCTAAAATGTGAGGCGGTGGAAAGACATGGGATGACACTACATCGCCCAAAGTGTCTACCCAAACATTAAACCAGTGTGTAATTGTTAAACATCTCCTTCTGTTGGCCATGAATATGCTGCTACACCAGTCAACGGTGCGTCGTCCAAAACTAGAACAAAGGTGATTTGTTCTAGTAAGCAACACAACATTGAAGCAGCACCAATTCAAGTTTAATTGACAATTGATCAAATAACTATATGTAATGTGAAGGTAGCTGGTGAACACAGTGAAGCTTTTAGCAGCTAAAGAGCCAGATATTTTTCCTCAGGAGCCGGTGGAGACCAAAAACAGAGCTAAAAAGGAGAGTTGAGTATTTGGCAAAAAAGTTACTTAAAAATGAGTGATTGTGTGATAACAGTTTTACAAGGCCATAATATGTCCGACCTACAGTAGCTTAGGCTTAACAATTTACCTAAGTCAGATGTTGCTCTGAGTCAATAGGATCTCGATAGGAACTTCCCAAAAAACAGGACTTTTACTCAGGAGACCAGAGTTGTGAAACCAAAATTAAATTGGACTTTTACGGACGTTTTGCGTCGAGTTACATGCCGTTGTGCCCGTAGCTTGAGTTACGCTACAAACGTAGTTATTGTGAGCCAAACCACAATGTTTTTTTTTCTAACCCTTATTCTAACCAAGTATTTACATTGCCTAAAACATACCGTGTTGCTATTTACAAAGTTAACCACGTGTTAAAACGTGTTAAAACGCTAACCCCGACAAGGCTGCCCCTTTATGATGAGTTTCAATGAGATCATGATACGATTAAATTTCGCAAGGCTTCCCTCGGCGTAGTTGCAACAAAACAAAAAGATAAAAACAAACAACTAAAATAAAAAACTATTCATCACGCCCCCGGTGTGTAAAGGCCTTTAAGGTTAGGAAATGACGGTCGTTCACTAGCAACACATTCCCAGCTCACAGTCACTTTGTTGTCCAATCCATCCACCAGACTTCTTGCTGTGCTAACAACAATATGTATGCAAGTATGTATGTACTGTATGTATCTACAACCACCCTCAAGAAATGAATGACAGTACAAATACACTTCTGGATATAACATCACACTGCTTCTGTCTTTGTTCCTGACGGAACAGAGTCATGAACAACAGCTACCTGTGGCCCTTGTCAAGGAAACCTAAACACATGCTGTATTCAACGTTCTAAAACAAATGACAAATGCTGTTTCGAGAGGACAGTCTCTGTTGTAACAGCCTCCACTCTCCTGATGGTCAAGGGCCCTTCCCCAAACTGCTATATCGTCTATCATCCTCATCGTTTTGGACAATAAATAGCTCCAAAAGGGGACGCTTGAGCCACACAGCACAAAAATATCCCCACTCTATTGTTTCATGTGACTGTTGCACACAGCTAAAACAGTGTGCAGTTGTTGTTTTTTCTCCCCCAGCCAATATCTGTTGTTCAGGTCGATTGCTCATGTCAGGGTAAATGGCTTAGAGGGCTGGCTGGGTAGCGAGGTGTGGTCGCAACGACAGAGGCGACGGCAGCGATCGTGTTTGTCTTACAGCGAGAGAGCTCATGCACAGTGAAGAGCGGCTCCTTTTCTAATTGGTGCCGCTTTCATCTCCCGGGATCAATATAATGCACGGCTGACGGAGGGAAGTGCTCGCGAGAGGCAAAAACAAGGAGAGGACATCATAGTAGAACTCTTTTGCTGATGCTGATGGGGAACGACAAAGAAGCTGTACGTGAGGCAATCTCAGATATGCAAATGATCGACTCTAAAAATGGTGATTTTTGGGAGGGAAAACAAAACTCTGCTAGGTGCACCAAAGCACTTTGTGGGAAGAGAGAGACAACGTTATTAAAATCATTCGTATTTCAAGGGACATTGTGACTCTTCTGAGTCTGGGGTTGAAAGAGATCACGTTTGGCTACGCTCAGCCAGCTGGTGGGAGCCAGACTTGAAGAATAAATGAATGCACAGTTGAATAAAACTTGCTTACTTCATTTGTCAAGTTTCTGCCTCAACACTTACGAAAGGTTGCAAACGAAGCAAAGGCTCTATATTCCAATTCCTCTTTCTCATTATTCTCCAGAGTCTCGACACTTGTGCGTATTGGTGAAGTAATTATCGGTTGTGGAGCTCATATTTTCATTCTCAGTGCTGAATGCGTTTCTGAAAATCACTGACTTGTGCTGTATTCATGGCAAACAGATAAGCGGAGGACTATCATGCATTGCTTGTACATTAGGCTGTGATAAACACGGCAATCAACAAAAACACAGCTGTCCATCTCGTCTCATGTCTCAACATCATACTATTACACTCATTATACAGTCAAAGCTTTTACACTAATGGCTTCATTCTCCCTGCACTCCAGTTTTTTGTCGCCAGTACTGCCATGTACAAACTCATGAGACTAATGCTGCACATGGATATTCATATGGCCTGAAACGCATAGCATTTTGGTCTTTCGAGCTGTGTCACAGAGCTCCATTGTTGTACAAAAACTATTAAAAACACATCAATGAGCCGCTCTGTAGTTTATTTGGACTCTATACCACTTCTACCATCCTAATGCCCTTAATACTCACTAGAGCACCAAATGTGGATTAAACCACCGCAGAATATAGTCCCACAACAGATGCACTATTTCCTCCAGTTGGAATAAACACAGATGTTTTCAGCTGTGTTAGGGAATCACAGAGCCGTTTTTAAAGATAAAACTTTATATTTGTGATGCAATGGACAGGAGGTATGGAAAGACGAACCAACTTATTGTTGGTTTGTATACAAAATGGATTTGTATCGCCAGCCATTGTATCTGCTGTAGAAACATGGCGGACTCTGTAAAAATGGACCTTCACTATGCAGATACGAAGGGCTCATTCTAAGCAAAATAAACTTGGGATTCTTAGTTTATGGCGATTATACACTCAGGAAAACAGTTATGAATAGGGATGGGTATCGTTAGGATTTTATCGATACTAGTACTCGTATCGATACTGCTTATCGGTTTGATTCCTTATCAATACTCTTATCGGTTCTTATCGGAGCAGCAATACAATAAAGTTCCAAAATCTTTAAATTACATTTGCTAAGTGATTAGCTTTCATTTATTAGCCTATTCTTATTAGCAAACTCCGTATGGCATCGCTAACATTAACTACATTGGACGATGATGGACGGCTCCTTTTTACAAATTTAGAACCGATTCCCGTCTAGAACAGAGTTTCGGGGGGCATCCCTAGTTATAAATATGATATTCCTTTTCTGCCAATAGACCCCCCTAAATCCTAGACTCTGGCCCTTTCAGTCAACAACCTTATGAAGTTTCTGAGTTGTGTTTTGGTGTAACTGCATTCATACTTTAAAGGGACAGTACGAAGTAAGTATGAATGCAGTTACACCGCTGTCCGACCCACAGTTTTACTGTGTAGGTTTACTCTCACTGCTCTCATGACATAGTTTCGGGCTGTGGCCGGCAGCTGTTTTCAGTGTAAAAGCTCAAAAAAGCCACCGTTGTTTGCACCGTTTGCGCTGTTTGCACCGTTTGCGCTGTTAGCACCGTTACCTGCTAGCACCGTTAGCTTCTAGCACCGTTAGCTACTAGCTGCCGACAATAGATATACTCAGAATTTTCTGAATTTAGCACCTTTGAAACTTTTTCCTTGACCTGAAATCCCAACTCTGAAACTAATACAAACGAGCATTAACTTGTTTAAGGTGAGGACCAACAAAAATGTTCTGACTTTAAAGGATTTTCCTGGGCGTCACACTAACACACTCCTATTGAGTAGTACCCACAGTCAGGTGCCCGCATATGTACTGGCAGTCGCTTCGACTCGTTACAAGAAGTGTATCAAAAAGACAGGGCGAGCTGCCAACGCAGCTTGCCAAACGGCATCAGCGCTGAGCTGACGGCTGACACAATATTTCACACACATACACTGTTACGACACAGTTCCAATAAATAGATGCACAGGAGTGAGAAGAGATCACAGCACTTTCTTTTCCTTCTTTTTTTATATATCTATTTCACATTCTGTCCCTCTTTTAAACTGATTGGTTGGTGATTGTTGGAACAGGTGGAAAGACTTTCGATGAGTGTGATTTTGTTTCGCTCGAGTTTGATCAGCGATCTACTTATGGAATGAACGCTGATTGTAACCATTCCCCACTAAAGACAAAAGCCAGAAGTTAGTGGGTGTTAATGGGGTTTTTTTGCCAATGGGAGAGGGGCTTCAGTGTAAATTACAAAGTGCCACATTATCTCGTGTCATATGTCACCGCTGTGTGTGACGCTTTAGGAGTAACCCCCACCCCTAAATACCCCTCAATTTGTTCAAGCAGTGCTTTTTCATTTGTTTCAGAGAAGCTTCCAGGAGCGATGGAGCCGAAAAGGACAATTGCACTGCGCGCTGGTCGTCCCTTAACGGATAGTGATGATCGCAACGCACCACCGCATTAGAGGTAATAGCTTGGAGAACGCAAACAAGTCATAAAGGAGATTGTTGACTGTCTGGGGCAGACTTGGTGGTAGCGGGCAGGTACTGTAATAGAAAACATCAGTGGCGTGCTGGTAATGAGAAAACACAAGGAACATGGTCATTATGTGAGCACACAGATCAATAGAGTGAATTACCCCTTGTTACAAGAAGAAGTCCTCACTAACTACAGTATATGTTTGCCTATTAGGCTGCAGTGTTGCTCCACTTACATTTTAAATACAAAAGCCGCCGTCACCTCATGAAAAAGGGTTTCAGCTGGAGGAAGGAAAACATAAAAAGAGTTTTTATATGTCAGGAGTAGTGTATGTGCCGCCACGCGGGGCAAAATGGTTAAGCAGGTGGAAATGGTGATAAGCTCCGTGAATGAATTTGACAGTAACTGTGAAGTGCACATGTTTCTTGTAGCAACCATCAGATGGGTTTTAACATCTCCTCTAAAAGGCCTGCAGCTGCAAGCATCGAATCATGGCGAAAGCGTAATACGTTTGATTAACGTAGAGGATGACTGCCGCTCTTTCATTAGGGTGCGCCGATATGGAGAGTGAATTGAACGGATAGAGATAGCGAGGGGACGGTTTCTACGGAGGGCGGGAGGTACGGGAAGAAAGAAAGGGGGGGGGGGGGGGGGGGGGACCAGCCGTGAATAATTGAATACAGGGCCTCAGCGGGCTGCGCCTCGGTAAACTTCTGGACACATTCCACCACAGCAGTTCCAGTAATGCTACATGATGAGAGAGATTCGACACTGATCCGAGGCATTCGAGACAAGATTTGAAGAGATTGTGCTGTCCTGAGCAGGAAAACGACAGCATCAGTAGTTGCTAGAACAATGCTGATATTGGGCTGAAACACCTGAAACAAACTAATACAAAGAAGTGTTCGACTTAACGTCAACGCTGTTACCTCTTTACGTCCTGTTGTTGATGTTAGTTCACCGTTCGGATGTTTTAAAGGAAAAGTCTGGCCAGAGCTTACACATTGCACATTTAATGGTTTATGTGCAGCGGGGGCGTTGTAAAAACGCTGATTCATACTTATGTCCAGGAGTATGAACCAGACTAGAACTCATCTGAGAGTCTCTGAGGTCGGAACAGTTGAAATAGGCTGTTAAACTCAATGGGTGGAGTGCGCTGCAATTAATTAGACCCTGTAAAACATTAGGAATCCAATCAGGCTCGAGTACCCCGGGGGACCTCATTTATAAAAATGTACTTGGATTCCTTTTTTTTCGACTTGACGGAAAGACCGAACGCACGGTGATGGTGCAAGTCCATGTACAAAAACAACTGTGTCTCTTTCCCTACTTCTGTGCAATCGCACTTGCAATCTACAGAAGCGAATCCCTCCAATTGCATAAGTAAATTCCAGGTGTGCATTAAACGTGCGAGTGTGCTCAACAACCATGACTACACATTTACATCGTTGTCATGTACGTCGTGTTTGGGCTCTACAAGACGAGAACGCATTTGAAGATCACAGCTCCCTCGTGACAGAAACTCCTCAGTTCCAGATGAAATAAATGTCTGCACATTTCCAGCCCGTGTGGAAGAGAGAGGACGGTTTCCCTGACAGACTCTGTGTTCTCGTTGGCATAATCACATCTGATGGTAGGAATCCTCCGGAGTATAATGGGCAGTGGCAAAACTATACCGAGAAACACTTTGAATCAATGTGCGCACAACATCCAGATAATACATTTCTCATCGCAGTAATTCTCTAAATTGTTGGCTGTTGAGAAAAGAGGCTTGTGAATGCTGCCCGCGGAGGCTTGGGGCTCCTTTATTGTGACAGCCTAACAGGTTCCTTGAAAACGGGACTATAATTCCCCCCGTTTAATCACATTAGAAGAAAAGCGGTCAGGGGAAAATGTGCGGTTTTACAAAGTGATTATGTTACATTTTTAATTCTGAGTACCTCTCTGAGCCTTTAAAGCTGCGAGCGGATTCTTTTTTTACTCTCAGGCTGGAAGCGTATGTTTGTCTTTTGTGTCCATTATCTCGAGACGTCTGATGTGCCAGAATTTGCAAAAAAAAAAAGAGCTGTTGGAGCGTCTCCCGGATCTGGTCATCAAGATGATGCCATTTTAAGATAACTTATCATGTCACCCAAAATGAGCACAATAAAAAGAAGCACTGGACGGGAGCGAAAGGAAAGTCTAACTACCAGCCTGAAACACTATGTTCCAACCATGGAAAATTCATGGCATCATTCGTCCATTCTGAAAGAGTAATAAAGGGTGGGTGCAGTATCTCTTTTTCTGCAGCTTCTCTTTGTCCTAGCCTGTTTCAACTTTTACTCAATCCCACACCCATTTTTTTTTAGGGCACTCTACTTTGAACCCTGGAGCAGTTCCTCCTCTTGGCGGGTTTGTTTGGACTTGTAAGAACACAACAATCAGAGTCGGGGTTGCAGACAAAATCGATTGGTCGGAGCTTGTTGACAAGGAGTTTTTCTTGGTATCTTTCCAAACCAAGCCGGGAGCTTCGTTTTGGACGGGGAACGTGATCTGAATGCGACACCGCCATTCTTGTTCCAGCGCGATTTTCGGGTAATTTGAATGTGGTCTTAAAATACAAATAGTGTATGAAATTCACAAATGAAATATGCAAAAACCGTCACACTCATCACGAAGACACAGCAAACCTCAGGGGATGAAGGTTTAATTTAAACAGCTCAGGTTCAGTTCTCTGTCTAAACCAAGATGTTCTTTTTCAAAATGAGTCTAGCTTTCATTTGCAGAAAAAAGAAGAAAAAGAAACGTGTTCATAAGTACAGAGAGTCCACATATTACTTAGAGACTAACAAAAGTTAACAATATAAAAGGAACAGGTCAGCATTTTTGGACATAGGTTTATCTGATTTCTTTATGAAAGCATGATGTAAAGAACTAAATCAATTTCAAATCTGTAAATTAAATATGGAGTTGGAACCTGTAGGCTAGGAGTTTAGCCTAGCTTAGCATGAAGACGTGCGTAGAGCTAGTTTGGCTCTGTCCAAATTTCAAAATATGCATACCAACACATCTAAAGTTCACTGACTAACACCAACCACTCTTTCCTAAAACCAATGACCCAAACATTCAAGTTTTAGTACAAAAAAAATAAATTCCGGTTGCTAACATTTTATTCCTGAAAATCCCTAAAAATCAAAAAATTTAAAATACAACATTTGTCAATTTGATTGATTAGCTTCAGATAGAGTTTAAAGTTTCAAAATTTAAGTTCAAAAATAACAAATAGCACTAGCCGGCTTGCCCAGGAACAGGAGGCAGTCAGGTGTCTCTGGAGAGTCGTCCAGTGTGGGCTGTTGTTAACCGGACAACTTACAGGACACCTGTCGTCCTCCCTGGTCATCGTTTTTTGGTTTACATTTTTTAACCACTTTCTTAGATCTGATAGGCCCAAATTTGGTCTGTTTGCATTCAGGCCCGGATGTCGCTTTATGACATTTTTAGATCTCAATTTGACAAATCTCAGATTAAATAAATTATGGTTCATGCTTTTCAAAGTAAAACATTTCCATGCGATGAATGGTGGTGTTTAAATTTAAATATGAAGTATTCGGTGGCTGTTGAAATTAAAATCCTTGAATCTCTTGTTTACTTCTTGTTTATCTCTTGAATACTACTGACAGTGTGTCCTGTGGATTATCCAGAGTAATTGGAACACTGTTTCAAGACAGAGATGTTGCTGTTGAACTGTTGATTTGCAGCTCTTTGTAGTACGCAAACACACTTTATATTTGAATATTAAGCTCGCTGCCCTCTGCTGGGTCCTTTTCTCCTCACGAGCTTACCGCTCTGTTTGTCATTCGTACCACGGCGCTAGCTTTCAGATTAGCTGTCTGTAACTGCTGCTGGAAATCAAATAACAGCTGATAAGGCGGAAAGGGGAAGAAGGAAAAAAAAAAGAAAAGCCGGGCATAATGTCATAGCTCTTCTATCTGCGACGTTGATTATCTAAACACTGGACGAGGGCTCTGTTTTGGAATTCAATAAGGTCGAACAGAGTTCAGCTTGCTCCCGAGTTTAAAAGTTCTCTCAGCTCTGGTAAGGTCATACAAACATTATAAAGTGTACAAGTATTGAGAGGGTGAATGAAAATAATAGACTTTTTCTTCACTCCCACTTTCCTGACATTGTAGTGCTTACCTCAGGGCAAAGACAGGCAAAGGCAGCCAACAGCTTTGATGGAAGACAGGTATGATGATAAATATTTGATGCTATTGACGGGTTGTTGTGCTCAGAATGAGATTTTATGGAACTAGTACACCCTGACATAATAAAAGGCAGTCTCTTGCCAGCGAACTGACTCTGCAACTGTGTGAACAGAGATCGTTGGAAGACTTGATATCAGGCTTAAGAGCCGATATTGATTCAATAATTTGATCCAGGAATCCTTCCGAATCCTGCAGAGTCGGCTAATAATATCATACTTTTAAATGCAATTTTCTCCGAACATCAGTGCAGAGCACTTTTGGGAATAACATTACATTTTAATGTGCTTACTTGTAGTGATGCAAGTGATTACCATAGGTACCTGCCTTTAAAATAAGTGGAACAATGATAAAACACAAATCAGCCTTCATGGATTACAAATAAAGGGCTAGTGGACCCCAAACGGCGTCTGAAAAAAAAACGTTTCCTCGTATAGCGATTCGTATGTTATCTTCTTATTTTTCATGTGTTGTCCTACGAAAGTCCAGTGACGTGTCAAATCCCACTCGTTACATGCATACGGTCTTTTCTAAATAAACTCCCATCTTCACTCTTTATACTTCCTGGTTCATGATTACATGGATTACAACGTGGAATATCTACCAATTACAGCGCATTAATTTCCGTAGGTATAGCCATGAACGCTGTGCGAGAACAGCCTGTCTGAAACCATCTGGCTGTCGCTTCTCTACTTTGATTGATTTCTCATCGACTTTTGAAAGCTGCTTCTCTCATCCAACTAGTCAAAACTAAAACAGAAGAGGGGCTGAGGAAGATGAGGCATTCCTAGCCTTCTGTTCCGAGCATCAACTTCATCAGCATCAGTGCTTTCTGGCCCGGTGACAATGTGCAGGTGTAACGTGGCAAAGGTCGGGCCCCTGATTAAGACCGAGGCCATGCCAGCGAGATGACAGCGTGGCAGAGGCCCCGGTAGGATGTGGCGCTCTGGAACCTGTCCCACTATGCCATCTGTTTTATCATGAGCCCCGTCGCGGAGGGAAGACCGAGGGAGAGTGGCAGCGAGGCTCACAGACGTGATGGGAACAGGGAACACACAGCTAAGTTTCCTCTACTTGAAGCACCACCAACCACAGTTTTCTTATTAACCGGTCAAATGACAGTGAACGTTGGACTAATATTTGTCGAGTGGTCAGAGACTTGGCTACATGCTAATGTTCCTCTGTGTCTGCTGGATGTGTTTGCTATCATTCACTATATCAACCTGACAAGGGGACAACGTGTGACAAACAGTGCTGCTTTAAGTACAATGTTTACTTAAAAAAATCTATTTTATGCTATTCTTTATATTTTTGCTGCTCACTTGCTGCTCACTCATCAGCAATAGTAATACAATAATATAATGTATACAATATATGACAATACAACACTATTGAGGGACCCATTGTGTGTTATAAGTACGTTGTACATACGTTTTATTGGGTTACTTTTCATACTTTTAATAGGATGGCTCTTTTAACTCAAAGCTTCTACGAGGAACTTTTATTTTATTAAAATGTTTCTCTCATTTTACTGCAGCAGGGTCTGACAGTCTGGCCCGCACAGTCCTGGTTCTGGATCTCCCGTGCCTCCCTTCCCTTTAGCGGGCCCAGCAATGCGGCCTGGTTCTCCTTCAGTGATTTTACTGTGACTGTCTGCGGTGGGCTTGTCGCCAGAGTTTCTGGTGATTCTGCATGATTTCATCGGAGTAAAAGTTCCTCGTTGTAACTTTAAGTAGTGGATCTGAATAGTAGTTAAACCACAGGCCCTGATTTGGACAGGACTGGATAGAGCTATGTCCTCCTTTTATAATAAAAGGTTTGCTTCCCAAATTAGTTTAGAGTTTCATGCTGATCCTGCCCAAGGAAATTCATGGAACTACTCAATATTAGTGATTCACGCGGATTTACGCGGAATGTTATGGATCTCAGTTTAAAAAAAATGTTCATCCCTGCATAGATACTGAGCCACAAGGAGTGAGGCTGTGTGTGGCGTTCACACAGGGGTCTTGAACCCTCCAACGTACCCCACTGCTCACTGGGTAGAGGAGGAAAGGAGGTCAGGATTAAATTAAATTAGTGTCAGAACACTCGTCGACTCGCGGCTCGCTGCTGGAGCTCTGGAAGCTGCTCTCTGATTGTGCTGGCATCTTCATTAGCATTCAGACACAGTGCAGGGCCTGCGAAGCTACCGTCGACCTACTTATCATTGTGGGGTGGTTTGAAAAGCAGAGCCATATGAACGCGTCAGCCTGCATGAAGTGCTGTATCTTATCTCTCTCTGTGAAGATTCATGGATTCATAATCGCAGCTCCAGCTGCTCCAACAGACTGCCGCCAAAAAAACGCAGAGGCCATTTTTCAAGTGGAAAGCATCGTATTTGTGTTTTGCTCGGTCGCGGTGCTCCGAGCGGTTCAGAAAGCATTCGCGCAGAAACAAGTAACTATTGCCGTGATTGAGGCTCTAATTTAAAAAAAATCACTTTAGCGACTTAACAAACACATTTGCAGATGAGGGATATTAAACCCAAACAGATTATGGCTCTGTCATGCTTTCTGGGATTTAACTTGGGATGCAGCGTACCCCGGCAGCAGAGTAGCCCTGCCGGCATTCACAAAAGTACGTACAATGAAGAAACATCATTATAATTTTGCTGCGCCGCAATTTGGTGAGAAGATAGAGAGCTAAAGAGGGAAAAATGGAGGGATGAGAGCGGAGGGAAAACAGCGAGGCTGGGGATGGAAAGTGAATCAAAGAGATGGGAGGAAAAAAAAAAAAAACTTGCCCTCATAATGTGTCTTAAAATAGGGTATGTCGCCCACACAGACACTGTGCTCCTGGGTACTTGGCTTCGATTGATTTATTTTGTTTGCGGTGAGAAGCGATCCACTGGGCATTGTGTAAGGGGAAAGTCCTGTGCCTGAGCCTAGGGCACTCTTTATACGGCTAAGGCAGCAGTAACTCTAAATTTAAACCCCTGATAGTTCACATCATTATCACTCTGGCTTTTTTTTCCTGGGAACTGAGACCGGCTAAAGAGCTGTTTTTTCCCCGGTGGCTGGAGTGTGTTTCAAAAGCTCAGAATCGCAGAGAAACCTTGTGATCTGAGTTGTGTAAAGCCCCCCGGACAGCGGAGGCCCGTGGGACTGTTCCGCCGTAGAATCGAGACCACGGACAACTAAAATCCAGCGTGATTTGTACCGGATTCACGGCTGCTGTTTCACATCTCAGGGCTACAACAGAAAACGACGAACAGACTGGAAGAATGGGAAGAAACCACGAAGCAAGAGAAACAGCAGCCTATGAAATGTGTGTGTGTGTGTATGTGTGTGTGTGTGTGTGTGTGTGTGTGTGTGTGTGTGTGTGTGTGTGTGTGCGCTAAGTGGGGGAGAGATGAAAGATGCGGTTCAGAGATGCTGCTCGACTCGCTGGATGCACGGCTCAAAGCGCAGCTGAATCAAAGACTTAGAACTGAAACAGCGGAAAACAAAGGGAGGAAGAAAGCGAGACAGGCGGGGAAGCAGAGGCCTCCTATCGTTTTAATGCTTTTTCACTTTATCTGTCGCAGACTGAAGTCAGGGCACTGAAGTGGCAGAGTCCTCGACTCATTAACACTAGAAACAAGTAACAGTAGCAAAGGTGTTTTTGCTATTTTTTTCAACCGCCTTAAAATTGACTCTGTAGATGCTGTACTGCAGTCCTGTCTGAATACTGATTTACTCCGTAAATACATAAAGCATAATTCTCTTTTGTCCCGTTCAGACCACAAAACATTCCGACTTGTCCGAGAGACACATCAGACGACACGTTGAACCCCGCCCCCCATCAGAGCTTGCAGCCTTTTCAGGTGGCTTGTAAAGGTGACTGGGAAGGAGCAAGCCACAGGTCAGGAGGGCCAACCACCATGGCGTGTGGAATGCAGACTAACACGTCATAGATGTTGGCAATATAAGCACTTGCCTTCCACTGTGGCAAACTACATGCAATAAAACATCAACTTGTCATGTCTGACCAATGCATTAAAAGCGCACTGAAATGGACACGTTCTCCTGGAGAACTGTCACTCACTGGATCGACTGACGATCACTGGGACAGAGTCTATGTTTTACAAATATCGGCCATGAAGTCCTGAATCAAGTCCCAAGTCTAGAAGTTAACTCCAAGTAAAGACCAACAAGTCCCAAGTTATACCTGCATCAAAATCAAGACCAAGACCCAAGTAAAGTCCAAGTCAAGGCCATCAAGTCACCAAGTCAAGCCTGCATCAAGACCAACAAGTTCCAAGTTAAGACCAAAGTTAAGACATACAAGACCAATGTTAAGTCCAAGTCAAGGTCAGCAAGTCACCAAGTCAAGCCTGCATCAAGACCAACAAGTCTTAAGTTAAGTCCAAGTCAAGGCCAGCAAGTCACCAAGTCAAGTCCAAGTCAAGGCCAGCAAGTCACCAAGTCAAGTCTGCATCAAGATCAACAAGTCTTAAGTTAAGTCCAAGTCAAGGCCAGCAAGTCACAAAGTCAAGCCTGCATCAAGACCAACAACTTCCAAGTTAAGACCCAAGTTAAGACATACAAGGCCAAAGTTAAGTCCAAGTCAAGGCCAGCAAGTCACCAAGTCAAGCCTGCATCAAGTCCAACAAGTGAACAAGTCAAGGCCAATAAGTCCCATGTCAATTATGCATCAAGACCAACAAGTCACCAAGTCGAGCATCAAGACCAACAAGTCTTAAGTAAGGCCAAGTCAAGGTCAACAAGTCACCAAGTCAAGTCTGCATCAGGACCAACAAGTCCCAACATGACTGTGATGGTCAGTCGGATTGGTTCAAAGTATTCCTGCTGATCGTTGCACACTTTTACATGATCATCATTTTCAACATTTGATATTGAGAATATCATCATTCTGAGTCTAAGACATACAACAACTAAAGTGTTTATTTTCTATAGAAAAGCAGGCTGCAGTACTATCTAACACCCACACACATATTCGATTTTTTCCAAACGTTATTGTGGCATATTTTTGCCACTTTTCATTATCCCGTCATGTTAAATGTACATGTGCATTGGCATGCAGTAGATATATACAGTATATAATCATACCCTGGGCAGGTTTATCAACAGTGAAAGCTCTATAAAGAACCAAACACTGGGAAAGGTTTAGATTTGTCGATGATCAAAACAACACTGACGATGTGGACCTCCCCTTCCTCTGTGTTAAACCAGCACTTCCTCAGTCTACCTCCTCGCCAGACCCCGATTACTGATTCAACACATTCTCTTGTTGACTGGCCTCCCTAGCTACTTGGGATTTTGTGCTGCAGCCAAGAACAATGTGAGTAATATGGTGCCAGAATCGAGGCCGCACAAAAAAAAGAAAAAAAAGAAGATAGGAAGATAGGAATAACCACCCGACTGAATTCCTGGATTTCCACATAGACAGCAGGCTTGTATTTCTAGTTATTACATGACAACCCCCGCAGTCGCACCAGGATATAATAACAACCTGGATTTATAGAGCTGTGTAGGTGTGTCTTGAAAAAAATAAAACTGGCGCAGCCCTATTTGAAATAGGTCAGAGGCTTATGATTGCAGCACTAATATTGTCCAAATACACAAAAGCTCTGATTGCTGTAGTAACATATCCAGAAGCAAAAATATGTCAAGTAAAACCATCATATTTGCGAAAGTGAAAAATATAGCTTTACAAATTGCTATGTGTGAAAAAATCAGTGGGTTATACTTAGGGTTTAAGGGTCTAATAATTATCATCAATCAAAATGTTTCGATCAGCATCTAACCGTAAACCCTAACCCGCTGGCAATCAGGTGGGTTTCAGGAGGTTCAAAAGATATGAGACAGCACGCTGTTGAACAATACCCAATAGGTATTGTCGCAGAAGCCAAATCGTTGGACCATAGTCACAAAATGAAACAGCATTAAGATTCTTAAAGGGATATGTATGAAATAAAAACATAATACCAAACAGAAAGAATTCAAAAACGTGTATTTCATTGCACTAATCAATATTTGTATATTTATGAGTAATTTGAAAGGGGTGGCTAGGAGTGATGAACCCAAAGAGACTCATTTCCGGGCCATATTGCTGGGCCCACTGGATGGAAAGGCAGGCACGGGAGAACCAGAACCAGGACTGAGCGCTCAGACTGTCAGACCCTGCTGCAGTAAAATTACTGGTTTTCTAAAGAGACTTGTTCGGAAAACACTGCTCCCCACAGGGACCGCCAAAATGGCCACAAAGTCAACTTAAAAGTATGCTTGTGTTGATCTGTGCCTGCTTGCTGTCATAGAAGGCACTCGTTTTCTTAGCGTATCGGGTTTATCAAGGCGCCTCATTAAAGCTGCAATAATCAGTAGTTTTTAAATAAACAATGTTTCAATTAACAATGGCAATTTGGAGGAGGTAGCTTGTTGTGACAATATCACAAGACCGGGAGTTTTACGCTCGGATAACGGAGTGATTTAGTGTCATGCAGCTCATCGTCTCGGTTTTATGGCCCGCAGCTTTACGGTTTCAGTTCCCCCTCACCTCTCTCATTAACCTCATTTGCATCTGCATTGGGCAGCTGTTTTTCGGAGAAAAAGCTCAAATTAATCCACTGCACACTAGCAGATTGTAGACGGACAACATTTGAGACTAGCTGGTGAACTTAGTAACGCATAGAGCAGCTAAAGAGACAGATACTTGTCTCAGGAGGGTGAATACTGGACTGAAAGTCAACTAGTTTTTTTGGTGTTGCTCAACGTCTGCTGGATGGATAATGCAACTGTTTGCTAATAGGTTACCTACAGCAACTGTATACGTTTACAACTGTATAGTTGGGCTGCTGTCAAGTGGCCAACACAGGCAATTTATACTGTTTGGATGTAAAGATCTCTACAGTGTGTATTTATGCAGGAATTACAGGCGTCGTGATCATAATTCTAATACAATTATCAACAACAGCAATGGCATCAAAGTTTGCTGCGCATAGTGTAAAAACAGTAACACTGTCCTAGTAGAACAGTAGTAAAGACTGATATGCATTTGATCTCATGGATTCCCGACACCGGGAGACGGTTGCTCGGTGACTGAGACATCAACGTGCCAGTCACACTGGACACACCGAGATGCTCAAGGTCAATAACGGACGCGCTAATGCTGAATCGATACCCAGTGGCATCCCCAGCTTACCTGAGAGGCCGTGCTGAATCGATGGCGGCGATCGAGCAGAGTCGACTAGCGGGGGACTTACGTCGGTCAATGGGAACGGCTGGGCAGCAGTGTGGGATAATCACCTCTGAATATACCGATGGCCCGACACTTGGCGTGTCTGGTCAGCGGCCTGATGGATGATGCCGGAATCTACCGCCATTGACCGGCAGCTGGCCCCGCCCTGCGGCATTTAAATGATTCCGGAGAGGAGGGAACCGGGTCGTCCGGACAGTTAAGGTAACTTGGAACGCATCTGACAGCACCTTCTTCATCCCCGCTGCACCGGCTGCTGTGCGCGCCTAACCTATTTAGACGGCGGCGACATCATTATGCGGGACACCACTGGCAGCTCGGAGTCTGCGAAGAACTGATTTGCTTCGAGGCTCGTGCTTCCATATTCATTCAAAGTGGAAAGAAGTGTGCTTTAGAGAGTATTGAGCTATATCTGCTCCTATCCTCTCAAATCCATGAAGGTAAAACTCCCTCCACTCCCCCCCACTGTATTGGCTTTCTTTTTAGCACACCTCTGCCTTTTTTCTTTTCTCGCCTTTTATTCCTAAACAACTCATTGGAAAGTAAAACATCGATGTCTTGTCTTTGGGGAGCAAGCTTTGAAAACTTCAAAACCTTCCTGTGAATAACAACCTGCACGCACACACGCGCACTAAGGGGGAAGCCACATGCATACACAAACGCATATATGTCATATCCACGAGGTGATTCGTTCATCTTAAACTGGGGGGGGGGTGGACCCTGCTTTGATCGGCAGGGTGGGACTCAGAGAAAGAGTTAGTTCAGCACCAAGGACAGCGTCATGGATTTATCAGTACACGGCACAGTTAGCGTGAGTTACATCGTTACATACACAGTGTCTTTTCAAAATAAAATCACACGACTCCACTGTGAGTTTAGGTTTAAGCAACCAAATAACTTAGAGTAAGGAAGAGAGCGTGGTTCACGTTAGCTTGACTGACTAACGACTCAAGTGACTTACAATACTAACCACCAATCTGAGAAACAACTCGCATGACTAACGATTCTTACGACTAGCGTGACCAACGACTCAAGTGACTTAGAATTGTTACGACTCAAGTGACTAGCCGCTAGTCTGATGGCTCACCCTCTGAACTCCTGTTCTTTCCTTTGTCTCTAGTCACTCTCGTTTTTCCTCTCATCTCTGTACGTGTATGATATAGATACATAGCGTACATATTTTCCAAAGCTCACTTTTCATATAGAACGTGTCCACTGACCGTAAGCCACACTGCTTTTTTCAAACAAAATGAGGACAGAAAGATGGAGAGACAGAAATAAAAAGAAAGGCAAAAAGAACGAGGGGAGGGGGCATTGTAAGCACACACACACACACACACACACACGCGGAAGCCTTGGGGAAATACAGTTCTGCTCCTGCAGATTTTGATCATTACCTTCTTTCTTTTTTCCTTTTTCTTATACACACACGCACACACACACACACACCTCTCTCACTGTCATGTACCATTAGTAGCGGGGGCCTTATACCACCTATTTACGAGTGCCATTAAATCCTAAAATATGTACCCGTTTGCACACGACGTTCCCGTTCTAACAGGATCGCCTTGACGCTCATCCATGTGCGGGGTAAAATGTGTGTTTTTACATCTGTGTGCGCTCGACGTACAGCATGTGTACGGACGTGTGTTTTCACACCCCCTCAGCCGCATTATCACCTCGGTCTCTGCGGCTCCGGAGTGCCGCGCGGCAGCTTGCAGCTTTAATGTATACGTTGTAAGTGTGTGAGGGAGCGGGGCGATTTACCGCCGAGGCACTCATCCCCGCACCAGTTGGCCTCCGTGCCGACCACCAGCCAGCTGTCACCGTCAGCTCTTCACACTCGCACATACAGCAGAAGCATACGCTGACCCTTTCGCTCACCAGATGTGTACTACGCTGCTCTCCGGGGCAGCCGGAATGTTGAATGTTGCTGGTGAGGGTTGCGCTTTTATTAGCTATCAGATTGAGCGGAGACGAGCTCACGCCTCACCCGGACAAATTGTCGAGCAGACGTCCTCCGTTTGGTGCTTATAGTGAAATAAAGAAATGTGAAGCAAATGGATAATAAAACGTAAAGGAGCAATGCAACGGAGGTTAGAGCGGCGATATGTTGTCATAGATATATTTTGAATGAGAGCGAAGCATTTTGCGTTGCGGGGCGCCCGCGTTTTTCCTGCTGCACGTGCCCCGCTTTTTTGCGAATACATTAGAATAATACATATAGACACAGCAAATCTTCTCGCCGATGATCTCATCTAGTTATTAGGGATGTAACGGTTCTCGGGTTGGTTCAATACGATACAGTGGTGCTTGAATCAGTAGGGAGTAGCTACCTAAACGCTGCAGGGGGGGGGGGGGGGGGTGTGTGCTGCTGTTGGTTTTCCTGCTAAACTAGTTTAGCGTAGTGCGCCTCCCAGAACACAAGCGCCTCACCAGGGTAGAATGTTTTTCTTCCGTGGTGGGAGTGTCAGACAGCACGTTGCTCGTTACGTCGGGTGGGTTACCAGGTTGATCGCAGTGGCTCCACCGAAAGAACATTATATTTCCCACAATTTAGTGTTCTGCATTTTCCAAATGCAATAGTATTATTCAAACGTATTGTTCGGTTCGTAATGCGTACCGAGCCGTGAGCCTCATACCGAACAGTTCAATACGAATACGTGTATTGTTACACCCCTACTACTTATGTAGGTCATCTAGAGGCATCAGTATTACATTGGGACTGTTTCAGAATCGGTAACTGGAAAGATTCAGAGGGAGGTGAACTTTTACCCAGACAAAGCATCAACACTGTTGCAGAAGACAAAGTACTTTCAGCATTTAACACTGTATTTCCTGTTACTGGGGACCACAATCCTGTAAATCTTCAGTGGTATAAATGCCATTACGACACGTTTCCTTCCTCTTTGACAAAAGGAATACGGAGCTCGATCCCTCACGAGAATTCAAAATCATCAAAGTTATCACCGAGGATATATCTGTTTTTACAACCGAGGCCGACTTCCCATCTTGTTTTGCTTCTCCTTCCCCTTGACTTGGTGCGGTTGGTCTCCGTTGTGTCGGATCATGGATTAGTCTCTTAGCAGGGATTATGGAGTGGGCAGTAAAGATGATTAAAGACTCCTCCAATATTCTGCCTTTGGGGGACAAATGGTGAGAAAGGGAGAGCGAGCCGGAGAGAATGTGTGAGATAGAAAGCACACACAGAGACGGGATGTATTTCAACGGCAGCTCTTGCTCGTTTGTATTGTTGACTGCTACTGGCTCTGAGAGAGTAAATCAGGGCGAATAGCCGATGTAGATCCTCGTGACAGTGTTTTTGTCTTGTTTTGCACCGACAGGCACCCACTGAACAATATGAACATTATTAACAGGCCGACTCTCTTTCTTGTCCTTTGTTTCTTAACTTTATTAATTATAGAGCTAACCTACTTATTGACAGAAGATTTAAATGAAAATTTGATGATCTGCCTCCACTATTGTTCCCAACCTTGGAAATAGTAATCTTGAATTCGGTCCACTTACTCTTGCCTTCAACTACACCGAGTTTGCTGGGTTGTCATTGACAGAGACGCTATGTGACAAGTGAGCAAATTCCATCTGCTGATGAAGGCCATGAGATGTGGTTGAAAGGGTTGTAGAAAGCAGTGTATTATGTTAATACAGTAATAATGACAACATGTGGCAACTGACAACGTATCCTCATACAACGGTTCATATATTACAATTATATATAACATCATGTATGCAAATATATATTTATAATATATATAAGCAAATTTATATTTATAATATTTAAGCAAATATATATACATATATATATATATATATATATAAGCAAATATATATTATATGTATATATATATATTTATATAAGTACATATATAAATATATGTGCAAATATAGATTCATGTATATATACTGTATATCCAGGAAAATGAGTGTTCAGTGCACCTGTGCTGTGTTTTTTTTGCAACACAACTACTTTAGGAAATCATGGTGTTTGGTGTTAAAATTTAAGTATGGATTTTAAGTGACAAATAAGTCAACCTTTGGGTTAAGATAACTACAGAAATGATGTCACTTAAAGCTACTATGAGGGACTTTCTGATTTTTTCTTTCTGAACATCGGTCTCCCACCTAGACCTAGACCGCCTCCCTACGTGGACTTCATCGCTGACAATACTATGTCGCCTATCCTGGCTCACGATTACATACATATTGACCAGTGTATGAGAACAGACAAAATTACAAAATCCCATCACCCCTGATGAAGACAATGAGATGCAGTCAAAAGCCTTGAGTTAAGTTTTTTAATTGTGGAAGACTTTTATTCTATTTTGATGTGCATCTAAATCTGCACGCTGTAAAAAATGCATGGTGGCCAATCAAGGTGAAAGCCAAAAGGTTGATGTGCACCTCAGACGAGCCATTAAAATTGCTCTTTGTGAGGATGCCAGAGCAGAAAAGCGGGTAAACATAATCTACTGACAACATGGAGGCCAGAATTGCCTCAGCAATCTATGTGTCACTGCATTCTTTTTATCTTTCTTCTCTCTCCCTCTCCCTCTCTCCCTCCCGACATTTGCCTATACTGCTTATGCCAGCAGCTGGCTCTGATGTTAAGTTTGTTTGCATGTCTCAGGTTGAATGGGGCCCATTTAGAAATCTTGAACCCGAGCCCATCAACACTCGCAGCCACCACTGGCAACCCTTTGAAGAAGACGCCATGTATCCAGGAAATTCAGGTTGACTTGTATTGTGCTAGCGCGCTGCACTGGCAGCCCTGGTTATTTTTTCTACTTGTTTTCAACATAATAAGGGTTTAAGTATATAATGGATTAAACCACATGATCTTGGAATTATTTAATTTTTTTGCTTACAATGAGGTCCTTCCAGGACAGAGCTAGCAATGTATGTACAGTACGCCACAGTTACTGCTGCAGAAAGCGTGCTCAATTAAGTAAAAGAGGATTATAGTAAGCCTAGCCAGGGGAAAGAAAAGATATTATCACACTATGTCTAGTCCATTGAAATTCTCTGACCACATACATGTCTTTAACAATGCAAGCCTGTTGTACCACAAATACCCTTGGTATTGGTCAGGAACAGATCTTTTACAAAAATAAAGAAATACCAATAAAACGTAGTAGTACTTAAAAGTACAGAAAGTAAAATACTAGATCTGCACCGAGTGATGCGGAGACCACTTCATTGCTCAAATGAACACGCGACCCTTTGAATTAATTGCGCCTTCTTCTTCTGCAAGGGTTTAATGGCACCCGGCTGGAGAATTAGCGCCATCAACCGCTCATCTCGATGCTCCAAACTCCTAATGTTCACATGAGAGTAGTAGATTTGAATTTGATTTGACTGATTTTCTTGCAATTTGTTTAAAATTGTGATCTACATTTAGTTGGAAACCTGGAGATTTATATTTTAAACATGACAAGGGCCCTAGCATAAACACTATTATTTTGTAAGTTAAAATCTTTTTTTAGAGCCCATCACGTTTTGTTTTTCTTATGTAAAATCTTAATCTGCACCGCAACAGCTGTCAGATGGAGTGATGAGTACAATATTTAAAGGACTAAAAAGTACTGCAAAGTACCTCAAAATTAAGCTGATTTAGATGCATAACGAGATTTCGAAAGTTTCTATGAATCCGATCTTGATTTCAGTTTTTTGTGAGAGCGAGGCCAAAGAGGGCAACAACGAGCGGATGAGCGTGAATGAAGGCTCATCAGTATGCTGGTCTCACAATCCTCAAAAGATGGATTTTAGCGGGGGTGGGGTTGGGGGAGGGGGGGGGGGGGGATGCAGCCTCTCACTTCCTCTTCCTCATGCAGAACAGTCGTAATCACAGCGATGTTTTCTGCCACACCTGACGCTCTGCAGGTCTCTGCCTGTGTCAGGTGTCTGATTCACTGGATTCTGATCACATCATATTAAATAAATAAATAAATAAATGAAAGGACAGGAGTCTCGGAGATAAAAGAGACGATCCTCAAAGAATTAAATGACCGGAATGGCTGAAAACGGCATCTCCGTGCTGCATCAGCATCCACAGATGAGCTTTTTTTTTTTTTTACGTGCTCTTAGCCATTCCATTCCTCTTTGCTCCAAGAAGAAAATTGCCTGCTTAGATCAACAACCTTGATAAAGTCAACGGCCTTGTTGACAATGTCCTCGATTTGAATGGGCAATTACAGCACAGAGTAGCAGCTGAGTCGCCTCAGTCTCTCTGACTGATGGGAGGCTGCCGGTCACAATGATGCTAACACCGTTTCCAGGCTGGGCCCATATGTTTTCCTTGCTAATGCTTAGCTAGAGGCTACACTAGAATGAGAACAAGGCAGAAAACATAAAAATATAAAAGCAGTTTGATTGTAAAGCCTGAACCTGTATTTTTAAACTCAACAATGGATGAAACGACTGTGTGTAAAGGAGAATCGACAGCCGACTCTGCTGGTCCCCTGAGCTCGATGGAGCGTTTTTAGTTTTTGGGGCTTAAAGTTCTCTTGGCGTTCTCAGTTTTAGATCAGAAGTCAGTCAAACTGTTTATTTAGCCATCATTAGCGGGCTATTTTTAACACTAACAATGTCAAATTTAAAGGTTTGCTGATAAACTTCGATTCCCAGGCTTCCTGATTGCCCTTCAAATGTTGGGATCCTGGATAGTTAGTCCCATTATTTCCCTCACTACAAGTCCCCCGCTGAAAAGTTGTAAAATATCTGGGGGGAGTATTGACCTTCATTAACAGTGGCTTAACGCCGATTGACGAGAAGGCAAAAGTAGAAATGTAATCAATGAATGTGTGAGGACAGTGCTCAAGTTAAAGGGCCGGGTCCATTAACTGTTGTTTTCTTTTTTTAGGTTTTTATATCGTTCTGAGGCTTAGTAAATACTGCTGTGGACGGCGCTTTAGTTCGGATCCGAGAGTCAATAATACAAACGAACTTGGCGATCGAGGCAGTGGTAGACCATTATCATAAAATAAATAATATATATTGTCACTTTGGGTGTCAGATAATAGTCGAGTGCTGCGGTAGTCTCGCCTGGATCTCACAAATCAGCTCTTTTTTTTATTGCAAATCTCTTCTGAAGCGAGTGGACAGAGTGACACGAGACAAGCCATCTTGACATGGTCTCGCTTTGACTCTGAAAAACCAATATCCTCCGTATTTGCCCAACACGGTTTCTCATTTCGAGGTCAAAATCACATTATGGAATCACGTTGTGTGACAGCGGGGCCCTTTTTGCAGGGGCCAAAGGAAACGAGCGTGATACATGTACATCATTAGCTTTCCTTCAGGTAAAGCTGTCAAACATGCAGGATGATGCACAGACACGGGAGGTGGTTTGTATAGTCTACGGTAGTGGTGGGTTACGCATCTACAAATCAACCCAAATGTTTCCAAAAGATATATGGCTGTCATGTTTAATTACATGTAGTCCATACCTCTGTCTCCTTCCTCTCTCTCTCTCTCTCTCCCTCTGTCTCCTTCCTCTCTCTCTCTCTCTCTCTCTCCCTCTGTCTCCCTCTGACAAACATGATGGTTTCTCTAATGGAACGACGGGGAGCAGCTCTAGTGCCAGTACTCGTGGGGAGACATTCGGGATATATATAACGCCCTTGGAACAGATCTGATTAACACCGGTGCCTGGTGGTGGTGGGGGGGGGGGTATATTCTCAGGGAAAAAGAAAGGAAAATCCATGACACGCATGTGTCAGCCCCGTCTTTGGATTTGTCTGAACACGTTGCTGTTGTGAATACATTTCACGGCATGTGAGACAATTTTCATTGCACCCATGTGGATGCGAGACACTGTATCACTGTATCAGTGAAGAGCGAGGAGGTTTCCTGCGGGTTTGAAGAAGTGGAGTCTGGTACTCCTTTTGAGATCTACCCCACCTTTCAACCTTGCCGGGAGAACGGGAGTTTTACCTATTTAGTATGAAACCATCTCTTTGATGTATTCAAGCAATGTATTGTACTTTCATTTCAAGTTCAGGACACCCTAATGCTGGTACCTCTGCACAACCTTGCCTCCTTTGCAGCAAGTTCCCTAAAACCCCCAAAGTAAGGACTAGTAACCATAGTAACCACTGTAAATAAGAAGTGGACATAGTCATCGTGAAGTCACCCATTGGTTTGTGGGCTGCTGTTATGAAGCCTTAGTTCAGTCATTTTACTGTTGTTATCTTGGAATACGGCCTTCGCCGTCTTGGCTATTTTGCAACTGATGAACGGAAGTTACCATATTTGGAATGCGGAGGAGAGACGTAGAGACAATCTCAGTAAGCCCGCCCTAAAGCATACTCCTCTTTATGGTCTATTTGACTCTAAATGGATCATAATTACTAAATGAACATCATGCTGTATTGAAGAAGACTTGAAACTAGAGACTGAGACCACACACTCATGTTTACAATGTTTACTGAGGTAATAAATCAAGAGAGAAGTAGAGTCATTTTTTTAAAGCAGCAGTGGCTAAGACATCTTGACCTTTGACCTCTGCTCTGACCACCAAAATTCTAATCAGTTCATCCCTGAGTTCAACTGTTCTTTCAGTGATTTGGTTAAACTTAACCTTCCTTTATGTCGACGTATTCCAAAATATTGGCTGTAAAATAGGTTTGTTTTTTTCTTCCATCGCCACTGTGCTTCATCACAAACCCAAGACTGATACATTTTGATGAAATGTCTGAGCTGAACTTTGCCTACAACCACCGTCTGTCCATATTAGAGTTGATGGATTTTCAAAACCACTGAAGGAAGTATTATTTTGTATGTATTGCCCCTCTGTTGCCACGTCGACCCTTTGTTGGGCCGCAAAAATCTATCGGCCTCTCTGGAGTTAACATGCATCATCTGCTTATGTAAGAGAGGCGGGCCAACAGGGAGCGACCAGACAGAAAGAGTAAGAAAGTGAGAGATTACAAGTTTGTGTGTGTGTGTGTGTGTGTGTGTGTGTGTGAGTGAGCGATGGCTTGTGTTTCGTGTGTGTAATTGGATGAGGCCGTGTTTGTGTACACTTCTGCATAGTTCACGGTCTGTGTCTCCTTCCCCTCAGTCTCTGCGTTTTTTTTTTTACTTCTGCCTCCGTCTCCTTGGGTTATAAGATAAGCAGCTGAAACTTTCTGGAGCCAAAGCAGTGGAGAGAGAAGAGGAATGAGAGATCACCCTCCAAAATCCTCCCGTATTCCCCCGCCGGCTCATTCTTTAGCTGTAATTATGTATCAGATACGGCAACAACAGGCTGGCCACATCCAGGGCCGCAAAAATATTACAAATTGTTGCTTTTCACAGACATTTTGCAAACGCTTATCCCCTCTCTTGATGAGTGTAGCATCCCTGTAGATTTGCTCAGCACCTGTTCGGGCGTCTCGTGCTTAACTGAAAGCTGTTTGCCAACACTGAGTGGCTTTGAACCTGTGCCTTCGTGAGAGTGGTTGAGTTTAAAGGTTCGGATTATCATAGTGTTTCAAGTGCCATATGTTTGCGTAATTGCTGTAGGATCGCATGGTATGTTTTTGGGGCAACCATTAGGTTTAAATACTAGTACTTCTAATTTAATTTGACAAATACAGGAGGAAACTTAATTCCTGCCTGGATTATGGTTACTGTCAAGGTTTTCTCCAATCCTGGAAATGTTACATTCTTATACCACAGAGAATCCACTAGGAGGAGTTCGTCATCAGTCACAAAAAACACCGTGCTACACAAAGTAATTGTGAAGATCTATGAATATTGTGACGTTGCGAAAAAAAGGTCCAAGTGGGGAAGAAATTGGAGCATCAGATAATCATAAAGGTTGTAAACATGCTAACAGTTTTTTCCGGAATAGCTACCACTGAATTTAGATTTTAACCAGGTGGAAAACTCTGAAAAGTAAAGTCAATGCGGAAGTGCCTTAAACCTGCATTCTTCCTAATGGCCATCAGGGGGCGACTCCCATGGTTGTAAAATAAAAGTCTGATTGTATAGAAGTCTATGGTAAGTTTTAAGTCTTCTTCAATACAGCATGATGTGCATTTAGTAAATTATGGTCCATTTAAAATATACCATAAAGCAGGGTATGCTTTAGGGTGGGGCTACTTTGTGATTGACAGGTTGCTACCACGGTGTTGTCTGTGTTTTAGTCTTAAAACTTTAACCCTTTCACAGTGTGTTTTCACTTCATGAAAGTAATATCAACATTTTGGTCGCCTATTAATTTCTTATTCAGCGTTTGGTTGGCTTCCAAACTCGAGGCTTAAAAAACTGCAGTCCACAAACTAATGACTAAAATCACGGTAAATGTCCATTTCTTGTATACAGTCTATGGTTTTAGCACAGCTATGGTAAGTACGGTCAGACAAAGTTTAACTGAAGTCTGGCTGTAGTGGATGTTTGCATCGGACCGATGCTCGGTCAGTGGACCTACATTTCAAACTATGGTGCTCTAGGTAACCCTCTACCGTCAGTCTTGAACGATTGAGGGAACGACGTGTCAATTTCCGCTCGTTACATGCATAATGTCTCTTCAAAATAAACTTCAAACATAGTTTACTTAGTTTCTTAGTGTTTACTTGCGCAACAAAACTACTTGGTTAGGTTTCGGAGAAGATCGTGGTTTGGGGGACAACAAGTATGGATGTTACAAAAAAATAAGTCGGCGAAGTTTGTTGCATAACTTTTGTTACTGAAGTACGTAAATTACATAACAAAACTACCATAAATAGGTCAACATTGACTTGGTTTCACACCGGACACAAACAGCAGTCTCCTGGGGGAAAGGTTGGATTAACACAGTCCTCTATGTTGATAAAAACATAATCCGGCTGGCATTGCGTTGCCTACCATGTGAATTTGCAATATGGGTTTTATATGAACATAATTTCTAGGGGACTGCGTTGGTATGTGTGTGTGTGTGGTCATTAACACAGAGGAATCTGAGCAAGTCCTCTTTCTCCTCAATCAGCTCCGTCCACTGCTGCAAGGTCCCTAAATGTCATGAGCACTCACTGTGAAATTGCAATTAAGAACGTAATAAATAAGTGATCGAGACACAGTCTCTTGCAGGCCTGGACGGACAGAGTGACGAGCGCCTAATTAGGATTTTATGATCAATTAGGAGCATTTGCATCGAGCGAGAGGGGCCGTTCCGCACAAAGCAACACAGGAACGTTTTTGAAGCTCCAAGAATCATTCGTGTTGGTTCTTCATTTTCTTTTCTAGCCGTACCGTACGTTATGGGAGTGTGAGCATGCACTTTTTCTCAAGGAGACTGCGCCCACTCCTCCGCACACGCTCCCCATCGACGTGCACCTCCAGCCAGTTTGGCGTGGGAAAGGGCTGTGAAGTTCACCGAGCAGATTTAAAGTGGCTAAAAAACTTCCCCGCAGTGCCCTTTTTCCATGCCTTTCACGTGGAGCTGGCAAAGCCGACGCTGGAATTACTTCCCCGCTCGCAGAGAGCGAGAACGAGAGGAGAAAAATAAAAAAGGGTGGCGGGAGTGACGGAGAGCGGTCCTCGGAGGGCCCCCAGACTGTAATGCGTTTCAGGTTTGAAAGAAATGGCTGACTTGGTAAACAGTGGTCCTCCAAGGACCCATCTGAGATGGAGACTGATTCCGTTCCCTGCCTCTCAGAGGCAGAGAACGGAATCCCTGTCTCTTGCTGTCATTAGCGGCGGATTGCCGCAGATTCTTCTTTCATTGTTTAAATCATTAAAAAAAGAACAAATTAGATCCCTCCCCCCTTCTGTCTGGCTCACTTTTCCCCTCGTTCCTGAGTCCAACATCCTCGAAGTGTCTTTCAATATTTTAACCTGCTGTTTCCTCCTCTGACAAATAATCCAAATGTGTATCTAAAATGTCCCCTCCTGCCCTCCTGTCCTCCGCCCTCGACGTCTTCGAGTGCCAGAGTTAGTTGGAAACGCGCAGCATGAGGTGTGTCTGTGGGGGGGGGGTGACAGAGAGAGCCGTGCGGGGAGATGCAGTTCACTGTAATGAGCGTGACAGATTGGCCTCTAAACAGACTAATTGTAATAAGGCATATTCTCTTTTAAAAATAGATGAGGAGTAATGAGGCGGGGACACAGAGGACGATACAGAGTGTAATGGTGTGCGCGAGGCCCTGGTCCGTGGCAATATGCGAACATGCAGCCTTTTGGTACAACTATCTGTGGCCCCGGGCCGTGTGTCGGAGAACCTCGGGTGGATAAACCAAGCAGGGCCGGCTCGTTTATTTACACACGGATCCTTGTACTCTATTCGTGATCATGATTCGTAGTGTCCGGGGGTTTAATAGGGCAGCAACACTCACTGTGTTTAAAATCCAAGCGGTGTATACATAACATATCTCCGCCAGGCGGAGATTATGTGTTCGGTAGTGTGAGTGCGTACATGTGTGTGTGTGTGTGTGCATTTCTCTGTCTGTCCACGGCGATTGTCGCATCCTACTGGAAACATCAGCCTAATACTTTTGATGCTCATTCATAACTGGGTGCTCAAGGTGATCAACGACTGCTTCCGTTTTTGGACTTTTTGTTTCTGATACATCTTATGAAATGTTCAAATGTATGTACGTATGTAAACTATCTGCAGTCCTATCTCTTTGCAAACGACAAACTGAACAGAGTGCCGACTACAACAGAGCGTGTCTTCTTAATTTGGTAGGAAAGCCAGCCGTCGGGCAGCAGAGTCTTGCAGTCTGTTTGGCTAACAGAGCTAACAGCTAAAGGGGCTTGTACAGCTAACAGAGCTAACAGCTAAAGGGGCTTGTACAGCTAACAGAGCTAACAGCTAACGGAACTAAACACACAGCAGCAGTGTGTTCACATGAGAAAAAAAATGATTCACCCACAATGCCAAGCGCCAAGAAACTGTAGGAGCTGCTCACAGCTGAGACTAAATATATTACAGAAGTTACAAGAAGAGTTTAACTTTAAGAGTATATTTTCTCTTTTGACTGGAGTTTGTAAGAAAAGTAATGGTAAGGGTGAAACTGAAATGTGTTTTTTTGCACAGTTGATGCCTAACGAATAAGTAAGGGATGATCTACTATCATGGCTTATTTATTTTAATAAAAGTATCATGAGCGTATCAAACTCTGAGCCCTGTATCATAAATCCAACTGAATCCCCTGTAAACTTCTAATGTGCTAGCATTTATATTTGATCTTTCATTGTACATTTGAGTATAAATGTGCTACCCTCAGAGAGACAACTTTAATGCCATGTCTAATAAAGCCTCAGTCTTTCTGTCGATATTTCTATTATCATTCTACTTCTCATTTCCATTCTTTTGCAAGAATTCTGAGAAAGAAAAATGTGAATGGAAAAAAATATATATTTTGGTACAATTTGTAAAAAAAATAAACGTGTTTGAAGAAAGCTGATGAAAACGCTGGAATTCAGTTTGAAGAAACACTGAAACTCGGTGCATGTACTGTAGACCTGATTATGAAGCAACTTTTGGACACAATGCAGATGTGGAAACTCAAAGAGACATCTGTCAAAGAGGGACTGACCTTGAAGCGGCGCCTGTGATTGCGATGAGACGATAACAAAACAACACAAGATTTTGTGCTTGCCATCGTGCCAACGGGATAAGACACTGTCGCTGTGAACTTGTAGCCAATGAATGTAAATCCAAGCCGAAACCCTTTGCCAAGGCCAATTACCCGACCCCGCATCCAACTGCCTAATTATCCCAAATTAGCTGACTCAGTGGATTGCGACACAAATTAGTTATCAGAATCATGCAGCAGCGCTGAATATTAACGTTGCTTTAAATATAATTCAAAGCGAGTGGTTTTCAAGCTAATTTCAATGTACAGGGGCAGAAACAAGTGTACCCTGGTATAATCAAACACTGCAAACTATATCCTCATTAATGATGGATCCACATTCTGAGCAAACATGCGGATTACTTCTTGGATGATTTTATATGCTAAGTTGTTGGTGCACAAGCTTTGCATGATATCAGCCGATTGAATTTGGCGTCATCAGCGGTTATCAGTCTCATAGATGTGCGTTAGAAGGGAGCTGCTAGCCCCGCCCTAAAGCAAACCCTGCTTTATTTTACTCTGAATGGGACCATCATTTACTAAATGAATAGATCATCCATCTAATTTCTTAATTTTGCTCTCAACGTGCACCAGGTTGATGCATTAAATCTTAAAATATTTTTTGTATGAGTACCGTCCCACCCCAGCAAATAAAGAGGGCTCCCCAAAAAGTCAGGGTGTTATTCCAACACTGTAATACCTCTATGGAAGGATTTATGCTACAAAAATACACATTTTCTTTTAAAGGTAAAGCACTAAACTATTGTATATAAGTAAATACAGGCAATACGAATGGTAATTGTGAACTGGTATGAATTTACTCAGCCAGTAACATGTGTGAGTAGTGTTGATTCCTTCGCTACTGGCTCGATTTGTTCTTCGTGTGCATGTTAGAGAGCTCTGTGGTGGAGAGCTCCTCACACAGCAGTGTTACACGTCAGTCAAGCCCTCAGCATGGGCAAAAAAAAACATGAAATGAGTTAGTGGAGGAGGAGGAGGAGGTCGAGTGAAAGAGGAGGAGGGGCAGATGGAGTAGCAAGGATGAAACATCTACACGGCATGGGAGATGACAGAGCAAAGCTGACGTGATGGAGGGCAGGCCAGCTGTGGGAGATGAGAGAGAGAAAGACAGGGGGGGAGACGAGGAGGCGACGGGATGCTGACCTGGTCTGTCAGGTGGAAACAAACGGCGAACACGAGCGCGCTTCGGTGATGCGCTTCTGAATTCAGTAAGGTGAAATAACCGAAAACGGAAAACAGCTGACGTTGGCGGTGTGTTTGAACTAAACGGACGACTCAGCTCTCTGGGTGACCTGTGGGCTGGAAGTCCTCTTTTCGCTAAAAGACTTCTCAAATCATCAATCCCTACCACTTAGGCTGTAGTTAAGTGATGGGATGAAAATGGCACTTGTCTAATCACAGCAGTGGAGAGTGTTCCGCTTTAAAAATGAGGGGAAAAGTTCCACTTCCCTTACCTTACCTCTAGTAGTATCAAGCCTATAATTGTTCCAGACGGCAACCTTACATTCTCTCTACTGACCAGCGACTAATCTGGTTCCAAAAAGAAGTCAGATTGTATAGAAGTCTATGAGAAAATGACTCTACTTCTCTCTTGATTTATTCCCTCAGTAAACATTGTGAACATGAGTTTATGGTCTCAATCTCTAGTTTTAAGTCTTCTTCAATACAGCATGATGTTCGTTGAGTAAATGATGGTCCATTTAGAGTTAAATAGACCATAAAGAGGAGTATGCTTTAGGGTGGGGCTACTGTAATTGACAGGACGTTTCTGCTACCACAGACGTATACGTGTCTACGCCACTCCTCCGCATTCCAAATATGGTAACTTCCGTTCATCGGTTGCGATAACAACATGGCAACGGCCGTAATCCAAGATGGCGATGACATCACCAGACTCAAGGCTTCATAACGACAGTTCACAAACCGATGGGTGACGTCACGATGACTAGGTCCACTTCTTATATTCAGTCTGTGGTTGAAACTAGTAGGCTACATTACAAACCACAAACGCAGAACTTTGAAACTTCCCAAACCAGTCGCACTCACTTGCTGCACAACCCAATTCTCCCCTATGCAACTATATGTTCAGTACTCTGATACTGAACATATACACAGATATTAAATTACTGAATTGTTTGTTCCTAAAATAATGGGACGATACCAGATTGGCATATTGTCACCGATACCTGTCCAGCTATTTGGGTCAGTATCGCACCGATATCAGTATCACTGTGGGTGCATCTCTGCTAAATACCCCATATAAATTCACAGTGAGATTCTATAAACTCAGTTCTGTAATCTCATCTGTCTTGCATCATGACCTTTGGTAAAGATTCATGTGCTCCATCCTAATCTCTTGTGTGTTGAATCGTTTCAGGGCATGTGGAGGGCTGCCCGCCTCAACATCTGATAACAGTTGACCTGTGACTCCATACAGTCGAACACACAGCACAGGATTATCCCTTTTCAGAGCAACGAAAGCCTTTGTGGATTTGTCTGTGCTTTCAGTCATGATTGAAGACTACGGTACTGAAATGTCACGAGATAATTTTAGGGGGTCGCCAGATGGTGTGTTGTTTAAAATAAAAAAAAACGTGTTTTAGACTTTTAGAATGATTTTTACATTACATCGTCTGTACCAGTGATATCATTTGCCTCAGAATAGATTTGAGTGAGTGTGTTTGTAACAGTCCAATACCGGAAAACCCAGCAGGTCAGGGGGAGATAAAAAGTCATGGTAAGGCTTCAAAAATCCACAGAGCCTGGAGCACATTGGATGACTGGGTGTTAGTTGTTCAAACTAAACAAAACTGGTGAAAAATCACTGCATTAGATAATACCTTATCTGCATATTTAAACATTACATTTCAGAGAACTGGGGAGGTTTCATGGTGATATCTATTGGTTAATTTGACCCTGTCATCAAAATGTATGTAATTTTAAATACATATCTTTAAAGGCCATTTTCACAGAATAAGATAAGATAATCCTTTATTAGTCTCACAGCGGGGGCATTTTAAATTCGTGGTATTTAATTAGCCAGTTGTCCCCGATCGTGACAGTCCTCGACACCGCCAGCCTCCCTCCACTGAACATGTTTTTTCTCAGACTCTGAGTCAGAAATCTCTTCAGTAGCACCAACATACACCAAACTTTCCAGTTTCATTCCTCTCTATATTCTGAAGGTTTTCACAGAGGCGTTTCTTCATATATCATTCAGAGCCTGATTTATTCCTGAAGTCATGGTGAAAATGTTGTCTCTTGGCAGTATTTTCTGATTATGGAAAGATACAATGAAACATCCAAAATTCCCCTGTCAAAACATTAACATGTCATCAAAATGAAACAAGAATTGTGAACTACAATCTTCACATTTCTGTCCTGGAAATTATGAAAAGCAGCACATATTTAACAAGATTAGCCTAATTTGCATAGGAAAGCATTACACTTCAATAAACGGATAACTGCTGTAATGTGATATCTATTAGTCACGTTTTTCCACACCGTCCACCTGTAATGTCACCCGTTGCGCGTGCTTCTTTAAACAGAAGGTGAAAGACAGGCGGGAGGGAGGCTGGCGGTGCCGAGGACAGTCACGATCAGGGACAACTGGCTAATTAAATACCACATCAGTGATCACGGGCACTCTGGAGCCCGCTGCGAGTGTAAACGGAAGCCGTGCTCGACTCCAGCACTTTCCATTCCACTGCAGGGTTCACCGCAAAGGGCGTACAGTGTTGAATAGTGGATGGAGAGACTCTGTGTGAAGAGAGAGGACGAACACCTACAGTTGACTTCGAAGCGGAGAGAAGCTGGACCTTACTGGATGCGGGTTTTATGAATCCACCTCATCACCAGTTAAAAGTATTTCACAATAAGGCCGTATCAGCATAATCGTTAATCCCACCCGTAATTACCAGAAGCCTAAATCTTTCGTGATTGATCTGTAAAAGACTTTAATTTGTAACGCCGCCACTCCCCTCGGGCTCAGTGCGTCTCTCTTTCTCTCCCTTCAACCGGGGAGCGGCGGGGCAGCGGTTTCATTCGCACCACTCGAGCAGAAGACAGAAGCCATTTTGCTCAGCGGAGCAGATCTCAGGGTGTAATTACGCCGGCTGATTGGTAAATTAGATTAAGAGCGTGGAGGTGCATGCTGTGCAGGAGAGGGAACGAAACACGCTGGGGGGACGCTTTGGGCGGACGGCGCTTTAGGAGGCACAGTTCTGGGGGACACGAACCGCCCGCACACATGCGTTCGGGCTCCACACGATCGGCACCCCCGAGGTGCGAGTGCTCGCCAAATTTCAACAAAGTTCGAGCCGTTCGGTTCAGCAAAAGAGAAATGTAAAGAAAGTAATATGCTCGGTTCGGTACATTTCAAACCAATTATATATTACTGTATTACAACACTACCTTAGAAATACATCATGGAAAAATAAAATTGCAATGGATAGAAGACCCGGAGTGGCATAACTCCATCTACAGAGGTACATTATGGGCCTCTAATCTGCAGAGAAAGTTAAAAGAACTTACATTACAAAAAGTAATGATTAAATGATTAAGCAATGCCATCTGAGTTTGTAACATATTGAGAAAAACTTGCCAGCAGCCTTTTCTTTTTTATCTGCAGCAAACACCGGCAGAAGTTTCATCACATCGGAGAAAAGGGGGGTTTATCGTTATAATTGAGAGCAAAGATCAAGGAAAAACCCTTAGAAAACCTATTTGGGAGCTAACATGTTTACTTCAGAGACGCAGTCCTCCCTCTGAGATTCTGATTCATCATATGGAACAAATAATAAGCCGTTTTTTTCCGATTGGACTCCGGAGGTTTTGGTGGCAAACATCAGGTGCAGGCACTCTGTTAACCTTTGGACGATACACGGGCCCCATATTCGGAATGTTCGCATCATCTGAATGTTTCTTTAAGCGCTTAGGCGTAGGTCATGCAAGAGAGACAATATCTGACACTGTGAATTCAATAATTTTTTATATATTAATATTATTATTTGCTCGGCACAAGAAAGTCAATGAAATTGTTCAAAACACAAACTGGTTATTGGTTTTTATCAAATCCATTGCTCTTGCATTTTGCAAGTTCAAAGCTCACTAGAAAATATCGCGGCTCCCCAGCGTTCCAATTAACTTATTAATAACTTCAATTTGGGTATTAAAAAAACCCTGAGCACCCCCCACCCTCATCACCAGCGTTGAAAGAGGAAAGTGAGATGGCAAATTAGAATAAAAGAGAAGGAGAAAAAGAGAGGGATGAAATTTAGAGGTAAAGAAGGAACAAGTAAAGAAGAAGATGAAGGAGGTACCAAAGCAGGGAGGAGCTGTGAGCTTTTATATTGTTTTGTTTTTTACCTTTTAACTGTTGCTGCGGTGCCACCATTAGATCCGTTGATACAACTGGGCCCCTGATAATTGTGTGAGGTGATGAAATGTATTAAATACAAAACAGTAAAAAGCCTCAACCTCCTTCAGTCATTGTTGGTAGTTAATTTCGCCACTTTATTTTTATTACTTCGTGAGATTTTCTGGGTTCTATGTGTTTTGCTCTTTGAACGTTCGCTAATTATTTTTTTTTAGCCATAAAAGTATATAACAGAGGCCTGTGGCACAAAGCTGTTATGTTATCCAGCTGACACACACACTCCTCAAACCTGTGAATTCAAGACTATTACTTTTCATGAAAGGTAGCAGATGCTTTTTATATTGATGCCTTTTGTCATGAAATGTTGCCCTAAATATTAATGTAGAGTGCTTGTTGGTAGCAGTGTTATGAGCAAAGTCACCAAGATAACTGGCTAACAGCATACTGTTAGACATAGACCTCAGGTCCCTGCTGGTTCTTCAGTGTAGTAGAGAGGATTGGAAGATAAATGTAGTTTATTGGAAAACGCACTATGGCCACTTTGATCAGATTGTCCTCTCCACTTTACTCATTGATTTGATAACATAAAAAAATGAATTTAAATGTATCAAACCACCTGTTAAAAGGTACCAGAATACAGGAAATGACATCATTGACATGTTCGAGCCACTAAAGCGGCTGCTCATTTCTGCTCCCTCTATCCGACAATTGTTGATGAGAAGAGCTTAGACGGCATTCATCTACCGTCGGAGATGGTCCACCTGCCCGGATCAGGTCGGGTGTACATTGGTGGCATCTAGCTCACGAACGGGAGGAATAAAGGGTGGGTATTGGGGGGGGGGGGACTTTCTGCTTGTCAAGCTCCCTTCGTCTCTCCGAGAGGCGAGGGAGGCAGGCGGTGCAGCTGTCGCTACACTACCCACCTGGGTACTTCAAAAAGACGCCCAGATGTTCAACGCCGCGGCGTACGCACATACATCATCCACCGCCAAAACCCGACACCACTACACACACACACACACACACACACACACACACACACACACACACACACACACACACACACACACACACACATAAACATGGAGATGGCTGGTGAGAACATTACCCACTTGACTTGAAACTCCCATTGCATTTGACACGTCCCACCCATCCTTGTCTGCTCCCATATTACACTGGCAACCGCAGCTGTTCCGAGATCACACATAATTTGCTCCTTTCTTCCTCGTTGTCATGTCAAAAAAAAAAAAAGTTGGATTTCTGTTGTACCAAGCCTGAGCCTTTATTGCAACTATCTTTGTTTAACCGGGGGCATCGAGGGCAAAGAGACAATGTCGACACACTGCACTGTGGGAGGCCGTAATTTGCTGTTTAACGGGCATCCAGATGGCTCAGTTGATTGGACCATAATGGTGGTATCATCAAAATGGTGGTATCATCAGCTCCTTTACTTTTAAGAATCTGCATGATCAGAGGAACAAAAAACACAGATCTCCCAGTGAGGCTTCCTTTCTTGGAATGGTACAGTATGCAGGGTATGAAACAAACTCAAAATCAGTACTAGTCCTGAGCAATCTTTACTAGTCCTTCATGAAGCTTTGGGGAATGTACCAATCACGGGGTGTAGGGATGTGTGTGTGGAGGAAGACTCTCCCAAGGCAATTATCTAACAGTGAAACTGCAGAGATGCAAGGAACTAATCAAGAGTTTTATTGTTTGTAACATTATGGCTGTACAAAGATTGATGCATGTTACATCATGATGTCGTGATATAATTACACAGGAAGCAGAAGAACGTCAAGGGTCCGGTAGGCTATAATGTTCATTCAGCTAGCATGGGTACATCAAGTTCAGCATTTATGTCTGCCTCCATTTGCTGCCAGTCTTCTTGAGAATGAAACTGTGCAGGATCTACACTATCCTCTTGATCTTCGTCTAGGTACTCTGGCCTCCTTGCCCGTTGATCTGAATTCATCTAGAGATGAATAGAGTCGGAGGGGTCAAATTCTCCAATGGATGGTGTCTCCAGCAGCACCATCATACAGGGGTGGTACCTTAACAACACAACGACGCGTTTTGTCCGATGTGCCCGTGTTTTACCAATGTCGCACCCCGTTGCGAAACCTGTCCGCCTCGAAACTGAAACCGAATTATCGGAATACGGCATCTTAAAATCGCAAAATATGCTTATAATATAGTGCCTATCGCATTGCGTAAACAAAAAATTATAATCGAAACAAAATATTCTAATATCCTCAACAATTTGGGGAATAGTGGAATGTTACTGTTAAAGTGACTGGGAAGGACTGTATAATTTTACTGGTTCATTACAAGTTGTGGCCACCAGGGGGCATCTATCAGAATGCACTCCAGACAAGATGTTCCTTTGAGAGGTTTATTGACAGCAGTCAAACAAGGAAGTGTGTGGTTCTGAAACAGATATTCATGAAATAATAATTAGTAAAAACCTCTATACAGCATTGGTTCCAAATTAGGACATACGGGGACAGAATACAGGCAGCGATAAACATGTCCGGGACTCCTACAGTCGGCACTTAGCAAACAACAAACGAGCGGCTAAATATCAGACTAGATTGCCGTGCAAATGACACAATATAACCCTTATGATGAAATTAGACTAACACCAAACTTTACGTTTACTTACTGGTTGTTTACACGCACACAGTCTTGAAAGGTGAACTCCGAACATCCACATAAACACTCTAATCTATTTACGGACACTGCCGTCATTTCGCGCCACTACTCTCGTCAGAGCCTTTTCACCAACTTAATACCGGTGATATTAGTCCGCGAGCAGCTGACTGCCGTTCTCTTCCGCAAGGGAGTAGTGCGGTTCCTGCTCGGCTGTTTCTCCGAAACCCGTCAATAGAGGTCGTCCTTTGTCACAGTTACATTTACTTATCGGGAAAGTCTTTTTCCGGACATGAATAACGAATAAAGCCTCTCAAATTTCACTCGCCATGAGGACTAGTGAGAATGATAATTTAGGTAGTCCCTCCAAAAATCCACTTGCCTCGGGCTAGCGGACTAGCGTTAGTTTCCGACCCTGAGTATGTACAAACCATCGACTGTATATAAGAAGTGGACATACTCATCGTCAACCATTCGTTTGCGAACTGCCGTCTGCAAATTGCAAAGCCTCGAGTTCGGCATTTTGGCTGTCGCCATCTTGACATTTTGCAACCAGTGAACGTAAGTGACCATATTCGGACTGCGGAGGAGTGACGTAGAGACGCCGTATACGGCTCTGGTAGCGACTTGTCAATCACAAGGTAGCCCCGTCCTAAAGCATACTCGGCTTTATGGTCTATTTGACTCTAAATGGACCATCATTTACTAAATGAACATCACGCTGTATTGAAGAAGACTTGAAACTGGAGATTGAGACCATAAACTCATGTTTACAATGTTTACTGAGGTAATAAATCAAGTAAGAAGTAGGATATTTTTCTCATAGACTTCTATACAATCTGACTTCTTTTTGCAACCAGAGGAGTCGCCCCCTGCTGGCCAGTGGAAGTGGAGAATGTAAGTTTTAAGACATTTCGGCATTAGCTTCACTTTTCAGAACTTAGAATTGTCCACACATGGCTGGATTACTCCACAGGGGACATTGGGGCAAAGTTTGTAGCTTCATTATTTGCCCAGACACCCAGAGACCAAACAGTACTCCTACGCTCGGATAATACTACCTGGCTGTTGGTTTTCTGTGTAGGTCAGTTTGTGGACACTTTGATTAAGCACAACTTTTTTGTGTATAAACACCATTCTCAAAATTAAATTTAGACAAACTAGAAAAGTGCACTCAGTAGAGTGCAAGTCTCCAGCAGGCGTGTCTCCCTCTCCCTTCCCAAATGAAGAACAGTTGAATCTTTCTCAATTGGCCCTCCCACCTCCGTTACAGTCAAGATGGCAGCAAAGTTTATCTTCGTTATAATAACAATTACATTGCTATACCTTTTTTACGAACCCCCACCCTTCTTTTTTCTTTCTTTTTTTTGGTTTGCATTTTGTTTGATGGCGGCAAAGATAAATAAAAAAACAAACTGGGATTTATTCATCTCATATTGTGCTTTGGCTCATAACATATCTGGTATGGAAATAATCTGCAGTTGCTCCTGTTCAAAATTAGAGCTACGTCACAGGTCAAAATGTGGCCTTCAACAGACTAGTTAAGGCTTGTTTTGTGCCGAATTGATTGCAAGAACTGCAATAAAACTAGGTTGTATCACAGGTCTCAAATTGAAGTAATGATACATCATCCGACATAATTGGAAGGGGGGGGTTCAGTTCATCAAGACATTTCTCTGTTTTTAGATTCTCCATTTGCTGTGGAGGCATGCGTAATTGATAAATGGTCGTTTTAGGATACCTTTAATATCATCGTCCCCTGCAGCATTACAATTATCTTAAAATGGGTCTTCCCAGAATCAGCTTTCATTTGCAGACCCCGACCAGTTGCTAACAAAAACCAAATGAAAGCATGCAAAAGAGATCTGTGAGGCCTGTGAAACACTTTTCAGCCTTTCAGTCCCTGCCAGCAGAGGGAGTGATGAGACTGAAAATCTCAAGATGACACACTCCTGCAATTTGTGGACACAACCAGGCATGGAGGCACACACACATTCACACACACACACACCGTCTCACACACACACACACCCACACACACACACACACACACACACACACACACACACACACACACACACACACACACACACACACACAGAGTCCAACACCCCCTTTTGGCAACGAGCAGTGAGACCGATGCACAGGTGAACGACGCGATAGGGAGCCCCGGTTATTTTTCTTTTTTTCTTTAGCCGAGCCGGGTTCAATTTTAACGCTTCGATCTGTGAAATAATGGCAGCGGGTTGCAACATTGCCATTTCCCGCGGGATCAAGTGAAGAAATTGAGAGAGACGGGCTAATTCCGCCACACTGGGAGCAAAGAGGGGGGGAGGGGGAGAAAGGTCGCGTGGGGAGGAGAGCTCTGGTAAGGGTGCGGACACGAGCCACAGAGACGGGGAGACCGGACGAAAAAAATGGCAGTGGAGGAGACAGGAGGAGAGAGAAAGGAGGACGGAGCAGGGGAGGAGATGGTGGGGTCGACGGCCAAGTGGCGGCGGGATACAAATACGAGAGAGTTCACGGAGTTGATGAGGGAGAGAAGAGAGGAGAGGACGGGACAGGACAGGATGATAGAGAGTGCCCGGAGGAGAATGAGGAGGCGGAGAGAGAGAGAGAGAGAGAAAGGGGGAGAGAGAAAGGAGGAGGTGGGAGGCGGTAAAGTGGTTGTGGCATTAATCTTCCCTTTGGCAGTCACCAGGTGAGATGAGGGCAGACACCTCTATTCCAGCACAGGGCAGACCGGTGGCACCCAAGGGCTCAGGGCGGCCTGCTGAATATTACATGAGCCTGACCGTCTGTGAACACACACACACACACACACACACGTTGAAGGCGGATGCAGCCAACGGGGGGGGGGGCAGCTGGATCAGAAGAGACTCTTAAACCCCACATCAGACTCTGGGAGGTGGGAGAGTGTTTGTGAGTGTCAGGCTGGATCTTTACCGGATCAATGCACTTTCCTCTTCGCTGACTCTGCTGAATGTCCGTTCATAATACATGCACATACGTGACCGATGTGGCCTGCGTGCTGGGTAGGAGGAGGGGGGTTGAAACAGGGAATGTGGTGCCGATCTTCACATCTGCAAGATCTACATTTTCCGTTAAAAGAAAAAACCTAATTCTGTTTCCATGTTGCTGCATTGCACTTGATGTCAGGTTAAAGGGTCAGTCCACCAAAATGATACAAAAAACGCCCATGTCTTATCTCGTGGTGTCTCCATTAAGATAGCTGTGCGGAAGTTGCTGCAATTTGGAAAACGGGACACGTTCAATGATAATAAACTTTGAATAAAGAAACGAATGGCGCTCTGTGCAGCAGCGGACCGAGTCGAGCATGTTATCCGCAGCGGCCCTTTACAGGCTGGATGCTGGATATTCTAACGTCACAACTCTTCATTTTCAGTGAAAAGTTATGTAGAGCATCTTTTTTCTATGATTGAAGAATAATATGGATGTTCAAGAAGTCTCTTAAAACTCTCCTTTTTACAGCCGATTCTAGTATTTGCTTACTCTACTATTCTTCGCATGTATGTTCTGCTTAGTTTTCCAGTTTAGTTTTTCTCCTCCCCCCGGATTTGTCGAAAGGATCTTTTGAGTATCCATAAAAGTTTCAGGAACTATTTCATTATTTGGAAGTAGGTCCAATTGTAAACCGTAATCCAAAAATGTACTTTTCCATCGCTGTGTGTGCCACAAATGAAACTCCACTCACTGTATTTGGGTCTGGAAGTCTGTCTCGGAGACGGAATCCTTACTTTCACAACTTTGTGATCTCTTTAAGAATCTATTTAACAATTTCATTAATAATCACAGTTGTCAATCAAACACAGCATCTCAGCCACAGGTTCAGTCCTGTACTGTCAGAGATCAGCCGTCAATCACACAGCGTGGGTGGCACAAAGTTCTTGAAGCTATGAAATAAAGTTTAAGTTTCTATATGTGGTGTGGCTGTTTTTCTGAATTCATGGTTGTTATAATAAGTGTATTTCTTCTATTCATCCCGAACAAAATAGAGGTGTAAAAAGCATGACTTCACCAGAGAACATAAATGTGAGTCTGATGAGATCTGTTGGCTAAAAAAAATCTCATCTATTTTGCAGGAGCCGGACAACATTAAACTTTTCTTTTCCCCCCACAGCAGACCCATCCTCAGTCTAATTCCATGTAGTTCCCCTCGAACTGCGCAGTGAAGGAGGCCTTTGTAATTCAAAAGCCCTGATAGAGATAGAGCCTCCTGCCACTCTCTTTGTTCGGGGGGGGGACACTCCAGCTTTTATGGATTAAAACCTGTCGACAGTAACGGGATGTTGGTCCGTGGACAGCTTTGATAGTGCCTCCCCTCCCGCTATTGATTTCCTCCCGCTGGCCATCACTCAGCCCGTCTGGAAGTGAGTTGTGAAACTCTTTGCGTCTCGCCCCTCTTTGTCGGCCTCCGGTCATTCGGAGAGCACTCGTGTGTGTGTGTGTGTGTGTGTGTGGATAGTGTTACAGGAGGACATTAGGGGTGTGTGAGTGTGTGCGTGTCAGAAAAGGAAGAACAACAAATAAAATGAGAGGAGTGCACTCAGTGGAGTGCAGATCTCCGCCATGTGTGTCTGCAACGGTCACGGTATAAAACAGTCAATGAGATGCTGCGTGTTGTCAATAAATTATGTTTTCAAAAAGTGTGAATCACCACAAACACAAGAGGTCCTCGAGCATACAGTCATAACTGAGTACAAAAAAGTATTCGGCTGATGGGTGCAGTGGAATGCGAGATTAGCTGTGGACAGACAGACACGAAGATGAGCACACACGGCCGAATGCATAATTTCCTGGCGGAGATATTAATATTTTTAGTTTTGAAAGGAATGTTTCATACGTTTTTAGCCGAGGCTTTGTGAAGAAGCTACCATATACAATGGACCCTACACTTCCCATAATGCAACACCCCAGTAGTTTCTTACATTAGACTCTGTCCACCTGGTAAATGACATTGTCTTTCAAGTTATATGCCCCAAGTTTGTAGTGCAGGCTTTATGTGAAAAAATGACATCTCAACCCCAAGATGCATGAACAATACCTCTAATTTAGAGCCACGGAAGACAGTAGAGAGGAGTTCTCGTCCTGTACAGTAAACTGAGCTTTAGTGTAAAAGCTGTGGAATGCCCCTGAAATGATAACCTCAAGCTTGTGGTCACTAGACCATTGTCAGGGCAAATGTCTGACAATATAAGAGCTTTGACATATGCCTTTTCATGCAGGTTCACATGGGGAATAAAGTTCAGAGTTATAGTTCCAAAAGCTCTACAACAACTGAGAATAAATCGATACAGAGGGCAATAAGGAAATTCTGATAACATCATGAACACCTATCTGAAGTAATGCAAGTAGCAAATACCGCACAGGCATCAGGAAAGCCATCAAAAGGACAACCAGAGGATAGACCCTTTTTTCTGTCTCCCTACTTGACAACTGCTACCTTAAATACTCGAAAACAGGAGAGAAGAAGCAAGCCTTGAAGTGACTAGAAACAGGATGATTATCATCATTGAATAGACTTTCATGTTCATTGATTGTCTCTTTTAATATGCGTTCGGATCTAATCTTTGTTATAGGTTGGTCCCAGCTTTCAGAGTTTGGTAACTATCCTTGTGGTCATTGCGCTGGAACACCATATTTTGAGCTGAAGCATCGGGTGTCAGGTTACCCATAGTCAGTTAAGGACTACAGACGTAGCCCTACAAAAGTCATTTATTTGTGAAAAGGTGCATATCATAAGGTATACTGCAGGTGGAAAGTACCCAACCCTATGATGAGACCCAACGCAAATACGGTAAGTGACGTAGAGATCAAAGTCATGCCAAATATGAAATTAAAATCTCAAGTGGCGCTGACTGTTTGGATCTCTCAGAAAGGAGATCAAACGCATACCTGCAATTACAACGTATCGCCATAGGTGACGCCAAAGAGACTGAAATAGAGATATTGGAGATTGTAACTTCGGGGTTAAGTATATATTATTGGTTTCACTGCAACAGGACGCAAACTCTGGCAGACTACACAGCCACCCGCCACCCAAACGTGGGTGTGGAATCGGCCAATATGGATGCGAATGTTACTTGGCTGGAAAACAACACGCAGAAATAAGCAACAAACAAGCTAAAGGTGGATCTCACCTAACCAAGTCATTTTGTTGCATTTTCTTTTTTTTCAAATAACAGCGATAACGTGTTTCAAACTGCGACCGTAATCGGGGACAAAATACGTTCCCCTCAAAACGTAACTCAGAATGCAGTTTAGTTGTATGGGAATGTCATTTTGTAGGAGACATGGTTGCACAACTCTTTTAAAACCACAGTCTGCCTGGCAGCAGTGACGTGTGCTGTGGGAAGAGTGACAGACTCAGATTTGGATAATGATCAGTTTTCATCACATATTAATCAAATCATTTTGACGCCTCATGCATTTCATTCATCTCCCTCAAGAGTCTTGAAAGCAGTTTTCTCAGAACAGAGAATGATTTGCAAAACAACAAATTAAGCGAGCATACTCCCTGAATTACTCCGACAATAACTGCATTCGCTTTGCTAATGCATTAGTTTCTCCATGTGGCTTCATGATTAAGTGCATTCACATCCTGTCAGGTGCTACTTATTTCTTGTAGGTGAAAGGACATTTCAAAATTGAATGAAGGGCAGTTATGAAATGTACTATTATGATCAAAGCATTAATATTTTGTTAAGTGGTCTGTGAAGTATAATCACAAGGCTAAATCCACACAACTATGTGTCGAAGATATATATTTTTTTCAGTCTAAGGGCACTACCTTTTTCTTCAGCTTGTTTTTGCACACTTTTTTATTCAGGAACATTTCGCTTTGAGCTACGCTCTCTTTTGCAGAACCTCCCTGTTCACCCTCTCCCGAAGTTTCCTAGTTCAACCACAGTCTGCTCTGGTGGCCACCAAGTGGCCCCTCTAGAACAGGTGGGGATTCAGGGTCTTGCTCAGTAGTCAACATTCTGTTCATTGGATACCTTACAAAAAGACATTTGGTAATCTATTGTGCATTTTCATATTAATGTCCTGCAACGTGAGCGATCATTGCGCCTACCCAGGCGACAACACTACTTGGACCTGAACCGTCTACCCTCTGACCAGAGTTACTGTTGTGGATGAGGCGGTCCCAGCATCACATATCACAAACTCAGTAATCCTCAATAACCATTGTGAGGCGCCGCCACATAACACGCGGTGAGGAGGTCGCGGTCATTTTCACGGATGTCCGTGAGATCAGGGCTTTGCCGGCGACAGCAGCCGTTCCAGCCGGCAAAGTCACAAGTCCCGGGCAACAAATGAGAAGACTGCTCTCGTCTAAGTCTGTCCGCAATCAAGGACTCATTTCTATTTCATTTTTTTTTAAATGACAACTAATTTGTAAATGTGTTAACGTTATCATTGGGAACTGCAGACAAGCTTTAAAAAGCTAGACAGGCGTAGCAAAAGCTCTGGGGCTTAGCAAGGAGTCAATTCAGCTACGCTAGATAAGAAAAGTTTTCATCCAGAACAACACTGTTTGGTTGAGGTGAGGATATTTTCATTTCATGGGAGTAAAGGATAATTACAGTGATATAATTACTAGTTAAGCAAAATACATGAAATTGGATGTAATTTTTAATCTGTTTTTTTTATATTTATTATCCCAACACGAGTACGAGAAGAGTGGATGAGCATGTGTGTCTTTGCACGTGGGTGTGTGTGTGTGTGTGTGTGTGGGGGGAGGACAAAATGGTGCGAGAGTGCACATGCCACGGAAAGACATGAGAGAGCGCGAGACGGCCTGAGGGAGGCTCAGGCTCAGACACAGGCCACGCCGTTCACTCATAATGCCATTACGAGGAAACTCAACTTTTTAATGGCTTTTGCACTCTGCCAAAGCGGACGGAGCGCGTTTTAAAATGACTGTTCTGGGGGATTAACGCTATCAGGACTCCAAAAAAAAGCAATTTTGTTTCGAAATCACCGTCTTTTCCAAGAAGGTGAAAACACGTGCATTTAAAAAGGAGAGGCCTTCTCTACATAGAGGTGATAAATGACCTCATTATAAGACGTCAGCTAGGTAGACAGGCTATGTGGGATTAAGTCCTGAGTGTAAAAAAAAATTAAAAATACACGAAAAACGGACGACAGATAAAGAAAGAGCGTGAGAAAAAAACAGAAAGACGCTCATAAGCAGGGACGAGAAGCAACAGCGCAATTAGCTGTCCTGACGGTTGGAGAAGCACGTTGAGAAATGTCTCAGAGAAAGAAAAAGTTAAAAGATTTGCAGTCGCTCTCAGAATCAAAGAAATGACTGTTAATAGACCCCGACTAGATATCCATCCATCAGTCCAGTCCGATACCCTTCAATTCCACACACTTTGATCTGTTCTCACATCTGAGCCCTCGCTTTGGCACTCACCATTATTGTAAAGTCACACTGGCGGTCGGCTGCCCTGCACCAACAAGATGGAAGTTGAGATGTACGAGCAGCGTTTACCCATCCATCAGCGGCGAGAGGCCCCCGTGGCATGCAATAACACCAAGCCGGGTGCCCGGCGCTCCCAGACGATATACAGTGTGAGGGCTACATGGTGAGTGATGGCGACATTGAGAGAGTGGAGCTTGAAAAAAAGGAACAAGACTGATCTGTCAAATAGAACCTCACAAATGATAATATGTTTGTTTTCTGTCTTTTACTATTTTTATCAGTTATTTAACTGTGAATAAACTCGTCCGTCTCTCTCAGCTTTCTAAAGGTAGTCTGGCAGCTGCAAGTCTTCATGACACAAGGCGGCGATGCTCATGGGAAAGTCTTTTGTCCAAAACAGCGACAGGAAATTAAAGTTCCTCGCAGTAGCTTTAAGCTGCGAAGTGAATTCGGAGTAAATAAAATACTCCCTCTGTGATTCGGACACATAGCGTTCCCATCAAAGCGAGCTTGCAGCTTCACTTATATTCACGACACCCTGATTACATGTGTAATAATTTGTTGTTGGTGCTGTGTAATTGGAAGAGAAGGTGTCTCTGGCACCTTCTTCCTGTCGTTTGATTCTAAAAACCCTTCAAAAAACAACAACTAAGATTGCAAATTGTATAGTATTACTCACTTGCAGATAAATGGCATTTTTGAGTGTTCCAGTGCAAACGGATAAAAAAAAAAAAAAAAAGAAGAAGAACTCAGAGTTCAAAGGGTTGAAACAGACCCTCCAGTGGCGTTGGAACTATTTGCCGGCAGTCTTTGACCGAGCTCCATTCGCTGTGTAACCTTTTGCCTTGCTGGCTCCGGCTGCAGTGTTGCATCATGCGGCGCTGCCTCGAAACGCATGTGGAGGGGGGGGGGGGGGGGGTGGGGTCCAGCGAGGCAGGAAGTGGCGGGATGTAAGCAATCGGTGCAATTTCTCGAGGTTTGTGGGCGATAAAGCGAACACTCCTAAGAATTAGATCCATCAGATCATGTATGTATGGAACATGGAACAAAGTGTCTCTCGGAGCAAAAGCTGCAGCCGGAGCCGTGTCAACACACAGAGGTTTTCTGATTGTACCGAGTGTGTATTTGTTTGCTTCTCTCAGGATCCTGCGGGCTGTCAATCAGGCTCCAATGCTGTGGGTGGCCTTGTACAGCAAGCACACACTTACGAGCACACTAAGACCTCACATCAGTGTGCAGGCAGTGGGAAAAAAAAGACCTTGTCCCTCCTGCAGGTCCAAGTGTATATGCTCTGTTAATTACTTTCCCATTCATACCTGATGCCATAGGCTCCTTTTAGAGCTGCAGAATAACAAGAGTTGCACTGAATTGCACAGCCACTGAGCACACATCCTCTCTCGCTTCCTCTGCAACAATACAGCAATCATTTGAGAGTGTGTATATATATATATATATATATATATATATACACTGTATATGTATATATATATATGTATGTATATATAAGAGACACACATATATATATATATGTGTCTCTTTAAGTGGTCATTTTTGCAAGATGATTATGTATTAATGGGTATGTCAGGAATTGTACAAGCTATTGCATTTTAATGATGATGATGATGACAATGAAGTGAGCAAATATACAGTATATGTTAGCTATAGTAATCAGATATGTGCTGAATGAAAAGCTCTGAAATGGAATTGCTTTATTCCCACGATGGAGGAAGGAGGAGAAGAGACGTAATTACATCGAGCATTGTGGCATTAACATACATTTCCAATAATACACCAATTTTCTCAAGCCCTGATCACACTGAATGCAAACAAAATGCATGCAATCAAAGGCATGGACACACCAAAATCAAGAGCCACAAACAAATACAATATATATATATATATATATATATATATATATATATATACATAGATGTTTGGTTCTCGACTACATTTCTAACCTCTTCAAGCGACTCTTAAATGCTGTCTGTTTAGTGGTTTAACCTGATTAGTCTGCTGAGATTGACTATTAGGCCCACACAACCCAAGGAGTGGGAATAAACAGGTCTATAAACATCTCAAGGAAGAGAAGCAGAGTGAGAGCAAGGACAGTGTTTGATTTTATACCAGGCAGAACTTGGTTATGCCTGTACTTTTTAATTTAAAGGCCAGTTGGGGAGAAGGGACGGCAAACATGTCTGTGTTCAAGGAGCTCTATGATGGAAAGCCACATGTGCATTGAAAGAGAATAGAACATCCAAACTGGGGGAAAAGGGGAAACGTATAGCAACTGTGTGCGTTGGAGCAAACCCTTCTCACAAACACAGGACTTTCACCCAGCAGGCCGCTGTACGTGTCCTGTGTGAAACAAAGTCCATGTCGATTTATTTACGCAACACGCTTAATTATTTTATAATATATATATTTCCTAAACTAAAAACTAAGTAAACTTACGTTCGAAGTGTGTTTTGAAAAGACACTTTGCAAGTAACGGACACTAAAACACCGTCCCTAAAGAAGGTATATCCAAGCCGTCAATGAGAATTAACTTAAATTATTAACAGTAGCTTTCAACCACAACTCCACTCCCTCTACCTGTGATCGTACATCCACTCTCAGGCGTGGACACCCCGGCATTACTCACCCTTGAAGCGAGGCATCAAATGCTCGACAACTGCTTGTCAATAAAAGTTTCATTCTTTGGGTGTAAGGTTTTATAGCTGTGTGTAAAAACATTGCCGCTTGTCGACAGTTTTGTTCCCACTGACACCTTCACTGACTGGGGGGGGGGGGGGGGGGGGGGATATGATGATGATGAACTGCAAATGTACAGCGTCTGCACATATTCTCCATGCTGTGCTTTACTCTGCTGCATGTGTAGTCCGGCAGGAGACCGAGGCTGAAGCGTGGGATGAAAAACTAAAATGTTGTAGCAGTGTTTCCACAGAGTCGTGCATGATAATTAGGGAGTATGTGGCACTCTTGAGGACATAAGTGAGGAGCTGCGGTTACGTAAGCGGATTCTTGTGTAGGTGTACTTTTTGAGTACTTTTGCAGTCAGTCATTTTGCTTGGGTTTTATGTATCCACTGCAGCCCCGACCTGGTGCAGCGTGTGAGATTTTCAGTGTCTAAGCAGACCGACAATGTTGACCTAAATCATAGTGCTGCAGCAACACAAGAAAAGTGAGGCAACATGTGTTTGAGACCGTAGCATCCTCTGCTAAATGAAGTCTAATGTATAACTCCTCTAAAAGCTCCAATGTTAAGCAAATCCCTTAAAAACACCAAACCGACAATGACTGTATCTACTAACAAGCATCGTATGTGTGTGTGTGTGTGTGTGTGTGTGTGTGTGTGTCAAAGCCTGGTTTATCTTTGTCCTCTGTGTCACAGAGCTCCATTGTGCTCCTTAAACTGTTAAAAACACACACTTTTGCAATGTTCAATGTCCCTTCACAACATTCCACTCCTGTTTGATGAAAATTTGCTCAAGGATACTAGTGATATATCTCCTTAAGCAAAAAACTAATTTGCTTTATTACCATAATACTAATCTTAATCAAGTTATAAATAAAGTCGGGTCTACATCATGTTAAAAAAAAGCACCAAAAAAAAGCAAACGTAAAGCCAATGTGTGGCTTAAACTTGCATTCTCTCTACTGACCAGCAGGAGGCGACTCCTCTGGTTGCAAAAAGAAGTCGGATTGTATAGAAGTCTATGAGATAATGAACCTACTTCTAAACATGTTACGTTTATGCTCTCAATCGCTAGTTTCAAGTCTTCTTCAATACAGCATGACGTTGATTTAGTAAATCATGGTCCCATTTGGTGTAAAATAGATAGAAGCAGTATATGCTTTTGGACGTGGCTACCTTCCGATTGACAGGTCGCTACAATAGCATGGTCAACATTTAGTTTTTACAGTAGTAATTACGTTGAGTAGAGTTTCCTCCACAGCTGATTTCAGTGGCGTTTTGACCCCCATGGCTGCAGTATATTCTATTACTTAGATTGGTGATGTGGAGAGAGTTGCAATTCCCTCAAGGCTGTGGCAGGATTGCAGGTTCAGGAGGTTAGGCAGGAGGTAAGGCAGCGGGGATAAAACAGCCTGGACGTGCTCGCTGGCTGGATCTCCCTTCAATCACACCCAAGATTGGTAATGGATGCCTGTAGCACCTAGGTCACCCTCGGTGCACACACACACACACACACACACACACACACACACACACACACACACTCTCTCTATCTCTATCACACACATGTGGTAGTGTGCGCATGTCCACTCCATCTTTGTCACATTCCCTGTGAGGACAGCGGGCCCATCCGTGTGTCAGCTGACCTGCCAGGCAATCAGAGCTCAAAATGTCATCCGGAGCCAGAGCCTTTACCTGCCCGGGCCGACTACCAGAAAGACCGTCCATATATCTGTCTACCCCCCCCCCCCCCCACACACACACCTCTCAACCTTCACAACCTGAAGAGATCCGAATCCAAGGTTGAGGACAATATTTATTTCCTCTGCTCCCTCAAAGCAAGAGACGGCATTTCTGAACGTGCTGGCAGGACTCGCCTGGCAACAAAGCCTCCATTTGACTTAATTTGATCTGATCTCTTATGCCCAAGAGGTCCATGAATTTACTCGCCCCGTTGCCTGGTGAGCCATCGACCAGATATCAGTCATGTGTCTGCTGAAAAAAAAGCATGTTTTCATGGCCCGTTTGATCATCGAGCGCGGCACTCGTGCCAAATCGGAGATGAAAGCTTAAAAAGGGCCGCTGAGGAGGCATTCTCCAGCTTGTATTACCACAATCCATCACTCTCTGATGTTTGCGCGCCAGTGCGAGAGAACTGCCCGAGCTTGTGTTACCGACGCGCCAGAGAAAGCCACTTTACAAGAACAATAAATAGCAAACACAATAGATACACCAAGATAGAGCCGCGCTGAGGACCAAAAGCGTGCCGCTCTCACATTTCAAAAGCTTGTTTGAAAGTCTGCGGAGGGGAAGTGGATTGTTGTGGGTCCATATCCATAAATATCTGTTACCTTCGATCCGTTACTCATATCAGGGCGGCGGCGAGCGCTGCCTTATGATGGCTGAATTGATGCATGGTGGAAAAGGAGAAGTGTTGTATTTTGGTCCCGCGTGTTTTGCAGAGGCAAGGTCACCGACGTGGTTGATGGGAAAAACCCGGACCGGTCTCGGTACGACAGGATCTGACCTTCTAAACCGCATTCAATTCTTGTTCCGGAGGTCGTTCTCAGACGGACACCAGCAGAGCGTGACTGGATGCAGCCCACTCATTATTGTTTTACAAAGCCATCCCAGCAATGCCCCACATTGGCCAATCAAATACATGAAAGCGCACAAGGTTGTTGGTTGCAAGGTTGCAGGATTGTTTGATGTATTTTTGTGAAATGGAATTTGATTTGTGTGTGGGCTCTAAAGCATTACCATTTACTCATTTGCTAATTTTTTGTCTTGGAACGCTGATTGTTCAGCTTTCCTTTTTGCAACAAGACCCCTTTTGCCAACCGCACACCGTCATCACTCACACCTGACTTAAGGCCGCCAGCCCGTTCAGGAGATAACAAACAAATCCAATGGGCGAGGCAGGAAGAGGCAGACTAAAGTGGCTGCGCTGGTCTTTCAGCAATCCCTCGATGACAGTTAAAATAATAATGACACAGCAAGGACGCCATGGCCTCTCACACACACACACACACACACACACACACACACCGAACATGCATCATCTCGTTGCCATTAACAGCGGGTTGGGGGGGGGAGGATTTTTTTCTTTTCTGAACTGCCGTCTTTGTGCGAGTGTGTGTGTCGCGCGTTGGGCTGCAGCCTGAACACATGAAAGGGTAGGTATTTGGAAAAAGAGAAATATATTTTTCGCCGAACATCATTTGCCACCGTCACTGAGCAGCAAGTTCGAGGAGAGAGGGGAAGATCAAAGGCGGGTGGAGCGATGGCCTCTGGCAGTGGAGACTCGCCCTGTCGAGGAGGTGAAGGACAACGTCTCTCTGAGCTCCCCCCCCCCTCATCCTATTGCTTACTTTCAACCCAACCTGGGCTTTGTTCACCTTGTGCTTTGAAGCAGACTTGCACACCTCACATCCTAATTTCACTTGTCACAGTCGCTTACTTTAACTACAGACGTGTTTTCCATCCACCTCTTCCAGCCCTTTCTCTTTATTTGTTTTCCCGCTGCTGTCTGCCTCTGTGGCTGCTGTCGCTCACATGAGGTCATAAGCTGATCTATGGCGTCACTCTGATCGCCATACGCATATCAATATATTTGCCACCCTTACTTGATAACATGTTTCTATTTTGGCAAATGCAAAATACTACATACAATAAACACGAGAAAAAGGTGAAGGTTGTGTACTTTCCATACCTCTATTCTTCTTTTTATCAGATGCAAACGCCACCTGTGGTCGTTTTTATTCTTTTAGATTGTCTCTACAGGGAATACTACAGGGAAGAAGAGTAAGCAGCAAACACAATGGGGGACTTTTATTGTGAACAATATATAAGAAATGAAATGCGTCTATCCACTGCTGTACAGCCGCTCCTTTGACCGCAAAATATACAGTATCTGATCACTATCCGATCAGGCGGGTCGCGTTGAAGTGTTAAGTGTCGACACAGGGGAGTTTTGATCTGGCGCAATCACAAAAGTCGCATTGAAAAGACAAGTGTAACCTTGGTTGTAGTTTGAAGGGTAGCGTTGGTATTTATTTGACCAGTTGGGGAAACAGCTGCCTTCCTGTTAAAGTTGATGAGACTGCAGAGTGTGCCGAGAGCAAATCTAAACGATTTACTGAAAGACTCTAAAATGTAGCATTACAGGGACCTACAGAGTGATAATTCAATACAAATGACATCGCTCACATAATCATTTAAACCTCTTGTACACATTTATCATTCACTTCTCAGCATGCCCACCTAGCTGCTTGCTAGTTTTGTTCATAGTAGAAATAAAGAAATTAAAGGGGTCAATGACGGAAGCTCCGAAATTTATGTCACAAAAGAATGGTCAAATGTGTTAAGATTGTAAATGTAATCGCCTCTAATAAATAAATGGATACCAATTGAAGATTTAGACGAAAACGTAGTGTATAGTGACAATTTGTTTCACACGAAGTAGAAGCCTCAAAAGTAATCATTTTGTTCGGACGAGAACTGTGATTTTTCACCTTCGCATTTAGACGGCGTTGTTATGTCGCGCTCGCCTAATTGGGAGACGAGCTCCACTCGCTGTAAGTCACTACGGATGAAGGGAAAATACAAATGCTTGAAACCTCAACCGTGGTTGTATTAATTATTATTGTTCCTCTGAAGACATGTACTCTCTCTCCAGAGGGCTCCCAACAAAAGTTAAGTCGATTGTCTGAGTTAATTAGCGTCTTCATTTCAAAACACCACGGCATCTGTGACACAAGAGGAAGACACAAAAGGAGGAGCAGACATGAAATGAACACGGAGAGTGGAATAACAGGATGCTCAGACTGTGTGGCCTTGTGCCGGAGGAAAGAAATGGAAAGAGACCTGGAGGCCGCAACTACGGGGGCTCTGTCGGGGCTCAACTGGAGAGGCCTGAATCAGACTGTGGAAACTATGGGAGAGAATCGAACAAAGTCCTTTTAGCACTATCTTCCCCTCATGCAAACCTCCACACAATTAACTGCACTCGTTCGCGGAAGCGGGAGGGATTCGTAAGAGGAAGACAGAAAGCCGGACAGGGAACAATAGGACTGATGTTTCTGTATGCTGCCATGGTTAACCTTCGTGTGGAGGGGAGTGAAGTATCGTCCTCGCTTCTTTTCATGAGCCTCCTTTCATGCTCATCACTCCATCTCCGTCGCTGTAATCCTCTCTGTCTGATTCACTCGGAAGAATTTGGCGCTCGAATCATGCCGGTCCACGGACACTTCTGTATCCGACAATTCAAGTCCATTCTGTAGCTCTTAGCTTTCGTTGGAAATTACTCAACATGAGAGTGGACCATAAAGGGTTTCATTATGCTGAGTCGTGTAAAGTTTAGTCTGAATTCTTAAAAGGTAAAGGTTCCAAAGGGGCCACCCTTCGAAGGCAGGTTGAAAAGCCTGCTGTCGTAGAGATGGCCATGACAAAGTAAACGGTACATATGACGATAATGGTGCACCCTTTTGGAAAGTTTCTTCTCAAAGGCATCCATGCTTTTGGCACATGGTTAAACATGTACAAAATGTAAAAAAAAGAAGCCAAGCCCTATCGCTGTGGAAGATAGGCACGATAGCCGGATCGTCATGGTGTTGGGGAAGGGGGCATTAACGTTCATTTGGCAGATGCTTCTGTCCAAAGCATCATACAAATGAGGAACAATCCAAACCAGAAGGAGAGACCTTCAAGAAAGAGAGTCCTTGAGTAACATATATAATGATGGACATGATGTTTCTTTGAGAGAGAAAGAGAGAGACTGTGATCATGGGAGATGAGTTGTCACTCTCCGAATGAATAGGTCTTCACAGGAGGTTTGAGGACATACTGTAGGGCGATTTGACAAGCCAACATGTATGGTGTTTTAATTAAACTCTTTGTTTGGGCAGTTGTGGACGCAGAAAATCAAACCCTGGTGCGGGTTTCGATGGCAGCGAGAACATAATCCGACCCGATTGCAGGAAGTGAACCAAAATGCACGCTGCCTGCGCAAGTATTTGGAAGAGAGGTTTGCTTAATATCTGGGCTGAAGAGAACATACAAATGCTAAATAAAGTCCACAAATAATTAAAAAAAAGGTAAATTGGAGGGGGGGATTCGTGCCCACAGCAGTATACTGCCGGGCCAAAGTAAAAAAAACTCTGGCAATAATTCAAAGTGCGATTCCCTACAGGGGACAAAAAAGACAAATTTATAATTCATAACTTTAATTTATTTGGTCAGAATCAGAGCCAAAAAGTATCACTCTCACTCGGAAGAGTCTTTGGAGGGAGTTCCCTTTAAAGCCTTGATCTACCAAGTCAACCAGAATCCTTCAGTACCTGGAGATTATTACAACACACTGTACAGCGTGACACCGAACGTGTAGTTTTGTATTTTTATGTATTTATACTTTTTTTTTTACTCAGCATTCTGAGTTAGTGTGAGTGCCCCCCTTCCCTGGGTGTGAAGCAATATTGAGTGAGGTTTACTGTGAAATCTGTTAACATGTGCCTCCTTGGCAGGGTCCAAACACTTGATTGATGAGAAAACAGCAAGGGATTTAATGCCTCTTCTACTGATGCCGAAACTACCCCGCGTGTGTCAACACACAGGAAAATATGGCCACAAATTGAAACCATGGGGGGGAAATATATATATATGGTACCGTTCAACTATCGCCAAATTCATTTTCGGGGGTGGAAATACAATTTGCTGGATGCTTGCGCTGCAGAAAGAAATAAGTCTTGGTGGGGGGGCGGGCAAGAAATGAAAATACGGATACGGAGTCTGAGGGTTTGTGTCTGGAACTGATTCCACAGCTTCTGGCCCCCACCGACGCACTGTGATGTGGCTGACACCTCTACAGACACATTTATTTAGCTCAGCAGACTGAATTAAAACTCAGCTGGGCCTCTCCGTGCTGTTTACCTATTCAGAGGAGGTTGCCATTCTTAACGCGGGCAATGGATGAAAAAGGAGGCAGGGGAGTTTTTTTTTTTCTTTTTTGATGAAGTTCATTCCACATCTCTCGTGACTCGGGGAGCTGACAGCGGCGTGCGTGCTCAAGTCCTCAAGTTAACCCACTATTCTAAATCATAAAAACAGACCCGCAGAGAATGACCGGGCCTGCATCGTTTAGTCGGATTTCCTTTGCATCCTCCCAGAGATCGGGCTGCATGGGGTCCTGGAGGGCGAAGACAAACAGCAAGACTTTTAGAGAGAGGGCGAAAGAGAAGAGTGGGGGAGGTTCAGATTGGAAGACTGCAATCATGGACAGAAAGAGGAGGAGGGGATGGAATAAGGCGAATGAGGCAAGCGGCAGATAGCTGATGGGTAAACGGGCCTGGCACGGGCAGGAATGAAGAAGTGTCCCTCCGGCGGATGGGACTTTGGAGAGAATAAATGTCCATGTTACAAACAGCCCAAACCGGCATTAATCTCCCCGATAGCCTTCGCGCCCGCCGTGCATTAGAGGAAATGGCACGCTAAGCCACAGAAGCATTCAATCTTACCCCGTACGCTCCCCGAGTGCTGCCTGCAAACAGCCAAGGCCCAGCGCAATAAGGAGTGATGGAGGAGCCGAGTGTACAAGCAGGCCCCATCCACCGAGCGTTTTACATTTTAATCACATCACACAATAAGACATGTGGAAATCAAGTGTGGGCAGGCGGAGGGGGGAAGCAATTAACAGTGACAGTGGAAGGAGACGACAGAAAAGAAGGGGGGGTGAGGAAAAGTGAGGGAAGAGTTCCTGGTCATTTCGGCTTCTGATCAGATTTGGAGGTTTTTAATTCTCCGAGCATTGATTTAAGGTCGGATGAACACAGAGTAATGACACTGAATTATTATGGAAAGTGTTCAAAGCCGTGGCAAAGAGGATTAGTGCTTTTTCGTCCTGTTTTGGGGAGAGTGACCTTGTTTATTTACTCACACCGTCAAAGAGCCACATTGGTCGTGCAACCTCTGGTCAAACTGAGAATTAAGTCCAAATTAATTGCTCCCCAGATTATTCTCCAGACCTTGGGAGGGTTTCATAATCACTGAAACGATTGCGGTTTTTCACTCCTTCCTCTTACTCAGCAACTCCAGTGGAGCCAGAGACACCTACTGTAGGTGTGATTGTCAAGGGGCCCTGTGCCAAAGTCAAATGGAGTCTCATGGAGTCAAATGTAAATCTTATGTTTTGCTCATTTTGCCCTGACTACAGTCATCAATCTTTTAATCTGCAGTGAAGTGCAGTCGAGGTGGGTTTCCGCCGGGCTCCTACAGCACGCTGCACTCTCAAGGTTTAACTCCTAAGTGTGACAAATGAAGAGCGGGACAGGGCTGCACACGCACCGCCTCGCAAGCTGATGCCACACAGGCACCTGTGATAGAGTGACTACAAAAGGGCAAATATTAATTAACAGGGGTTGAATGTTTGTTTTTCTGTTTAAACGTGTCACTTCCTAGCTCTTCTCCTTGGAAAACAAAGGTTTCCTGCCATAAGCATTTAAAACACAGAACTGCAGTTCGTAATTCATAAAATAGTGTTAATTCTAAATGTTCACACCTCGGCGCCGGTGGCCGGTTAGTCCCATTCTCGTGAACATGATATCTCAGGAACGTCTGGAGGAAATTTCTCCAAATTGGACACAAACGTCTGTCAGCACTCAAGGTTGAACCGATTAGAATTTGGTGGTCAAACGTCACTGAGACCTACGTTTTTTTAGCCAAAACTCAAGAACTGATATGCTAATTATGACAATTTCACAGAAATGTCTACACGGATAAAATGATGCGTTGACGCTTTGGACAGATATGGAAGTAAACGGGAACTTGACTGGTTGGCGAAGCCATGCAACCAGGAGGCGAGAATTCTTGTTTTATTTTTATTTTAGATTTTGTGATAATACCATTTGTAGTACAACAACTCCTTGTTGCAAGTACATCAGCACATTCAGCACATCAGGAGCAGGTGGGAACAAATGTATTCGCAATTTGGAGCAATGATCATTTGCGAGAGACGGATTGCCACCGTTCGCAAATTTTCATGCTACGACCGCTCACGGATCGCTTTTGTGAAACGGCTTATCAGACACTGCACAGTGGTACTGTGTGACAGGATTTCACAATTTTGGAGAGCTATTACATCGACTCTCATTTCATCCCAATCCCCGTCTGTCTACCTGGAATCTTATGTCCCACAAATGCTCCTGGGTTTGATTGGCCGACGCAGGGCCTTACTGGATGACACCACAGCCAGGTTCAACTTTCCTACCAATGGGTCCTGTTCAATTCAACCCAAATTGCAGCCACATGATACATCAGCCTTTTTAATGAAAAATAAAAATCTGTCTGTCAAAGAGTTCTTCCTCGATTCCAATAAATCATTCTGGTGTGGTGTGTGTTTACTCCACAGCTCCTGAAGGGGGTCGATGTGTAAAACCTACAACCGAACCCGTCTCAGTCTGCCTGAAGGAGCTGCTCAATGAAAACATTTGGAATTCAGTGCTGAGCTTTAGTGGTGGATATTGTAAGTGAATCTTAAGAAGCCTTTCCTCCCTGACAGGAATTAATATCTGAGGGGAGACACAGCATCTTCGCGGTTCAGGTGATTAAGAAGAGCCTGTGATATCTTTAATTTTCCGAGCTTAAAATATATTTAAAGTCTGTCAAACTGCACTTGACAGTGCAGTGCTCGGTCGGCCCCCGGAGCAGTTGAAGTTATTAAAAAGTGAATTGCTAGAATGTGGCTCGGAGTTGCTCGCGGCTACTACTGCGTCCGCCCTCTGCTGAAGAGCACATGTCAGGACTGTCATTACCGCCCGTGAGTGAGCTTGTTAGTGGCGAGGTCAGGAGCCGAAGGGTTAACGGGACAAGGAGGCGCGGCAGAGAGGGGTGGGAGGTCAAGAGCTGGGGTTGAACCTCGGGAAGCCGGAGCACTAATGGGATACTCTGAAACGCACTCGTACAAAACACACACACACACACACACGGATCGATCGGATGCCGTTCGTGCTTCTTCCTGAGCTGTCACTCACCGGAGCTGGATCCAAACTACATTTTCTCTATAGTATGCACTGGATACACACTTATGTAACTCCTGGGTATACGATTGGATGTGGAGTGGTCCGTGACCTTTTGTGCACCATCTCCCTACACCTCTCCCCGCCCACATCTTTAACGCCCAACCCGTGAAACCCAAACTCCCACCCCCGAGGAGCACAGCCTGCCAGGGGAGCTTACAGAGATACAAAGAGACAGATAGAGCGAGAAGGTGGGATGCTGGTAAAAGGTCGCATTTGCCTGCCTCCCCGCCGCGTCGCCACCACCTCGTCTCTCTCATTAGGGCCACGCTTCGCAGAGCGGAGGCAGGGACGGGGTAAACCGCTCGCCTTCAGGAAACATACAGCGAGCTTCTAACCAAACCGGCCTGCAGAGCCGGTTTGGTTAGCCTGACAGAGCAGCATATGTTGTTTACATGCTAAATTAGCAGAATCTCGTGAATTCTGAAGACGGCCACAGTCTGCTGCGTCGATACTGTAGGAAATCTGCAGCAACAGCAGGGTGGGCCAAACGGCTGTGGCATCAGGAACTGAAGTATGACTGATGTGTCTGTTTTTTGGATACGTCTTTTTCTTATAATTATCAAACTAAAAATGATTCCAGCTTGCTGTGAGAGCTTTCTACTCATCACTTTCAGGGGTCTAAACATGGGTTTCTTTTTAAACCTGACGACAACAAAAAAGGGGGAGGGGACCAGTGAATGCACATCATCATTTGGAATCTGGTGAAAATGAAGGATACTAAAGGGCCACTCAAGCTATGTAGTATTGCACTTCCATAATGTTGAGGATCTTGCGAGTGACATAGAACAAATGATCAAAAACGGTGGAACAGGCGACGAGATACCCTCACTTTTGGTCCCTAGTATGGGTTGAGCTACAAAATACTGGAGCCTTCACTTCCCATAATGCATCTCCATGGCTTTTCAAGGTTATGGTTTTGTGCAGGCATTCATTTTAAGACATTTTCTTTGTTTACAGTCAGAATTATTTCCACTGCTTGCTCGCACGGTTCCCGTTCCACCTGCTGATTTCTTGTTGCGTCACCATGATGACCTTCAGCTGTCATGTCACTCCCATTAAGGTTTTTTTTAATATGCCAATTTAGATGTTTATTGCTCATTAGAGTATGTGTAACATTTTATGTTTGAACACAAACATAAAATGTGACAAAATGGTGCTGGTGGATGGGGTAATTGGCAACCTAGTGTTTTAACGTAGTGAAACGTTGTAACAATTACAATACAGTAGAAAAAAAAGGAAATGGAAATATGCTGGATGCTCTGCCTTGTCCGCTAAAAAGCTTCCTCCAGAGCCACAGGAGACATTACACAACTGTTTCCACAGGCTGAGCCCCTTGTGACGAGTGGACTGAACTTTGGGTGTAAAATTGTCCCTTTTGAATATATATAATATAAACGCTCATCTCGCGACACTTTATAGGTTTTGAGATAGTCTATTAATTCAATTGTTTTAGAAATAATGTGAGAAACCTATATGTTGTACGTATGAGAATGCGAACACGTGCCATTACTTTAAATTCACGTGAGAAGTTTTTAATCGCTGGGAATTTGAAACCCAAAAGCGGGGACGCGGGCCAAAACAACAATGATGCACCCCGGACTAGACCGAGCCAAGACGGATAAACTGCCGACGGGCTCTAGTCATCTGTGTGTTTTTTTATTTTTTATTTTTTAATCATCATTCCCTCACAGAGAACTTTCCAATAGACATCCATACTGGCACCGGCGATGGTGCATCTGTGCGACACAGCTGGCTAACCGACGCCGCCGAGCCCAGCGGACGGAACCGAGCGAGAGCCGAGAGGAACGGCGGAGTGATGAAAACAGAGCCCCGCTTTTGTGCGGTGGCATTATCCTGCGATACACCAGGTGTTGCTCAAAGCAATGCTACGGATGCCTACTCATCTGGAAGCGAGAGCAACCTTTGCATGTGTTCTCTCTTTCTCTCTCACACGTACGTGCGCACACACACACACACACACACACACAAACACACGTCATGCCTTTCGGTTTGATCTAATTAGGGGATGGAGCAGAATGCTTCACAGCTGACACTGGCTTCAATGTAAGCCACAGGGCTCTACAGTACGGACAGACAGCTTCTTATCCACCCTCCTCGCTGACGATAACCCGGCTAAATGCGATTGTGGCCTACATGTCCCGCTCTTTTTCCTTCCTTTTGTGCGGTTTTGTATGCGCAGTGTTAACTGTGGCCAGATCTTCCGAGAGCGAAATTTGCGAGCTGAAATTTGTTCTGATGTGTTCACATCCGACAGCCTCGGCGACATGCCTGGTTCTCGGCTCTCACTCTTGCAGCGTCAAAGCCGCTGTTGGTGCTGGAGGTGAATGTAAAAAGGAAAATTCAGTCACACATTCCATGACACCCATGTCTATGTTTTATAAACATAGAGACATGATTCGTTATAATATGCTTATAGCACTGATTACAGTTATAAGCACTCATAAATAGTCATAGTGCATTTAAAGAACAATCAAAACACATAAAGCATTTTATAGTGACTTCTATGGTCAATATCGTTATACTTTATGATAAATGTAAATCCATGCAAGAACAACACTAAACACTGAAAGTAATTGATTTGTTTAACAGGTCATAATGTAAACCAATTTGCTCCAATTTGACACAACTTTTTGTAATGTTTCAATTGATTCAAAATATCGAAAATGCCTGAGACAGTTCTACTTTAGCTGTATAATTATACGGTGCTATAAGCAAACTGACCCTTGGCTAAGCCCCACAAACAGGTCTTTCCCCCAGGCCGTTTCCCTGGTCGTTCCCCGTATGAAACGAGAAGTTGATTTATTTGTCATTTAAATTCCGTTCTTTAGTAAAGCCACTAAAGAACTTATAACACATTATTAATATCAATGAGTGCTTACAACTGTAATTAAACAGTGCTTTGAACAGATAACGCATTATACGTTTGTTTATGATATATCATGGACATGGGCGTCATACTGTAGAAAGTATTAATGAAAATTCTTGTGTACTGCCTACTTATTTGTTTGCAGTTTTAGACATCATGTCTTGGCTTTGCCTTCGATAGCTCTGGAAACATTGCTAAACTAAGAGAGACACGTAGACAAGCCAACAATGAAGAGTGGAGTTTTGAGTGCTGGACCACTGCCTAAAGGACCCCCACACTGTGGGACACTATTAGCATGCCCCAGCTTTACCTGAGATGGTTCTTCACTCTTGCCCGTAAATAATATGACACCAGTACCAATACCACTCCCCTTAAAGTGACACCAGTACCAGTAGAGTACTGTATTCAACACACTTTATGTGAATGGAAGCAATGGGTTGCTTAAAATGCCACCACCACTGCATTTATTTCTATCGGACGCCACAGCCGTGTAGTACAGGTAAACTTTTTGAACGATTTGGTGGCATCTCGGTGTGCTCGACTACGCCCACGCCACAGACTGACTGTATGGGTGCAACGCTAGCGCTGATCGGCTGCGAGCAAACCAAACAGTCAGTGTGTTTTTTTTCCTCGTTTTGGGTACAAAAAGGAATCAAATGCAGGTATTGTTGGATTGGAGTACCGATACCCGGTCCTAACACAGCAGTAATGTGATTTTTGTTTGGAGGTAAACTTGAGAAAATGACGGTAACGATCACTCATATAACGCACATATCCACGGTGAGTGTTGACGCAGTGAGTCACAGATTTATACACGTGTGTTTTCTCCAATTCGCACCAGGGATGGCTGCGATGGATGATGTGCGTTAACTCCAAATCGCTGTCAGTCAGTTCCTGGAGGAATAGCTGCTCGATGAATAAATGATCATCTCGGATGAATCTGGATAAATTAAAACACTGCAGGTGACAGCAGAACAGACTGCTTTCCTCTCTTATTTTCTGTTTCTAGATGCTGCTTTATTATTTGAATGTGTCGAAAGGGGGGAGGGGGGGCACATGGGTATATTTCATAGCGAAGCATAGTACAAATAGAGAGCGCGGGTTGATGAACAGACCAGGAATAGTGCACATGTGACTTTTCCCATTTCACATCCAGGCTGCACCGTGTTATTCTGGGACGGACTGCAGACACCACGCCAACAATGCAGCGACTCAAATCTCAGTAGCATTCGTCAAACCACAGATCATATGACTTACATCACCACACAATAAAAAGCCTATTAATGACCTTCCATGATAAACACAACTCATGCACTTGTGTGTAATTTGAGGAGATTTACAGCCAGTGAAGATCTATGACTTTTTTTTCGCACGTCAACGGCTGCATTCTTTCAAGACAGAACTGCGACTTAGTCCTCGTCGTATTTCAGAGCCAAGTAATCTAAACTACCGAAGACGGCGGTAAACTGAGCTGACTTTATTATTGAAAAAAAAAAAACAGGGCCGAACTGAGCAAACATCAAGGATCGAGAAGCACCCCTGTGTTCTTCAGGCCTTCCTTTATAGAGGGGGACTGTATATATTCTGCAAACTGCTGACACTCCGCATGCGCTGTATACTGCACGGAGAGAGAGCAGCTCCCTGCACATGAAGTAGTCTGGGGAGGGGGGGGGGGGGCAATAATAGATTTTCTTCTTGCCAGATTTTTCTCACATATGAGATGGATTCCTTTCACAAGAACATAACAGAAAGCTTCTTCTTCTTCTAGCTTCTTTACCTCTCAAAGGACTAGTTATCCACTTTGCTTCGCCGTTGGAGAAAAAAAAATGCAAAAGACATAAAATAAGTGAGAGTGGAAACTAGAAGGAAATAACCCTGGATTTAGTTGCAGGAGTTTCGACGGCTGACGGTGGGGGGAGGGGGGGGGGGTTCTCTGGTCATCCGCTTCTGAGCGTTTCCACGGGAGGAGACGAGCACAACAATCCCAGATTGTTTCTGATCTCAGCGGGCGGCGAGACACCTCCAGACTCACGGCAACACAGCGGCACGTTTTCACACGTGTTCGTTGGCCGTACGTGCTTGTTCTCTGCATATTGTGCACAGCTCCAGAAAAGAGAGAGGAAAAACAAGTTCCTCTGGGTCTTACTGGCCTCATCACCTGCTGCCCATGTGTTTCTCTGCCGAGCAGGGCGGCAAACACCGTGCACACAATGGCAAAGATTGAGTGCAACGGCATATCTCATACTCTTGACATTTTCAGAGCATTTACGAAACACCTGCGGTTTAAAAAAAAACACTTTTCCTCAAAAATCCCAGATTAAAAAAAAAGGTCATTGGATCATTCGTAAAAACAAGCAAATGCAGATTTCTCATCCTGTTGGGAAGGCAATGGTAAATGCTGTATGTCATTACTGCAACGATTTCCAGTTATAATAATACTGTATTAAACACTAATATCATAGCGTTGGTAAAGGTTACAAAGTGCTTCACATTTTGCAGGTAACATAGAATTACGTCAGCAATTTGGAGGGTGAAATATTATATGACAAAAGTGCCTTTAGCTGATCTGGAGTTTTCAATAATATCACATGACCTTTATATCCTTCATTCAGTTTTTTCTGAAAACTTTATAAGCATTTGTCATTCATATTGGCTCAACAAAGCTGAATCTCAATGATCAGTCTTGATGCTCGGAAACAAAATAATCTCACCATAATTGAAAACCACTAAAGGATGGATTATTGATCGTTGGATTCATCTTCCAATTTTGAGGATCTATGCTACAATTATACAGTGTAATCATCTCCTGTTTTCATTACATACAGTGAATAATACAGTTAGGCTACTATATCACCACTATGCCCAACGCAATACATTTACATCAAACCAAACATGTGACAAACAAGACATTGAATAGAACATTTGACAGAAAAAGAAAAGAGACATTTTTACAGTTATAAAGCAAAGCTTTCAAACATGCCAAAAACTAAATTGCAGGGAAGCCACAGATTTTTTGTCATTATTTGGAAACCTGGTCAAACCTGAAGATATTAAAAAGGGGTAATCCAGTGATTTAGTATTGTACTCTCATAAAGAGGACCTACGAGAGACTACAGTAAAAGAAGAAAGGTCAACATTGGTGCACTGGAGGCGAGAATATCCAGATTTTTTTGTCCCCAGTAAGACACAAAGGATGTCATTGTGCCAAAGAAATGGAGTTATGGTATGTTGGGCTGGAGGCCAACCAAGGACGGGAGTTGGAGCAGGACTATAGATTTCAGACATGATTCTGCCCGGTCGTCATTAGCAGTGGGATCACGTCCACCCCGAGGCCCCTCGCTCTTTCCCCGACACCGTCCTTCACCTCCCCGGCCTGGAGATGGAGAGCTGGCGGGTTACATTTAGACACACATAAGGGTTCATTCACACACACATGCAGACACACACTGAGGAGTGAGTATTAAATTCAGCTCTAAAGGTCCTTGGTGATGGGAGTGAGAGCAGCCCTCCTAGATGGGCAAGATCCTTGGCTATCGATTGTAAATCTGCTCTACCCGGCAGCTACAAGTGTGGAATAAATAACTCACATCATCGAGCTAGACCTCTGTCTAATCCCACATCATGCTGTGATGATGCCTTACATTTAAGTGAACTGCTTGAACTTGAAGATATTCTTTAACTTTACACCTCTGAATCGGTTTGTGCTGACCTCCAGTAAAGTTCTCAACATCCTGCAGTGATGTAGTACACTGTTGGCTGCGGCCTGAAGGGAATGTTTCATAAAATGTGAAGAGAGTAGAACTGTTAGCTTAGCGTCAACGCCTTGCCTTGGCTGTGACTAAAAGTTAAATGTTACCTAAACTCAGACGAGTGAAGCCAATGCGGAAGTGTCTTAAAACTTGCATTCTCTCTACTGACCAGCAGAGGGCGACTCCTCTGGTTACAAAAATAAGTCAGATTGTATAGAAGTCTATGAGAAAATGACTCTACTTCTCTCTTGATTTATTACCTCAGTAAACATTGTAAACGTGAGTTTTTGGTCTCAATGTCTAGTTTCAAGTCTTCTTCAATACAGCATGATGTTCATTTAGTAAATGATGGTACATTTAGAGTCAAATAGACCATAAAGAGGAGTATGCTTTAGGGCGGGCTTACTGTGATTGACAGGTCGCTGTCGCTACCAGAGCCGCATACGGCGTCTCTACGTCACTCCTCCACATTCCAAATATGGTAGCTTCCGTTCATTGGTAGCAAAAAAACAACAACATGGCGACGACCGTAATCCAAGATGGCGACAGTGAAAGTCGAGGCTTCAAAACAGCAGTCCACAAACCAATAGGTGACGTCACGATGACTACGTCCACTTCTTATCTACAGCCTATGCCTAAACCTCAAAACCATGGCTGTGACTAAAAGGTAAATGTGAGCTTAAACTCGACGCCATCGTCATCACTAAAAACACAAATGGTTGCTAACAACAGCTGTGTGTAATTAATGAAATAATGAACGGTGTTAAAACAGTTTATATTTTAGTTGTCACTTGCAATGTGTCACATCCTGCAGAATGTAGAGGCCTGCTTGTACTTTTTGGTTCCACGATTATATTTGCAGCGTTTATGTAAAAACATTACTTAATCTATAACTGGGCTCAAAATACTGCACATTTTGGTGCATTCCCTTTAAAGATACTAATTGTTTCCCCGCTATTTCCAAGACAGGATAAGATATTCCCTGACTTTCCCGTTAAACGTTTCTTAATGTTCCAGAAATACATTCTATCACTGATGGGATCCTTCAAGCCCTCACATCGGGTAATGTTCAGGGGACGAGGCGGTGGAGGCAGAAAGGTTACTTCTAGATGAAAGAAGCTGAATGATAATCTGAGCACCGCGGCAGGTCCGCCGATGATTAATACCGCTCTCCTCTCCCATTTGCTGTTCATTAACTCACTATCCGCCATAATGGTCGGAGCTCAAATGAAAGGGGAGGGAAGGGGAGAAGTTCACGTTGGCCATCATTAGAGCGAGCGGAGATGGAGGGAGAGGATGGAGAGAGGGAGGGAGGTTAGGAAAGTGTGCTGATTAGTGCAGCAGTTATCTACATCTCAATCAAGGCACAGTATTGCTTTCTCGCCCTGAAAAGGCCACAAAATGGCAAAAAAAAGCAGCACGGTCTAGCATAACTAGAAAAAGTCTATTGGAGGTGCCGCTGGAGTTTATTGCCTGCAGCGTCTTGCCGAATAAATATTGAAGTTTGGATCTTTAAAAAAAAATTCAGAACAGGTGTGTTGGATAAAAAGAGAGTAAAGGTAAGATAACAACAGAGTGGACGTGCATTCATAGAGGCATAACAAGAGGCAAGAGTTATGCCATAACTCCAGCAGAGGTAAAAGCATCAGGCATTATGAATTCCTTTCTGCTTGTGCGTGAGGGGTTGGAAAAAGATCAACATTTAGATTTGGATAGCTGCCACGTCTGCGCTAACCTTATGAAAAGGGAAACTGTTGAGCTGACAGAGAGTACGGAAAGCTCGTCTGCTACGACAGCACAGAAGCCGCGGCTGATGGGAGAACACGGGGCGTCTCTGGAGATTTAGTAATTATTCTGAACGGGGTCTGGAAAATAATAAGTGACAAAGAGGGAGAGAGTGTGAAAAGGGGAGAGGACGAGGTGCTCAGTTTTAACTGAGTAACTGTTTTAGTAAAAGCAACCAACCTTGTTCCGTCAATTCGATACATTCACACACAGCCACAAGTCTCCGTAAGCCTCCAGCTTCCACTTCCTGAACAAAATGTTCTATTAAATATTCCTAACAAAGTGACTTGAACACCACAGTGTACCGTGTGTACAGTACTGGTGATGCCTGTGAGAGCTGCGCGCGGCCGCAGTAACACATTGATATTTCATACAGTAAAATGGGAATGTCATTATTTTTAGCCGTACAGCGGCGTTCATATTTAATACTCTTCCGATACTGTTTCAGTCTCTTAAGTGCATCCCTACAGCTCCGGCAGCGTTGCCAAAAGCAACATTATGAAATCAGTATCGCTTAAACACAGCTCCGTGGGGCAGGGCGTGTTCGTAAAGGAATCTGGGTAGGAAGAACACGGTGACCTTGCTCGAGAACTTTTGCAACTGGGAAAGATTCAGAAATGTGTTGTTGTCATGTGGTTGCGCATTTACAATGTAGGCGCTTTATGTTACAGTTTGGTGCAATAATGAATGTGGCAAGTGTTCACAGGGAATATGACCTGGACCTTCAGGAAATAGTTCCCGAAACATACTCTTTGGCTGCGGTTGAAGAGTCAGAAACACTTTTCCCATCCCAGTGGACTGGCTCAGATTATTGTTACTACACAATATTACATTTAATGCAGAAGAAAAATGATTTCATCCAGAACTTAAAATAAACCCGAAAAAGTATTCAAGCACATCGGGGTCCTTTTGGAGTTCAAAATGTGGGATTTGTGAAGGGACAGTTCAGGTGTTTTGAAGTGGGGTTGTATGAGGTAGTTATACATGTTCAGTGTTGTACATACAGTGGACGGCGGTTGGCACGCCCCCAGTTTGTAGAAACAGACAATGTACTGCTGTGGACGGGGGCAGCAGCAAAACGTTCATTCTAGCCAGCTAAAAAAATCAGTATCAGTTTAAGTGTACACTATATTTAGACTATTTTTTGCCGGTTTACCTAGCCATGAGACAGTCCAACAGGGAACTGAAGAAGTTGTGTCCAGACTCCATGGAAAAAAAAGAAAGAAATTAAAAAAGATGATTTTTTACAAGAAGTACTTTTTTAAAGGGTAAAGAGATGGTTAAAGGTAAGCAAAAAAAAATGGGCAATGTTATGGACAATCTTCTTTACTGGAACCAACAACCATCCGTGCAATTACTTCCACTGTGTCGACTGTGATGACACCTCTGCTGATAACTCATACATACACGTGTTCCACTGCAGAGGCTGGCGCTGCTGAAATGTCAAAAGTGGTTTTGGCAAAGAGCTTGAATTAATTCAGTGTGTTAAATATGTGGATTTGAGCAAAAGATTAACTTGTTGCGTGTTCACAGCTGTGGGAAGAAGAAAGAAGAAAAAAAGAAACCGGTTACCCAGAAAGAAGTGCTGCCAAAAGGTAGTCGAGCTTTCTCTCTTTTTAGCACTCCACCTTCAACACAAAAGCTAATGCATCTGGGGACTGAGACTAAGTGCTGTTTTTTAATGCCCACTCTCCTACAAATACGGAGAGCAGGAGAAGAAAAACAGGTGCCATCGGGTACAAATGACCCCCTATTATGCATCTCTCCCGACCGAAACACCGAGCCAATGCAAACAGGGACTATCATTACGCCACCATCGGGGCTCCGAGGAGGCTCCAGAGACCCAGAGTGAAATGACCGATGAGAATATAGGATTATGGGAGAAAGAGGGAGCGAGAGAAAAACAGGGAGTGAGCCGGTTGGAGGAAAGGAGTGATGGAGCAGGTGGGACTCTCATCCGTCTTGTCCACCGTTGACGGATATACGAGTGTGAGGGCCCCGGGCCCGCCGTCGGCCGGTGTGATGGATGAGAGATAAGTGGTGGAAAACATGTAGATTGAAATGACAAGACGTCACAGTATGAGTGGACACAGCTCAGAAAAAGCCCTGATGTTGAATGGTTCTGCTACATTTAGGTCATATACAGTAAAACAATGAATTACAAAGCATGCGAGGCTATTTGGTTTAAAGGGGCAATTCAGTGATTTAGTATTGTACTTTCATAAAGTTGGCAGTCCCACAAGAGACAGATTCAAAAACAGAATGGTTCAAATCGATGCAACACAGGCTGAGATATCCTGAATTTTAGTCCCCAGTATGAGTCGAGGTCCAAAGACACTGGATCCTACATTTCTCATAATGCAACCAATAGCCTATTTTCATGAGACCCTCGCTGCCTGGTAAACGCCAACATCTTTCAAACTTCATTAAGTTTATAAAGCAGAATTTCTGGTATTTGTAGTCTCCGAGCCCAAGCTCAAATGAACCCGGGACATCACTTTTACATCATCGGGGTAGTTTTCTCAGACTTAAAGGGAAATTCCACTGATTTTACACATCAAAGTACTATTGCATATGTGAAAAAAAAGAGTTGTACAAAGCTTTTGTAGCTCCAGAGGAAGCTGTGAGACACATCATATCATCACATCATGAATTTGATTAATCAAATCGAGTAACATCCTTTGAGTCAGCGTCATTTGAAAATGAAAAACAGTCTGAAGGTGTGGAGTTAGACAGATGTGAGCTCACCAAACCTCTGTAGCCCACTCTTCATCTGGTCTTGAGAGTAGCGGCTCGAGGCTACATTAGCTGCTACTAGCATGAAACACCTTTGCCTCTGCGGCAAAAGAAAAAATGCCATCAGGGATCTCTAAAAGTTTTATTTGCTCCCATTTTTCTTTTCTGCTGATCCGATCCGTGACTCGATCCGCGAGTTTTATGATCCGTTGCACCACTAGCTCTGAAGAACTGAACGGTACATTCCAACAGCTCTCCAAATGTAACGGTCTAGTTTGTGCCATAGAGCGCTCCGACACTCGCAGTAACCATTTACAGACACACCAGTGATATCTCTGGTGCCGCCCGATCGAATTTAATCATTTAGTTAAATGATTAAACACCGTCAATTTTGAGCCTGATGTGAGAGCAATGCCAAATCAGTGGAGTACTCTATTATTAAAGCTCTTCCAGAGCCACAGGAGATTACACAACCATTTTCACAGGCTGAGTTGTACCAACCAAGACTTGTGAGCTGACTTTTATGTGTCAAATAGTTAGAGTGTAATAATTGTAAAAGAATATGACCTCATGGACACCAATTAGATGAGTAACAAATGAATATTAAATAACAGTGTGTGTTTTATCGTAGGAAAACGCAACTTGTCATGTGATTTCCCAGAAATAGATGGGTGTGTGAACTGTCGGAGCACATCACAGTGAACACGCTGGGTTTCACCGGTGTGCATTGGGCACATTCAAGATTCTGTTCTAGCCTAACCAAGGTGAGGGGAGGAGGGGGCATTCGGCGACGATACGTGGCGGCCGGTCAGGGTTTAAAAGAGGGAACGAGGATGGGTCGCTGAGGAGAGTGACTGCCTTGTCTCGTGGTCCTGGTTCCCTAATGGAGCCGAACCTGCGGCCGGATGGGAGCGTTCTGAAGAGGCAGGGAGCCGGCTTCTGCCCTGGGTCTATGTTTCTCCGGGTGCTTTGCTTTCCTCCCGCTCTCCGAACACACGCGCAAGTCAGATGAGTTAGGAACGCTAAATTGAACCGGCAGCGTGTTTGTACTGTAGCCTAGGGTGTACCCTCCCTCTTGCTCATTGCATGCTGGGATAAACAACTGAATATATCTGATATAGCGAGGATATTTTTCTGAATGTTCTATGTTTACATGGCGACCTTGGAGCATGGGCAAAGGAGGTATTTACAACGTTGTGAGAAGATCTAACGAGGGTCCGGGGTCCTCCATCAGAAAATTCTTAACAGATAAGATGTAATTTCCTACATTCTGGTGCCTTTTAACAGGTGGTTTCATACTTTTATCCGGTTATATTAGCGGGAGAGAAATGATATGTCTAACAGTATGCTGTTAGACATTTATCTTGGTGGCTTTGCTCATAACACTGCTACCGACAAGCACTCTACATTAATATTTAGGGCAACATTTCATGACAAAAGGCGTCAATATAAAAAGCATCTGCTACCTTTCATGAAAAGTAATAGTCTTAAATTCAGAGGTTTGAGGAGTGTGTGTGTCAGCTGGATAACATCATAACAGCTTTGTGCCACAGGCCTCTGCTTTTCTGGCTCAAAAAAAAAAATCCAACACATAGAACCCAGAAATGTGGCGCAATTAACCTCCAACAATGACTGAAGGAGGTTGAGGCTTTAAAAATATTAAGCTTACAGCTCCTCCCTGCTTGGTACCTCCTTCATTGTCTTCTTCCTCAGTCCCCTTACTTCCCCTTTTTGTTTCCTTGCTTACTTCCCTCGTTCCTAACTAGCTAACCCAGCATGAAGCAAAGGCAGGGAGCTCAGCTCGCTTTGACAGGGGATGTTGCCCAGTGCACTCGATGTGCCTTTCCAGTGGTGGACATCTGGCAGCATCTGGTTTCACTATATGTCAAGGTATGTTATCATTGAAAGACTTCACTTGTCTATAAGATGTCCATGTATTTGTATAATTCCATTAGAGATAGATGAGTAAAATACTTTTCCAATACTGGAAGTCCAATTCTTAATATTAATCTATATCTCCACCCGGTTTTTGGTCTGAACCAACTTTAGAGACCAATATCTGTCCCTATCTGTGAAAGCTTTCATATCATTTAAAGTCATATAATCCATTGTATAATATAAAAATACAGAATAGTGCAATTTAAATGTTTTGTTCACGTATTGGTTAAACCTAAGAGGTGGCTCAATGAACATAAACATCCCGTTCTCATTCCCAACTTGGGAAGACACTTGGTGAGGGCCCCTTGGCGTAACTTTTGAACGAATGCAACAAAACTACTTGGTTAAGTTTACCCAAAAAATAGTGGTTTGGGTGAAAATAAGTATGTTAAGCTTCTTTAGTTAGGTAAACCACGTATGTGACAAAAAATATGCCATAATGTACTGACTTAAAACAAGTCAGTGTTGGCTTGTTTCCACCCCGGGTCGTCCAGTTGGACGCTTCCATCCACCCCGTCCGTCTCCCTACGTGGACCTCGTCTCTCTTCATTCTACGTCACCTGACTTACGGAGCAGATGGGTTGACATTGGAGTTGAAAAGCCGGTGCGTCACATGCAGATGCTAAAGGACGCCTTGTGCGTTACCGGTATCAGACGCCAAGGGCTGTGACGAAACGTCAGTATATGAAGCCCTGGGAATGACACCAGGCTGACAAAAACTATTGTAAATTTGAGCAAAATCAAATCTGTTTTTTTTGTGATCTAATAAAAGAATTATACAATTACAGTATCTATTGATGGAGCTAAAATCAAAAAAGGTTCCAATGCACCGTAAGCTTTCTGACAAACTTTGATTAGCTAATGGAAAAAAAATGTCCAAAAGTATTAGCAAAAGCAAAGCAAATGTTGGACTGTTAGGCACTTCATATATACTTTGAACTTGTTTTAGTTACTTTTTCAAGGTCAACAAATACAGGACATACCAACAGCCTGTTTACCAAGTGTAAAAAAAAACTAAATGATTAAGTAACTTTGTTAGTTTCTGTACATAGAGAGCTAGAACAGACTTGTATTAACTGAAAGTGGTCAAACAAGAATAAAGATACTGAATATCTGGCCACTTTCCTTTCAGAAAACATCAGTGCCAGCGAAGTGCCCTGAAAGCCCCATAAGACACACAACTACACTGCTCCCTCCCTCCCTGGAGATGTCATTACCAGCTCTTTGAGAGGGGATCAATCAATGGGAGGAAGAGAGGGAGAAGTTTCCAAACAAGTTGGAAGGGCTGCACTCAGACGGAATCCAACTGGTCGCAAAACTCGAAAATCACACATCCTGTATAGATTATTAAAGTCACAGGATTATGACAGCCCTTTATACACAGTTATTTTATTTTTCTTTCATCACCGCTACGAGAGCCATTTGTAAAGCAAATACGAGTACCACACTGTGCAGTGTCAGAGACCTCCCTCTGTCTGTCCTGAGAGACCGCAAGACAGCAGTAGAACTAACTCTGACCCACTTCCCTGTGAACCATCCGGCCGCATGCCGCTGTGCACACACCATCTTTCTCTCTCAACCAAACACCCCCCCGAAAAAAAAACACACACTCCGCTAGCACACACGCCTCTCATCCACGCGCTTCCTCTGAGCGGGGCCGAGCCAGCACAAAGGCACGACGGCGGCGCGTTGATGCTGAAAGCGGCCCAGGGGGGGGGGGGGGGGGATAGGGACCGCACGCTGAGCAGAAAACACACAGCTGATTAAAGTTCGACTTGAGGACACACAAAGCAGATGAATGTGGAGAACCCGCACTCGAAAGTTTCATTTTGTTGAACTCTGGAGGCACAAACGCTGAGACCTGGATCCATGTGGCGGGTAACACAGGGATCAAGCAGCTGATTCACATATATTGGCAATGCAAACAATGAGTCCATGTAAAAGCCGTATAAACGACTTACTGTACATGACCTTAATCAGAGCTCAAACTTTACATGAATTGAGATCTGATCCCAGTAACAAGTGTTGTTTTGTGTGTCCAAAGCCTGATTTATCTTCTTCCTCTGTGCCTCTGCACCAACGAGCCACACTGTGGCTCGTCTTAATGCAGGCTGACATGCGCCTGCATTACAATGAGCACACACACACACACACACACACTCTAGTTTATTTAGACCTAATCCGACCAATGAATACATTTGCTCGGGACTACTTTGAAAGCCGCAGTGGCCGGATGTTTTAGCAAACTATCGAGCCTGCAGTATATATATTTGTGAGGTGTTTTTGAATATTTATGTTTTTTAGTACGAGAGTTTTATCATTTCTGTGTAACGAAGGCAGCGGGAGATATTCGCTAAAATATAGGGCACATTAAATAAACATTATAGTCTGTTAGTGCAGATTGTGTGTGAGAGGTAAACCTCAAGTTGGGAAGAAACACTCATGAATTATGACATTTAAAATGCATAGTGTTTTCAAGAACACCATAAATTACTCATTACTCCTTTCCAGTTTCACATCTTGGTGCCTCGGAGGGTTATTTTAGGGGTTTATTGACTCTATAGTGAACAAAAAATACTTAGATATTCTCACGCTGAAGTCACTTTATATTTGCTTTGTCGTGGAGAGAATAATCCAAACGGCAAATCTGTGGACGGTTTTCTCAAATCGCTCCAGTTTGACATTACTAGGACTGTTGTGGTGTTGTATAGTAGCAGTTGTGCTTTTAATGCAGTTTATTTTGCTTACTCAGTGTGTGCATCCTGTCCAGACTCTCTCCAATTTTCAAATTCTACAGGTAGAGGCTTTGAGGTCAAAAAAAGCAATTTGACTTCAAAAGTTTGGGATGGAAAGTGATAGAACAAGGTCACAAGTTTGGAAACTGTTCCGCACCTTCTGAAGAAGTGCACTGCGCTTTGTATGCTGGATTTGGACGGCTTTCTGATGTGTCCACGTGATTTTTCTGGAGTATAATCAATCTGAGTAATTACCTTTCTCATTTTTGCGTATGCTCCCAAAAGGAAGCCACTGCATTAAACAACCATCTGTCTCCAACCAGCTGCTTGTTGTTGTGGTTTTGGTCAAGATATCTCTCCGTTTTGACGGGGGAGGGGGGGGGGGGGGGGGGGGGGGTGTTTGAACTACAAGTAAAAGCAAATAGCAAAAAACTTTTTGCAATCACAGTGTTCACTTATTATAAACGGAGCCACCAAGAGTAATGTTTTTAGGCCATCTGGGCCACCGTGCCTTTTTCTGTCCTGCTATCCCCCCGTCTCCCTTCTCCTCTCCTCTTTCTTCTTGTCCCTCTGTTGAGCGGTTTGTAATTGAGATTCAGACTCACAGATGGACATGCCATGGATGCTGGCTCAGACATCCCTTCTACACATCCGGCTATCCGCGGAGCCGGAGACATGAGAAGAATCCCTTCGGCTTCCAGGCCCCTGCATCGCTGCGGCAATTAGAGCAATCTCCCGCCTCGGGAAGCGAGAATGGGCCTCGGTCAGATGATGGTAATTGCAGTTCTCATACACGCTCCCTTTCGTAATGCTGCGTCAACCTCGCAGCTTCAGCCAACCCAAACTTGTGTCTAATTAATTTGAATTGTCAATTTGCATAATTGAATATTCACACATTGAAACGCATTCTCCACCTTTTGCAAACTGACATCGGCTTGTGTTTGCAGACGTATACTTGTCAGGCCATTGACTCCTTTGTGTACAGCAGCAAACGTTTGTACGTGACAGGAGTTGGAATGGGAACCTGTCGCACTCACAAGCCAGAGGTATTCTATATCCACGAGCCATGTTTGCACAAACGTCACAACAAGCTCCACAATGCACCGCGGCACTGCTGTAGTTGACTGTTTCGGTGATTATTTCTTCTTTAATAAATACAAGCAGAATACATTCGTGCTGCTCTATCCTATTAACCCTCTCGCGAGCTGTCCGGTTTCTCTAACAAACCCTGAAATCGCAGGAGTAGTAATCATACAAGGGAAACTCATCGCATGATTAAGACTGTCATGATTAATGTGTTATCAACTTACTGTATGATATAATAGACATGACGTGGATAACGTTTACCTTATCGACTTGATCTCTATAACTTTACATTAACGACTTCTTGTATGATATATTGACATGCATGCTAATGTGTACGTTATCCACTTACGGTACGACATATGGATATGACTTTAATCTATTTAACATTATCAGCTTATTGTATGATAGATGGATATGATAAGACTTTGATAATTTTTACGTTATCATTAGAATTAAGATGTCATACTCTTTGAAAGGGTGTACTTGCATTACTATGCTATTATATTATCATTATATTATATAGTGGCATAAAGTGATCTTCAAATGACAATTATATTGTTTATCGCTATATTATTCAAGTTATCGTGACAGGCCTTTGCTGCCCTTTAACAACTGAAATGGAATTAGATTGATTAAACTGCTGGTACACAACTTGTGACAAGTAAAACTCATTAGTTGTGGAACCCTAACTGGACACAGGTTACAGTGCATCTGCTTCAGTGAGTCATAGCCAAAAGAATATTATCTATTGGTCCAGGAGCACATGCATGGATCCCTTCAGCTACCTACAAACATCTGCAGTGAGCCAACCTGGATAAGACCCAACACTAGGCAGCAGGACCTGCACCGGCCTGCCGGCGGCTTCACACTCTGAGTGATAGCACACACCTGCTATTAAACACACAATATTAATGCCATGTGCAGAGAGAGCTTTAGCGACGGGTTGGCTTGCTGGCTGGCTGACTGATATCTGATTGGTTGGCTGGCTGGCCAGCTGGCCAAACCTGAGGATGTGGTTATTCCCTCTGGAGTGAAAGTACAGCTGCCATCCAAGAGCCCGCTGTTTGTTGTTCTACCTAACACTCATTGTAATTAGGCAGATTTAGGGCTGCCAATAGCATACACACATGCTTCAACACACACACACATTCCACACCAAGCTGCACGCTTGTCAGATTTGCTCATCAGGTTGATCAGGTATACAGGGAAATAGAGGTAGAAGAAGGAACGAGACAGAAGCTGTAGTAGTAGAAAAGCCCCTTCAGAAGGGTCACGGATTGTCACCACATTTTGGAGCTTGAAACATGAAACATGATCAAAAAAAGCTACGAAGCGCGACTTTCTGCTGAACTCAGAATTCCATTTAACGAGACATCATCACTAAATATCCCTGTTTACGGAATGCGCCACCTGGCACCGATGTTCACAACGCTTCTCTGCACCCGAACCAGACTTCAAAAGCAACCGAGAACAAAAGCAGGAGAGAGTGCCACGTCCCCAGATGTGAGGAACGTCACCAATTCCACAGTGCTAATGGATTCCCTGCGCGTTAAAAAAAAAGAGGACAAAATACATCTGATCCTGTTTCATAAGCACTATTCATAAATGTGCAGGAAACACTCCAAAATCGCCCCCCCCCCCAGGCTAAGTGATTACATTTATTAAAATCTCTTGAATTAATTGCAGCTCATCTATGGCGTAAATATTCAATTAATAGTGCCTTTTTCATAACTGTGATTCCTTCAGTCAATCGCGCATAGCCTTGCATGTCTCCCCATCATTAATTAAAATTTGTCTTTGGAGGTCAATTCAATTTCCTTTAACTATTCATTAGCCACAATACAGGGCGCCACAAAAATCTATTAAAAGAGGAGCTAATCGTGTGTGTTGTAAGAGGGGGGTTGGGGCGGGTTAATCTTTCTCTTTGCTTTCCTCCTGGGCAGAAAGTGGGCTTAAGCTCTCTCCGTGTCGAGGTGGCGAGCTGAGCCGTGGCGAGCTGAGCCGAGGCGGGAGCTCTTTACCGGTCTCCGTGGCGTGTTTGGCCAAGGCTGACTGGCTGCCAAACAGCCAGAGACAGAGCGGGGATGAATCAGCACTGACAAGGTGAAGCCAGCTTCGTGTTCACCGGCTGACAGCTCAGGTGCTCAGAGAGATGGAGACACAACAGATTACATTTAGGCCACTGCAGAGAGAGAGAGAGAGACACAGAGAGAGAAGGGAAGAGAGAGAGGGGGAGATAACGCAAGAGAGGGAAGGAGGAGTCAAAAAAAATGGCTCTGGAAACTTTTTCTCAGAGATAAACGAGAAAGTTGGACTCGGGTTTGTGTGGGTGTTAATGTCTGTTGTCAATGTGTGGTAGTGGCGATTTGGAGAACAGGATGGGGGTGAGGTGGGATAGGTTAGGGACCAGTGAAACATTTTTGCTGTTGTTATTTGTGAAAATGGCTAAAAAATAACACATTTTTACCTGAGAGAGGGCTACTGGCTGTGTGAACAATCGAAGGCAGAGTAGGGCGAGTCTTCTCGGGAATGCGGGTTGGGCAAAAAAAATCTGTCAAAAGTACCGTAAATAACAGGTTGCGCAATTGCCCATGGCTGTGAAAGAGGTCACTTGGCATGCGGATGAGAGGGCACTTCAACATTTTCCAATAAAACTCTCTTGCACACTTGTTGCCAGTGTGCCAATGGTGTCACGCGTCCCTAAGTTTGCTAAAGAGCATCAAAGTCTGCTTATTGGAAGAGGTAATGGGATAGGGATGCATGGGTCCAACTTCTCCTCTCACCATACCGATTCCGACACTTACATTCGCCCAAGAACCCGATCCGAAGCCATCGCTATCATCTTCCTATATTTACAACCGGCGTACCTCACTGCATGGAACTCGTTTTAAAAGACCTTTTGGTCGGCAAGGACAAACCATGTATTTTATTGGGTCATGTAGAATTTGTACACCTCAACTACAAAGTCCTGCTTGGTGAACCTGACCTGCCAGATGGTTTGTTGAACAGAACCATCTCAGAAGCCGTTTGGAAAAAGGCAAGCGCTTTCACAAAATGCTTGGCAGGTGATTGGATGAACCATCTGTCAATAACCATCTATCACTGGCTCACTTCTGCCATATCAGCGGACTACCAGTGGAGCCAGTTCGTCGATCAAACTGCCAGTAGCTCCTCGCAGGACGCCGGATGTTGTTATAGACCGAAAAGTTGTTTTTTTTGCGTAAGAATCCAGTTGCCATGCCAGGTAACTGCTGGGTGGCAAATGGGGACAGTGGGGTCTCCTACCTCAGACAAAGCCATGTCTTGAAGACTGAAGATTTTTTCTTAAAATCACATTTTGGGTAATAATTTCCAGTGGTAGTATAGTTCAGATATGGACAGGAAGTGTAGGAGGAAAAAGAGGATGGCAAACAAAAGGTCCCTGGCCAGATTCCAACCAGGGATGTTGTGGTTAAGCAGACTTAAAGCCAATGCTGATTGTTCGTACAAGACTCGCCTCAATGCGAGTGATGTCCCCACTTCGGACATGCTGCGGGGTAAGTGGAGTCCTCGAGGGAGCGGCAGGGGAGCCCTCACAAAAAGAGGAATTGTTCAACCTAATTTTCATTTCAAGTAAAAATGATACCAACGAGAAAAAAAGTATGACTGTTGTAATCACTGGTTTCCCAGCTAATTCTCTTAGGGTAAACAGACTTTTCTATATGACTAAACTCCTCCAACAGGAAGTCTAAGCACCACAATCTAATCAGATCAGATCCCCGAAATAGCCCCATGGGGCTATTGTTTAGATATGTTTAGAATGTACCATAGGGGGTGAACTGCAATGCGTCCCATGTGCTGTACAACTGCCCACTGATAAACCGTGTACTAACTGCTGGCATGTGAACAAAAGCTAATCATCACCAATGCAACTGTGCACTTTTGGAAGCAGCCCATCTGTGAAGGCTATGCAATTAGCTGCCATCATATGGCACAGGACGGAACAGAATTCTGATGCACGCTGTCCTTGGTGCACCACTGTACAGGACAAAATAACAAACAATATGCATGACTAATCCGCAGTTAGGCTGCTGGCTTTCTTCTGTAAAGCCCCTCGGATAAAGTCTGGGCTTTTTTCTTGAACCAGAACACAACGATTATGCGTCTCTGAATAGGTGAACTGTTTTGTATTTTATCTCCAGCAGAGTGTTCGTTTGGACAAATGGGCTCACATTGTGTGCCAAAACAAGCAGCGGCCAGGAGCATCGATCAGGGACACGCCGACGTATCAAACTACAGCGGCTAAGAAACAATGTGCGACCGGCACTGGAGCAGTGTAGTGCAACATCTAAGAGACGCCACCGGCAGCGGGAAAAAAAGGAGAATTAACAAAGCCCCCGGCGTCCGTCGAGCCGACAGAGAATAGCACGTGCATGTTTGCATTGTCCTTACCTTGCGTCCGGCTGTGTTCAGCTTTATTGGTTGGAGGAAGGGGTCAAAGATCATGTGGCTGGTCTCGATGTTAACTGGCGACTGCCTCTTCCCCACCGAGCACAGGTTCCAGGCCGAGTTCACCAGCCCCCAGAACGACGGCACTGCAACACAAAAGGCAGAGAGAGTGGAGCGTGAGGGTGTGTTCAAAAGGGCGAGCATCTGCAGCCAGGAGATACGAGAGGTCGCCCAGAGTGACGGGCAGAGTTTGCGCTTCGGCATTTTTTTTTCTCTTTTTCAAATACCAGAGCTTGCCAGACTCGCAGTGGGAGAAATGCAATTAGCAGGGCTCGACTGATGTGGGCTTCTGATAGCGGGTAGAAGTACTCTGGGATTGGACCTGCAGATTGAACATTTATTTGAATGTACTAAAATGTACTAGCATTTCTCACAGGATCTTTTCCTTGGTGTATCATAATTATCATCATTGTACCTCTTTTCTTTCTGATAACGGTATTTATTCTTTTGAAACTGTTAATAGAATTGAAACATGGGCGGGCAGAATACCTGGTTATGGTCTGTTTTAGTACACGTTCCTATACATGCTGCGTTATACCATGGATCAAAACTCGTGCATAATTAATACATGCAGTCACACATGCTTAGTATATGCAGCACATTAGGTAAATCAGGATTTGTGACAAAAAAATGCAGCTCTTTATCAATCCTGTGGAAGGATTCGGTCACCTTGGACACTTGCTAGCACCCATTCCTCACCTATATTTAGGAAGTACACTGCCATTTAAGGTCGCCTGCCACAAAAAGCTTGATTTGTTACAGTCAGATGGCTGAGAGGACTGCGCTATATCTTTGAACTGTCTTTCATGCTGTTAGGTTGCAGAAGTCCTCTTTACGAATAGATGTTATGTTGTATGGAGGGTTGGCAAAAGAAGCAATGCATTTTATATGGAGAACAAAACTCAGTACAATAGTTCAACCAGACCGACAACTGAAAGAGACAAAGATCCCTTTGAGCAACAGGTCAATAAGAATAGAAGAACTCAACGGTCATTGGGAAAAGAAACTGAAAGTTTAGCATCAGTGTGTGCAGATTTAACTAGAAATCAAATGCACAATAATGTCCAAGACAAGCTGGAACATTAACAGGTGTGTTGCTGAAGCAAAGCCAGTCCTAAAATGTCACAATAGAAATAGAAGGTTACCACTGTTGGAATTGGATCACAGGATATCAGCTGAACATACTATCAACTGACAAATCACAGTTTAAACCTAATCTAAATTAGACCATTTGGGTGTCAACCTGGGGAACAGAAATCCTCCCTTGCAGAGGGCCCCAGAAAAAAACCGTCAACCTGAAATATGTAGAGCCCAAATGCAAGCACCGTTGTGGTTCACCTTTGCTTCTACGGACTACAAAACTATTTAAATTTGAAGGGTATTTGAGGGGGAATGGTTCCAACAGTATACTCACCTGGCATGTAACACTGTGGCGACATCGACTAATAGCAAGTTTTGACAATTTAATTCCTTTTCTTTTGGGGCCAAAATTATTTAAAATGTAAATAACACATTTGGTGTCTGAATTATACTGTTTTTTTAATTTGTATTCCTGTTCAAATGGTTATTAATGAAGGAGAGAAGAAAAACATTGATACAAAAGGTGACTTTTCAACAGTAAATGTCATTTCATTTTGAACGTGTATAGGCTCCAAACGTCATAATGATAACCGTCCATCTCGAACAGCAGCATGACTCGCCAGTCCGACCGTACCGCAGCACGGCAACGCCGGGGTGAGAAACACGAAGCTCAGTGGGCGAAACTGATTTGCGGCGACTCATGGCAATTCGGTCAAAAAGCTCCCTCTGCATAGAGGAAGCATTTACAGAAGTGAGAGAAGCAGGAATCGGGCCTATAATCGGCTCACACATGCACTGTAAGACTGAGAGGACAGGACGGTGAGAGAATGTCAGCACTGTGGGCGTGATAGGCATCTCCGCCAGTCTTTTTCTCTTATGTAAGACTTGGCCACCGGGACCAAGAATTCCACTCCCTTCAACAAGGGTGGGAGGCAGAGGCTTATCACCGTTGACAATACAATATCTGCTGCAGCCCAAAGCGGCATTCCCCCCCCATTTAGGAAACACAGCATTACACGGAGATGAGTCACTGGGATTTGTGCTCCGCCGAGATTTTTTTTTTACCAACAATAGCGGAGATAACTTGACTTTTTTTTTTTAATATGCAAATTCGCGATGAATCAGTGCGAAGCGGACACGACGGCGTGGATTCGAAGCTGAGCCCTCGGCAAGTCAACGAGTCCTACATTTTGCTCTGCAGAGAAAGCGCTGCCTCACTGTTCAGTTCAGAGCATGGAGTCAAGAGAAGCCTCCGTCAGCCTTTCCACCGTGAGCGTGGTGGCAGCTGAGAGGTGCGAGCAGAAGACTCGAACATTGTCTTTTGTGCAGAATAACAGTTACGGTGCCATAAACCAGACAAAAGAACGCAAGTTGAATTTCTTTAAGAATTCAATATGCAAACATTGATATCCATCATTTTTCAAAGTGCTCACAAGTTTTACCAATGTTGGAAAAACAAGGAGGCTCCACATGCTGTATATATTGATCTATTCACGTTTTTACAGCCTCTCCGGTCACAATGCAGTCTTCGTCATTGAAGCCACTCAAAGCGATACATAACAGACGAAATGTTGAACTTTTAAATGTCATGGAGGAAAATGTGGCATAACAGAAAATCCTTTAGATACATGTTTTTTTGTAATCCACTAGAAGGTCACAAAGGTCCAAGTTGTGCTCAGCATACCTTGGTACAGTAAGTGTGAGCATCTGTGGTAACAGCTGAGGCCTTGCATTGCACATAAAGACTTTTGAAGACCTCGAGTCTTACCTATTATTTATCCAGACTCACATCTAGTAGAGTGAAGGCCTTGATACAAAAACGAAAATGATCTCGTTTATATGGTCATTGCAACCGCAGTTATGTTTCCAATCGCTTTGGAAATGACCATCCAGACTTAATCCTTCACTGACTGAAGGATGATGAATGGGTCCACTATAGATACAGAGTGGTGGCTGTGCCACAGACAGAAGTTATGGCATACTGTAGGACCTTAGTCACACAGCACTGAGTCACACTGCAATAAAAAAAAAAAAAAAAACGCTTTGCTTGGTGATGCTGCTGGAGGTGGGAGCTTTCCGTGAGCTGTCAATGCTTTGACTTCATCACAAGTGAAAATAAATACGTGTTGACCTGCATCACACCGGTGTGAAATAGTAAACACTGCAGCTTTACGAGTAATGCCTTTAAACTTGACCTCAGGCACAATGTTGTACATTATACTGACTTTATGAGTCTTTACACGTCAGAAGGGCCAGTTGCTGATTTTATTTGTGTCAGCAGAGTGTGGCAGCAGGTTGCCTTTGTCTGCCAGTCCAGCAAAAGCGGCGGCGGCGGCGGCGGCGGCGGCGGCGGCGGCGGCGGCGGCGGCATGGGACTAAATGTGTGGTCGTCTCACAAGAATCTTTCTCCATTTCTACCATTCGTACGGGAGCTTGACGAACTCCTACAAGCTGTTCCCCTTGGAGCTCCGATGCTCACGAAAGCCCCCCCCGGAGCACTGAAGTGCAACGTTTGACCGAGATGCAAGTCTCCGGTGACCCTGGCGAGCTCTGCATAACATATCTGCTGCATGCCAGAGCCACTTTGTAAAGTGGAAAGGCCAAATATCTTAAGGGTTTTCTCCAGGGTTTGCTGTCTCTGCATTCTGTCTCATCACATTTGCCTGCAAGTCACAGTTCCACACGCTTGGAGAGCGTATGATGAGGATGGAAGTTAGACGCGCCAGATGCCCGTCCACCAACCCTGATGTCCGCACCCTCTCTTAACGATACGTGTAGGACAAGCTATTTCCTGCATTGGCACTGGACATAAATCAGGAGGTGGGGAATCATCAAATCTAAACACAATTCCAAGGGACTGAATCACAACATTTTCATAATGTGTTTATTTGAGTTAAAAATCTATCTTAACAACTTTAGGGTTGGTTGTAGTGTAGGTTTGAAGTCAATGCTGGCACATTTCACCCTATTTTTGTTAAATTACTATATCAACCAAACTCATTTTAACCCAATCCACAATCTTTTCCTTAGCCCTACCTTTCATTTCCAGAACCTTTTGTTGCTTGAATGCAAGTTTTAAGACACTACGCATCGGCTTCACACGGCAGAACAGGTGGTTGCCGCCTGATTGGAACCAATATGTTTTTGTTTTTTTTTGGGGTGGGGGGTCTTAGTTTAAACATGATGTATGCCACGCCACAAGGAAACAGTTGATGATAGGTCACGCCTCTTTCTTATTTTAAATATCACGTTGATGTCATGCCGTTGTTGTTTTTTTTAAGAAGATAATGTAAATGACAGTTGTCAGGGGCATAAAATCAAATGATCTGTTGATCTTAACAAATCAAATCTCCATCATCTAAATGGAATTGTGACCTTAAAATCGAAAGTCTTATTAAGTCGCACTATTGGAGAATCGTGATGCCCCCTATTGATTTTGAACGTGCTGAACAAACACACATTCAGAGATTCCTGAGTTTATAGGTAGATACAATATCAGGCATTTTCTGTCGTCTTTATAATCCTTTTTCTAATTGATATTTTTCTAATAATTATTCTTTATGACACACTAGCCTTTTAGCACAGCCTCAAGAGGATTCCACCTTGCAGTCCATTGCACATATTGTATGAGCATATGAAAAATACAACCTGTGAATCTCAACTCTTTAATCATACATGCACTACTGATTGGCTATAAATTGTATTGGTAATGACCCACAAACCTAATTTTGTACCAGACCAATGGGAACAAACATTCATAAGCTCCTGTGATGGCGCATCATACTCAATCCACCCAACAAATGCTGTTCAATCCAATCACAGGACTCCTGCAGCTATCCGTCCATAGGAGGCAAAAACAACTGGACAGAGTGATAAAACATATTACAGATGGGTTCTGTTAAAGACAGCATTGAGTTAGGAAGTAAAGTGTTTCATCGGGGAGGGCGGTCCAGGAGAGAGGGACTTCTGCTGATGCAAAAGTCTTCATGAAAATGACAGGAAATCCATGTGCCGAATGGGAATTGCAGTGTGAGCGCATCGATCCATTAAACCCCGGGCCCCCTTGTTGTAAATGCACACATAATTATTAGTCCTTGATAGATTCCTGAATGCGACTACAGCCGCGTGGGACATCCCTCACTGCTGACACGGGCACATGCACCACTTGTCAATAGTGTGCAGGACCAGGTTGCCCCCCCCCCCCCATAGCTCTGATACCCCCTACATTTCACTTAGGCGGCTCACGAGCCACTTTCGTTTCTTATTGGCAAGCTGTAAAAGCGGACAGGGATGTATGGTGTGGCCTTTCATAGACGTCAGACGGAGAGGATGTGTAATGTGCAAGTGAAAAGGGCAAATGAGGGTTTGGGGGGGACGGGTGGGGTGGGGGAGGTGGGGGTGTGTTCCTCGTCTTCCTAACACTTTCTTATCAAAGGGTTCTCTGAAATTATGATTTCACACGGCGAAATGGGGTTTTGGGCACATTTGGCAAAAATGAGACAGTGGCAGCAGTTGCCAACTTTAAACAACTGCATCTGTGTGTCACCTCTCTCAAACATCACACTCCATCGCGTATGCACAGGAGAATACGGTTAGAGGTCCATCACTTTTTAACTCCACATAATAATTTACTTGACAATAGAGGTTAGCAACATAGATCAGATCTTCTATATATATATATATATATATACATATATGTATATGGAATTATTAACCCTCTGAACCCCCAGCACATTTTTCTCTGCACCTCTAAAAACTCAAAAAAATGTTGTGCAGTATAAGACATATATAAATGTATAATAGAATCTATATACACAACATTTTTCCAAGCTGCCACAACTGTTACCGATGTTGGAAAAAAGTACAGTGGCTCCACATGCTATATATATATATATATATATATATATATATATATATATATATATATATATTAAGCTATTCACCATTTTACAACCTCTCCTGTCCTCTCCTCTCTGCTCAGCAGCCTGCAGTTCAGTCCAAGTTTCACATCATTTTTGTCACGTGACTGTTGGTCTCAGCCAAATCTATCAGGACTTCCTAATTGCACTGAGGAGCGAAGAATGAAATGTTTTTTACAGGATCTGGTTAAACAAACAGGTTTTTGGGGCGGAATTTTAAATCAAACATGTTTTTGATGAGATATCACAATTTTGAGCTTAGTTTCGGTTGCTTTTTCTGATGGAAGTGTTCGTCACACATGATGTGCTCAAGGACCGTCGGAAAGATGAAAATCTACGATAGAAAGTTTGGTAGCACTTTATAATAACTACACACTATGAAGCATTAGTTAAGCATGAGTAAACACTTAATTCATCATTTATAAAGCATTGTTCCTACATTAATAATTCATTAGTATGTAGTTCATAACAACAGTTATAAATGTTTTATTCTTGATTAATAAGCTTGTCTATTATGTGTTTCATTATTGTGTTTTCATACTTTATAAATGATGGATTCCCCATTTGTAAATTAAGTATTATATATTTTACAAACCAATTATTGAGGAGTTGTAGATGATTAATAAGATCATTTATAAAGTGTTAGTAAATGATTAATAACTTATTTAGATGTACATTATTCATGCATTTATATATATAATGATTTAGATATGCACTAATGGTTAGGGACTATGTTAATATATGCTTTATAAATGCGTATTAATACTGCAAGTCATGATTAATTAATGATTTATTAAGGTAGTTACTAGTCCTTAGTAAAGTATTTTGTGTGAGCTCATCTAAAGTGAGGACTATTTATGCCTTATAAAGCATTTATAAATGACATTGAAAGGTCAGCAGTGCCTCAAAACCCAGTTTTTTAACAGAAAAGGCAAATAGACACAACACAAAGTGATCAAGAACATATCAATATTTATTGCAAGATGCAAACAATATACTGTTAAATACAAACCTCTCAGCCATTCATTCATGTAAGAAACAAACAGACATTCTCCTTCAGGAGAACATGGCTGGATATAACACATTTGTAAATATACAACTGGAGCTAACCAGGAGCTTTGCATATTAGTTTACATTTACTTATTTAACTATTCATTTTAACCAAGCATATCGATCTCCACTGTTCGCACTTTTCTTCAGTTGCATGTCCCGATGGCAGCCGGCCGAATCTGCTCATTGTTTGCAATAAGCGAAATAAGTGAAATCGAGTGAAATCCCGCTTTCAAAACGTCATCAATGTGGGACGGACATAGGAAAAGACTGCTTCATACGTCATCAACGTGGGACAAACGTTTCGCTCAGGAACTGATACGGAAGTGCACTTATGCGATGGTAAACTCCGACCTAAGTTGAAAGGGCGCGCGGACCTCCGCCAGAAAGAGTGACTGCTGACGGGCCTCCAATGCCGTGCTGTGTCTTAGTTTGCTGGCACGTAACGTTACACATTATGGACGATGAGTATCCAGCTAGCCTTCCAGCTAGCACTAGAGGTCCTGAGACAGGCGCACGCTAACGCGTCACCTCCGTTGTAAATAGAGCGATCCAGGTGACAGATGGCTAACTAGCTGTTATATGTGGAGTGGATATGAATGAGATCGATATGCTTGGTATGAAATTAATAGTTAAATAAGTAAATGTAAACTAATATGCAAAGCTCCTGGTTAGCTCCAGTTGTATATTTACAAATGTGTTATATCCAGCCATGTTCTCCTGAAGGAGAATGTTTGTTTCTTACATGAATGAATGGCTGAGAGGTTTGTATTTAACAGTATATTGTTTGCATCTTGCAATAAATATTGATATGTTCTTGATCACTTTGTGTTGTGTCTATTTGCCTTTTCTGTTAAAAAACTATGGGTTTTGAGGCACTGCTGGCCTTTCAATGTCATTTATAAATGCTTTGTAAGGCATAAATAGTCCTCACTTTAGATGAGCTCACACAAAATACTTAATAAATGCTTTATAAGGCATAAATAGTCCTCACTTTAGATGAGCTCACACAGAATACTTTACTAAGGACTAGTAACTACCTTAATAAATCATTAATTAATCATGAATTGCAGTATTAATACGCATTTATAAAGCATATATTAGCATAGTCCCTAACCATTAGTGCATATCTAAATCATTATATATATATAAATGCATGAATAATGTACATCAAAATAAGTTATTAATCATTTACTAACACTTTATAAATGATCTTATTAATCATCTACAACTCCTTAATTATTGGTTTGTAAAATATATAATACTTAATTTACAAATGGGGAATCCATCATTTATAAAGTATGAAAACACAACAATGAAACACATAATAGACAAGCTTATTAATCAAGAATAAAACATTTGTAACTGTTGTTATGAACTGCATACTAATGAATTATTAATGTAGGAACAATGCTTTATAAATGATGAATTAAGTGTTTACTCATGCTTAACTAATGCTTCATAGTGTGTAGTTATTATAAAGTGCTACCGAAAGTTTTTACAGCTTCTGGCTCTGATCAACGGTGTAGTTTTGGGGAGGGTTGCTTTTCCATCCCGCGGGTGGGTTTTGGGGTTCTCAGGGTTAATAAATATAGATTTATTTAGCTAATTCAGTGATTGAAATACCAAAAATACTAGTACTTCATCAATTTGATATAAAAAGTGTATTATTATCATTTATTTATTTCCAAATGTAATTGATATGCCTCTTTCTATATTGTGTTCCTTTTACATTTGGTCTCAATGTATTTTTCATGTCTTGCCCTTTGAATTGCTTGTTGAAACAAATAAGCTTGGACCTTATCACTACCATTGAAACGCTTGAGACCATCCACCACATTGTAAGAGTGAAACTTAACATTTAAATTGACATGAAACCACTTTGGGTTCAGTTAACAGAACTACTTGGTTAGGTTTTGGAGAAGATCGTGGTTTGGGTTCAAATGAGTCTGCTTGTTAGTTTAGTTAGTTTTGTACGTAAGATAAGTAGAAAAAGTACGGTAAAAATTGTTGACTTTTGTTTACACAAGGGAAAATAGCAACGGTCTCCTGGGTGAAAGTCCTGTTTGTTTGACCCATCCATTCACTCCGACTTCCTCCATATGCGGACTTTGTACCTCTTTATACTACGTCATCCATCCTCTACCTTTGATCCCGTCATAAGTACTACGGCCACTAGAAGACGACGTTGTCTTCATGGTTCTAACCATGTGAATAACATTTTTACAAGTTCCACTTCCTCACTGCCTCTCTCCTCTGCTCTGGTGTACACAGCTTGTAGTTCACTCCAAGGTTTGCTAATTTCTTGTCTAGTCTTGTCTAGTTGGTCTCGGCTGAATCGATCACGGCTATCAAGTTATCTTTTTACCTGATCTGGTTACTGCAAACGGTGTATTTGTGGCAAAATTTGAATGAAGTGATTTTGATGAAATTTGAAGTTCTGATTTGGCTGTTTTTTCTGATCACACATTCAGTTCGAGGACCGTCAGAAATTAGAAAATCCAACGATAAGTTCTGTTTTTAAAGTGTATTTAAGTTTTTGGCATTTAAAAAGAAAACAAAAAAACATGCCTTTAAAACCCGCTGGCTGGTTTTTGGTGTTCAGAGGGAAATCATCAATCAATCAGCCACTGGCTGATATTCAGGAGAACACTTTGACTTTGCTACTGCGTTTGAATCATCTCTAGTTTCCCCATCATTGGGCGAGCCTTACACCAGAAATTCCTTTGGGTAAATAGAGAAATTACATCCATGAAGAACAATGTAACACTGTTGTCAATTAAACTCGCAGAATTATTAAGTTTGTTAGATGTAAATATCTCGCCTTGCTGCAGCTAGGAGCTCAGCCCTGCGTGGGCGTGTGAGGCCGCGTTGTGAGGTGTTTGCGGACTAATTATGCGGCTGATGCGGCCCGGGTCCAAAGTGCGCGCTGGGTCGTCTCTGTGGGTTTATCAGGGTTCAGGGTTGCGGTAAAGGTGGGGTCCGAGGAGACGCTCAACGGACAATTAAGCCCGACATTAATTACTTCCTCGGCCCAGTATCTCACACATAGCCGCACGCCTTTAAATCCAAAGCCTGGAGGGATGCGGTTTCTCATTATAGAGAGCGGCTCGGAGAGGGCTGGCATTATATGAACATATGGGAGCCGGGAAAATATATCTATTTCACGGACTATACTACCACAAAAAGTACAGGCGACTACTCCCAAATGAAAGCTAATGAGATGCACGCACACACACACACACACACACACACACACACACACACACACACACACACACACACACACACACACACACACATCTAAGAAGAACAAGTATACAGCGCACACACAAAGACCAGTGTGGCTGGCTGCAGAGGTATGCATTTCATTAAACAGGCCCAGGCGCAGAGATAGCCTTAATGAAATGTCTTTATTCCGTCAACTGGATATGGATGAAAAGTTAGAGTAATAGTCTTTGGGAAACAGGAGGGGATTGGAGAAATGCAAAGCACACACGCACACACACACACACAAAGACCCAGATGCATCCCGTCCACGAATTTCTTGGACGAGCATCAAGAAAAGTATAAAAAAGGAAAAAAAGTGCTTTCCTTTTGTAAGTGCTGATGCAAAGCTGGGTTGCAAATTTGCCCGTGATGGGCGAGGGAGAGAGGGAGCGAGAGGGAGAGAGAGAGAGAGAGAGAGCTTGGGGATAAATGCTTACTTAAGCAGGTACGGAAACCAACATCTTAATGATAATGAATGTCTAAGAGCAGCACTAAAGGGGGGCTGTCATATTCCGCAAGCTCTCAATTTGAAACACGGGCTACTGGCACTGCAGGTTCATCTTGTCGTGTACATAACACACATGTTTGCATGGATTAACATGCAGCTCCTGGCTTGTATGAAAGGTAACAGTGCTTGAACACGACATCAGTGCAGAGACGTGTTCAGGGGCAGATGGAGATATTTAGGCCCCGTCTACATGTATACAGATATATATATTTTTTAAAAGGATATTTTCCTCTACATTTTAAAATGAAATTCTGTCCACACCACCTTCGTTTTTCAAAATATGTACGTCCACAACTCCAAACGCTCGGCGGGACCAGTGGGCGGCGATAAAGGCTACGTCGACGATACCTCAAATACCAGAGAAGAAGATTGTGAGCACGCTCAGTGAGCTTATTGTCCGTTGGTGGTGTTCACAAATGAAGTAAACAATAGTAAAGCGTTAGCTAGTTATCTCTACATATATGATATTTGGTGACATGGCGACAACTAAATTTGACTTGTGTGTGTGGACGGACACTGAGGTTGAGTTACTGCTTAGGGTCACTTTACAATACAAAGGCGATGAAAAGCCCAAGAAAAAGTTGATCGGGAGTCCTGTTATATACCAAATATTCAGACATCTCAGTGGATTTCAGTAACGGGATCCTGCAAAAGGAGACTGAGAGGGTGGAGTGACGTTTTATGCGTCCACACAGATACAAAGTACCCTAGTTTAAAAAACAATACAAATCTACACCTTAAAAGGCGTTTTCAAAAATATCCGTTCTAGTGATCTAAAATTCTGTTTGCGTGTTGACGAGAAGCCTAAACGTAGAGGAAAATAAAAATAAAAACAGCCTATGGTGAACATTCTTAACATCTCTTCTTTAACTGTGGTGTTTATGAGCTGCTTGGTTTTTGCAACGGTCCCTGTAAATATACAACAGCTTACAATCAAACGAAGACGACTACTGTTTTCTACACTAGACGGCGTCCATTTGATCCTCAATACAACGTAACCTTTAGCCTGAAAGATTTTATTGACTCTCCAACAATGTTAAATGTTTACAAGCAAACGTCTGAACAGATAGTTCGGGAAGTATCATTATACATCGGAATTGCTGATCACTTTTCTAAGGATCATAGTATGTCGTTATTCTCACACATTAATGTTTTTATAATGCATTATAATCTGCTATAATATGCCCATATTTACAGAATTCCATTACTTGACTGAAAGCAATCAATGGCCACTTATTTGTAATCACATTATAATGCATTATAACAGTGATTATAATGCATTATAAAAAGATTCTCATCTATTACAACTATGAGAAGTATATTACACTATTAAAAACAATGATGAAGTATTATGGTGCTTGACCTTATAAGTCCGTATTAAAATGCTTTATATTGTGTTACAGTTATTGTTATAAAGTATTTATGAGTGCTTATAATTATAATCATACAGTGCTAAAAGCAGATTATAACACACAAGTATGTTTAATAATGTATCATAGACATGGTCGTCCTAGAAAGTGCTACATACATGAAGTTCATAATAATTATTTTATACACTGTATATCAGACAAGCTTGCAGTGTTTGCACAGAGATCAGGATCAGGACCTTGGACAGCTCTAGCTGGTAGAGTGAGAGGGTCGCTTCCTACACAGTAGGAAGCGGTGCGCTGTGTCTACTTTCTGGTATTTTATGTCGGTATCTACAAATGTAAAATGGATGCAATGCTGCTCTTTACCTTGACATTTTCTCGACAGCTCTCTGAATGAAAAAAACTAATCCCTCGAATAAAGAACATTTGCTTCGAATGTGGATCCGAAAAAAACAACAACACTCACACAAAGAGTTGGTGCTGCAGGTGAGGCACTATCAGGTCAGTAGAGACTTGTATCACCTGCTTTCACAGTAGTTTCATTACCACAGCTCATCAATAGCCCCCCTCTTTTTTTCTTTTAACAGCGGTAGCATTAGAGGCTAATGGGGCTAAAAGTGGCGCTGCTGACAATTAGCAGGGCAAACCGTAAATCACCAGGCTGCTGTTACAGGCAGGGTACCTCGAGAGTCTTTCAAGACGCACACGTATTGAGTGATGTTGAGTTAATGCACTGTGCATCTGTGTGGGAGACAAGGGGGGGGGGGGGGGGGGGTCAGGAAGAGATGCAAATGCACGTATCCACCTACTACTGCCATGAGGCTATTAGGGGTTGGTACATGAGGATTAGCATTGGGCGGCGTTAATTATCCAGTCAGGTGCCAGTGTGCCTCAAAAGGTGGAGAAAAAAAAAGATGTAGGAAACATGATGGAAATGTACTTCACAAATTGATGTTCATTTATATATCGTAGCACGGTAGCAATGGGACGTCCAAATTGTGCTAACATGCTCGATGTGTTTCCATTCACATCCCCTTCAGCCGTGGAGCAACACAGGGTCTGCATGAATACACAGACCGTTACAGCCCTATTCTCTATGAATTCCAAATTTGCAGGCTTTTAGAGTCTCTACGTTACGCAAGCAACTAATTAGTTTGAGCTTTTGGAAGTTACAAATCAGTCTCTATTTTCCCCCAATCGCTCCACTTGGAACCACCTCACATAACAGAAGCTGAAGACACCCCTACTGCCAATGCACTGAAACATTAACCGTCCTGAGACGAGAGTACATTGTCGTTTTTCAGGTTAATCAATTATTAATAGGCCAGTTGTCTGCATGATGCTAATGTCCTCCTCTTCATTTTCGAGCTACGGTGCGAAGCGGCGCTGCTCGACCTCTGACTTTGGATCTGTCACGGCCAAATGCGTGAAGAAATTACATTTGCAACTCCCGAGCTCGGGAGCAGGAGTGTAGTTTGGGCAGAAGACGGCAGGAGTCCAGCGTGTGTGTGTGTGTGTGTGTGGCGCCTGTGTCGAGTGTGTGCTCCCGGGTAAATGGTCAGTGACAGAGGGTCTTGTTTGTGCTTGTAGTGAGACGCTGGGGGTAATCCCGCTGGCCCAGCCCAGCGCGGAGGCCTCATTAGCACTGCCCAGTCAACAGAACAATAAACATGCCAGTCAAGCTAACTCCACCGGTCATGTTGTTAATGGTGGGGGATATACGAGCTGGCGGCCGGCACGAGGCACTCCACTCTCAGGGTGTCGAATACAACGTCCCTCCAGGTGGGGGTGGGTCTGGAGGGGGAAGTGACGGAGGAGGAAAAGATGGAGGGCACTTAAGGAGGGGGACTTTTCTTGGGGTATCGGGATGCCCTAAAAGATTCAGAAGCGAGGTGGTTTAACACACAAAAGTGTCTCAACACATTTCCCAAGGAGTTTCAAAAGGGTTCATGATCACCGCAATGCCTATGTGGGTTTCCTTTGGGTGCTCCAGTATCCCAGGAAAATGCCTTTTGGTGTACATGTCTTTAGCGACGTTCGTTAAGGGTTCGATATGCTTCAAGGGAACTTGGTTAAGAAGTGACGGGAGTCGTCGTGTGAAGGGTTGTTGGGTCGAACCCCTCCTGATTTTTGCCATCAGAAAAGGGGCTCCGGATGCTGGTAGATGACCCGACAAGCACTTTGTTTGAAGCACACTGAGGCTCTGCAACGCCCTCTTCAGCGCCTGTGCTTAGCTCCGTCAGCGCGTATAAAACGGAGGGATAGCTGGAGACAACGTAGGTGCGGTTTGTGAACGCAGGATACCAATTTGTCGAAGTACAGTATGTGGCTGACAAAGTGTCACGGTGTACTTACGCGCTACAGCATACAGCATTTGTTTGTGCCCTCTGAGTATTCACATAACACTTGATGGGAAAAGACATTTTGTATTTTCTGTTACCAACTTTAAAAAAATAAATAATTGTGCAACATTTTGATAGAAACAGCTCAATGTTGACAAAAAACTGACTGCAGTGACAAACAAATTAAATAAATCAATACAATGAATTACAGCAGTCGGGCTTCTCACACTACATTAGCAACGTGTCCTTATCTGTTCCAATACAGCTAAACAGTGTTACAGAGAGAGAGGGTGTCAGTCATCTGTTGTTTTAATTACTGGCAGGTCTTAGAGGGCAAACCCCCGTACCCAACCCCCCCTCCGACAGATAGACACCTTGCACCTCGAGACAAATGTACTTTTATACTCGGGAGTTCTCGCATCACTGACTCGGCCCCTGTGGAGACTAAAGACAGGTACCAGCAGAAAAAACAAGATCCACGGCTGTCCGGGGGGATAATCTGCTTGTTGCAGATAGGTACGCTGTGAAGTCGCCCGAATTAAAAACAGGCAGACGTCTAGTAGGGGGAGGGGGGGAGGGGGGGAGGGGGGCAAACGTAATGGACTCGACGCTTAAATGGTTCTTCTCAAAGAGTTTGTGTTATTGGCTTAACGCAGCGCGAGCGTGGCAGTTTACGCAGCAGAAACCCGTGAAACGAGCGCTAGTTTTTCTACCCACAGCTTTGTGGCTCCATTTGAATCACAGCGGGAAGCTCGGGCCTCCTTCGACAGTCCGTGTCATTACATTTCGTTGCGGTCTGCCGGATTACGCGGAAGGCATGTCCAAGCATGTACGTGGGTTTATGTGTAAGGGGGGGGGGGGGTAAGGGGTAAATCTCTGTCTCTCTCTCGGGGTCTCGGTCTAGCTCCACTTGGACTAGTCTGTGTGGATGAAGGAGAAACATGAATAAAGCATGCAGTGGCGCTCGGGGGGGGGTCCGGGTCAAGACGTAACATCTCTTGGAGGTAGTAAATGAGAAAAAAGCCGGGGAATAGAAGCAGAATTAATAAGAAGGGGGCTGAGTCACTGAGCTCACGGCTCAGTGACTCCACACTCCTGTATCTGTACTGTTTGTATTTACGTATGCCGTATCTGAATGATGCCCCCCCGGAGGGTCCCTCGAGTCTCACCCCGGTGAACAGTCGGTTCAGTAAGGGGTCATCCAAAGTTATCAACATTTTCACAGTAGTACAAAGAGTACTACTTTTCCCCCCAAAGTAGTACATATCAACATTTTTATCACATTACATGACAGTGGTCTAGATTTTAGGAGTCCCAACTATAGACACAAACACAATAATATGTATATAGAAGATATGTATCCAACATTATTTTTTATTTTTTTTTGCCAAGGCCAGGTTTCACAGACAAAGAGGTTTCGAAGGGGATAACAAACCCCCGGGCGCTCCATCCCGCTACAGCCGAGGCCAGAGCGGGGGAGGAGACATTGAACCCCCCGTGCTCCCTCCAGAGAAGGGAGGAGAGTTGGGTACCCGGAGGTGCACGGCGGACGGCCAGGACGAGGCCGCCGCACCGCACTAAGTTTTATGGTTCCGAAGGGGCGGGCACTCATCGTTGGTGCCGGACGCGCGGCCACCGCCGCCCCCGCCCAAGCGCACCCCGTCCTTGGAACAGGCCGGCGGGGCAACAACTTGTATTGACGGGGGTAGAGGCGAGGCTACGCAGTCCGACCGACCAGGCCCAGACTAGAGGGGTTTGAACACGGGCGTGTTGGGATATGGTGTTGGCGCTAAAACGCGGCGCTGACCGCTTGAGCCCAAGATCTTCAATTATAAAAAAAAAATTTGGTGAAGTTCCGTTCACCAAAAGATATCGACATTTTATGAAACTTTGTCGTACTCTTTGTACGACCGTGAAAATGTTGAAAACTCTGGACGGCCCCTAAAGCCACTGTTTCTGAAGGGGTGCTGATAAGTCACCGGCTGATTTAATAAAAAATGAAAAAAAGACCTTTTCAAAATGTGGCTATTGACTGAAGGACCGGTTCCACACTAATGAATCCATCTCCCACTTTTCCCTCTCTCTTCTCTCTCACTCAAAAGCTCTGAATTACCAAAGAAGAGAGAATTACCATCACTAATCTCTTGGCTAAGCGCCTGATAGGGTCCGGTAATAGAAATCTTTGTGCCGCTTTCATGTCCCCGACAAAAAAAAGGGGACTTCAGTGCGAGCGGACAATGAGAGTCCATATGCTGCCTCCTCTTTTCCTTAGGCTCACTTCAGAGGGGGGAAATATTAATAATGTCTCTTCTTTGACTCCGTCTGCCACTGTGTGGGTTGTTTTGAGCATAATGGCAGTCGAGTGACAGCATCAACGCCGCTCTTCCCTTCGCTCTCTCTCTCTCTCTCTCTCTCCCACATTCACACTCAGCCGCGCTGTCCCTGCTAATGAAGCATTGGAGAGTATTAGAGCTGAGAGCCCGGGCTACTCGCTGCTGTCGCTGGTATTAAAAAAAACAACAACAACCAACCTCCTCTCCCCCACCGCTGGGTTAGGTTACCACTTACAGGGTTGTGGGTAAGCGCGACCTATTAAGAGCGTGATCTGTTCTGATCTCTACAAAATTCTTCTCCGAAAGACAGGTCACAGGTCAGCGGTATAGCTATAGGACGGCAGCCTTGGAGCTAGAAAGGATTTAGCACCTTGCCAAAGCAAAATGTGTGCTTTGTGCTTTCTTCTTGAGGAGCATCGACTTGTATCATACAAAATGAAATGAAAAGTGAATGGGAGATGTCCTCAGGCAAAACAATCTCGACGATCATGTAAGTTATTTTTCAATTGGTTTTCCTCTACCTACAAAAACACCAGGACAGCCAATACATCGTAGGCTCCTCCGTAGCCTGATATGTCGCTACTGTGGCGGCTGTAAAACAGTGAATAAATAGTTTTGAACGTCACAAACCCCCCTGCAAAATTACATCATTCCCCATCAGCACTCCATCAATTCAGTCCAATAACATTCGGAAAGTCTGGAAGAGCTGCACGATTGAATCATTTCATCACGGTTTAAGTTAGCATAGTTATAAGTAAGCCGGATGTTAGCCGGTTAGGAGTGTATGCTCAAAAGTAGTTTGCAGCAGTGAGAACAATAAGTGTCGTATATAATGTATAGTACATATGTGATTATTCCTCAATGACCTGACTCGTTCTGATAATAAATAACCAATATTATAAGCTAGGGTTGTGCAATAGTGGACTTACCCTACTCACAATTTTGCTTTAAGAAAAATAACGATACAAGTATCGTCAAAAAAGGCCACTAAGTGGCCACAATAAATGATTCAGCTGCTCTTTGTGGATGGAGTCGGTGGCAGTGGAGTTGCGTTTTCTGTAGCACGGTTATAAGTTATAAGATGGGAGCGCAGATCCTAACTTGTTTATTACTTACAAAGTCCTTTGTTCACGTTCTCGTTCGGTTTAAAACCAAGTAATTGCCGAATAGGCGCATTTGCATTCAACGAGAGAAAGATAGATGTGATAGTTTCTAAAATTCACTCACAACTAAATATTCTGCTTAAATCCATATCTTTACTGCAGTCAAAAAACGGTCTACTCTGCCACACGCATCGGTATTAACGGTGCGGTCTGGCAGCAATCTGACAGCACCATAAATTACATTTATTTCAACCACAATTACACAAATTAGACGTATGCTAGTATGTTGTCTTTTTTTATAGCAAAAGAGAGAGACTGAACGTAACACAAAATGTATTTTCAAATGAGCCTAATTGTATAAATGATGATGTTACTACCCATAGTAGTAATATTTCACACAGTGAGATTGTTTGTTTCTTAAACTTGACATCACTGTATAAAATGACCTGTTTTGACATCTACGTTTCTTATGAAAAACCACTAATTAGAGACCTAGGACATTTAGAGGATGTATGGCTTTCCTAGGTTTATTGATAATAAGAAGGATTCTGAGAGGTTTGCAGAACAGACGTGGCCGCCATCTAATGTAAATCTTCAAATGACAAAAGGTTTTGATGCCAAATCATAGCATGGATTTTTCTATTGTCTTCCTCAAAGTCTTGGTGTCTTAATGTGGTATTTTGTAAGGATTTTTTGATAATTTGTGATAAAAAAATTGTCAAGTTTAGCACCAAATAAATCACAAAAAAAAATCGGTGTCAACCCAATGATTAAACATTATTGAGCATGTAAATGGCCATCATATACATCCATCGTGAAGGTCTGAGCCATGATATATGTTCAACATTTAAACAGGCATATAAACACAACACAATGTTTCTTACAGATTCATACTTAGAACTAGAATTGCTGCGTCACGTTTGTATGCCTCCGCCAACCAATGTTGCAGTTTACATCCATGTCTGTCCAAAATGTCAACATTTCATCATTTTATCCTATTAGACCTTTGTGTGACCTTTGTCATGACTACTATCTGAATTCTTGAGTTATGGCCCAAAACGTGTTTTCTGAAGTCACAGAGACCTTTGACAACCAAATTGTAAATCAGGTCATCCTTGAGTCCAAGTGGACGTTTGCGCCAAATTGATCACGTTCATGAGAATGGACCGCGCAGATCGACAAACCGGAAAAAAAGTAATGCCTCTGGCCATGGCTGACGCCAGCGCAGAGGCAAAAAAACCTAAAGTAACGCTAAGTGCTGAGCTGCATCTCAGATTAATCTTCAGGTTCGCAGCTTTCAGAGGATGTGCGCCACTTAAAATCCCCAAATATGGACGAGTTACAGCCATCGACAGCCTAGCTTCTGATACTGAGCAGAGTATCTTTTTTTTTTGTACTGCACTCGGCTCCCAGCTGCTGCAATAGATTTACAACTAATTAATGCCTCATATTCGGTACCGATAGCACATGCTCACCCGGCCCCTCACCATGCATCTTTGTTTTATCTCCGGGTGAAGCATTTTGTCGGTAATGTCTCCAGACAGGCTTGGCGGAGCCCTGAGTGCATTCCCATTATTCAAAAGGAACCTCAACAAAGAGATACGAATTGAGGTGGGAGAGTGTTATATCATGTCACATCATCCACAATGTGTTGGAAGCCTCTTCTAAAGACTGCGTGGGAGCGGGTGGAATGGAGACTCCTCATTAATCTGGTCGCCGTAGTCGACTCTCAGCGATCGAAACGAGCACAAGAGACCCGCATTCCGTAACGCGATCGTGGTCTCCCTCTGTTAAAGTACTAGGGGGGGGGGGGGGGGGGGAAGCAAGCAGACAGCGGCCCCCGTGAAGATGACATTTACGCGGCGAAAAAAATGCCAGCGCCAGCCATTTCCTATTCATTCCCTCCACCTTCTATACCTCTGCGTTACTCACATTTCCACTGAATGTCAGCTGTCTGCTGCGCGGCGTTGCATGGAGCGGCCGGTCCTCGGAGTCTGTTTTTACATTATCATACAAATAGCTCTACACGCACACTCGTGAATTGCATCCAGACGGCAACCAAGTCAAAGGCCTCCATTAAAGATCTTCTTTAATGTTTTCTTTTGGTCTGGTTCGAGCCGGTGCAAAGGTCAGCGCGGCGACGGGGTCACATGCTCGGTGAACGGTGTGAATGGATTTTGGGGAATACGTATGCATACTTGAGTGCACCCTCTTTTGTTTTTATCCCCCCGGTATTACCAGCATATGGATTAAACATATGGAGTGAACCGGAAGATGCTTGGTAAAGGGCTAACAGCTTTGTGTACGCTCTAGGCCGAGGGGGCCGGATAGATGTAGAGTGCATATAGTGAGAGGGAGGGAGGGGGGAATCTAATCAGCTCTTAAGAGGAGAGTCAATTCTGGGCCGGATGCCGAGCGGAGCAGAGACAACAGCAGATGTGCAGAGATTTGACTTCTGAGTGCAATCCTGAGTGACTTTAATACTGAGCCGTCTGACTGACACCAGGCTCAGCGCTTGTGCACAACAAGCATGTTTGTTGGTTTGATTCCAAGTGTTCTGGCAGGGCGGCATTTCGCGGTAACATACCCAAGGAAACCGAGCAAAAAAGAAGCGTGTGTATGGGAGTATGCACTCTGAAGTCTAACCTTGAAATGCTGTTATCAATAGGGGTGAAAAAAAACAATTGCAGTGCTCTCAATAAATCATTATTTCAACATTTACTTCTAGCTGGTATTGATGATTGATCCAGCCTATCATGTATATTTATTAATGCCAGGACCATTTTTATGCAAAAAGAGCTGCCAATTTCCAAACTTAGGTATTGAAATCCGAATAAAAAAAAAAATCCATCTCTATTTAATACTTAAACCCCTCTCTGGCTGGTGTAATGCCACAGTAGGCCATGAGTTATGCTGTTGTGTTAATAGAGTCATTAATAAAGGGTCTTTGTTTTTCCACTCTCTAGTCGGCCAATCGCAAAAGATAAATGGAACGCCCCCCCTGTTGAAACCAAGAGCTAAGCAACGTATGACCGTCGTGGCCGTGCAACACTCCGGCTGTCAGAGCCGACACTAAATGATGACAGAGTGAACCACTGAGCGTTTGTTATACAGGAGGAACTGATTTCAGACGCTGCAGCGAGAGTTAAGCCAGAGGAAGACGAGCAGAACGACACAAAAGGTTCTTCTCATTAATTGTTTTGTAACTGATTTGTAAAGCGATTTGTAGTAAGCGTTTATAAACTGTTACTTCTGCTTGATTTGATTTTCCGTAACATATCCGCCCGAATCCGACGCCGTTCCGGGTTGATGCTGACTTTTTCAGCAAAAACAAACTAAAATGTCGAACGAGGTTGAGAAGACATGCCGTATGCAACCGCTTGACAACGCGTCACGACAGCATGGCGCCGGTCGACTAATCATCAGTCCAACCCTTCCGAGCTCGTTGAATCGTCGATTACTTTTTAAACCAGTAGAGACCACGTCTCGCGTCGCGACGTCAGAAGAATCAGTCCATGTCCAGCGTAGAAAATCCGACCTGTGGGTTTTTGCCACAGCTCTATTAAACTGCCGCGATAAGATGTGTTATTACCAAACGCATACTAATTCAGGGCCAGCTGACTCTTGTGACTCTGTCCTCGGCTGCAGGATCGGGCCATTGAGACCTTTTCATTGCCATTCGGTTGCTCGGGCGACCGCTTCGGTCCAAGTTTACTTCCTGCCAGCTACCGCTTCTACAAACATTGCACACAGGAAATACAAAAGGGGCCCGTCGAGAATGTTTATGTTGAAAAAGGTCTATGCGTCTGCACCATCCTCGGTATGTACCTCATGTAACAGACTGCATGAATACATGCACCGATCTCTCTCAAGCCAAGATAGAGTTGTATCGTACATATTTGTGATAGTATCTTTTTATTGTAATTTTTCTATTCTATAATTATGTTCTCGACTTTTGCAGTCATTTCATTGTATTTTTTTATTTCCTTGCCTTATTTATTGGACCAGAAACCAAGGCAAGTTCCTGAGACGTGAATAACCTACTTGGCAATAAGCCCGATTCTGATTCGGACATGACCCCCCTCACCTCCAGAGATGATTACGCTGTTATGCAACAGGAAACCACAGCGTACTGCAGCCGGGGCTCCTCTGATTGAAGATGTAATTTATGACTACAAGAAGGTTGTGAGGCTTCGTGTAATGCTAGGATTTCCACAAAAAAAGAAATAGGCAGTATCACCTGCATTGCAAATAACACAATTGTTTTTGAAGCGAGTTCAAAGAACTGAGGAAGAAAAAGAAACCAAAATCTCAATCTCAGAGGATTAGAGCTCTCCCAGAGCTCATGTACAGCGAGCAAGTACGAGTAATCAAAAGAAAGAACAAATGCACCGCCGCTGACTCAGCTCGCAGTGCAAAGCCCCTTATGTCCCTGATGCACATTGTAGAACTGTCAGTCTGAATGCGGGCGCTACATCCATGTTGGCACATGTTTTCGGCATGGACGCTTAAAGAAAATGAAGGCCGGGGGGGGGGGGGCTGATGCGTGTGTCTGGATGGTTGTAATTATTGTGTACTGTTTGAGCAGATTATCCACAGTGTCATGTGTTCCCGGGGGCTGCAAAACAGGCTGACACGTCAATGAAAACCCTAATCTGATTTTCTCTACCCAGAGCGCATTGGGCTTCGCTGCTTCTCTTAGTGCACATGTTGAGCTACTGACATGTAAGCATAAGAAAAAAATGAGTATTTTCTGTCGTCAAAAAGGTCACACGAGGTCCTATGTGCTCTGGGGTTGTTTCTGTTTTTACAGCAATGTTTTAGTCTGCCCCAGTGATTGTTATGTGAGGGGGAGTAAGGCATAAAAACGTATCATAAGAGGACTGATCGGCCACAGTGGCTGAAAACAGCTGTGTGAGTCTGAAAAAGGTTTATGATGGGACCAAACTCTAAATCTTAAATAGTCGGTTCACTGAAAACTTACATCCTCTCATTTTCCAGTGGAACTGCTTTCCACAGAACAAATAGTCCCAATGAAAAAGTGCTTTCAGTGTGTTTTGTGGATTATTCTGAATTAAGCCCCCGTGGTCCCACCACACAGAGGCACAGCACAGTTCATCTGGGTGTCCGTGTTTAATAGCTGGTGCTCGACGCTTAGTGATGTAGCAGTCTTCATAAAGCCCTTTTCCCACTGGACAAAAAAAACACTGCTAACAGACACTAACATCTGGCTTTTGTCTTCAGTGGGAAAGGTTACAGTCAGCACTCATTCCCGGACAAATGACTCAGCAGTCGTCACAGGTTTTTATCGGATCCATCACCGATCGGCAGTGATGGAAACCCGACCCGGTAAACAAGTTGATTTTCACCCCTTCTCCGGTGCGATGCTATGCGACTCTAATATAGATGATACATAAAATCAACACAGATTTGAATTATTAGAATTTATGAATGTACAAAACATCAAGCCAACAGACTCCGGTCATTTTAGCTCGCTGATCGTCGAAAACACTCGGATAAAAACGGATAGAAAACAAACACAACTCATCAAAAACGTCTTTGTTAGTCTTTCCACTGTTCCAATAATCACCAAACTGGTTCGATCGTGAAATAAACCCTTGATTCACCGAGTTAATTGTGAAACGAAACAGCCATTATATGCGCTCCTCAAAATTCTGTATTATTAAGTAACATTTTTTAATGCTGTTTTACGGCAAGTTCTTGACGTTGAATGTGACACACCAGAAAAAAACGAAACAAAAAAAGACCATCAGCGGTCAGCACTGTTAGGATAGCTCCCTATAAGTTCCCCAGAGCTGAACTTGATGTGAAAGACTTACATGGATTGACTTCACTCCTTCTCTGATCATGGCACTTCCTTTCAAATTCCTTTCGTTCCAGTGAGTAAGCTGCTCTGACTAAATTTGCTGTATTTTATTTCCTGTATTTATTAGTGTCATAGTACATGATATTATCTACAGATCTTGTATTTCTTCATTTTTTTTCAGTTTCCCGTCAAAGACAGGCACAGCTGCATATTGGATGTTGATCTGGCCGCGAGGTACAAAATCAGCACTATGGCCATGAGAGAAGCCCAGCCACGGCTGGAGGGGAAAAAACTAGAACATTCTTAAACTACCAGAGTGTACCACAAATACACGAAAGCTGCAATAACGGGCATGGCACCTCCTCTGTCTATTTATTTAAAGGCTGGGTGATGCATGCTGGCAGTGTGAGAGGGCCTTTTTGTGAAGATAAAAGCAGAGGCGACTTTCTCCTGGTTGCCAAAGGATGAAAATAGCGTCATTTTATTTTTTGCGCCTCAGAACATGTTTTGTTAGAGAGCAGAGCTCACTACCACTGCTTTTAATCCAAACTAATCCCTACATACAGTACACCACTATCGCATAACCCCCCCCCCGCGCTCCAGATCCCTTTCTAATTACACGGATCCTTTATCTTCCCGGCATCATTTTATTTTCTGCTCACATAAAATCCAGTAGTTGTTTTAATTCACTCATTAGTATGTTGGGGGGGTTCGATCGTCTATGCACTAATCCAGCAGGTATTAAACAAGCATGTGGTCCATGAATGGATTGGTCAAGGCCCTCCAACTGGTGAAGAACTGTAATCCGACGCAACACAACTACAGCTCTGGTCAACAGCTAAAGCCTTCCAACTCTGAAGTTTATGACCATATGTGTGGATTTATCACTGCCACAAATTGGGAGGGAGGTGAGAGAAGAGTAGAGGGTGTCCACAATTGGAAAGAAAGACACAGAACGAGCTAGAGACCAAAACAGATGTCTATTGAAAATAACAATCCCATTCAACGAAACTGCATTGTGAATGAGGTTTCGAGGGGAAACCACATAAATCACAAATTAGTTTCAAATGAGTTCAAGAAGGGAGGAGGTCGTGGTGGTGGATGGGTCAAAAACCCAGAGGGCTCTCACCCAGGACACCTCTGTTCATGTCTAGTGCAAGTACTTAAATTGCCTAAATAACCAAGTACTTTTACTGCGTTTTTGTTTTGTCTTAATTTTGTCGTAGTTTTTAAGTCGAACCTTGGTGATTTGACAAAACCACACAAGGTAGTCTTATCGTGTTTTGTCTCGTTTGAAGTTACATTGCTAACCACGCGTTTCAAACTGTTTAAAAGAGCTGTATTTGCCATGCCCTTAATCAAATGATCTCTTCACCAGCCATGCTTTTCTCTGTGGTTTATAATAACCATGTCGGACAGACCGGGCAAGTTATGTTCTCCCGTGGGCCAAGCAGATGCAAGATCTGTTTTAAGGTAAGTATTTTAAGCATGCATTCCTACATGAAAGTAACATTGAACGTGAAGTAACCAATCATTTAAAGGGTCAGTTGTCCAAATTACACTCACTGTGTGGTATTGAACCAAGCAGTTAGTTTTGGTTTTGAGATAAAAGCGATATGTTTATGAGATTTCTGCCTCCACCCCAATATAATGAAAGTGCCCTATGGAGATTTATTAACAGTTCTATTTATATTCAGGGTTACACACTAAAGCACATTGTGTCTCAAGGCCTAACTCATTATAGATTTGCAAAGCTCATGAAAACCATGGCTTCAAATGTGAACCATTTCTTTATAACATAAATATTCATTAATTGAAAGAAGATAAAAATGGGGGCCATATCTCAGAATTATGACTTTCGAATATCACGTGACTAACTATCTCACAATTCTGAAATATGCATCGTGTGATGAGAAAAGATCTCATAACTACGAGCCACACATTTTTGTCTTTAATTAGTGAATGTAGACAGCCTTATTTATTTGGTTATTATCAGTTCAACAGTCCAAAACTCTGCTTACGTGCTTCATCAGGGCTGTTTGGATGTGGTTTGATCAGAACAACTAATCAGATTTTGATTTATAAAACGTTGCCAACTGATCTCATTTTGGCAGAATGTTGTAGGGACCCATCACTCATAGCAAGGAGCTGATTGAGAAAACTGTTCCAGGCCTTTCAGTATTTGGAAACCTGTATTATTGGGGAGTAGTCTTGTTCTTTCCGTCCTTTTTGCTGGGGAAAGGCTGCCCTCCTCGGTTTGTTAAAACCAGTAAATGCTTAGTTTAGTAGGGATGTGTATCAGTGGCAAAGTAAAGCCAATGCGGAAACGCCTAAATTTGCATTCTTTCTAATGGCCATCAGGGGGCAACTTCACTGGTTGTAAAAAGAAGTCAGATTGTATAGAAGTCTATGAGAAAATGACTACTTCTCTCTTGATTCTCACAGATTTTCTCAGTAAACATTGTAAACATGAGTTTATGGTCTCAATCTCTAGTTTCAAGTCTTCTTCAATACAGCATGATGTTCATTTAGTAAATTATGGTCCATTTAGAGTCAAATAGATCATAAAGCAGAGTATGCTTTAGGGTGGGCTTACTGTGATTGACAGGTCGCTTCCATAGCGTTGTTCGGTTTGAGAGTTGTCGAGGTTTTTGTCTTAAAAAAAAAAACTTGTGTGTTTTCAGTTTATGAAAGTTAATCATTAAATGTTGGTCGCCTAAACATGTCTTGTCCAGCGTTCAGTTGTAATAAGCAATAGATACAGTCTATGGTCTGGACCAAAGATGTGCACTAACCGACTGACAGATCAACATTGCTATCCCAAGAGCCACTAGCATGTTTTTAAAAAAACAACTTCAAGGCACCAAATAATGAGAATAAGGAATTTCTCGTCAACAGACTCGCATCAACCAAAACAACAAACTCTTCAAGATGGCTGATAGAAATCCACTTTTAGAAAGAACGTATGTTGGTTGGTGAGAGGGTTCACAGTGGGCTACTGTCCAGCTCAGACTGCAAGAAATCCCATGATGCATCAGTTAATGGAGCACTTCTCGTGGAGCACAGAGGCTCTCAGAGGACCCTCAAGATCTACTGGTCTTTCATCAGCCTCTGGCCGTGTTCTCCACCGCCTGAGAAATAATTACTGAACAGCTGAAACGCAGAGCAATATTTCTACTGTCTCTGCTCCCTTCCTCTCCAGTACACCCCCTGAGGCTTGATTGCCAAATCATTTGAAGTATGATATGAATGAGGCAAGAGGAGCTGGAGCTTATGCATGAATAACAAATAAGGGATATAAGTTTCATGCCTGTTCTTTTCTCCCTCCCATCGCAATAGCCTTAAACTTGAAGATAAAGATCTGATCAAACATGTTAGAATTTGTATTACTCAAATATATATCAAAGGAAATTGAAAGCCGACTTTGGCGCAGTAAATCATGACTTGAATGTGACGCCGATGGTCTGCTTGGCTAAATTAGATTTCTGATACAGAAGTTGATCTTTGAAGGGGGAACGAAGCCCTTTGATCAGCCGATCCCTTTCACTCCTTCCAATCCATTCTCCCCTTTCCCAATTTCTTCCCTGACATGATGCATCATCCTCTGTTCCCCTTCCCTCTATCCACACTAGACTATTGCCTTTTTCCTCTCCTACTCCTGGCGCTGGATCCCTCACTCTTTTCATCATCGCCTCCTCCTCTGCTGCACCGCAAGCCGAGCTGCCACTCCACAAACTCCTGCAGCACTCACAAAATGGACACCCTGCTGAGAACAGCCACCCCTCCTAGCATGAGTGGAAGATGAGAGGAATTGTTGGAGAGATGACAGAGAAATAAATAAAAAAAGGCCCAGGAGTGGGACCCTAAATCATTGCCAGTTACAAGCTACAAATGTTGAGCAGGAGCTTAGCTGTTTAGTTTTATTTGGCTTGAAAGCAGTATGAGGCTCAAGTTTTCCTGGGGTTCCACCGCTACAGTGACTAAGACAGCTGTCAGCAGAAAAAAACAGAATTAGTTAATTAATTAATTTGTTCAAACACTTATAACTACCTATGTTTTGTGTGTCAATAGTGAATATTAATGTCAAGAAGAATTGTGGCGTCACTAACCCTTGACCTAACTGAAGGAATATCTTGGGGTGGATGTCAGGGTGAATGATTGGGTCAAACAAACCAAGTGACTTTGCAATGGGATGCCAGTATTCTACCAACTGTCAATGCTGATTTATTGTAACCAGGCCCACAACCTTTCCCCAAATCTGATCAGAGTATTTGGGTCATTTGGCAAGTCCTTTTTGTCCTTCTGATTAGAGGACTTGTGACTAAGTCAGAGCAACCCATTATCACTCCCAACTCGTCAAATACCGACGCTTGGTCAGTTCCCCTAGGCGTCTGATACCAAGGGAACGAGGCACCCTTTAACATCTGTATGAGACACTGCAGAGTTTCAACCAGGCGGCAACCTCCGGTTCTGCCGAGTGAAGCCAATGTGGAAGTGCATTCTCTCTACTGATCAGCAAAAACAAAAGTCTGAAAAGAAATCTGGTTGTATAGAAGTATATGAGAAAATGACTCTACTTCTCTCTTGATTTTTAACCCCAGTAAACATTGTAAACATGAGTTTATGGTCTCAATCTCTAGTTTCAAATCTTCTTCAATATAGCATGATGTTCATTTAGTAAATTATGGTCCATTTAGAGTCAAATATGTATGCTTTCGGGAGGGCTTGACAGGGCTGATTGACAGGTCGCTGCTGCTACCAGAGCCGTATACGGCGTCTCAACATCACTCCCACAAACCAATGGGTGACGTCACGAGTCATCGTCTTCTTATATACAGTCTATGCTTCCAACCATCCCCATGAAAGCAAATGACGAGCAAGAAAGTGAGGACGGGGTGGAGGGCTGGGTCAAGCAAACACAGGACTTTCACTCAGGAGACCACTGTTCTTGTTTTATGTGAAACCAAGTCAGCATTGACTTATTTTACTTTACTTTTGTTGCATACCATGCGTACTTAACTAGCACCACATACCAAAGTTACATCACGAAAGTCCTTACCTTACGTAACAGACTTACTCATTTGAACCCAAACCACGATCTTGTCCTCAGCCTAACCAAGGAGTTTTGTTATCAAAACCGAAAGAAGTAAAAAACCAAGTAAAAATAATAACTGACTAAACCTACATTGAAAGTTTATTTGAAAAGACACTATACATGTTATGAGCGGAAACATGCCGTCTATGACACGTCAAAAACTGACTCGAGAGGGGAACCTAGAGCGTCAAAGTTGGGAGTTGGGAGTGAGACTGTGTTGGTCAAAGGGATTTCCAATCATGATGATGCATCAACAATCCAATCACCATTCAAAAACAAAATACAAAATCACTTTTTGACGATTTTGCAAAACTGCAGTTGAGGTTCACACTTTGTATACAAATACATAGACATATGTAAATCTTTAATATTCCGATATGATTTTACGTGCCATCTTTGATAGAAAGCAGATTGATAATGAACTACAAAAAATGTAACAAATCCCTGACAGCTAGAGGCGAACTGGCGGCTGAAAGAAAATGTAAAATATTATTTGAGATCGTCATGTTGCTGCTTTACTTTGAAGAAAAGTAGAGAAAGAAGTAGAGAAGAGGTGGACGCATGAATGTTTTCGTATTTGGGGGACAGCTGTTGCATTGGAATGCTTCGCTAAGAGGTTGAGGCAATATGAGTGTGTGTGGAGTATGTTCCGTGATTATTACTCTGGGAGTGCAAAGCCACCAACGCGCCGCGGGCTAATGGTCTAAAGGAGCACACGTGGCTCTATCACTTGATGTAGGGCTATAGGTGTACAATTGCTTTTGTAATCCCCCGAGCCCCTGTGACCTGGAAAGGTAGGAGCACAAAGGGCCCGAGCTATACTTAGCCCCGCGCTTTCTCCCATCAGTCACAGCGTATTTACCTTATTGCTGTGGAAGTTGTGCTACAGGAGCAAGACTGCGGGACATTGTAGAGGGGGGGAGGAGGAGGGGTGGGGGAGGGATTGCTGACCAGAAGAAAGAATAAAGTGTGGAATGAAGAGACACTGTGCAGGGGCACAGAGGAGGCAGCGTACAAGTTCAGTTTCAACCTGTATTATCACTGAGATTTGCTATCACATGGCCTCATAACAAAGAAAACATACTTATTCCTGATTACTCTAGATTTATCCACGTTTTGTGATACGTTGTATTTGTAGAGATGTATTTGGCCTCTGATAACTACAAAAATAAACAGCATTTTCCTTATATACCTTATATACAAGCCTTGCCGTGTTCTATTTTATGTCACTTTTAGTTTTTGAATAGACCATTCCACAGTGGCCCAATGCAAGCCAATCAAAAAATCCCTATTCCAACACATTCTTGCTCCCAACCCGTCACACTTGATCAGTGGCCCTATGCATCAAAATATGACAACAATATTATATGTATTGCTGTTTTTGACGCGTCAGGGACGTCGTTGCAGTTCCCTGGAAATGCTCTCTTTAAATGCATACAGTGCTTTTCAAAATAAACATCCAATGTAGGTTTACTTCGTTTTTAGTTACCTTTAATAGGTTTAGGCAACACTTCTACTTGGTTAGGTTTAGTCAACAAAAGTACTGGATTAGTCTTAGGAAAAGACTGTGGTTTACATTTATATAAGTAAATTCTTTGCATATAATAAACACGCTTGTTACATAACTTAATAGCTCGTCGTACGTCAAGTACGTAAGTTATGTAACAAAACTAAGGTAAAATAAGTCACTGTATACTTGGTTTCACATTGCACACAAACAGCTGTCTCCTGGGTGAAGGTCCTGTGTTTATTTGAACCAATCATCCACTCCGACCTCCTCCTTAAGCAGACTTTCTCATTGTTTATATTACATAATTTGCTGTGACGCTGAGGGATTCACATTGGAGTTGGTTGAAAGCCCGGTGCCCTGATGGCTCAGTAGGGTCAGGGTGACCTCAGTAACCTACAGCGGCTTGTTTTCTCCATGATACTATTAAAAACATTTGGATTTGAATAGTTTTTTGTGACAATCAAGAAAAACTGCAATTTTCAGCAAAGATTGAACACCGGATTGTTTTACCACACTTAAATCTTTTTATCTCTACACCGGTGTGTGCGCAAGACTGCGTCTTAGAGATGCCTGTAATTGTACGTGTTCCTGCTGTTGCCCTTGTGACTGCACTTGCCGAGCTTTCATGCTCGTTTGAAATGTAATGCTTTCGAAGGCTGTACTCACTTGCGATGTTGTTAATTTATGTTTGCCTTGTTTGTTCCAACATACGGTCGCACTGCAATTAAAAAAGCTGATGCAACGCCCCAGTACCATCTCTACATCAAGGCTGAGATGCTTTTGCTCAATGAGAAATCATTTGTTACTTTCTCCGAGTGCTCCTTTTATTCTTTTTATTTTTGTTTCTGGCTGTTTTCAAAATCCCCTTCCAAGTCTTAACTCATTTTGTTGCTTCAAAGATCAAAGGAGCGAAAAGGATTGTGATTTACTAGAGGAGCTGCTGTCTAACTCTCCCAGCAGTCGGCTTTACAAAGTGGGGATAATTTCACGTTTGCCCAACTGTTATCGATGGTTCTCGAACAGTACAGTCTGAAAATGTGGTTATGTGCAGTCTTCAAATACACATTAGCAGCCCATGTAGCAATACATGTTTGTTCTTCATCTTCTGAGCTTTTGTCTACATGGTTTGACCAAAACTTAACTTGAAGTGCCAGACAGTTTCAAAGCTGTCATTAGAAACTGTTTCCAACTTTCAAAGAATACTTGGCAGGTGATTGAATGAACCACCTGTCAATCAAACTGTAACTGAAGCCAGTCTGGAGGAGAGCGAAAAACATCTTTTCCATCACGGAAAGCCTTCATTGTCGTTCTTTCAATGAAGAAATACTCTCCGATCCTGAACTGACGCTATTGCAGCATCTACGTTAAACTCTTCGGGAGCCGCCATTGTTGTTCTGCTGCTACTCGGTTGGTCTCACGTGATATGGCCAGAATCCAGCTGCCAGCCGTGCAATGCAACCAAAAGCTTAAAGTAGACCCAAAATAGCAGTTCAATTGGAAAAAAAACAAAGACGTCATCGCCCAGAAGTGTCAGACTTTTCCATTTGCTCCTCTAAGCTCTCACTGTTGGTTTTTCCTCAGATAAGAGAAACACTGTGTTTGTTGTAGTTGCAGCAGCAGAAGAAGTCTGTTTGCACTAAATTGAAGAATAAAGTGAGACTGTGTGAGCAGCGAGAGCTACACTGTTTGAATAGACAAAGAAGATAAAATCCAAAGTAAAACAGATGAATCAGTCGGAGGAAGACAAGCGTGCTAAAGAGGAATACTACAGTGAGTTCTGGGACTGACTTTACAAGATAAAAAAAGACTCAGTGAGGAGACAACGAGATGCAACGTCGATGCAGATTAGTAGGTTTTTACGACTATATCCAGTTTATATCCAGCCCTGCCTAGACAACTAGAATGAACTGCTCAATTTACAAGGTCATGTTTCAAGGCTGGATTTACAGAAATTGGCTTAATTGCATAAACATATGCATTTCTTCTTTTTAAAAGAGGTTTACTTATTTCCAAAACATAACTTTAAAGTTACACTCTGAAATGTCTGCTGAAATAGAGTTTTCAGAAACAAACCACATGTGTGTTTGGAGTCGTGCTTGAGTCCAACATTCACCCTCCTTTTAGCTCCGTCTTCACTATAAACTGGATCTATATGGGTGGACGTGGTGACCGCAACAGTTTTGAAGACTCAAGTATTTTGGCCGTCGCCATCTTGGCTTTTTACAACCAGACGTGAGGGTGGAGTGAAGTAAAACCAAATGCTTCTTAAGACATTTTTTAAGTATTAGTATCGACCTGTCAATCACAAGGTAGCCACGCCCTAACCTAAAGCAGGGGTGTCAAACTCAAGGCCCGCGGGCCGAATCCGGCTCGCCACGTCATTTTATGTGGCCCGCGAATCCGCCAGCAAAAAAGTAAAAAAAAAATATATCCCCATAATCGAAATTATGAGATAGAAAGTCGAAGTTATGAGATAGAAAGTCATAATAATGAAATAGAAAGTCATAATTATTAGATACTTATACACAACAGTCATAGAAGCAGCTCTTTGGCTGGTTACCCTACATTTGACATGGAAATGGATTGCGAGTACATTGAAGACTACTTTAAACGTGGCTTTACAACACATGAAATACTTCACTTGGGATTGTGCAAACGCACCCTTGAAAGGATGCTATTTTCTTTAAAAGTTTGATAGAGTAATGTGGGTTTCTTAACCCTAAATTAAAAGGATTTAAGTTATAATAACAGTAATGTGCTTAAATATATTTTTACATTTATATAACTGCATGTAGAATATTTTAACACTTGAATAAACAATAATCAAATACAGGTATTTAACAATATGTTAGGAGTAGTTACATTTACACAGTCTTACATTTACAACCGGCCCTTTGAGGGCGACCATGATGCTGATGTGGCCCAGAGTGAAAATGATTTTGACACCCCTGCCCTAAAGCATACCCTGCTTTAACATTTTACTCCTAATGGGAACTAAATTTACTAAATGAACACCATGCTGTGTTGAAGAAGACTAAATAATTGGCTCGTGTTTGACTTTCTTCACCAGCTTGTCTCCGTCTTGGTCCACTGGGCTCTTCAGCTCTGGTTTAAATTGTCAGTGCATTTGTCGCCGTAGCACTCTGAGCAGAGCAGCGCATGCTGGATTGTTTGGAGGTGTGGGAGTTCCTGTCAGTCCAGAGATGTAAAAGCACTGGCTGCACTGTTTCCAAGTGATCCCTGGGACGTAAAGTTCAAACTCCAAAGCGATTACAGCGTGAAGGTAGATAAGTAAAATGAAAGTAAAAGAAGACAAAGAAGACAGTCTCTTAATGAGAGTTGGGAGGAGGATTCAGGTGAAAGAATTAAGTGGGATAAGTGGGATACGTTCCACGACTTACCGTTAATCAGGATAAACAGTGCCTCTGGTTTCAAAATGTTACTGTTTTTACGCTTTTGGTTGTTTTTTCTCATTAAATCAGTCAATACTTTATGAAAAGAAAATCATGCAAACAATCCTTGTCAAGGTTTTCCCAATGCAGGGTGGATTGCCTTCCTTGTGCTTTCTTACCAATTACTGTTTGATGAGGCTGAGTTATTGCCATCTGGCACTTCAGAAATTTCCCTGGCTCATGCGGCTCAGCCCGAGAGTAAAAACTCTCTGCATCTATATTTAAATCCATGCATATGGATTTGCAAATATATCAGTCTCAAGATCTCATTAAATAACATTGGAGAAACATGCATGATCCATGTGTGGGTAGTTGAGTCGGCAGAGAGAAGGATATATATGTAAGAGCTTAACATATAGACCACTTTGGATTCAAACAACAGTACGTACTGGGAATTACGCCTTTACCCCAAATTTTAAAATTAAATAGTATTGGATTTTGTCCTCGTCGATTCAACCAATTAGAAAAAATAAAATGCCACATCTAAATAACACGTTGGGCTAATATCTGATTGGTTGGTTTGGCCACATAAAACATGAAGACGCAGCATGAGACGGTCATTTTTCTGGCCAAAACACCTGACTACCAGGGTTGTAGTGCTCCGTAACCACTGTTTGGCGGCACGTTTACATACCACGACGGATCAAATGCTAGACCGACTTTTACGAAGGACTGATAGGTGGATAAATCCACAGCCTGTGAAAAGTGAAGCGGCAGAGCGTGGTGCCGTTTCGCACGGCCGTTGACTGTGTTTACCTTGAATAAAATGGCTTGTAAACGCCAGGCTGCTACAGTCTAACCATAAAGACCTCTGCACACATCAGACTGGTCTGTTATAACTCGACATTGTGCGTCCAACAAGAGACGTCTGGTAACCAGGGCGAATCGTTATCCAATTTTCTTTCAAGCAAAAGTAGCGTCTCATGTTGTAGCCTTGAAACATATTGCAGTGGAAACGCGACTATGTATAAGGTGAGATATAGTAGAATTATTGCATTGAATTATTAAGTAGTGTCGGACAGAATTGTCTTGTATATAGCCACATGAATGGATTCACCAAATCAATATCTTTATCTTTCTATAACTACTGAAAGAAAAATAACACTCCACCACCTGCCTTACTCTAAATAACGTTAAAAAAAGAAAAAGAAAAAAATCAAGAAGGTTAATTAAAAATAATTGAGAATATAGAACCATACCATGCATTTAGACATGCAGACACACATTGTGGATCACACCATCAGCAGGGCAGACGCAACATGAATAAAGACGAGTGTAGATTGGGAACGTCTCATGAGATCATAAATGATTAAAGACTCCAGCTGTCTGGCTTCCTGGTTGATCAGTGGTGACTGGCTCCTTTAGAACAGTCTTTATTGTGTGCTAAATGCATAATATGAGCCAGGGTCGGACTGGGAACAAAATGATTCCCGAGCTACGTTTGTCTCTGGACCGGCCCCTGACTGTTAATGCTATCGCTGATGAAGCTGATCTCTGGTGGTGCCAGAGATTTTATGTTGCTGATGCTATGGGGTTGCTACACACTTCAGTGAGGGGGTTCTGAAATGTATGGTTTCCCATTAACGCGCTGGTCGCCACAGTTTAATTTCTGCTTCAACACACGTACGCAGTACCCGCTCTGCGACGGTCAAATGATGCAGTGTTAACACATCACCACGAACACATGCCGCCGGTTACCAACACCTCGACTAATCAATCAACAGTATTCTTTTCATAGACCTCATGTTATATGAGCATTGCATCTCCTGTTCAACAGGAGAGGATTTTAAATAACTCCAGAGCGTATAATCCAAAAGTCAAAACAATTATTGAAATTATGAAAAAAAAATTTCAAAATCCACAATATGTTTTTATCCAACGAATGATTCATCTTTAATCCGTGTTTGTTGGCGTTTAGCCAGTCAAAGCTTACATTTTCAAAGCAAGTTTCCCCACTTGTAGCACATAAACGTAGGCACACACCTGTAATAACAGGGAGGCCTCGCAGCAATTTAAACAAAATGACAAGGACTCCTTGAAGAAAGTTGGTTCACTAAAAACGATGACTCACTTTATTCAAATTTAGAATTTTTTTTGAAAATCTGAAAAACTCATTAGATGCTTTAAATGTAAAACAATTCAACGATTATCGATTAATCTTGATGCATGAAAAATGTTCTATACATGATTTCTTTATTCTCACTGTGACTATCTGCTATTTTTGAAACACTGCATATTTCTAATGATTCATATTTAAAAAACAGATGCATTTACTTCCATTATCTTTTAAGCATTGCAAGGAGAACCAACAGGAAAATAAATAACATTGAGCCTGTAGCAGCATCCTGTAGTAAAAACACAGAATTCAGCATGTTCTGAGTCATTTGACACAACAAGCTGCCCTTATTCACAAATAAACAATATAGACTTCTCAAATCCTGCTCAAGATACTGCTCAATTAAGACATCGATGAATGATTCCTCCTCGCCGTGATGAAATTTAATAGGTAGCGAAGTGAAGAGCCTCCCTCTGCATCGCTGATGAAAAATTGCCTCCTCGAGAGGAAAAAGGGCAGAGGAGGGAAATTGGTGAGGGAAGATTTCGCTCTCTCACACACACACACACACACACACACACACACACACACACACACACACACACACACACACACACACACACACACACACACACACACACACACACACACACACACACACACACACACACACACACACACACACACACTCTCCTGTGGTTTTGGCATTCCTCCTGTGTTTCTGTCTTTCCGTCCGTGACAAGCCATCTCAGGGGAGAGAAGCTTCACCTTGGCAACCTCCATGGCTCCCCGGGTCAACTTATTAAAAACACACACACACACACACACACACACACACACACACACACACACACACACACACACACACACACACACACACACACACACACACACTCTGTGGTTTTACTCCCAGGTGCTCCAGACTGGAACCTGAGGTGATTCATCACTTCCCAGAAGAACTCAAACACACACACACACACACACACACACACACACACACACACACACACACACACACACACACACACACACACACCTACTTGCATATGCACATAACACCGGGAGCACTTCCGGCTACATATGTTTACATTCATAAACACACCGCAACCTTTTTTCTTGAATCTCTTATTTGAAGCACCTGCTATGTTTTCTTTTTTTTTGGGGGGGGGGGGGGTCTATTTACCTCCGTCCGGCTCCCTGATTCAAATTGCTGGCGCTTTATCCGTTTGTATTGGGTTGGACTTGAGCAAATACACTCTGCTTAAAGCCGACTGAGCCGCAGTAATGCGGGCGGCGTGCTGGAGAGGACCAGCAAGCGGTCGGGCGCCATTTGTTGGCTGTAATAAATGAAACGACACAATATACAATGACTCTCGTCTTGGTGCCTCCGCGGACGGCTTCGAATACAAATCAACTGCAATCACAACAGTGGCGGCGGCAGCGGATATCTATCGGCGGGCTGCCGTGCTGAGGCCTGCACATTTTAGATGCCGTCCGACCTTCGGCAAAGAAACAACAGCAGCAGAGCAAGAGGTCCACGGCGTGCTCAGATCTCCACACAGCCTGCTGCTTAATGGGCTTTTTTATCATCACTTTTGGGGATTTTGCCAGGGGCAGAAACGAGGAATCAATATTTTGGGGGGCACCACTTCAAGAAAAGATCATAGGGGCTCTCATCTCTGTTGATTATTCGGCCTCTCTCTCTCTCTCTCCCGCTGTCCCCCCCCCCACCGGACGTGCTGCTGGCCCAGATAGAATTGATTAGATGAGACTCCTCTTGATTTACAGTATGGCCCTGACTTGATCTCTCTGGAATGCCAATAGTCCCGTTCTGTCTGGTGTCAATTCTCTTCACCCAGAGTGAGGAGCTGCTGCCCGGATTGCCGGGGTTACGTCCATTTGTGAGGCCAGTATTTGAGTGTTGGTCAAAGTGACGCGCCGGCCGGCCAGTGCAGTTTGTTTGAGTATATATTCATGGTGTCACCGATCAATTATTATTGATTTGCTTGTTTATATAAAGCCCTTAACCTATAGATTGTGGTGTGACATTCTGATCGGATTCCAACGAGCTTACGTCACCGCAATTAGTGTCGTATCATGTTGGATGTTGACAAAATAGTTCAAATGCTGTTTTCAGAGGATTTTCAATCACTAAAGTGTCACATTTTAAATAAACTTAGTGGCAGAATCATCCAATTTAGATTTTTGTAGGGATACTGGGCTGGAATAAATTAAAAAGAAATGATTCAGAAACATGGATGGCTCTAAGTGTGTTTGTAGAAGTCCTGCAGTGAGACAAGCACAGCGCATTTTGATATTTTTGGCACCAGGTGCTGGTTACAGCTATTAAAAAGATAGGAAAAGACACAGAGGCAGAAGGACAAAGTGAATGACTGAGTGAAAAAAGAAAAGAAAAAGGAATTGCACTCGGGAGACGATGTTTGGCAGCAAAACAAACAAGACTGTGACACCCCAACAACAGGCATAATGAACCTATCCAAACAGTGCAGCGGAGGATTCTGACATCGGGAGGCTGCCGCTGAATGCTGCGACGTATTGCGGGGGGGGGGGGGGGGGTGCACGCTGAGCCCAACAGATGCGTGGAGGATGTGAATCAGGAGAGGCTCGCCGGAGGCGGCCCTCGCAAACTACACGATTACTCCATGTCTGCCCTCCTCTGCCATATGTCCTCGTGAGAAATGCACATATGTGAAATTGTGCAGGCGTACATGGGATACATGTATATCTACATGGGCCGCAGAATCCAGCTCAGCGCGCAGTGTTAATTACATTTTCTTTCCCGCGGTAATGAGCACAAGAGGAAATGTGAAGATCCTTTTTTTTTTTTCTCGGGATGACACTCCTACCCTGTAGGCCTTGAACTGACGCAGGATGATGCTGTGAAGAGCGTTTTGCAACGTTGCGATCGGTGTCACCCGCTCCTCCCCCCGTAGAAACACTCCTAAATGAATCTTGGACATTCTTAACCCGTCAGCCGACGGCGACTCGTGGACTCGAGGGCTCGAGGGCTCGACGCGCAGAAGTGACTAATCAACAGACAGATGTTGGTAGACAGGCGCAGGCGGAGCGTGGGATTATGTGAATCATATGTATTTATGACGGAACACGATGAACTACAACCACACGTCTTTAATAACTGCACTCTTAATCTCTTAAAGCTCCATACACCGACTGGAAACAGGTTACGCTTTAATGTCATTTTCCCCGCCATTGCTGCTGATATTATTTACTGTGTGAATAAGTGGATGCTTTCGAGCATTAGTGACGTGATGAATTCAGTGAAAAGGGAAGGTGTTTATGCGTCGTGGATCGTGGGACGCCAATGACGAGTTGTTGCGTCAAAGGGACAGAACTCAAGCCTTCCCGAGGCCCGCTGATAGCAGCGCTCCTTGTTTTTCTGTACTTTCACTTTCATCATTTTGTCGTTCAACAGAGATTAGACTTTTAGGATTTTGGTAAATGTAGATGGGTCAACTGTAGGTAAAGTGGAAGCTGCGGTTCTGCATGCGGCACAGACACAAGTGGTGCTGTCCTTGCCAATTGAATGAATTTACTTTGACCAATGAAAGAAGATTAGCATTGTAGCAAACCAAATCAAACTACCTCAAAAATCGGAGGTGTGACTCCAGAGACTGGCGGGAAGGATGGATGTTTTGTATTGATAGAAACACGTCTGTGATGCAGAACTGAATTTATCAAAAATGGGACTGTGATCTGTTTGCAGACTCACACTGCGTCCATTTGTCTGTACTCCTCCCCCCCCCCCCCCCCTCATCGGCGGAGCAGCTCAGTGCGCCTTTGCCTCAGCTCATAAAAATGCCGGCTGGATTTACATCAGGCCGGACCGACGGGGTGTAAATCCCTGCCCGGGTGTGTGATATGCCACACATCCCACAGGGAAATATCTTGACTGGTACCAAGATCATTGCGTCACCAGCTTCTCACTGCATTTATTTACTCTTAAACTAAACTGGGAAATCTATTTTTTAACTAAACATGAGCCTGATTATGTTTTGATTTATGAAGCTGTCACTTGTTTAAAATAATTGCTGAGGAACCAGGGAACCACAGGGGACATGTCTTGTTACTAGATTTATTTTCATAGTTTGAGTTGGTTTGGAACTAAAATTAGATTTCTGAACACAGTGATAGTGTGGTAAATGAAACACATTCAGGGAATGAGGTATCTCTCCACACACCAACGCTAATTGAAGTGAATTGAGTTTTTTAGTTTTTGAGGTGCTCAAAACACTGACAATGTCTCCGTTACTCTGGACAGTCCACTGACCTCTCACACTTTTCATAGCAACTACGGACTACCTCCTTGTTAGAGAGATGTTCTATGAGTTAGACGGTAATAGAGATATGGAAATAATAAATACAGGCCCAGTGTTGCAATCTTTTCATGTTCATGTTTACCACACAGACTGTATATAAGAAGTGGACGTAGTAGTCGTGACGTCACCCATTGGTTTGTGGACTGCGGCTTTGAAGCAGGCGGCAACCTCCGGTTCTGAAAAGTGAAGCTGATGAGGAAGTGTCTTCAACTTGCATTCTCTCTACTGACCTGGCAGGGTCTGACTGCTCTGGTTGCAAAAAGAAGTCTAATTGTATAGAAGTCTATGAGAAAATGACCCTACTTCTCACTTGATTCTTCTCGTCTGACACAGTCTAATTTGGAAGCCTCTAGTACAGCATTTTTGCCGTCGCCATCTTGGATTATGGCCGTTGCAATCTTGTCTTTTTACGACCAGTGAACGGAAGAGACCATATTTGGACTGTGGAGGAGAGAAGTAGAGACACCTTATATCGCCTGTCAATCACAAGGTAGCCCTGCCCTAACGGTCTATTTTACTCTAAATGGGACCAAGTGAGGTAAAGTTTGGTAAGGACGGCCTCTGAGCGAGGTGAACGGATCTTCGCGGCTTTGCACTCGGTGGCTCACGTTACTGCAGTCTTGGAAAGGGAGGAGTAAGCGGAGGGGTGTTAGATGTCACCAAATTCTACACACTGTCCCTTTAATAAGAGATGCCACAAAAGGTCAGTGAGGAAAAATGTTTATTTGTAATTTGGGTGAATAAACCCTTTAATTTTGGAAGGTTTGAAACATCTCCATCATATAGTATTAGGACTTTCATTATCTTTTTGCCGGATTATTTCATGTCATTATCCCTTACTGATTGAAAACCAAAGCTACCGTCTGAGCACAAGCCTTCATAATCCAACACGCCGTTTGACACTTTAGAAAGCGACTCGTTCCTCTGTCCGACAACAGTGAGTTTGACAGGTGCAGTAATTGAGTCATTTCCTGTGGAAGCCGCTCCATGATTGATCGATTCGGATCGGTACAATTGCCCGCTTGTAGATAATATCATAATTCCAGCTGCCTCACATTGCCATTGATTCGCCCGCTCATTGCTATGCAGACGGCTTGCTGACTTTAGAAGTTTAATAGCGAGGAAAGCATATGAAAGATGGTGCGGAAACTTTACAGTGAAGGCTGCAGTGAAGCTAAAAAGAGTAATCCGTCTTGCCATGCATGAAAAACCCCATTAATTCTGTTCAAGCCGACGTCTTATAAATGTGTTACTTTACAAAACTGGTGAGTCAACACGTTTTTTGGTTACAAATCGCAGAGGGCGTGCTGTTTTTATGACCTTTGAGAGAAAACACTGAAATCAACCTGGTGAAATATTCGTTAGCGGGGAGCGATTTGGCGTAATGGACGAGCCCCAGTAAATGTTCCTGAATTGAAAATGATTCCCGAGGTTGAATTGATTTCCGTGTCTCGTGCAGTTGATGTAATTTCTCAATCAGACAGAGTGGGGATGGGAGAGGTTATTCCAAAGTGCAGATTGAGTAAAAGGCTGCTACACTTCCATCAGCGGTAAACTGTACACACCTCATCACTCCTTTCTCGCTCTGACACACACCTCTCTTTCATCACCATCTTACTGCCTTCCCAAGAAGATTAAACAAAATGTCATTCCATGTATGGTTAAAAGAGAGAAAAAAAAAAGCACTGCTGGGCACAAGTGATGAAAGCAAAGCCAAAGATTAGGGCAAATGAATAGTTATGTCATTATCTGCCTATTTCACTTTCCCCTCTGTGTGTTCCACGTGGCTAATTCGTCTTTGTGTCCTTGATCAGATATGTGGAGCAGATTTGGTTTGGGAGGGGGGGGGGGGGGGGGGGGGGGGGGCGCTTCTTCCTCATTACAGTCCAGTCCGGTGAGGGATCTACAGGCACTGGGGTAGAACTGCGGCAGAGTCCCGCTGAGGAGCTTTGTTTAAACAGCGTTGCGCTGTATTACCCAACTTAATGGAGACTCCATCCCCGGCCCAACCCTCGGCAGCTCATGTATTTAAATGGGGTTATCTGCGCCTCAATGTCAGGCATAGGGCAGCACGTCGGGCCCAGATGGAAGTGGGTCGGAGGGGAGAATGGGAAAATCTGACCTCTGAATGTGGGTGAAGAGCACATCTCATTTACTTGGCTGTTAGCTCAGTTAAATGATGTGTTAGAATGAGAAAGGGGCGGTTTTGAGGGTCCAGCAGAAAGCCAGCAAACAGGGAAAATGAAGTGGTAAATATAATTATGAAAGCAATAGTGCTGCAGGGATGACATGTTTGTGTAGGTCAGTCCAGAAGTTAGCATCGCACTTGTTCCCTCGACTTAAAGCCAGATGGGATTTTTCCATTGGATTTTGCATTAGTACAGAAAATAAACTTTAGTTTATGATACTATGACATGTTTTGTTCAGCGAAAGTTCAACCACTTTTATCACTCTTGAAGCCTGAATTCAATACAAGCCAACATTAGGCTATAAAGGAACTACACCAGGGGCGCATTGGGTTCACATCACCACCGCTAATCTAAATACCGTAAATTCCGGCATATAAACCGCTACTTTTTTTCACACGCTTTGAGACTGCGGCTTTTACAACGATGCGGCTAATTTATGGAAGAAGACGCGAACATCCGGGTGTCGGGCAAGCAAGAGGAGGATCACGGGGCAACCCCTGTAGAGGATGACGACTCCGAGACCCCGCGCGCATCAGACGCGGCCGCGGAGACGAGCGTGTGTCGCCCGCTCTCCCCGGGGAGAGCCCGCTCGCGTTCGGGGAGAGCCCGCTCGCGTTCGGGGAGAGCCCGCTCGCGTTCGGGGAGAGCCCGCTCGCGTTCGGGGAGAGCCCGCTCGCGTTCGGGGAGCTGCTCGTCGCCGAGTACCGCAAGAAGGGCCGGGTGGAGTTCAGGAAGATGTTCGAGCTTCAGACGGTGGCGCGCCTGCAGAGCAGCTGGGGGGTGGTCCCGCACGATGACGTGGCCGGGGACACCTGCGGCTTATAGACAAGTGCGGCTTATTTATGTACAATTTCTTTTTTCTTTTAAAAATTAGCAGGTGCGGCCTATATATAGGTGCGCTCTATAGTCCGGAAATTACGGTAGGTTTATAAGTGTTCTTGTGTAGTCGCCTTATTTAGCCACTTGTTAGCAACCAAATTTTAAGACACATAAAAGCTTAAACAATTATGAGAGGGGTATTTACCAATGCATTTTATGTCGAAGAACGAAGAATCTATTAAACTTGTCTAACCAAAAACCCACTGCAAAAACCCATTGACTTAGAACCAAGGGAATCACAAAAACAAATACAAAAACTCATTTTCAAGGTTTTAGGACTCATTCCTGCAGCACTCAAGGAATGTTTTGAAGTGGTGATTTGTAAAGCAAATGGGCCGAGGATCAGCCACACAGGGATGTTTTAAAAGGGAAGATATATCATTCATTATGTCAATACTTCTTTTGTGAGCATGTTTTATGCATGATACAATCATTCTGCTGAGGATGGAAACGGTGGAAGGCACCAAGGTGAAATTGGCAGGAAGAGAATCACGATGAAGATTTCTTTTGAGCTAACTACATATTCATGAGTTGGCGACATAAAACAGCATGAATGTGTTTAAAAGGTTTTTTGTGGGTGTCAGTGGACTCACTGCCAGCCCACAGGTCCACAAAATCACCAGTAGAACTCCCACTAGTCCAGATGTTCAGGTCACCTCCTGCTGCTTGGACGGACCTTTAGTAGCCGAGCTCAACTCAGACTGATGCAGCATAAAGCCTCTTTATGTCTCAGTGTGTGGGACCAGCCATATGACGGAGTGATTTACTGCACATTACCTGCTGGTTGCAGATCAAAATGTACTGTTTCACTCTCTGTGAGCCTTGATATACATATGGTTGAAGAGGGACAAGTTTATAGGTTCAGAAGTTATACAAACTAACTTTATATCTTCTGTATTCCAATGCTGTCTGTATGTTGGCGGCCCTAACAGCTCAATTGAAAATACATGTAGTTACCAATGAAGTTATTGTTTTGTCAAACAGGTGCTCCCAAGCTCGAAGAATAAACTTCCAATTTAAACTTTTCAACCAACATGGACAAGAAGTCCTTAAAGTGCTCAGCAAAATGGAAAGTGTGAACTTCTACGGTAACATAACTGAGGAGACTCCCATCTGCAGATGAAAATTGTGTAATATGGTTGAAAGGTCTGGGAACCAGTTACTTAGTGGACCTTGAGTTGAGATTGTCACACTTCAGATGTTATCAGCTGATTGAATGGGCCTTACTGGCGGTCGTCAGCCTCAAAGATGTGGGTTTAAAGGGGCTAGTAGGTTCAGAAGGCCACTAACCTCTATTCACACGGTTGATCACTGATACGAACACAAGAAAAGAACGACGCCAAACTCTAGTGGCCGTTGTAATTATGACGGGAGCAAAGGAGGAAGTCAGGTGACATAGTCTGTTTAGGGAGGATGACGGTGTGGATGGTTGGGTTAAAACAAACCCAGAACTTTCACCCAGGAGACCGTGATACGTTAGTTAGGTGATACGTTACTCCCACAACGTGTTACTCCCGCAATACATTTCTCACGCAATACGTTACTTGCGTAATATTACTTGCAAAATTCCTTTCTTGAGTTTAACGGTACGTGCGTATAACGTTACGTGCGTATAATGTTACGTGCGTATAACATGAATTGCGTATAACATTAGCGTATAGCGTGAAATGCGTACAACGTAACTGAAGTACTTTACTTATAAACCTTACTTTACACCGTACATACCTTTTTTTTTAACCCAAAACCATAATCTTTTCCTAAACCAAGTTGTTTTGTTGCCTAAACCGGAGTTGTTTTATTTAATTTCACATTGTTTACCGCATGATTAAAACTGCAACTGTTTCACTTTAACAACTTGCGGGAAGGTGCGGTTTGGGCCGACTGAAGCATTAGAATTATAGTGATTTTCTTATTTCAGCGGGGTATTTCTGTTTCCTGTAGTGTTTAACAGCCAATCAAAGTCCTCAATGCAAAGTGCTGCACAAAGAAGACAAAAACTTGATTGATTTTCTATTTCTTTTGAAGAAAAGATACTAAAAAGAGCAGATTTGTTTGTACAAAATGCACAAAGAGCCTGAACCCATTGTGTACTTGAACACCTTTTCAGTCACCTTAGCACCACCAATAACAGACCAACCAAATTAGCACACACTGGGTTCAGTTGATTGGAATATGAATGCAATCATGCATAAAGCACATTCAACTTCAACCAAAATATAAAATACTTCTCTAACCTGTAGGGCTATTTAACAATCTAGATTGAAGCTAGATAGAGTTCAATCTAGTCCCATTAGAATGGAGAAAAGGCAGATATCTCTACGGCCGGTATCTCCAAAACTAGGCAACTAGTGGTGCAACGGATCATAAAACTCACGGTTCGGATTGTGTCACGGATCAGAGTCACGGATCGGATCACAGATCAGATCAATTGTATTTTATGGATTAAAACAAATCTTCATTAGTCATTAGTCATTTTAATGATGTATTATAAGCTGCTTAGAGCTAGTGTAAACAGCTCATAAATCATCTCTAATATCTATTTACGTTGCTGTGAAAATGTCTCCTTCAAACAACTGGATTTATTCAAGTTTGTCACCAACACGAGATTACATGTGAACACATCATGACTTTATAATTTATCTTTGCACAATTCTCATTTTCAGTGAACAGAGCCTGAACGCATCATAATCTAACTAAACATGACCTTCGTTTGTGGCAACACCATCGTTACCAGTTCTCCTCCTGTCAATTTAAACACGTTTTGGTTGTTTACAATGTAACATTATCAGATATCTGCAACTAGAGAAGGATGAATTCTTATGTCCTGATCACATATTTTACTGAATATTGGGGGATAACGATAGTCAGTAAAACTTTATTTCACACTGTGTTGGTTAACGTTAAACTGTGTAATTAATCCGGGGGGGATCCGTACGGATCACGGATCGACAGTGCTCCGTTACACCACTATTGGCAACTCGCACCAAATTAATCTAGATTGCTAAATAGAACTACAGGTAAGGAGAAAAATATGGATTTTGGTTTGAACTTTCCCTTTAAATCCTGTTGAACACCAGTTATGTGTAACCTGAACCTGTACTAATCATCACAGTTAAACTCATTGGGTTGCCAGTAAATTCAGCCTGCTCTCGTACTCTGCTGTTCGAAAACTAACTGCCCAAGTAGACAGTAAAGCAGCTATTTCCTGGAGCTTCCTGTGCGTTTTGACCGCCATTGATCCGTCTGCGTTTGAAGGCATCAGTGTCTGCCGGAGCACTCTGCAAAATGTCTTCAGACACCATTTTTACCTCTGCCAGCCACCTCACACTTACTATGCACGCCGTTGTTCTGCCTTCGTAAGCGAAATGGAAAGAACGCACACGGCCCCTGAGGATGCGGCCTAATCTTTACATCTCTCTGAGCAGGACAGACGTAAGCCCGCGATACGGTGCTCGGCTTTTGCATTCCTCTGTCACACCTCTGCAGAAGCAGAAGTTTTATCAACAGCAAGTCACTCCATAGTGATCTTTTTATTTACCTGCCTCCGGCTGCGGGGTTTGGTTACTGTAGTAAAAACCTCAAACCAAAGCCGGCAAACGATCGGAAAAACGTGACTTGTATTTTATTGGTTTGTTTTTCACGTTACTAAAAAATGATGTATGAAGGAGCGGAGGTGAATCATAAAGCACCTTGTGGCATTTGTGAGCAATCTGTCCCCAGCATTGCGTGCGTCTCGTTTCCCTCCTGGAGGTGTTTGCATGGAGTAAACACTGTTTACCGAGGCAATGTGAATGGAAGGAAAGACTGGAGCACAGGCATCATCAGAGGCTGAACGCACAAATACAGCCGCAGACAGAGGAGCATACATCCCATAAAAATAAACGGGGAACGGGGCAGATGAGGCAAACCAGATGTAATTGGGTATTTTTCCTCTGTAATCTCCTTTGTCCTGCGCCGGGCTCAGACGGCGACAGATTTATTTGACTTATATCGCAAATTGTAATCCCCTCTGTACATAGTGTCAGTATCAATACAAGAAAAATGCTATTAGGCAAAGATGCCCGTGGTGAGATATAAAGCAGGACATCAGCGGATCCCCACCCCAGACTTGTTTTTGCAACCAGAGGAGTCGCCCCCTGATGGCCAGTAGAAAGAACGCAAGTTTAAAGGCACTTCAGCATTAGCTTCCCTCGTCAGAACCAGATGTTGCCGCAAGATACCAACTCTTGTTTGGTGCCCTTCTGCGTCCGGGCTCAATTAACTCCAACATAAACCTATTCGCTACCTTGTTTACACGCTCAGAGCAAGTGACGTGGCATAAAGAGCAGGATCCACACAGGGCAGGTAGGAGGGGGGGGGGGGGTGGATGGGTCAAACAAACACAGGACATAAAACCAGTGATAGTGTCTCATGTTAAACAAAAAGTAAGTCAACGTTGACTCAGTTTGTCACAAAAGTCAATAGTCACGTGTTTCAATTCTTTAGTCGCTTGACTCACGATAGTCACATGACTCAGTCACATTGGCAGCCACGATCTTTTCTTAACGCTAACTATGTTGTTTCTTTGTCCCCGACAACGTCCAAAACTGATGCTTGAGGGGAATTGTTCAAGTTGGTCTCATCCTGCATTCGTAGCTATACCCACGACAAATACTGAGCCTTAATTTGTAGATACCCCAAACAATTATAATGTATGATATCCACGTTATTATGAACGAGGAAGTAGACCGCAAAGCATGATGTGAATCATATGCTGTGATGTTCACAGTCAGCAGACTTCGACCCCTAAAAACACCCAAGAATTTGTAACTCATTAGCGGTACGGTGGCCCTGAGGGCACAACACACTACAGCTTAAGAATACACATAGAAATAGATCGGTTTGAAGAAGTTCGACTTTGTCAAAAGATTTTGAAAAGCTATTCAAAACATACGCTATCTGTAGTCCTGTTTCCATTCACATGTTTGTATGCGCATTGCGGAGTATCGTATTACAAAACGATTCTATGAAACTTACTAAATTGCGCAAAACTACGTTTTTACGCTTGCTTGAGGTGGTTTTGGCCTTTGAAAAAGAGTTGATGCACTGTTGATGAAGCTAAACAATTAATTAGCTGAATAAAGAAAGCTGATATTTGGCCGATATTTGGAAGCCAAGAGGGTGAAAGAGAAAATAGGACATTGAGGAACTGACGGGGAAAGAGAGAGGGGAAAAAAAGAGCAAAGTTGAAAAAATGGCAGATTGAAATACAAATGGAGTGAAATGGACAGAGTAACCCAGGCGGCCGCTTTCGACCGAGCACATCTCAAGTTATCAGCGCAGATCAAAAGAAGGAGAGTGTGAAAAGAAAGTTCTCCTCGTCCGTGTGCGATGGGGGCCGGTGGTGCTTGCGGTGGCCGTGGTGATTGACAGACTGACGCCGACCTGTGGAATTACAGGATTTAAAGGAGTTGATGAAAGGGGTCTGCACCCATCACTGCAGGGTTACTGTCAACCACGGGGAGTATTTTTTTTCAATTTCTTTCTTTGCGTGGCTCTTTAAGAAAATCCCCCACCTCTCCTTCCAACCCTCAACTCTATTTATCCCCCCCCGCTCTCTTTCCCTTAACCTCCACTCGGCTGCCTCTGTTTTCATCTCCTCGCTTGGTCTAACTAGGACCTGACTTCTCATATACCCTTCCCTGGCCGTCCACCATCTTCCCCGTCAGCTCATCTCCTTTTTTTCATCTTCCTTTTCTCTTTTCACCTTCACTTACATCCTTTGCTTATAATTCCTTTTTTCTATTGTGTCTCTCACCATCTCCCTCATTTTGCTCTCATCTTTCCTCTCCCCTCCACTCGTCTTCATCTGCGTATTTTCTCCTCCTACTTCATCCCTTCATTTGTCCCAGTTCCTCTTCTCTCTCCTGTTTTCGCCGGTTTCCTTTCCTTCTCTCCTCTCCTCTCCCTGCTGTCAGTCAGTGGAGGGTAAATACAGGTCCATGCTGTATGAACCCCATCCATCAGACTGTCACTTAATACCCACAGCTGTCACTGTGTGTACACAAGTACGTATCATTTTGCAAGTGTTTATGTGTATGTGTTGATCTTGTTCAGCCAGATGGAGTGTGTGTGTAGGATTTTCCAAAAATCCCATTCAAAATTGACAGGAGGTCGCCAAAAATTTAAATACTGCCTTAACAGTATCCCCACATGTTCTCCTCTCTGCTAAAATTGTTGGAATTATTTATTTTCCACTGTAGATTTGCGAACATCACAGCTGGATAAAAGAATATGAAAATGGTGGGATCAAAGCTTCTGCATTCGAATCAATGATTAGAATTCTAAAACATGGAATAGCTAAAAGCATATTTGTCACAGCCCAATTCTGTGGTTTCTTCTGCTAAGGGCCTTGTTTAGAAAAGTAAGAGAGCTTGAGTTTCTTTTAAACAGAGTTTACGGTAAGCAAGATACCTTTTAAGTTTAGCGTTTTTACAAACAGATTCTGCAATTTAGTGAGTGAATGAGTTAGTGAGTGTCCGTGTCTGTCCACTGCTAGTCTCGCATTCTGCTGCAGCAAACTGCATAACCTTTAGTTGTGGCTGCATTCTCAAGGACCTCTCGTGGTTGTGGCGACATACATTTTCTGAAAACACCTTTTTATGAACCGTTTTACACTCCACTTATTGTTAACCGTCCCCCAGCCGCTAGTGGTGCCGCTAGTGTTAACACGGCGGAATGCATCGCTGACCCCCCCAGGCGCTGCTCTGCACCCATAGTGAGGAGGAAAACTGTTGGCGGTGAGTTTGGCAAACAGCTAACGGAAGTATAAGTAAACACTGCTGGATACCTCTCGGCCGCTGCTTACGCAGCTTACTTTGATTGTTTTGGACAGCGCGTTTGGCTAACCCCTTGCAGCTAACGGAACTACCAGTACACACCCTGCTGAGTACATCGCCGCAACTCAGCCACTGCTTGGTATGTGCAATATATATATATAGTTTTTGGCAAAATTGTATGAAGTGTCTTATAATACAACTATGATTCGATTAGCTGCATACATCGCCAAGGGCCCACTGGTGTCTGGGACCCCCAACCCTGACGTTCTCCACCCCCCGGCTGCGCCTAGATATGCTGTCCATGAAAGTCACGAACAGGACCAGTGACAAAGGGCAGCCCTGGCGGAGGCCAACACCTACCGGGAACATGTCTGACTTATTGCAGAGAATACGAACACAGCTCCTACTGCAGTCGTACAGAGACCGGATGGCCTGTTGCAACGGGTCCGGCACCCCATACTCCCGCAGCACCCCCCACAAAAACCACAGAGGGACCCGGTGGAAAGTCTTTTCCAAGTCCACAAAGCACATGTAGACTGGTTGGGCAAACTCCCAGGACCCCTTCAGCAGTCTTGCGAGGGTATAGCTGGTCCACTGTTCCACGGCCGGAACGGAATCCGCACCGCTCCTCTTGACTCTGAGGTTCGACAAACGGTCGGAGCCTCCTTTCCAGCACTCTGGCATAAACCTTCCCAGGGAGGCTGAGTAATGTGATACCCCGATAGTTCGAGCACACTCTCCGGTCCCCCTTTTTGAAAATGGGAACCACCACCCCGATCTGCCAGTCCATGGGCACTGATCCCGACCCCCATGCGACATTGAAGAGGCGTGTCAGCCAAGACAGCCCAACAGTGTCCAGCGCCTTCAGCATCTCAGGGCGGATTTCATCCACCCCCGGTGCATTGCCACCAAGGAGCTTCACTCTACTGAGTGCACCTTTCTAATAAATTTTCCTCCACATGGATCATCCTTATGGAACAAAAGACTGATTACAATCAATAGGAAATCGATATTTAAGAGTAATTGGTATGAGGAAGGTATTTTGTTTGTTAATGATTTATTGGATTGCAACGCACCTTTTAGACCAGTGGTTCTCAACTGGTCTGGCTGCGGGACCCACCATCACCCCTTAATGACAAGCCGCGACCCAAATCGAGGAAATTTTTCAACTTCTCAAATTGATTTAATGAAAAGATGGTGCAGTTTGAACCTGAGCTGAAAATGTCCTCTGCAGTCGTAGTATAGGGAGCTCTCTTGTGCAGAGAAATTGTTCCCGTCAGTCCCCGTCCCACACATGTTTCACGTAAACGAGTAAAACTGCTTTGTTTGTTATGTCTGTAGATTCGTCCATTTGTAATGCAAAATGACCACTTTCCTAAATTCGAGCTGTGGTCTGTTGTTTGATGTCTGAAAACACCTTTTTATGAACCGTTTTACACTCCACTTATTTTTGTTAACCGTCCCCCAGATGTTGTTTGTTTGATGACATGTCTTTAATTCGCCTACTGATAGTGTCATTTGACAGAGGTATAGTTTTCAGTTTATCCGCTGCTGATATTAGCATTACAAGGCATTAACGCCAAATATTGTTAAGGAGTGTGAATAGACAGCACTCCGCTGCATAAAAAAATCACCTTCAAAATAAAAGCACAGGATTTAATTTTTTTGCCAGGCAATGGCCCACGACCCACTGAAAATAATGTCAATTGTACTCGTAGAGAGTATAGTAGACTTGTAAAAGGATTCCTGTAGCTCGGATTCAGTTAATCCAAAACATCTTAATGTACTCGAATGTTGAATGAAACGATATTGATCTGTTAACCTTGTCTATTATAGATAAAGCACACTCTAAATGTATTAAATGACGCAATTCTTCAAAAGTAAAATAAACTTGTTTTAAAGTAATTCATAATAATACTTGTTGCAGAATTGCTTAAAAAAAAAGTTCAAATGTGAACCCGTTTGTGCCCTGTGTCAAATACAATTTGTTTTTTTAAATCGGTTACCACTCAAGATAAATGACATTCCTTGCTTTGACATTTCACAATTTCTTTTGTTTTTACATGGATCATTTAAATTCTTCCATTTCTGAGATAGTTAACCTGATCATACTTATCACTGCAGTAAACTTGGATTGGTTTGTTAATGATTTAAGATCTTCTGATCACTTAAAAATAAAAATAAAGATTTGTGGGGATTTATCTAATTTCTTCTTATTTTGATTTATCTGTTCAAGAAATGTTAATTACTATATTTCTAATAAATACTATAGTATAAATCCTCCATATTTTTTCTTCTTTTATTTATATATCGTTATTTGATGTTTATATTGTATTGTATAATACATTATGTATGGATTCAGTACGAGTGTGTATTGTCTACAATGTTATTTTATATTTGTGTATGTGGGTTGTGCGTAGGCTTGCTGGAGTTCCTCCAGGCCTCTCTGACAGTGAGCAGGCTTTTTGTGCCACAGACTTCCTTTGAGTGGGAACATGCCGAATGTGAGCTCCGTCATACGCGCTTTCGGTTTGAATGCAGCAACACAAGGTGACACCGGGACATGGGTTCAAGAGGAGAGAGCTTTTGTTCTGAGACAAGAGACACGTCTTTCGTGCACTGGAGGGCCTGTAACATTCAGGAGGTGGCCTGGTACAACAGCAGAATGAGTGAATGTAATAATTCCACCAACTGTTTTTTTTTGGATGCTAAAATAAATGCATTGTCTCTTTTCCTGTATTCATACCCCCTTTCATTCTCTCCTCCCCTCTCCTGCTTTCCTTTCCTCATGTCATCTTAGCAGCAGTTTCCTTAACCTCTTTCCTCTTGTCTTGTTTCTATCTGCTTGCTTTCCTTTCCCCCTTTCTACCCGATATTGTTGCAGCATTTTGATATGCAGGCAAGACTTATGATTGTTGTCATCATGTCAGCATTATTATTATTACGATATTTTTTCAAGTATTGTTGTCATGTATTTATTAATTTGTTATACAAATGAAATAGTATTTCATTATTTTATTTTTCTATCATTGTTTTCAATCATTTTGTATGCAGTCTTTTGACATTATGCTTTATATATATATATATATAAATAAAATCATGCTTCAACATAAAAACATTTGAAACTGATTTTAGTGCGGTATACGTACATACTGAAAATATAACTATAAATATATAAATCTGGCCTCACAAAAAAAGGCCAGATTCTTCCTTTTCATATTTATAAAATGTGCCGTGTCAAACTGATCCAAAGTGCTATCCGTTCCTTTTGTGGACACCTCAACATTAAACTACTACCGCCTCATTTCCACCTCCCGTGCGGAGGGCTGTCTCGGGTGCACTCAAAACAAGCTGGCCATGTGTAATATTGGATATCCATTTTCTTCCCATAAACCTGCTGGCAGGCAAATGGTGCGTAGCCCTCCCCCTTCCCTACCCCCCGACCGGTGGTGTCTGTGCCTTTAATTGGTTTTCGATCAGCGATTGTCACTTGAAGAAGAGCTAACTCCCCGCCAGACTTTTACAAAGTACCTACAATTAGCCTCCTCCATTGATTTAGAGAGGGGCTTAGCTGGAGTACTCAGTGAAAAAATAAAATAAAAAAAAACTTAAGGGGATTTGTCACGACACAGCTTTTTGGACTTCAAAACTGGTGGCTGAAATTCTATAATTGGTGCTTGGTTCTTGTCTCAGTGGGATGTTGAATTACAAAAAAAAAGGTTAATCAGTTCATGAGCCTGCTAGAAAAAACTGCAGCTGCAAAAGTGTCTATCAAACAAGACCACGAGGAAGGGAAAACACAGGATTAAACTCAAATCTGGTGATGAGAAGCTGTGACTAAAATGCTTCGGCGAGGGGGTTGGAAAAGGGAAGCGTTGGATGTGGAGATGTACGATAAGGTCTGATGATTAGATCGGATGCGCTCATGTTCGTGATGGAGGGGCTGTCTTCCGCGCTTCGTTAACAGCGAAGAGCACAACAGTAATCCTAACTAGAGCGCTGCACACATTAGTCAACACTTGTGCAAACAGGTTTTTATCCCATTTAAAATCAAAGGAATGGGTGACACAAAATTTTCTTTCAGTAAGTGCGCCGAGTTTTGTTCCAAACAGGAACCGCCAAACTCTCTTAAATGGAAAAACCTGTAAAAAATTGCTTGTTTCAACATCTATTTGTGAGCATGGTGGGGGTTTGTGAGGTTTCATCACTTGCAAATCAACCCCCAAAGTAGCTAACGAGTGGGCCATCTCGCTTCTTTAAACATGTAAACATGTAACGAGCAGAAATTGACACGTGTTGCTGGCTTTTGTAGGAAAACGCTAGAAAAAAGAAGAGTGATTTACGAGCCATTGTTTGAGGATACCTTGAGTCCTTACTGCAGCGGCCCCGGTTTGAATCTGACCGGCGGCTCTATATTCATGAAGATTTTTTTTTGTGTGTGTTTTCCTACGAACGTCCAGCAACATGAATGATCAGTTCACCTGGCAAAGCCCCTGTGGTGTTGAGGCAACAAAACTACTTGGTTAGGTTTAGGAGAAGATAGTGGTTTTGCTTAAAATAACTGCCAAAGTGGCATTTCTTAAAGTATGGAATTTAAGTGACAAATATGTCAATTTCGACTTGATTTCACACACGACATGGGTGAAAGTCCGCTGTTCTCCTCCCAACAGCAGGGCAGCCAGAGTAAACATTCCACTTTAAATGTTTAAATTCAACATAATATGAACAGAATTTACACTTTGTTATTTGATTTTTTATTCCATTTACAGTACTAACGTTGTGTTGGGGGTAGAGGCAGATACAGGATCCCGTGGGAACATTAAACAAAAACCCCAATCTGCATGCGGGGATACAAATCATTGTAAATGACAACATTGGATCATTTGTTTAGAAAAACAGCATGTATTAGTAAATTGTCATGAAAACAGTTCCCAATTATAATCACTTTGAATTATGTAATTTGCTCAAAATGAGCCTAATTATTGGATGTGTAACAGTGACTAACAGAATTACAATCGTCACTCATCCCAAACATTTCCGCACGTACAGTACGAGTTGGCAGTTAAACATTTCAATCCTGAATCAACAAGAAAGTCACGCTGGATAATATGGACCACTCAGACAAATCGTATCAAATGGAGGGCTGTGGCTGTAATGACTGTGCGTGTTTGAAAGACAGAGCAATTCCACTGTTACACCATTAGCTCCATAAAAGCATCCTTGTGTCAGTCTCTCCGAGCACTCACTCTCATCACGTGCCCTGCCCTGCCTGTAAGCTCTCACCACTCTCCCGCCGTTCCGGCTCTTCCTTTCTCCATCCTCCTCCCGCCTCATCCTCCTCCACAGCTCTATCCTAAGCCCCGGGTGGGGCAACACACACTTAACTTAACTTCGTCACAAGCATACTTATTTTACATAGCAAACTCACTTATTTTAACCCAAACCATAATGTTAGTAGTTTTGTTGCCTAAACCTGACCAAGTAAATCTCGACATTATGTAAACAAAGTTTACTTTGAAGAGACACGGGGGGGAAGCTGTACGTTTCTTGTGAACACAGAAGTTTATTTTGAAAAGACATTATGTACGAACGGAAACTGACACGTCCAAAATTGGCGCTAGAGGCAAACCTAGAGCGTCCTCGTTTGAATATTGGGGCCACAGACTAAGCGTCGGTATTTGAAGAGTTGGGAATGGGAACATTGGGCTGTGAGCAGAACATAGCAGGGCTGTGGCAATACCACTGAAAACAGGGAGTCATGTCAAGGGTTAAACAACTTGGACTACTTACTCATTTGTTCCAGAGCCTTTGACAGTATCACACAGTCTCATTGGTAGAGGAACTTTACTCAAGTGTTAAACATGGACAAAAGGTCCTAAAAGTGCAAAGAATAATGAGAAGTTTGACAGTTCTGAGACAACTAAGTGGACTCCTTCTGTTGATGAAGAAACGGTGGTAGGGTCAAAAGCTCTGGAACAAGTGAGCAAGTGGACCTTGAGTTAAAATTGGTTTGTCAACTGCTGTTTCTGATATCAGAAATGAACAAATATAATGAACTAAAGCTATTATTTTCTGGACATATCTCTAAATTTGGAAATTTGGCCATGAAAACAATATAAATGCTGAAAAATATGATTCAGTGTTTCCTCGCCAGCATTTCATTCCTGGCAGTTTGAAACAGCATTTAGATGTGAAGAGAAATTAGTTATTTTTATGAAAAAAAATACTATTTATGGTCATTCCTGTGGTCAGCGATGTACAGTATTTGTCTCCAAGGTTATTGCCGACAACAACAAAATGCTCACAAGAAAACAAAAACTAAATTGTGGTCAAGTTTTGGCGTGACTTTGGACTCAATGCACTAGTATTTGAAAAGGTCCTGGCTACTACAGCCCCGTATGCAAAAATCAAGCAAATGAAAGGATGCAGGGTGTAAGAGACAAGATAGACCTCCAACATCCAAACTGTACACAGTGCTGTGCATAGAGGAATGGAATTGTTCATCTTGGTCTAAACGCAAAAAGAAACGATTATTGCCGCATTCAGACTACACATGAGGTGCAGAGGTACAAAACAAGGCACGTAGTGTAAGTGCGGGAAAGAAACTGTACATCACTGTGTCGTAAAAAGAAAGAGTAAGCATGAGTATAAAAGTGTGTGGTATATGAAGTGTATGAAATCACATTAACCAGCTGCCCCCCCCCCCCCCACACACACAACATTTACCGCATCAACAGCCCTCCCCAGTACCCTCTCATCTCAATACAGTCAGACCCACTTCTCCCATGCTACACATCACGACCGCACACAGCCTGAGGCGCTCTTTCTGCCTCGCCCATGCTGATGTCCCGTCACACGAGGGCCGTGTGCTGTAGAGAAGCAATCGCATCGAGACAGTCCATAAAAAAAGGTCGGCTTTACTGATCTCGTTGCCGAACACGCATCATTCTGATGATCTCTGAGAATCACAGAGAGCCAAAGAAAGAAGTGGTGGTTTTGTTTTTGTACCAACTCTAAAAGCTGGCATCGTAAGACGTATTTTGTAAAACAAATCGGGGATGAAAGAATTCAATTCCCTGCTCGGTATTGAAAAAAAGATTCAGACCCGCATCAAAAGCTTTCCTTTGATGATCTCCTTCCATCCCACATTTTGCTAAGTGTTCCGCTCTATTGAGAAAATAATTATCTGAGTAAAGCAGCGTTTGTGCCGATCGACTGCAGCAGGAACATTTTGGACAGGATTTCCACGGCACCTCTCAACAGCCTGGACATGAGAACTTAAAGGTGCAAACAACTATTTGTATGTAAAGATGGGGTGATGTCGACCTGAGCAGGGAATGAAGACGGTCTCCCATTTTCTTAACTCTTTGCAATGACGCTTTGCGTCTATTCCACGCAGCTGCACGTTTTTAAACCGGCGGGTCCGTCCCCCAGAGCAAGTAGCCTTTTCTACTTTGTGCAGACATTTTTGACATCCACGGTCCACGAGGGCCACGTCACCATGTTGAGAGCCGTGTGGAGGCAATCCCTTCATCATATTTGGGCTCTGAATTTCAAATTTAGCACCTTTAAGTTAAAATGTGTCAAAATGAAAACAGCGGCACTCCAGCGGTTTTGATACACCTGCAAAATGTTGCTGACATAAACGCAGAATGACCGGAAAAACGCATCAGGCTGACTCACAGTGATCATTATGGATCAGTCCCAGTCCTGATCCACTAAATCTACTCAGGGACTGTACAGTGGAAAAAATAACACACATGAAATGCACTTGTTACAAAACACCCGAAGCAGGTTTAAGTCCCATACATATAACAATTAAGCTTTTTTCTTCTGAATTTTTGTTTAATATTTATTTTTGTATTATATTTATTATGCAATTAAGTCCTAATAACCTGCTTATGTCATGAAATACAGACTGACTCCATGCGAACAATTCAAAAACAATACTCATACATTCCCCTGAATAACTCCGGAGCATTACAATGACAGCTTATTAGCTGGCTTAATTGGAAGCTTCCATTTTCGGTCCCGTGACATTATGATAGGCTCACATAGACTTTCGTGACACAGCAGGCGCTCAAGTTGGAAGTTGCACTGCACCGTGTTAATTAAGGTTCAGTTGAATCATAAAAGCGTACACCAGACACAAACTAACGAGCGCTGAAATTAAGTAAATCACACGTGTCCCGCGCACCATCCATTAATTAACGGTGAAATGAGGGACCCAGGACTGAAATGAAACGGCTCAGCCGGACATGTAGAAAGAAGGAGGAGGCGAGAGCAAAGAGGGAAAAAAGTGACGCGCCACTTAAGGGTCATATCTGACCTTTACCGAATTTAAAGCCAATTGAGAGAGCTATGGATAAGCAGGATTCCAAAAAGGTCAGCCCGCAGTGACACGGGCCAGAGAATGTGATTGCATTTGCTTTGCTAACCTTGGGAGTGCGAACGTCTCAAAGATGCAGGTTTTGACCTCCGCTGGAAAGAGAAATGGGCCATTAACAGGTGGAAAGAAGTGGAGAGGGCTCGGCGCTCTGATAGCACTACGGTACCCGAGTTGAGTGGAGTCACGTTAGTACCTTTCCCAGCGAGGGACAAGCATCATTTCCTTTTCAATTTCCACAATATTACTTTGGCTGCTGATCGAATGCATACAACTTTCCTTAAGAACCCCACCGTAACTGTCAGATGATAGAATATAAAAAAAAAGAAGAAGTAGATACAACAGCACTAATGGGTTTCTATACGTGAAAGTGTAGATGAGGAAAGGTTAGATGATACTCTGTTGTGGTGCAGTGCTGCTCTAACGGAGGATATTATTACTCTAAAATGACCCATGCTTATGTGCATATGACTGAAACTCCTGTGCACAAGCTGAATTCTTGCATCGCCAGTCACTGTCCAAGTAGCGCGATAAGACTTGTGTTCCAACATTATTTCTCTCGGCGGAAAAAAAAACAAAAAACAAACCTTTCTTTCCTGTTTTTTCCGTCCCAGCTATTGAAAGCCTGCCGTCTGAAGAGCAAGGTATCTCGGGGGTTGGGAATGCTCCGCGGGGCCACAGGAGGATCGTGAATGGGTGTTGTGACGGCTCCAGCTGTTGTGACGGCTCCAGCTGTTGTGCGGCGGGTTAGTGAAAGCGAGTGCGAGGGTAGACGGCTGAGAGACAAACGGGGAGCGACAAACCCACTGAGCGGTTTGGTGCCAGAGGGAAGAGGACAAACAAACAGCCGCTTATTTATGAATGCCTGGCCAATGCTAGGAAAGCCTTGTGTGCTTTGTGAAACAGACACAATTTGGGTGGCGTAACCCAGCGGTCTATGCGGTACATGTCTCCACTGGCTCCACAAAGACTGGGACTGTTTTGTAAGTGTATTCTTGTAGCATGCGTCTTGGAGGAGATGATGACAATGAGAATTAAGACGGTATCACTCTGGGTTCCCATCAGCTCCTTCAGTTTTTTTAAAATCTTGTTGTTTTTTTTGGGGGGAATTTTTCCTGGAGAAATTTTGCCACAGATTTCGGACGGACCGTACGCACCGCGTGCCACGGGATGCTAGCATTTAAATGCTAACAACACTGAAATTAGCGGGTCAATAACCAATTGATTGACACTCTTTTGATCACGGCGTCTTCTCCTGTAATGGCAATTTAGTGCCACCACCTGTTTTATATAGATGAAACGACTGCTTACATCAGTTGGTGGAAAGTCACAATCAAATTGCCTTTTCTTTTGTGTTTTTTTCTGGAAATTTGGTAAAAATTAGAGTCACATTTCCGCTGGGGAAATCAGAGATGTAGGATTTAACTTCTCCTTTATTCTCTGTAATATAGGGCAGTTGGTGCCAATATGTTTCACGGAGTTCATTGGAAGCGATGGCCTTGTTAAGAGTAATTTTGTGGCTTCTGCATTTGGGGTAAAAGCAGGCGTCAGACTCTGGTTCTGCCGAGTGAAGCCGATGCGGATGTGTCTTAAAACTTGCATTCTCTCTACTGACCATCAGAGGGCGACTCCTCCGGTTGCAAAAATAAGTCCGATTGTCTACTTCTCTCTTGATTTATTACCTCAGTAAACATTGTGAACATGAGTTTATGGTCTCAATCTCTAGTTTCAAGTCTTCTTCAATACAGCATGATGTTCATTTAGTAAATTATGGTCCATTTAGAGTCAAATAGATAATAAAGAGGAGTATGCTTTAAGGCGGGGCTACTGAGATTTAGACGTATACGGCGTCTTTACGTCACTCCTCCACATTTAAAATATGATAACTTGTGTTCATTGGTTGCAAAAAGTCAAGATGGTGACGGTCGTTATTCAAGATGCCGTCGGCGAAATTGTCGTATCCAAGGCTTTAAAACAACAGTCCACAAACCAATGTGTGACGTCACCATGACTACGTCCACTTCTTATACACAGTCTATGGGTGAAAGTAGGGTTCCAATTGAATGACACCTTGCTGAACATTAGTTGAGAATATTGGGATCTACAAAACTCCTACCTTTTACCTCCCGTAACCTTGATTTCTTCCAGACCCGAGTCCCGGCAAAAAGTCCTCTGCTTGAATTTCCTCTAATTGTTCTACGCGTGTGCGCACACATTTGGTCCTGGTAGGCATAGACGCCGCCTCACGTAGACACACTTCTGCACGCTGCCACCTGCGGGCTTTATCAAAAGCGCCTTGGCTCAGCATAAAAACACAATCTCGGGGAAAAATAATTGACCTGACGCGCAGATGCACGACAAGATGGAAAAAGGTGGTGAAGGAACGGCGAGCTGCCGTCAATCAATCGGTGAAAAAAGGTCGCCGTCTGTGTGGGAAGGGCGAAGGGCTCTTTGTCAGAATGAGAAAACAACGCCGATGGCAAGGTGGCCCCGATGACATCTTAAATATGTAATATGCTCGCACTTCGGGATCAAGCGCACCGTGTGGTTATGGGTGTGTGTTTCGAGGCTTACCTGGTACGAAGCTCCCCTGCACCACCTCCTTGTACGCCCACCATCCTTCGTGAATTTTCGGCGGATTCGGCTGTGCTGTGAGGTTGGGGAAAAGAAACACAGGAACAACATCAATCACTTAGATCAGAAAATCCAGTCGAGAAAAGCAAAAAAGAACGTGGGTGCTGCATTTTTTACCGCCCTCGCTAACCACCTCGGCAAGAGGCCTCTGCAAATAAGGGTCTCCGGAGAATGCCTCAGAGCAAACGAGGCCTCCAATTGGAACTAAACCTCTCGTCACACACACACACAAGTATACTCTCCCCGTGATGCGGTGACTCCCTCGGCATTTGTATAAATGCATGCTGTCATGTAGTGTGTGCTGCGGAAGCCCAAGTTCAGACCAAAGGTGGTACAGTATAATTGAGGTGACTAAGTAAATGGTCTCAGTTCAGGGAAAGAGTTGTGATCGAGAATTACCTGCCGAGCCTTTGGGATATTGCTTTTTTTCACGCCTCAACTTTTTCCTCTCCCCTGTTCATTTCACCGAGAGGTCGAAGGGGTTTGAACCCTGCTCGCTCGTCTTTAATAGAAGTCGAGGGCCGGCCCCCGAACAAAGCACCTCCTACTCTCTCCTATCCCCTCCAAACAGCCCTGCCGCAGTGTCACTGGAGAGCAGGGTTTGGGCCCGGCCGGACACGGCTGGGGAAATCTCCGCTGCCACCAGTTTGCAGTCAGCCTCCAGAGAAAAAGAAAAAAAATTGCATCCTGTTTTTCGACTCGTTTCTTAAAATGATAAGTTCTCTCTCTCCCTTTTTGATGGTAAATTAACTTGAAGTAAAGGCCAGCTTTTCAATGGAGTGTGCATAAATCGGTGCATTGGCCAACCAAGCAGCAGCGGTGAGTGGGACTTTCCGAATCATTAGAGGGAGGCTGGCCCACTGCCCGGCACTGAACCCTGTTTCCACTTCCAACGGAACACAAGATGAAGTTTTTTCCTCTTTTGGATGGAAGAACAGAATGTGATCACATTACATGGTAATATTGCCATGAGTAACGCGTCAGACACCACGGCACTGTAGATGTAAAAGTGGACGGTGCAACCGGTGAAGCTGCACAAGGGCTCAGAAGCTGTCAGGGGCCCGTGTGTAGGAAGCTTTGTGTAGGTGGAGCCCCTCCCGCACAGTGACCGATTCACACAGTCTTCTTAAGCGGCGTTGTTAATGACTTTGCCGAGTGCAAGGCCCGTAAGATGACCTTCTAATGGGCGAGTACAGGTTTGCCTTCGTTATCATGTAGTGGGATCAGGGATTTAAATCTACAGCAATATATTGTGCAGCTGCTGTAAGGGGCATGCTGTTAATTTGGCGTTAATGAATTTGCCACTCCGGCTGCTGTCCGTGGTGCTGATCGAAGGCCAGACAGCAACTGAAGCCTATTTATCCAAAGTCACCAGACTCCATTGAAAAAACATAGTCATTTTACCCAGACAGAACACGGAAGCTTGCTGGTCTACCGCTGCCTCGACCGGTTAATGTTTGTGGCATTGTGTGACTCTGGTGATTTCGAATTCACCAACATTTTTATAAATTGAGTCTGGTGGCTTCAGTTCCCCGTCAGAAAGATGGACTCTACAGCTGTCTCATGGCAGGGTAAACCGGCATCAAATATTCTCAATATAACATACACTTAAACCTTTTAAAATATGTTTTACACAACAGCCGAACTGTCCCTTTAAGGCTGGTGGTGGCTGCTATTGTTCTCTTTTTCATGGTGATTTCTTGAACACAGTAGCAGCAACATAAGACCTAGGGGTGTTGTTTTTTTTACCATACCTTTACAGTGCCATTTACATGTAGCTAACCTTACTGCTGAAAAGCAAATACACTGTGACGGTGGCGTACCACTTAGTCAAACCGCACAGCGTTTTCATCTTGTTTTATGAGATAAGAGCTCGCCGGCAAGAGGAATAATGAGGTGTCAGGGAGAACAGTAGAATACAATGTTATTTGTGTGTGTATGTGTGTGAAGGGGCGGTAGTGTGTGTAAGAAGAGAGCCCTTGGGATTCTAGCTGCTGTAAGTAATAATATAAAGGAGATTCCAGGCCTGTGGACATGATCCTCTTACAAGCTACTGACAAATATACAGATCTCTCTTACTCTTTGCTGCACTGCACTCGAGCCTTTAATAACACAGCTGCCGTCCCTGACAAAAAAAAGAAAAAGAAAAGACTAAAACACCCTTTTTGGATTGATAGGCCCACTCTCCCTACTTGTTTCAGTCTAATTAGACCGAGTGTGAAACATCACCATCAGCTTCAGACAAATTGCTGCCGAGATACTACAATGAGGAATTCCGCGAGGTAAACCTTTCATGGTCCCTGTGGGAAAACAGAGCTGTTGCTCGTACAGCGTCACTAATTACGACAAAACGGCATTGACGAACGTGTAAATATATATTATGGAATTATCAGTTTATGGAGGATGTAGCAAACAGGAAAGAGAAAGAATGTAATTTACAGGGTGATCAATGAAAGAAACAGAAGATGTACTGCTGGATGTATGGAGTCCACAGTGTGCCACTAATGAGACTTTTCTAACTTGTAATTAATCATTGATTTCGATTAATAATTTAATTATCTTTTTAAAAGGCTATTAAGAATGAATGAATTATATTAGTATATCAACGTATATGATCATTAAAAACATTAAAAAATATATTTAATTTAATTAATTAGACCAATTACTTTTTTTTAAATCACTATTATTAATTTCTTTAATTCGTCTTTAAATCGCCGATGAGTAATTCCATTATACGATGGAATCACAAAATACATTTTAAAGGCTATTAAAATGCATTAAATATATAAGTATATCAATGTTGCAAATGATCATTTAAAATGTTTAAAAATACATTTTAATTAATTATGTAGACCAATTATTTTTCAAAATCACTTATTCATTTCCTTAATCCGTCTTTAAATCATGAATGTGTATTCCCCATTTGTAATGGGATTACTCATTCATGATTCATGCTTACAAATATTACTGCTGTGTATATGTATATTCCATCTCACAACATGGCTTTCATTCATTTTAAGATGCAGAGTGCTCACTAGAGATTAAATAAAGCCCAACCCCCATCAGCAGGAGTTGATGTGCGCGATGTGAGCAAAAAGGATGAGTTCATGAAGCCTTTACTTAAATGGAGATTTGAATACTTCCACTCGTATGTATATACTTTTATGTGTTCACTTCAATATCAGTTTTAATTCAACATGAACAAAGCCTGTTGTTTTTGTGGTGGCGCACTCCAGACTCCGTATGATCGTCAGGGTAGGCAATAGGTGAGACATAATCACTACCTGTGGCTCATCAGGGGGGAGGGAGAGAGAGAGAGAGAGAGAGAGAGAGAGAGAGAGAGAGAGAGAGAGAGAGAGAGAGAGAGAGAGAGAGAGAGAGAGAGAGAGAGAGAGAGAGAGAGAGAGAGAGAGAGAGAGAGAGAGACACAGACAGACAGACAGACAGAGAGGGAGGCACAAAAGCAGCATGACAAGCACCGTCCCATTTCTCACAATGTGTGAATGTGGCCCTAAAACACACTTCCTGACATCAGCAGAAAGGAAATGCCTCCAATCTATAAAGGGAAATGCAGCCGAGACGCTGCTGCAGGAGGAGGGGGGGCTGATGGATCACCATTTTTACATTTCATTGGGTCCTGGAGCTGTTTAGATAGTCAGCATAGGTGTAGTGCAATAACGGCATGCCGTTAACACTATCAATTAAGTAGTGTGTGTGAGGTGGAAGATGAGAGGACGCTGCATGCTGATACAGGATTATTAGAAGTACTTTCAATTGCGTTTTTTTTTCTGCTCGTTAATATCACATTTCCCCTGGATTAGGAAGCCAATTAAAAAACGGACTTCAATGTTGGGATGCCGACTACGAGACCCCCCCCCCCCCCCCCCCTTCATTACAGACGAGTCACAGTTAGGTCACATGGAAGGTACGGCGCACGAAATAGTCTGAAGCAATCAACAACAATCAACGACTAGAATGCTCCGAGCATGCAGCTGCATGTAGTCAGTACAGACACAACTGTTCCTGAGCAGTCTTTAGTGCTGCTGCGTCCACAGCACTTTCACTTTCCTTAGCTTTTTAGATTTTGTGTGGCAATTTTGCCAAAGTAAATAGTGTTTTCATTCAATTGCCATGCAGATTTTAACCTCCTGAAACCAACGCAGTTTCAGGGCTTTTGTTCTCACATTTTTCTCTCTGTGGTCTTGATTTTCACTGCAGTATAAAAGTCCTGCACCTCTATGGAAACAGCACAATCATGAGTAGGAGTAGAAAGGACTCAAAAATGTCTTTTGTGCAGAATAACACAGTTACAATGCCATAAATCACAGAAAAGAAGAAAAGGTAAGTTGAATTTCTTTGACAATATATTCTACAAAAGCTGGAATCTCTACATCTAACATGTTTCCAAGTTGCCAAAAGTGTTCCAGTGTTGAGGCTCTACGAGCGCAGCATTTAATGCTTTTTACAGTATCTGGTTACTTCAAACGGTTTATTCCGGGGCGTTTTTGATGAAATATCAATATATCAAATATAATACAATTTTCAGCTTAGTTTCGGTTACTTCTTCTGACGGAAGCGTTCGTCACACATGATGTGTTTGAGGACCCTCAAAAAGATGAAACTCTGAAGATTATGACAGTTTTTACAGCTTCTGGCTAAGATAAACGGTGTAGTTTTGGCGATTGTTTAAAAATAACGTGCTTTTCCATCCTGCCAGCAGGTTTTGGGGGTTCAAAGGTTTAAGCGAACTTTTGAAATGTTGCCAAAAAGAAAAGCGAATTAGCTGCGTTTCCATCAACTGGAACGCTATAGGATGCACATTGGCTGAAATCCAGCAGTAAACCAAGTAGAAGAGAAACCATCCATGAGATGAAACATGGGGAGGAATTTGTTTTGGGCAAGTTTTCATTTTACTTTCATGTCAGCTACTATATATATACACACAAACACATTCGTTAAGAAGCCGATGGCAGAAACAGCTGATCAGTCGTGGGTTAGATGTTGGCTACGTCAGATCTTTTTTTGGCGTAAGCATTTCCATAATCCATTTGGTTTATGCAGGCGTAAAACCGTTTCTGTGCAATTGAGGACGTTTTATCTAATTTCTTCCATTTTCATAATGTACACACAATACATTAATGGAAAAACAGCTGTTGTAGCCGTTTAATGAAGAGGGGATACATCGCTAGGCTTAATTGTGCAAAAAGCTAAATCTATTTTTATGATTTAACGACAGGAGGAGAGATTACGCTTTTAATACGCTGTGAAGTAACCCAGCAACTGTAATATGAAGATAAATTAGTGAGAATACTGGAGACAAATGTGTCCTTTACGATCCACAAATAAAAACAGGAAAACACAGTTTCTTTCAAAATAATTTCAAAATTTCAAAATAATCTTCCAATGTAGGTCCACTTATTTTTTTAGTTTTAGAAAACAAAACTCCAGGCTTAAGAAAAGATAGTGGTTTGGGTTAAAATATGTGTAGGATATTTGTTTCGTTAAATAAGTTAAATTGCAATTTAAGTGCACTGCTTGAGTTAAGTTTGTAAGTTACGTAGCAAAATGATGTTTAAATAAGTCAACGTTGACATGGTTTCACACTGGACACGACAGCGGCCTCTTGGGTGAAAGTCCTGTGTTTGTTAGACCCAACCTCCACCCTACGGGCGACTGTCTCGCTCTTTATATTACACAAGTTGCTCTGAGTGTCTAATAGTGACGTGGATGGCTTTACGTCGGTATCAGACTAAACAAGCGTCGGTGTTTGATTAGCTGCGAGTGAGAAGGGGTTGTTGTGTGCCCTCGTGCCCTGCAGGTCGTGTAGAGTGATCCGATCAATAGCTTAAATGCGAGGCTATTGAATTGACCACAGAACAACAGTGTTGTAAGAGAGAGTCAATGAGAAAAAAAATCAATTATCTCCATTCTAAACTTAAACACCCATGTTTAAACCTGGGTTTATTGGTCAGCAGCAACAGCACGGTGAAAGGTCTGCCGTTCGCCACTCGCTTCACGTCTGGACTCTAAATATGGCGGCTCACAGAAGGGCCGGGCTCAGCAGAGGACAATCTGCTGTTATCGTCTTTCCAAACTACACATTTCAAGACTGTGACTGGACTCGAGGCAAATGCGTACTTTGTGTTTCTGTCCGCCTGTTACAGTGTTACATAGACTTATATGGCTGTCTCTACCGTCAGCGGTTTTTGTCAGCTAACCCTAATTAAAATGTGGGGGAGTGGGGGGGGGAACGAATGAAAACTTTGTAAGACAGAAAATGACGCTGGATTCAAGAACAGTCTGGGAGTGAGCTAATTTGCCGTGGAAACTGGTAAAATGTCCCCCGTCGACGAGACGTGAAGTTAAGTGTCGTCTCTAGTTGTGCAGTCAGCGGGGGTGGAAGGTTCCGGTGTTCCTCGGGTATCATACTTCAGTACGGTTTGAAGTGCTGATGTTTAACACTAACATTTCCAAAAGAAGACTTTTCTCCACACAGCGTTTGAGGGAAACATTACACTTTCTACTCCAACACCTTCATCTAGCAGCTTCAGTTACAGCTCGTACATTACATTAGTCATTTATCAGACGCTGTTATCCAAAGCGATAAGTGAATATAACATAGGTATTCAAGAGAACTACTAGTCACCAGAAGTCATAAGTGCATCTCCTTTTTAAACAAGCATCTAAGAGCATAACCCAGAGCAAAAGTACAGTGCAGGAACAAACTAATACAAATACAATAAGTGCTAAGTGGAAGGCTCAGGGTAGTACCTGAGCCTCGTATTCAGTTCCTATTTTTCTTCCTTAGCTTATCTATATGCATTTATTCCTCTCCTCTTTCATTATTATTTCCTTCTGTCTTATTGTTTTATTAGTGTAACTCATCACTGTTTCTGTCTGTCTTTACTTGCATTAGATACATCAGTAATATCACTTCTTCCTTCACTTCCCTTCATATTTTCTTTCCCCTTCCGCTTTGTCTCTCCTTTCTTCCTTTTATCCTTGCTTTTTCTTTTCATCCTTCTGTTTCCTATTGTCTTTCTTTATTGTTTTCCTTCCTCACATTATTCTTAATTTTTCCTTCTATCCTTTCTTCTGTCTTACCTTTGGTCTTATTTTCCTTCCTCCCTTACCCCCTCCCTTCCTTCATTCATCGTCTTTCATTCATTTCTACCGTTTGTTCTTTCCGGTTCTTGTTGAACTCAAAGGAAACCATGAAAACTCAGATATTGGTTTTCGGCAGACATCGACACTAAACTATACCCTTCTAACTATGTACTTCATTTAAAAAAGTTTTTTAGCCAGGCAGGACTTATTGCTACTTGTAACAGAACATCTTCCATATTGCTACTTTGACTTAATTTAGGTAACACATACTTTCTCTGCTGGCAGTCACCTAATCAAGTCTAGAGCAGGCGGCAACCTCCGGTTCTGCTGAGTGAAGCCAATGTGGAAGTGTCTTAAAATGTGCATTCTCTCTACTGACCATCAGGGGGCGACTCCTCTGGTTGCAAAAATAAGTCAGATTGTATAGAAGTCTATGAGAAAATGACTCTACTTCTCTCTTGATTTATAACCTCAGTAAACATTGTAAACATGAGTTTATGGTCTCAATCTCTAGTTTCAAGTCTTCTTCAATACAGCATGATGTTCATTTAGTGAATGATGGTCCATTTAGAGTCAAATAATCCAGATACAATGGCGTCTGGGTCCGGATCCGGACCGCGCTCCGCCTATTTGTGACCCCTGGTCTAGAGTCTGGTCTCTGCCACTATACAAACAACAACATACTTAAAGGGCGGGTTTTGTTCTGAGGTTTTGATATCATTCTGTAACTTCCCAGTGGTGTTTCTGTTTTTAAATCTAACATTCAAACTTTGGCAGAAGTATATGCTTTAGCCTCAAAAAGGATACTTTTCCATAGCCTTGAACAAAACTTTTTTCCCACATGACTTGACGTTGCTGTGTAGCGGCTTCAATTTGCTGGCGAGGTAAAGCGGTGAAAATATCCGACATGTAGTGTACGATTATATTAAGAGAAGTTGTTTCTCCCTCGCTGTCAGACAGCCCTTTCTGACGGGGAACTGAAGCTGTTACGTTGCATTCTTCAAATCCACAAGACCTCCATTGACAAAAACAGTAATTTTACCTCACAGAACACGGGAGTATACATAACAACCCACTTAAAAAAAAGAAAAAACTAACTCTTTCTGTTATTTCCAAACTCCAGGATACTTTGGTAACCTACGTCGCTGCTTTTTGCTAAAGCAGGAGTAGGCGTTTCCATTTGAAAAAAGCAAAAAAAAAAAGGAACCAGCAAAACCTTATTTTGAGTGCATGTACCACTGCGACAAACACGGAACCACTTGACATGCATTCATCCCATTCATCTCCCCGTTCCAAACAACACGGAGCTTTGCCGTGGTGTTGTTGTTTGGGAGAAGGAGAAGGCTCCTCTTGAGCCGTATGATGGATCTGGTTGGCCACAGCCTCTTACTGACCCGAATCCTATTTAGCATAGCGCCGGCCTATTTCACACTCATACTCGGGAGTCTGGCAGCCAACCCAGCTGCCAGACTCCCGCCAACCTCCCTTAAAGCCAAAAGAGAGAGAGAGAGGGGGAGAGAGACTGTAAATAAACATAAACATTTTCATATAATATCCAAACTCTGCCATTAATATTCATTGAAGGGCACAAGCAATCCTGAAGCCCGACCATGCAGAAAGAGAGGGAGGGAAGGGGTGGGGGGCTGTGACAGGGAGCGGGACAGGTACAGGGACAGGCTCAGACAGAGAGAAAAAGGGGGAAAAGGGATAACGGATTGGAAAAGACAGAGACGAAACTGAGAGCGGCGACATGTGTCCATAAATGAAACTTGACCTTGCCAACAGCTGTGCTTACTGACTTATGAGACAATTATCTCTCACCAAGCTCCTATTGGTGCCTCTCTTTAATAGCCCCAGCTGTGTGTGTGGGGGGGGGGGGGGGGGGAGCACAAAATGAAAGATCCGGGCCTTCAAGACTGAATCAAACCAAATTGGTTTCCTATCTAAAAATGCAGTTTGCAATACGCCGCCCCAGTGCTGCCGTGGGTTGAAAAAAGTAAAAATCAATGAGTAAAGTGAATTTTAGCTTTAGCTAAGGCTAGCCATGGCTATCTACCTAGCTAGCTTCCATATGATGTAGCTCTTTTGTTGTAGCGGTCCACCTCCGGTTCTGCCGAGTGAAGCCAAGGGGATCTTTAGAAGGACATAACAGTACCGTAGATGCCACATAGTTGTGGGCATCATCTGAAAGCTGGGAACTTGAAGATTAATTTGAGATGCAGCTCAACAGTGTGTGTGTCAAGTGGTTCCCTACTGTGATAAAATAATGAATTACAATAAATTGTGAGAATGTATGTAAGGACATAGACAATTATGATGGATGTATATGATGGACGTCTTGGAAGTTATTGCAACAATATCTAGATTTACACAATTCCAAGAACGTTTAGGGACACTGCAGAAATATTCAAATATGTAATTTTAGAATAGGAGAAAAAAACATTTGTAGAAAAAAAAAAAGCGGCATGGTTTTGGCCCCAAACTGGCATAAAGTGACACGTCTGAAAGTGGCCGTTCTGAATGTAGAAACTTGAACAATATTTTCTCCCCACATCTAACATTATTTGAAGGATGTGCTCTGTATTTTCTTTCTGATCCTGGCATATGCTCGCTTTCATGAGCACAGTACAAAGGCGTTGATGGTTTTGCCACGTTCATATACTACCATCTGTGTGCTGGCTGCAAAAAACGTCAGTTTTTTCTTTCCCCACCTGAGGCTGGGTTTGAACTGCCTATTTCACTCCTCCAGCCGCGCGTCGTGGAGACAGTTCTGAAACTCATTTTGAAGATAACAGGGCTCTAAAAGTGGTACGTTCGGGGTTGTGTTTGCTTTGACTGACGGGTCTCTAAGAGAGGGCTCACATCATCTCATCTCATCTTCCCAAGTCTGCTGGCTCCATAAACAAACACTGACGAGGTGGCAGCAGCAGGTGAACCTAAATCCACTATATCCTTGTTTTTCTACACATCAACAGTTAAACGTTAGAAAGCGTGAATATAACAATAACTGTATTGTTTTGTCCTCCTCAGCCCAAACACATGGCCCAATATCAGTTTAGACGTACTCCGTCTGCACTAATGGGCCAAGTTGGATGAGCAGAGTGGTGTTCTTTTACACATCGTGTCACAGTATTCAGGAGAGTGTTTAGGGACACTGAACCGGTCTCCGTCTCTGACTAGAACACACTCTGTAGGTTTGCAAATGGACGGAGGACAGAATTGTCCCCAACAATCTTTGAGCGAACTTGCTTACATTTTCTTTGGAGTGAAGTCATATTGGGTAATTCTGATGAACCCTCCCTGGAAGCTGGATCTCCAAGACGACCTAGCATGCTAGCATTTGACTGGCCGGAGCAACCTGAAGGCTCGCGATACATGCAAATATCACACTGCAGGGCCGCCCCCATCCAGCGTTTGGAGAACGCCGTTTGTTCCCCATGTAATATTTTCCGAAACCCAACGACGTATTTCACGATATTTCCCAACACCTAACCAAGTAGTTTTGTTGCCTCAACCTAACTTAAGTTGTTTCCAGGGAAGACGGGAGTTTATTTTGGAAAGATCGTAAGGAGCAAAAATGGACACGTGTTTTGCTGTTCTTTCGTATGAAAACGCCCGAAAAATGAGGAATTACTTTCATAAGACAACATAGGAACCGTTGCATACTAACAGACACAGCTTTGTCTACTCCGGTTTGCTTCCCACTGAAACGCTCGGGGAAGCAGCCGTGAGCGGCACTTCATCGGAGGTGGGGAGTCGGCATTTGTGTGAACCGTAGGCCACGCGGAGGTGAGATTTATGCCTATTCATAAGTGTTTTCATTTAGTTGTGTTTTCGATGAGGCGCAGCACACAGCTGCTCCACTAAACTTTGTCTCGTCAAGAAGGAGTCCCAAGAGGGTTCTGTGTGTGCATAATGTAATACACAGCAGACTATAGGGCAGATGGATTTTCTTGAAATATTACGACTTTCTTTTTTTTTTCTAAATATTTTTGAGTTCCCCGAATGAGCAGAAAGTTTTGAACATCTTGCTAAAAACACATACGAGCTATTGAAGTCCAGGGGTTTATACATTTCAAATGCATTAATGTATCACTGAGGTGCACATTTAAAAGAAGTTACTGAAGACACAGAAGAGGTGGGAGGACTAAATCCTTCCTACATGCATTGATTCAGAAGATGACATTTGATCTACAGGAGAATAAGTATTTGAAAGCAACACAGTATGACTGAGAGCCTTGCTATAGTATATTCCATTATATACAGTATATACATATATATTTTCAATTGTCACGTAAATTTAGTGTTTTCCTTTACATCAATAAAGACGTTTCCACCCGAAATTTGGTTTTAGATGCTCAAAATGTTAATAATATGCCCCCCCCCCCCTTTTAAAAGTACAACCTACACACCCTTGGTTTGCCAACTTGTCCCACTTCCCCTTTGTAAAAACTGTGTTGCCTTTTTTTTCCTCCAGTGCCAAGAATAGCTGCTCACACGAGTCTGCTGCAGTGCCCTCACACTATCACACAGACTCACTCCTTTACTCAGCAGCTTGGCCCTCAAAATGATATACAGGAAGTCACAGAAACACATTTGTATTTATTTAAACTTTGTTTGTAATTATAGCCTTTGTGGAAATATAAGTGCGTCTTACATTGTATTCCATCCTTTATCCTTTCTGTCTGCCTCGCAGAGCACTTTGTAATTGCTAGTTTTAAAAAGCACGACATAAATAACCTTTATTATCATCATTATCAGATTAACAGATTAAACCTTCATTCCACAACATGAGACTCCATCTAGCGTTAAACATTACAATTACACAGACGGATCAAAACCAAGAGCCAATCAGCTCTTTGATTAGGCGACGGCCGGGCGGTTTCCCATCACGCCCTGGGTCTACCGGTTGGTGAAGAGCGGCTTCTAAAAGACGATCTTGTGAGAGGTTATCGTCTCTCAGCGCGCAGCTCGTGCTGAAAGCAGCGATAAGGCCCCCGTCAGCCTGGGTTTAACTTTCTCACGGTACATTGTACATTGTCTCGGTATTGTAGAACAATAAGCTTCTCAGAATAGCCAGAATGTGAATACATGAGTTTGGTTTTTTTCCTTTCCATTATTCTAATACTGATAGCGTAAAATGTCCTCTGTGTGGAAGTCCTCCAGCGTGAGCGAGTGTAATTTATTCCCGTCATGCTGCTCAGAGAAATCGCAGTCTCTCTCTTAACTTAAGCACGCTGCTGCTGATAATCGAGCTAACGCTAACGGAGGTCGCGTTGACCTGCGTTATGATGGTTAAATTATACCGCTATCGTGATGTGCTCAAGTAAAAAGTTTTTGGCAAAAAATAATTAGACAGCAATATAAAATAATTAGAGGGAATTATGACCTGTTTAACTTCCTAACACTAAGCAGCTTATGAATCATAGTTAATACTACTACTGCCAAGACACTATGAATATAGCTTCCCATCCTTTTTTCATCTCCATGACATCAGCTGTGTCTCGGCTGTGCGTGGATTACTGAGGGAGGACCGATGACGCCTGGATGAAACACCCGCTCCTCTGCATCGGCCCCGCCCGCTCACCGATCACCCTCCATCTCCGCCTCCCTCGCACGCAAACTCACACAGTTCCTGCTTCCTGCTGCAGGACACACATCTGCGCGGGATTATCAGATTAGATTTTCCCTGACGGGTTCCTGTGTGTGTGTGTGTGTATGTGCGTGTGTGTGTGTGTGTGTTTGACGGAGAGAGTGAATTGGGGCACTTGGATGGCACAGTTGCGACTGGGTTTTTGCCCATGAAAACTCACCGTCCACCTGTAGTGTGTGTGTGTGTGTGTGTGTGTGTGACTTCCCTCTTTTTCGTTTTGCTCTCTTTCTGGCTGTGTTGATCCGTCACAAACACACATTCAAGCACCCCCCCCCCCCCCCCCCCACACACACACACACAATCCCATCTCTCCCTGAGGTAAATTACTGCTGGCGTGGAGGTCGTCTCACTCCGGCTGGTTGATGGACTTCAGATTCCTGAGCAGCAGATGTGATGAGCTACGGCTGCTTGGGGGCGGACAAGGTGGTCACACACACCCACACACACATTTATACTACTATATACTTGTGAGAACTTGTTATTGACATTATACAATCTTGAATCCTGAATTTAACGACCGTATCGAAAGATGTATTTGTCCTAAAAGTCGGTGTAAACGAACTCTAAATATTGTCCTTTTGCTCCGTTATTGTCATCTATAGTGGTTACTTGCATGAACACACACAATCCAAATGATTAGGAAATAAATGGTTGTATTTTTATTAAAAATATAATTTTAAGGCCGCAAACATTTGAGTAGGCTGAACTTTGGCTCCTTACAAGTGCTGAACGCAGACTCAGGAAGGGGATTTGAAAAAGAGTCAAAGTTGATGAGCAAATTCCAGACCGGACTCAGATTCAGTGAAAAGAGAGAAACAGGGACCATTTAAAATGACTTGGCAAACGGGCGACTGCGCGCGCGCACACACACACACACACACACACACTGACCCAGACAGTAAGCAGAGGAAGATCTGTGCAGGACGCACTGCGGGCAGCGTGTGCCACAGGTTGTTTTTTTTGCAACATGAGACGCACTGGCTCAGGGCAGAGGAGGGAGTGTTGCAGGCGTCCCCGGTAACGCTGGGCGTTTGCTCGGTGGCATATGGCCGGGCTGGTGGAGACACGTGTTATTGTCACGAATACACCGCAGGCCTCTACCCTGTGATTTCATCAGCCCATTTCAATTTCTAAGCTTCCCAGAGGGCACGTTTTTATTTGTTTGTCCCTCTCTGAGGCTGCCGTGTGATTATCTGAGGTGGTCACAGTTGCTCACAATATGAGGTCCGGCAGGAGGGAAGCAGAGAGGACTCATTGAACCCTCTGAACCCCAAGAAGTTTTGGGGGCGTTTTCTGCTCCCGTCATGTTTTACTCTGTGTGACCTTGATTTTCACTGCAATACGAGTCCTCTTAATATAAGTTAAGATAACTCAAAATATCTTTTGTGCAGTATAACACAGTTACAATGCCATAAATCATAAAAAGAAAATAAATGCAACTTGAATTTCTTTGATAATATATTTAAAGAAAATTGGAAACCAATGGAATCTATTTTTCTCTACATGCTGTATACATTGAACTATTAACATTTTAGTTTAACCCTCTACTTACAGCCTCTCCTGTCTTCTCCTCAATAGAAGTTTCACAGAACATTTGTCACGTGACTGTTGGTCTCAGGCAAATCAATCATTGCTTCCAAGTTGCGCTGAGAAGCGCAGATTTGTATGTTTTTTTACAGGATGTGGTTAAAGCAAAGGGTTTGTATTAATATCACAATTTTAAGCTTCGTTTTGGCTGCTTTTTCATGCGGAAGCGTTCGTTGCCAATGACGTGTTCGAGGACCGTCGGAAAGAAAAGAATCCAACAATAATGCCGGTTTTGACGGCTTCTTGCTATGATAAAAAATCCAATTTGTCCCACTATTGGGGTTTCGGAACAAATGGCACCAGAAGAAGGAGAAAGGGGAAGAGTTCAACAACTCCGTCTCGTAGTGAATCCCAGCTCCTAAACAGGTTGTCAAATTTGCACAGGAAGACATGACAGACGCCCAGCTGACACTCCTTTTCCACAGCACTTTTGATGTAGCACTATAGCTGACTACGCAAAATGTTCACTGCATGCCAGGGTGTATTTTCGAGTTATGTGAACAAAGGATAAATTCCTCTTCATGCTCAGCAAAAAAACTGCTTTGTTGTTTCAGAGCTGCATGATAAAGTAGCATTAAACACATGGATGTATGGAGTAAGCTTTCCTCTCGGGACCACATACGATTTTTTTTTTGATCTACTTCTAAATATTCACTCATGAAGTTCTTAAAATAGGGCCAGTGTGTAGAATTTAGTGGGATCTACGGGCAGAAATGGAATATAATATCAGTCATATATAATCACCTGAGAAAAATAATGCGTAGGGAATGGGTCTTTTTTCACAAAGCCGGTCGCCATGTTTCTACAGTAGCCCAAAATGGACAAACCAAAACACTGGCTCGAGACAGGTCCATTCACGTTTTTTTTACGTTTTCGCGTCACGGGAGAAGTTTTAGTTGGTTGCAATCCTCAAGCTAGCCACTAGATGCCGCCGAATCCTACACTTCAACAAAGGAAATTATTATATTTTATTTACTTCTGAGATTCCCCAAACGCTGCATTCCAAGGGGGTCAAGGAAGAAAAAATGATGACAAGAAATTTGTTGATATTTGTGAACCGCCACTTTCAGATGAGAAAAAAAAAGAAAAAAGTATGACTTTTGAGAAGCCAGGACGCCCCTCGAGCACCACAAGCTGTTTTGATAAATTTATCCTGAGTCCAAAACCCAAAGATATTCAGTTTAGAATTATATTAAAACAGAGAAAAACTAAAAATCCTCTCATTGGAGGGGCTGCAAACAGAGATTTGAAGACATTTTTACTTAAAAAAAAAAAGCCTTGCTAATTGTGAAATTCAGAGCATATCTATTGACTCAACATGGTGACTGCTCAGGTAGACATTGATCCATGCATCGACATTATATCTTTTTCAGATAACAGTTGTTAGTTGCCAGTTAATTTTCTGGCGAACGATTCATTGACTTCTTGTTGCAGATCTACTTAAAAATCTTTAAAATCCAAGTCAAGTCAAGACTCAAGTACAAGTCAAATTGTTTGTCTCAAGTCGATGGTTTTGCTATTTTAATATTACCAGAGGAAAAAACTAATCTGACATTGAAACGGGGAATGCTTTTTTCACTTTTTTTAGTGGAAATATCAAGCATGTCAGTACTGCTGTGTCCAATCGGAAGGGTTTCTGCTGAAAAGACAGAGACAGACACTGAGGGGCATGAATGGACGAGTAGACACATGCCCATCTAGACACATTTTGTTTAGTGTCCAGTCTCAAAATGGTATTTAGTTTAAACTGGGGGTATCAGATATCGTGCCAATAGATATCGTGCTTCAAAAATCTGTGACAACATCTGTGATCTATTCAATTAATTTCTGTGTTCATACACTTTTTATATCTTTTAAGATTTTATTTTACAAAGTTGCTGGTGCACGATTTAGATCCCAGATGCTTCCATACAGTTTACAGATTAGAAAACTGATATCAAATCAGTACTCGGTATTGGCCGATAGCCAAAGCCCAGGTTTCGCTATCGGGACTGAAAGAGTGGGATCGATGTATCCCTATTTTAAAGACTCTGCTGTCCAAAAAGATTGAATCTGTCAAACAAGCTGGTTATAGTTCAGTTTTGTTGCTGGGTGCTGGATATTCTAACGTTGCAACCAAAGACTGTATATAAGAAGTGGACGTAGTCATCGTGACGTCACCCATTGGTTTGTGGACTACCGTTATGAAGTCTCGAGTTAAGCGTTTTGGCCGTCGCATCTTGGTTTTTTGCACCCAGCGAACGGAGGTCACCATATTAGGGCTGCAGAGGAGTGACATAGAGACACCGTATATCGCTCTGGTAGCGACCTGTCAATCACAATGTAGCCCCGCCTTATGCTTTATGGTCTTATGGTCTATTTGACTCTAAATGGACCATCATTTACTAAATCAACATCATGCTGTATTGAAGAAGACTTGAAACTAGAGATTGAGACCATAAACTCATGTTTACAATGTTTACTGAGGTAATAAATCAAGAGAGAAGTAGAGTCATTTTCTCATAGACTTCTATACAATCTGACTTCTTTTTGAAACTAGAGGAGTCGCCCCCTGCTGGTCAGTAGAGAGAATGCAATTTTCAGACACTTCTGCATATCTTTCTTTTCCGACCACGAGGTGGCCGCCTGGTTGCAATCCAACTCCTCTCCACTTCCCTGGAGTCAACAAGCTACGGGCGGTTCTCGACAACGCTGCAAGCAGCAACACCAGCAGCCGAGCAAATCGACCTGTTGATAGGGAGCGCTTCCCTGAACGGGCACTGTGTTAGTTAAGAGAATCAGCACGTTCTTTACCACTCTGTCACAGTGTGGGGATGGAAGCATTTCTTGCTGAGGACATGTTAAGGCAAAGCGAAGGAGAAAAAAAGGGATCTGTGTGTCTGAACAGATGGGAGAACGGCAGACAGAGCTGTTTACCTGGCACATAGTGTGAAATCCTGTTTAGGATTGTCTTTTTGAACAGAGTGAGCACACAAATACTGCGAAATAAAATGAAATGTAAAAAAAGATGCCATGAGGAGAGGTAAAAACCCTCTGAATGTGTGTGCTCACGGCACAGCGACAAACATATTCCTGCTCTGGCCTTTAGCCAGAAAAGAATTACACTGAGTAAAAGCACACACGACAAGTCTTTATAGATCTGGACACAACTGGAGTCCGCCGAAAAATCTATACTTGTTTTTTTTCTCCTCCTCCACAGCCAGACTCTTCTGTTTATCTTGTTGGTCTGAATTTCTGATCTTTGATTTGGTCATTAGAGCACAGATCCAGCCTAAAGGCAGCCTGATCATTTACATAATGGTAGACAGCTCCGTCAATACTATACTTAGATACCATAGAAACTTGAACTAACACTGAATCACAGCCAATAAATAACACTGATTATTGCTCATAGTTCTTTGACAAAGAAAGACATCATTTGAGTTAATTAAATGCTTTGGCTCATTTAGGATCACACCAGTGATGTTTAAGCCTTTGGTTGGACGGGTCACACAAACAAGACTTTCACCTAGGAGACCGCTGTTCGTGTCCCATGTGAAACAAAGACAACCTTGACCTCTTAACTAATGCCAGTTACGTAACAGGCTTCCTTATTTTAACCCCAAACCACCATCTTTTCCTAAGCCTAACCAAGTACTTTCGTTGCCTAAATCTAACCAAGTAAACCTACGTTTAAAAGTGTATTTAGAGAGACTGTGTGCAAAGTAACGAGCGGGAACTGTACATTTCCTGTGAAGAGGGAAGTTTATTTTGAAAAGACACTACGAGTGTAACAAGCGGAAACTGTAACGCCATCCCAAACTGACGCTAGAGGGGAACTTAGAGCGTCATAGTTTTAAACGTGGGCCACTGACCAAGCCTCGGTATTTGACGAGTTGGGAGTGCGAACGCGTTGGGTAGTACTTTATTGTATAAAACATTATTTTGCACTTTGACTCATATTCAAGGAATGCATTTCCATCCCCTGTACAAGCCGCTTACATTTGCCATTCTCAATAATAAAAAAAGCATCTGTATCCATAGCAATATCTGTGATTCTGGACAAGGTATCACTTGATCTAAAACAAATGTTGTGGTATTGCCCAGCCCTGGTTTGAAGCACTGAGAGAATAAAAATCAGGGGGCCAATAGGGGCCCCAACAGGTTAATTTAGCCCCTGGGCCTCATAGTGGGTCAAGCCGGCCCTGCTTTACACCCATCACACCGTTTTATATTTATCATCTATGCTGCCTCTGTGGAATACCATGTAGACATGAACAAATTTTAAAATCATTTCATGCATTAGAAATGAGGCTTCCTCCATCATGGCTATTATTGGTTTGTGTTACAAGATCATGTGAAAGAATTGGCAGTGTTGAAACCCACAGAGCTGACTGAATATGACACAGATGAAACAGACATAATGGATTAATGTAGAGACCGAGGAGGAGGTTCAGCTTCAAGCGTTCTGCATGTAGGCCCGTGTAACATCAAAGCGCCATTGTCAGATAACCATGAAACCATGTTTTATCATTAGCGATCCGCAATGTAATGGCAGCATCGAGATAATTACTTCCCATTTGCGTGTTTTCGGTAACCAAAAGCACCGAGTTAATGATGTTGATGCGCAAATGCGGGAAAACAAGGCATCGCAAGCACAAGTCTCCGGAGTGGGGACTCTAGATGAGATTGAATCTACATCAACATCGGGTCTGTCAGGGCCGCCCCGCTAGAGTTATTTACAGCCAGGGCCAACAGTCAAAATGTAACAGGAAACGGTAGTGCTGAGAAACCCCCAGACCACCTGACCTCTGACCTCTGGCCTTCTGACGGCGTCTGACCCAACACAAATCGAGGGGAATTTGGTTTGTGGTGCTGCAAGCATCAAATAACATTTCAGAAACTCTACAGCAGCGTTTCTGTCCAGAAATAACGACCAGATCACTTCACAGACTTCACAAATTACAGAGGAAATAGTCCCAGATAAATGAGGCGGGCTCTCATGTTGCCACAACACTGGAGCACACTTCAGTTCCAGAGCTATGCTTTTCCACTCGTTCTTTTACTTATTCAGGTCCTGGTAGCTCATTAAATCTGCTATACACAATATATTCAGGCCAAGGAGAAGGAATACAGAGGTGGAGACAGAATCCTGTACAACCAGGACAGAAACAAAAAAAAAGGATCAGAGTGGGAAAGAGGAGCTACGCTGGAAAAGCTGGAAAAACCAGACAACCGCTCAACCGTCTCGGAGCAACCCTCCATCACCCGTTCATCACCACTATAGTAGCGTGCCCCATAACGTAGGCTAATAAGTAAATGTAATGCAAATCATTCCCAGAGTTAGTAACAGCCATGCTGTTGTTTTGAGTAGTGAGTGAACTGTATGGGTAACCTAGATTTCAGCAATAAAGACTTTTTGGGAATTTGTTTTTCACCTCTGAAAATGAGAAAGGTGCCGCACCATTTGTGATCTGACATTCCACAAATATACCAGCAAAACTGGGAACTCCGGCAATCCTGCAAGTCTCAGAGGGTTCAGTTATATAAAAGTGAATGGACCTTTTCAATACTTACTCCTTTGCCCTATTTGTATTTGTTTACAATTCACAGAATCACTATATAGAATATAGTATATAGAGAATTTAGATATTGTCCATAATAAAGTTGATTCTGATGTGTCAGAAATGGGACATGGCCACAGTGTGAGACTTTGAAAACCTTTCAGAATAACGATTATAGCTCATCGTCTCTTGTGCCCCCCCTCTGAGTCGGTATCCTTTTCACGGTCATTGGAGCAGCGCCAAGCTTTGCCTCTTGATTACATCACAGATTAGAGTGTTGAGCACTGAGGAGACTTTCATGTCCACGCTCAACTGTGCGGGGATAACAGCCTCGCCTTGAAGTCTGGTCTGGCCGCATTATCATCCCCACGTAGCTTCACCTGACACTGAAGCTACGCGGCAACAACTGGCCGAGCTCCATACGGTCCCATATGTGTGAGAAAAAAATGCAGACAATCCCAAGCGTCACCAGAGCAAGGCTTTCGCTGGAAGACGCGACTCACAAGATGAGTACAAATGACACATGGCGAACACGCCAGTGTTTTTCTTTTCATAATCAGCACGTCCACATGAATAGTTCTGCTGAACGCAGGACACACACAGGTCTCCTGACCAACAGCGGGACCGAGCCGAGACATAAGCAGCACAGTATGAAATGTCCTTGTTAAAGTGGATTCCGACCGCCAAGACAAACGGATGAAAAAATTACTTTGAAATCTAGCGAGATATCGAGTGGGACAATTCATTCTTGACTGTGGAGGCAGCGGTTCACAGCACAACCTCTGCTCAAGGTGCACTTACTCGCTTGTGCCGGAGCTTTCTAGCGCTCATTTGAGTGTGGAAAGTGTTCGGAACAATTGAAATGCGCCGCAAAACTAAGAGCCATAAACTACATACTTTAGTCAAAAGTTTGTTTTTTAAAACTGAATTGGTCAAAATGGAAGCAGCAGCAGGAGAGGCCTAGATATTATGGTTGTTTGATGCATAGTTTGAGTCTGATTTGGAAAACAGCAGATCCTACACTTCCCATAATGCAACTTGATAGCATCATTCATTAGACCTTCCCTGCCTCATCTTTTAAACTCCACACCTGAAAAATGTTTAGTGTGTACCATCCCAAGCTGAATGATGGTCCTACGGCCTTTTTACACACGAATAAACAACACGAAAATGCGATTTTAAAAAACTGGGGAACACCACCTGAATAAATAATTCCAATATGTTATGTCCATGGCCGAGGAAAGTTCAATCAACATTTAACCAAATGGGCTGTAATATATTATCAACTACAAAAATAAAAGATGGAAGACAAGAAGTCAAAAAAACGCCGGATGCAGCATCTTTCCCAATGCATTGTCTATGGAGCAGTTCCACACTTTAAACTTGAAGGCCTCTAACATTTGAGTTTTAGCACTCTAGTGTTTTGGGAGACAGTTGTTCATGTTAGCTAATATATTATGTCTTCGACAATAGGGAATAACACGTATAAATAGCCGTAGTTCCCCTTTAAGAAAATGACACGCTGTGATTGGGCAATACAGTTCAGCATATAACTTAATAAGTCACTTTTTAAACTACAATAATCACAAATAAATTCAACCACGCTTCCGCCCTGTATACTGAAGCTAACATTAACACACACACACACACACACACACATGCACGTTTCTTCAGAGGACACGACGCAAAAACCGAGAGATGCTCATTTATGAAAACATAGCATTCTTGCCAGCATACGCACACACGCTCTCATCCACGTGAGCAAAACTTCAACATAACGTCACTCAATAATAATCACAATATGAAACAAACCTTGTGTTTGGATCACGTGGCGAACAAAGAAAAAGGTAAGACGCACCTGCCGGTTTACCGTACGTCTCTTTTCTTCTACCTGCATTACTTTTTTTCAAAATAAAAGCACCAACCTCTTATAGTCTTTATCGTCTTACTATTATAAAAAAAATAAAAGACAAAACATGAAAAACAACCCATTATCTGCTGTTTTCATGTACACAGTGCATTTTCATTGTGGAAGCTGGGTCTGGGGGTGTTTAGGGGGAAACACAAATGAGATGTATGTAAACAGCTGAGTAAATTATGGTCGAAAGTATTTCGAAGTATGTCGAAACAGTTGAACTCCCACTTGGTAGCTCACTTGGTTATTATAGGCCCCATCTGAAGCGGAAGTCAGTGGTAGAACGAACATACAGTATCGAAACTCCTTTCAATAGAAGTCATGAACGCAACATCATAACTCCTCACCAATATACTCATTATTAATCTTGTCATTATCCTGTTCCTGGGCGGTTATTAATACGTATTCTTACGGAATAAAACACATTGTCGGGTGGGGCGAAGCCACTGACGCACAGCGGTGTCACATGAAGCACACTGGCCTAAACCTGCGGGCCTATAGGTACAGAGAAAAGAGGACAGACCGGCGTGCGTAATGCGTAAATACAGAGGATTACGCACCAGTTATTTTTACTGTAGTGAATTTGCAGATGTATGCCTCTTGCAAGATGGGATGCAAAATAAAAACAACACACACATTTGAGAAAGTCTCTATTCGGTGTTATAATTGTATTATTTTCCACATTTACACTTATATGCAACTTTTTTTATCCAAAATGTCGCCTTTTTTTCGTGCGTCGGCACGTGAAAATCCACAAAACATCTGCCTTGATAAAAAAAAAATAAAAAAAAAAACTCTTGCATTTACCATTGGCAAGAGGTGACATTTTTGCCACGTTTCCGTTCAAACAATACTCCGTTTTTTTAGATGAATACGTAGTTTAAACACACGTAACAGGAGCGCGTCGTAACATCGGTCTGTTGCAAAGTCAGGCATCCGATGGATCACAGCGAAGTGATGGAACGCGTTGATGCGTTGATGCGCATCGAACGCATTAATAAGCGCTCGTTGGCTGTGGACGCATCTTGCCTGCACGGCGCACACGCGGCATGACCTACACTGCGCCGCATCGCTCACCGTGTGCGCACAGCGGCTGTATCTATCTGATAACAACTGACTGAATTAAGCCCAGAGACTTCACGATGACTGAGAGGATAGGTGAGGGGGGGGGGGGGGCAACAAAACACATTTAAACAAAATAATCCATAATGTTCACTGTGGTTTGCACATTTTTTTTTTTTTTTTAAAAGCCCACCCCCGCGTGCGTCAGAAAGCTTGCGCATCCAGTCCTGGAGGCTACACGGCGACTTTTATGGAGTCTCACACACATACACACACACACACACACACACACACACACACACACACACACACACACACACACACACACACACACACACACACACACACACACACACACACACACGCACACAAACACAGACACACACACTGAAAGATCTACAACCAAAGACTGAGCAGGATCATCCCATGCCCTTGCACACAAACCGGGGGTGCGTTACGCAATTCTCTTCTCTTCTTCTATCTCCACCTGCCACAGCGCGCCCCGACATGCATTTTCTCTAAATGAACGCCCCCCCCCCCCCCTCAACCAAACCACCCTCACTCTCAATCATCTCACAAAATTCCAGTGAAAAGTAAAAGAAAAACATGTATCTGATGCACCTGCTACCCCACGGAGACACCAATGAAGCCCATAACTCACCTGATATGCAGACGATCACATTGGCGTGAAGAATGATCAATATTTCCCAAATTATATCCATCCTCTGTCTTCATTCCACGTGCATTACGCACAGATCAGAAAAGATTCAAAAGAAGAAAACGGGGCTCTTTTTCTTTCAGTTGCGGATGTCCTGCTGTCTCAGGCTGAATCCCGCTGTACACCTTCCACCAGGTATTTTCCACACCAGACGCATAGCAGGTGATCAAAGCCTATAAGGAATAAATGTTGCACCACTAAATGTAACAATTCCAGAGGTGGTGGTGGTGGTGGCGAGGGGGGAGAGGGGGGTGGGGGTGAAGAAAAAAAATGGATGAACTCCAAGACAAAACAGCCGAGCAAGGGACGCTGATCCTTCTGTCAGTTCACTGTATTATTCCAGTGCGCCCTTAGAACGCGACACGTCCGCCCATCCATCCGGCGCCGTTTCACAGAGTGGGCATCCCGTTCTCACCGCGGAGAGTCGCACATGATAGTGTCAGTGGGGAGCTCTGTGTGGAGAGAGAGAGAGGGGGAGAGGGAGAGTATAGTTTAATGAGGTGGGGCAGCTGTGGGATCGGACTAACACCTGGAGACGCCTCGCAACTCAGAAACTCGCATCGCCAGGTGGCGATCCTCCGATCCAGACTTCTCCGCCGTCTCCGACGAGGGAACCGAGCGTCGAGCAGCGCGGAATGAAACCAAGACTTCCTGTGCGGACTGTCAAAATTAAGGCTTCGGGACGGTATACTTCGACTGTTCCCTCATTACCGTGTCCCCCATCTCATCTAGCAATGATGACAAATAATAACAAATAGTGGAAGTAAAAGGTGCAAAGAAAACATCAGGAAACATAAAACTGATTCCATAAAGGGACTCAAATTATAGTAATAATGTGATGATAGTCAATCAAATCGGTGTGTCCACATTATTAAATTCAAGACTTCCATTATTTTTGCTACTCATTGAAGCACTGACACCATTATAACCCTCGTTATCACACTGATCACTTACACATTCCCCTTTTAATTCTTGTCACGGCCGTTTCTCTAATCCACGCTTTTAATTTGTACACACATCCAGCTGATTTCCGGTCATGTTCCGGCTAACTGTGTTAAGCTTGACGCAAGGTTTGCTTCGCTCGCCATCCCACCACACACCCAGGGCACACGCGCACACACACACGCACGCACGCGTGCACACGACTAGAGTGCGGATTCTTCGAAGTTAACAGCGCATATATTAGTCCGGATGTTCGAAGTGTGTTTAATGACAGGGAAATAAAACACACTTACAGCAGACCGGAGGCAAATTTTCACGGCACAGAAAGAAAAAAAAAGAGATCGGGGCAGGAAACTCCAAGCCGCGCAGCTTTTGACGCACCAGAGAATGATCCGTACTGGAAACGGGACTCTACGTTGAGAACTAAAAGTAGACAGTGGAAGATGATGAAAACAATCCAACTTGGCAATAAAAAAGATTAAAAAAAGACAATCTGTCCTCAGAGGAATCGATGGTAATAATGAGCCGGGAACTAATACAACTCCAAACGTGAGGAATGGTGCACTCCCAGACGCTCTGTGTCCTCACTAACGGCTCGCAGTAGTGGTCTTGGCGGCTGCTCCAGTCTGGCACAGGGCACCCAGCGATGCCATCCAGGTCTGCGGATATGGCTCAGTGCACGCTATTAGGGATTCACGAGGAGCAGCGGCGCGCGCGGCCAAATGCAGCGGATGCGCGCACACTGGCGGGCGGGCGGAGGGGGGGTTGATGAAAACCGCGCACTGCAGGAGAAAACAAACATGTGTTTAGGTGTTGAAATATTTGTTTGTGTTGAATGCAAACCGTTTGAGAGAAAGAACGCAAAAGACACGTGTGGTATCACAGTGGGGTTGCAGAAAAAGCAGGTTTTGGCTGCAAGGGAGATTTTGAGCAAATATCGAAAAGACACAAAAACATGGTTAGAGAGAGATGAGAGAGCGTCAACAAGCAAGATCATGTCCAGAGGACTGGCAGTCTCTTTACCAATCTGCTCCTTTCATACAAAAAGCGTTGAGGTGCTGTGTGTGTGTATCTTCCTACCAAAGCAGAGAATTAGCCCCACACATGAACAATTCACAGTTTATTATAAGTCTCATTGATTTTTTTTATATATATATAAATATATACACGAAAATAATGTGTCACTCACATGTTCGGGACGTCTCACATACTGTATTTTCACATGTTTACAGTAATTAACACAACATTCCAAAGTCGTATTGGTCAGTGGTCTCTAAACTTCAAACTATGATGTTCTCGGTTCCCCACTATAGACAGATAGTGTATTTTCAAAATAAACTTTGATGTTAACAGAAAACATAGCATTTCCCCTGTTATATCTAGTGTCTTTTCAAAATAAACTTTAATGTTCACAGGTAATGTAGCGTTTCCCCTGTTATATCCATAGTGTATTTTCAAAATAAACTTCCACCATAGTTTTACTTACTTTTTAGGTTTACTTGGTTAGGTTTAGACCACAAAAGTACTTGGTTCAGCTTCGGGAAAGTGGTTCAGGTTAAAATAGGTTTGTTACATAAAATAAATGCGCTTGTTCCTTGTGCTACGTAAGCAGCACTAGGTAAGTTACGTAACAAAAGTGATGTAAAATAAGCCAACGTCAGGTTGGTTTCAGAAGGGACACAAACAGGTGAAAGTTTGTGATGTTTGACCAAACCAAGCTTCCGATAAACAGCCATTATGAACAGGAGGAGTGATTTAAGGCAAGAAAAACATTGTTTCAATGTTTATAGGGGCACGTGGCTAATGTTTTAAGACAGACTTGAAAAAATGTGAACCTACCCTTTAACATCACTAATGTACCCCCATAAGTTGTACGTCTTCAGTAGAAATAAATGGGCTTGAGTAAGTTGTAAAGTAGTGAGAGGCGGCTTTGGTCGTTTCATGGGATTCTTTGACAATATGAAATTCACAGAATAGCACCAGCCTTGTACAATATTACAATATTGGATACTGTGTATACTGGATAATACAGATATTAGTCAAACACATGTACTTCTATATTCTGGCAAGCACAGGCTCTATTGATCCCTCCTTGTCGATAACAGGGCTTAGTGTAGGATCTCTCTGTTCATTTGAATGGAAACCACTACTGTGAAGCTCACTGTACTCAGCAGCCACTAGCTGGGGGAAAAAAAAACATTCAGCGTAAGGAAATACCAAGCCTATTATACTTCACCTGTTATTTTCTTTGGCACAGGCTTCTGAAAACCCAGAATTTTGTCACAAGATGTGGTGTTTGAAGGACGCAATGCTATGATTTTCCTCCATTTATCCCTTCCCGCTTGTGGCCCCTGTGATGTTGCGAGTAACAAAGGCTGGGCAGGAGGTAGAGAATGACGGGCAATCAATACCATACACCGCCTGCTTTCTTCAAGTGACACTTTCCCACATCAGAGAGGTACATCCCTGCAGAATCTCCTGTCCCTTTGGACCCGAATGCTTTTACCCGTCAATTCTCATCTGGTGTCTCTTTCCCACCGCGTGGGCCCCCCGTAAGGAGGGCCTTTCAAAGGTTACATCCTCCTGGAAGCAAACAATACTGTATTCTGTTTGAACTACGGATAGGATTGTTATTCAGCAGACAGTGGCATCTGTGTTGCTGGCGTGGGGAAGGAAATCGCTCGTCTCACGTTCCCTTTTCTAATCGGATTCCCCCATCCCTCCACTCCTCATTCATTTAATGACATGTTTTATCAAATATAGACTGATCATCTCGTAAAGGAATGGGAGACAGTTGAGGCTCATGTTTTTCAAAGAAGGTTCGGACGCTTTCCAGGGAGGGAGATGTCAACTCAATTATGTCTTACCTTCAAACTTTAAATTGGCCATAATGGTAGACTTTCAGAACTTCAGAAATCCCTCCTTTAGCTAAACTAGTTGGGTCCCTGGTGGGTCGTCAGGATGCTTTCAACGGTGAACCTGTAGAAGTTGCATCCTCATACAAGGAAGAACAACCGATATCATTGCGAGGGTGTTTGTGTGGGGGTCCTCGTTGATGTGGACCCCGAGGAACCTGAAGCTGCTGACTCTCGCCACCGTACTCGTCTCTTCCTTTAGTCCACAATCAGTTTTTGCTGCCGTTGAGATGGAGGTTGTTGTCCTGGCACAAAAGAGTTCTGACCTCATCTCTGTAGGCCGTCTGTGATCAGGCGATGTCAGCGAACTTAATGATGGCGTCGGAGCTGTGGGTGACCACGCAGACGTGCGAGAATAGGGAGTACAGGAGAGGGCAGAGGGGCTCTGGTGTTGAGAGTCAGGCTGGAGATTGTGGTGGGGGTCTATCCGCACTGGCTGGGGTCTGCCCAGTGAGGAGGTTTAGGATCCAATCACAGAGGGCGGTGTTGAGCATCAGGTCTCTAAGCTGATTTACAGTCAATGAACTGCATTCACACGTGTTCCTCTGGTCCAGCTGGGAGAGGTAAGTGTGAAGGGTCAAGGCGGTGGCGTTGTAAATCTATTTGGCCTGTGAGCAAATTGAAATGGGTCCAGTGAGTCAGATGGTGGAGGCTCTTTACGGGCGAGGATGTGACACACTGATGCCGTGTCTATAGTTTATGGTACTTTCTTTCAATATCTTTCCAGCAAATGAAATATGTGAACTTGATTGAGCTGCCCCCTAAACAGCGATGATTTCATTCAGCAGATGTCTTTGCACCTCACTGCAGAGCTGCACCTGAAAACTGAGCTGCACGTAATGCTGACGTAGTTGTAGGCCAGCTAGCAAGCTCTGGCACGTCAAAGAATACGCCCAACATGTCAAACTAAAGATCTGATTGGTTGCTGCTGTTGTTTTCCCGCTAGTTACCGTAGCCTCTCAGAACAGTTGTGGAGCCCCAGCTGTTTTTTTTTTTTTTTTTTGTTCCGGTTCAGAGGTCACACAGCCCGTTGTCTCCTAGTGAGCGCAGAAAACATTATATTTCCTACAATTTAAGCTTCTGCATTTTCCAAATGCACTAGTATTAATCAAACGTATTGAAACGAATAATAACCCTAGCTGTGGCGCCATCATGAGGTTATTAGGTGGTATTTCAGCAGTGAAGGCCCAGGTATAAAATGCACGGCCCGCCACTGATGTAGTGTATTTAAGAAAAATTATTAAATTATAAAATAGCTATAACTTTGTGATTCTGTTTAGGCCAGCAGAGAAGGCCTTGAAGGCCCTGACGGCCCACCACTGCAAATCACTAATTGTGTAACGAAATAGAAACTGACACGTCCAAAACTAGTGTGACTTAACATACGGTTAGTTTGAGGCTACCAGTTATTTTGGCCATTAACTTGAATCTTTGTATTAACTATAACACTTAATATACCAACAAGACATCAGAGAAACATAATGAAAACACATATTGATGTTTAAAAGGGCCAAAAGTAAGACATTGCTGTGATACATTTGCTGGCACACATTCTCTGCACTCTATGCTACTTGCAATTAAAAGTTTGAGAAGTTCCCTAATTCCTTTTGTAGACTTCATTCCAGATACTAGGGGGCAGGCAGATGTTAGGATCAACTCCAACATGATCAAGAGGTGTACTCTCACTCTGAACGAAGCGATTAATATTATGATCCCTTTAAACTCTTGGATGTGAAGTTGTGCCTTCCAGGCTGCACAGTTAAACAGCATTACAACAACTTCTGGAGCAGCGGAGAGGAGTTCACAAGACGTGGACCATGTCTGTCTCAGGGTTAAGACATAGTACTAATGTCACATTTTCCCTCTGATGTCCACTGGAGCCAAAGCAGTCTGCTCCTACAGCAGACACATTTTCATTTTCAGTAATATATTATATTGTTTTGCGTTTGTTGTTTACGGAAGCCCTGGGAGGCCAGTGAGGATTAAAACCAATTCTGGTGATTCATTTTTTTGTGTGTCATCTAAATAGTTTTCACTTCTGTGTTTATGACTTCCTTTTTGGATAATTTTTCTGTTTAACTTTTTTCCCCACGTGTTTGTTGTTGTGATACACATTTTGGCCACAAGAGGTTGAAGTGCAAAAATGAGAGATCATGTAACTCCTGTTTTACTCAACCTGCACTGGCTCGCTGAGTCTTTTGATTTGAGTTTTTTTGTTGTCATTTTAAGATCATAGAAAGCCTAATTTTCTCCCTTTCTCCTTGCTTTTTCATTGTAAAGTTTTTTTGGGACTGAAATGAAAAAAAAATAATAATACATGATTCCATTCAATGGTCGCACCTTATTTGCTAAAAGCGTTTCCATTTTAACTACCACTTCAGCTTCTTTCAGTGCTTCAACTTCAGCTGCTTTAAATGAGTCAGCACCAAGTATTATTACCTCGTTTAAAAAAAAACAAATCGACATTTAAAAACATTTACACGGTGTCTTATGTCATATTGTCAATTTTTCAGCTCAAGCGCCGACACTCAAGCTTACTGCAACATTTTACCTAAAATTGTGTCACATGGCAAAGGACAAAAAAACAAATCTCATTATACCGTGTTGACAAAGTAAGATGTGAGCATATTGTTCCAGATTAAAAACAGCTTTTCAAACTAAACAGCTGAATCTACTAAGAGGCATTATGAGATGAGCAATAGTTATGATACAGAGCTTGGTGCTCTGATTCTGAAATACATATGTCAATGATATATCCAATGCTGGCTAATGTGGAAGCATAAATACTAAGGGGACGACGAAAAATGAATTTTGAATGCTAATTTGTGGTGCCGCTGTGCGATCACATCTCAAGACGCTGGTTCGGATGAAGGATTAGAAATGGCAGAAAGCCAATATGTGACACTCAAAGCTCCAGCCAGAGTTTACGCCCAGGCCGCACACTTTCATAGTCCGCAGGTAAGGCTGTGCTCGCAGTGGCCTGGTCGATATTCTCGTGGTTCAGAGGCCAAATTTATGCAGATGAAAGACACTAATTATGCCCATGCCCATGTGGGGGAAGAATGACTGGGTTGCTAATGGGAAAATCAAAACACATTAAGGACAGCCAAATGATTTTATTTTTTCTTCAATGGCTTCGCCTTCTCAGAAACAGATGGTGAATGGAGGGCAGAGAGAGAGAGCGAGAGAGAGAGGGATTAGCTGCACGGAGGAGAGGTTGAGAGAAATGCAACATGTTGAAGGATTTCATTTGGGCTAATTATGATTAATTCTGAATGTGTCTGTTAGAAGACGACCAGGTCTCATTACTATTCAGCCTGGGTTTTGTTTTTCTCACGCGGTGACAGTCGCTTTACAGCTGTGAACAGAAAGCTTTGCGCTCGGAGGATTCAAAGTGTCCGTCAAAGATAGGATCAAAAACGACACTGCCTGTGTGAGAAACCCTAGTGAAGGGTTAAACCAAGAGGAGACACCCCCAGGAGAATAGAGGGCAAAACAATTAACAAATAGATATCACCATGAAACTTCCTTTAGTACAATTATTTTTTGTTTTACAAGTTTCTTGAAATTCTATGTTTAAAGACGTAAATAAGGCATTATCTTATTAAATATGTCCTAACTGTCATACATTTCCCGAACACAAATCTCAACATTGGATAAAGCCAGGCTCAAAATCATTGTTCTATTTTGTTGATATATTAGAGTCAAAAGTGAAGTTTTACACAGTGAATATTGGAAATCTCAATAAATCTGAAAATACTGTCAACAGCCATACATTTTTTTTTAAATCAGGCTCTGAATGATATGTGAACAAACCCCTCTCTAATAACCTTCAGAGTATAGAGAGGAATGAAACTGTAAAGTTTGGTGTATGTAAGAGCTACTGAAGTGGAGATTTCTGGCTCAGAGTCTGAGAAAAAACTAATTTAGAGAAAACGGCCTTCAAAGATATGTTTTGCAAAATGACATACATTTTGAAGACACTACATGTGAATAGGGAAGTTTTCTGAAATGTTATGTTTAAATATGCAAATGAGGCATTATCTAACGCTAACTTTATGTGAATTAAGAAGAAATCTTCAGCTGCAAAAAGTAGAAAATATTAAAATAAAATCTTTGATGTGTATTTTCTGTTTTCTTTCCACTAGTCTGAAAGAAGACATGTCATGAAAGCAAAATAGCACAAAATCTTTCAAATTGACCAGTGCATGAAAAAATGATGTTTTTTGCCTGAGGTGCCTCGCCTTCAATTTGCATAATAGATTGAATTCATCTTTGAGGTTGACATATCTGTAATATGAAGACAGTGTCAGTGTGCGCAAGAATACACAGAATTCCACCAAACTGCTGAAACTCTGAGAGCCGGTCAAAGTAACACTGTTATCTTATAATCTTCACGCGTGGCGTCTATTTGTAGCTTACGTTAGCCATCCAACCAGAGGCTGTAAGGTCCGTGTACGTTTTGATAGTTTGTTCATTGGCTCTGGCTTGCGACGAGGGAACGTTGCGGTTATCTTTGCTTCGTTGGGAGGGGAGCGTGCGGGCCACCCCAGGGGCGCAGTCCTTTAGTTGGCGACTGCGGCAGCTTGTGAAAGCCCAAGTTACAGGGGGTTGGTGGAGCACTGGGTCGGGGTGGTTCCCCTGGGATCAGACGCCTGGGCTGGGGGTTTGCACCTCTGAGTGAATTTGAGCTAACCGCTTACTGAAGGTCTATCTTCCGGAGCTGCAAGCGCTCCTCCCGGCAAAGTGGCGGCGTGGAAGACGAGGCGAGGGTGCCAGCCCTTTTCTCGTTTATGCCACGTTGTGTTTAGTCCAATAAACAAACTATCAAAAGGTACACGAACTCTGTACCCTTAACGTGATTGACGAGCCTTCGTGGACTTGAAGTTCCTTATTTGAATGTTTCCAACTACAATTCCGGCCAGATCTTACACATTGCACATTTTAACAAAGGTGCTTTTGTTACCTAAACCTGACCACATATGGGACTCAGATCTGGACCCTGGCTCCTGGTTTCACAGTCCTGCACATTCTCTGGCATCGATCCACCATCGATTATGCATAATTGCATATATTTTTGACTGATTATGCCGGGGAGGGAGTGGTGCACATGATGACAACGTTTTCATGATGTGCATGGAGAATGAAAAGCTACTTCTAGTTGCTCAAGTTACATTTGAAGACAACCGACTGACATAGTGAAGAGGGTAAAGAACAAAGCATGGTCATTTATCTAACCTCTGACCCCTGCTTCCCCTGGGCCTCTTAAACTCTAATCAAAAGGTCAAAATGACAGAAACACAGTCAAGAATTACCTGCAGTGTGGATGCGGGGACCTTTATTTAAAATTCAAGTGGCAAAACAATCACGTCCATTAAAAATAATATAATTACTATTATGTTCAACAGAAATGCACTTTTCCATTTTACATCAAATGCTGGAGCCATTTGGACGGGCCGAGGCGAGCTGGTTAGCGTGCTTTTAGGCATTTTTAGCATGTTAGCATGTTTTTTACCTAAAATACTGGCCATGTCTTACACATGGCAACTTCGAGGGAAAGGATTTATCCCTTTTGGAGCGTGAATGTGAATAGGGAATTCAATGCGAGTCTGGCAGCCGCTTGTGGCATCAAAGGAAAAGTGAGGGGTCACCAAGACGTATTTGTTCAAAAATGACTTGCAAAAGAAAAGAGTTGGACATTGGAGGAGGAATTCAAGTCTTTCCCTTCAGCTCTGCTCTCAGGATGACATTTCAACATCCAAGCAGACATTTAGAAAGGGTTACAAACATCCTGTCCCAAGTACACGTTCTCTGAGGTTTGACTGCCGGCTGTCAGTTCACGAAAAACAATTCCCGTGACTCTATTCAAACTGAGCCCTTTTTGATCAAATTCTCCGCAGTTAACGCGCTCAAACTTCAGCCATGCGAATCAGAGTGTCCGTCGGAAAGAGATTACCTGATAACCATAATACCTCCTCGATCCATCAGCAAATGACGGAGGGACTTTAAAAATATCCACCTTTCCTGGCAATACTTATCAGCTTACTGCCACTAATGGGAATTGTTCCATCGTCACGCAAATGGTTCCATCAATTGATGTGAATATTTTATCACCAAAATGGAAATGTGCATTTCTGTGGAGCATAATTGTAATTTCTTATCTGTTTTTAATGGGACGCGATTCTCTTGCCAGTTGAATTTTAAATAAAGGTCCCCGCTTCCACACTGCAGGTAATTCTTGACTGTGTATCTGTCATTTTGACCTTTTGATTAGAGTTTAAGAGGCTCAGGGGAAGCAGAGGTCAGAGGTTAGATAAATGACCATGCTTCACCACATTGGTCCCAGAAACATGCTTTGTTCTTTTCCCTCTTCACTATGTCAGTCGGTTGTCTTCAAACATAACTTGAGCAACTAGAAGTGTCTTTTCATTCTTGATGCACACCATGAAACATTTGTCATCATGTGGACCACTCCCTCCCTGGCATAATCAGTAAAAAATATAAAGGATCGATGGTGGATCGACGCCAGACATCGTGCAGGACTGTGAAACCAGAAGCCAGGTTCCACATGTGGGTCCCGTCTGTGGTCAAGTTTAGGTAACAAAAGCACTTTGGTTAAAAGTTGCAATGTGTAAAGCCCCAGTTCCACCGAAAGTCGGATGTCCCCGGATGTCCCCGGATCACCTCGGATAAAAAGAGGTGAGAACCGGGGTGATCCACGGTGATCCGGGAAGGAAATCGTCCCGGATGACAACACATTTGACATGTTTCCCAGTTCTACTACGGTTCTACTATTGTTCCGCCACGGATCACCCCTGTTCAAGCCTGGTTCATCCCGGATGGCCACGGTTTGACCACGGATGAGCACGGTTTGACCACGGATGAGCACGGTTTGACCACGGATGAGCACGGTTTGACCACGGATCACCCCCGGTTGTTAGTTGTACTTCCGACAAGCCGCTCGTCTTCCCGGATACGCCACGGACGGCCGCGGACGGCCGCGGGTGGCCACGGTTCAGCACGGATGGCCACGGTTTTACTACGGTTCATCACGGAACGTCCCGGACTGACTACGGTTTCACTCCCGGATGACCCCGGATCTGATCCGTAGTGTCTCCGGGGACATCTGTAGTAGGTCCGGCTTTCGGTGGAACTGGGGCTTAAGATGTGGCCTGAATTTCAAACATTAAAAAAATGTAACGAACATGATCCACAGAATTTGAAGAGGTAACAGTGTTAAAGATGTCTATGTATTGTGCTGCAGAGATACAGTATCTACTGAAATGAGCATGCTAACCAGCTAGCCACGGCACGTCCTGTCTTGTGATGCCACTTGTACTTCGAGATGGCGACAGTGAGTCACTGTAGCCTCCAGTCAGTCCTCATTCCAACGTGAGAGGACCAAAAGTCACCCAGAGGGCTTGTCAAATCAGATTGAAAGTACAGGGTCCGTAAATTATTTGGTAGTTTGTTTATTGGATTAAATCCAAAATTGCAGAAACGAGAAGAAAACTTGAGATTTCCATTTCATCCTCCCCTGACGCCAGGAGACTTCTCCAGGGAAAGCCGACCTGTCCGTACGGGTGGGATTAAGAGGAATAAGGTGTATGAAGGGGGCTGGCAGCAGTCACAGCCAAACAAATCAGCTCCTCCCTCTCCCCATACCACTGGCACATTTAGAATGAAGAAGAGAACACACGGTTTCACAAGAGGGGAGTGATGTTTGTGTTCCAGGAGGAACAGAGCCAGAAAGCATGAAGTGTCTGAAATACACAACACCCCCCCAAATATGAACATACAGCACTCAAAACATTACAAAAATAACGTTCTATGGCTATGGCCTGTATAGCTGCTTATTAAATCATTAATAAGGTTCCATTATCCTGGGAACTGTCAGTAAATGTTGACCTGGCTTAAAATGCAGGGGGACATATCACTGTTCCCTGACCTTCGGGGACAGCAATGCATTTTCTAGTCAATAGTCAAAATGTGTGTAAGCTGTAAGGGGGGGGGGGGGGGCGTAATTTATTATCCAGAAATACATGGACAGAATATAAAAAAGGGGGATTCTAGCACATGAACGTTTACGAATCTGGACTCCAGAACTCCCTTTTTGTCATTTGTCAACAGTCATCCGTAAAATTAAATCAGGAATATCATGAAATATTAAAAAGTACTAAATTGTTTTGCTTTTTTATTGCTGATCCTGATGCTTTAACTATGAAAGCAAATTGCAAAAAATAAACTAAGACTAGGATGCTCTTCTAACAATAATGTCACTCTTTGTTGAGTGTGATAAATAGATGCCTTTAAAACGCACTGGGGCCTTCCGCAGTAAGGTTTCACGAATAAGTGCTTTCAGTTCACGTGTGGAAATGAAGTGGCTTCTCGTTACTTTGCAAATCCGAGGTTGTTCCAGATGGCGTTACATTTAGATGGTGGGGATTTTGTGTAAAATTTCCACCAGGCTGTCAGAGACGACTTTTCTGAATTGCCTCCCGGCATGAGTTGCATATTGCGATGTTCTATGAGGAGAAAGTGTGTGTGTGTGTGTTCCATAAATAAAACAACTTACAAAAAAAATCCTTGTGGGCAGCGTTGCAAAGAAAGGTGGCTTTCCTGTGAACACATATTTGAAAACTCCACCCACTCACCATTTGGCTGTTATAGACCGCACTTGAAGTGAGCGTTCGCGGGTTTATTTCTGACAATGGCTCTGATGCTGTGAGACCAACGCGAGGTGTGGAACGTCACATGCAACACAAAGTACAAACATGTATCACCGGTTTGAAGAGTTTCGTGTGCAGAGAGAACCTCAGTCCACAAAGCCTCTGGCCGCGGTTTTGTTCTCATCGGTGCGACAAAGCTGGCGACAAAGCTTTCCCTTTCCCTTTAGATCACAAGGTGACACTGATTGATGCAGAGCTAAGTTTTAAAAGCCGGCACACCTGCCCCTAATACCCCGCATTTAGTCTGATTAAAGAGTCCAAACAGATTACCTGTTTAGAACCTCACAACACAAAAGGCCTAATCTGGGATAAGAGGGCATAACACGATTGTGACAAGCCGCTGCTGCCGGTCACCCCGGGTCAACCTGACAGGAGCAGCTTTCACACCCCACACACTGTCACATATTTGTCCTTTGGCCTTTTTCCTCTGCTTTCGATAAGCAGCCGAGCCCCAGCAGAGAATGAATGACACCGACTGGATCTGATAGATTAGAGGCAGGTTACTTCTGAGCGCTGTCCTTCAAGCTTCATTTATTAAAAGTTTAAGCTTATTTTCTTTGTTTTATGTAGATTATTGTTTTCTGTAACTAGGATAATTAGTATTCTCACGAAAGTAACTAGTTACAGTGAAAAAGGACAGATTGTAGTAACTTCAGAATACATATATATATATAATTATATATTTGCTTCATATCATGTACTGCGTGTCAGCGTGTATATATCAAGCCACACATATACATATATATACATATATATACATATACACATAGCATAATATATACAATTCAGTTTTGTTTTATATCCCTATGTGAACCAAATCACTTTTTTGTTGTAGTAGTAGCAGTAGTACTTTTGTTGCCTAAATCTAAGCAAGTACGATTGTTGCGTTTTTGTTTTACTTCAATTTGATGTTGTTTTTTTTACTTACCATAACCAAATATTCTTGTCAAATTTTTTTGTTTTGTTTCGAGTTACAACATCAACCAGGTCCTTGAAACTGTTTAAAACTGCGATTGTGTTAAAATGACGTGTCGGCACCAAGTAAATAATTGAACCTTTTAGGCTTAATGTATCCAGTGGCTGGGGAGTTAACAAAAAAAGGATCACACAGTCACCTACAACGCCTCCATCCATCTCCAAACATCCATTGACTCGCTTCTCGCTCACACACACAAACACACACACACACACACACACACACACACACACACACACACACACACACACACACTCTTCCCACAGCATGAGGTCGTTATTGCAGTGAAGTCCACATATTGAGTGTTCAGCAGCCCTGCTGTGCAGTGGATGGGGAGTGGAGTGCAGTGTGCATCTGGGCACTTAACCTCTGCTAACTTGGACACCACAGCTTACAGATACACTTCACACTTTGAACAGCCATAGAAAAAAGCTGTAACATACATTCCGAGGTCAGAACAGGTGGACCTCCGTGTGGATCTTATAGAAACGAGTAGCCTTAACGTGTTATTTTGATACACCGATAGCATACAGATCTGTTGCTATCCCGTTGAAGCCTTTGACTTGTGTTTTTTACCCCCCTTTGTAGCGGGCTTGCCTTGTACAGCTTGATGAATTTCTATACGATTTTTATTTCATGCGTGATCCGTAGTATTCTTTTGTGTAAAGGGCACACAAAACCTTTTTTCAACCTTACTCACGTATCTTTGTTCCATTACAGCTAGAGACAGATATATAACGGATACTGATACAGCGTTGGTTTTGTAAACAAAAACTATGACAAAAAAAGAATTGTCGACGACCTATTTTTCTACGGCGTAAACAATATAAAGTTATATTTGAAAATGTGAACTATGAAAAAATGTATTACATTTTTCGCCAATGAATGGAAACTAAACAAAGTCAGTTTACTACGCGGTGAAAAAACGTCTTGCTCTCCTGTAAGTTATAATCATTAAACATTGATTTAATAAAAAAAGAAATCTGTAACGTCTTACACATCAGTAATATAGACCTGTGTCATTTCAATGCATATCCCCCCCACCCCCTCGGTGTGCCGTGAAATGATGGCTCCCCTTGTTCAGATGTAATCCGCGGTCTACAAACTGAGTTCTTTTATTATTAAATAATCACTGGAATAAATCTGAAATCTTTTTTTTTTTTTATCTTTAAATAGCTCAAAGACATTTTTGGATATTCACCCCCTTGACATATGGGGAGGTAACAACATCTCCATGGTCCTAATATTCCTTCCCAGACTGCAGGATTCAGCCAATGAATGCCTCCTGATGCACTCCATGGAAGACAACCATTCTGATGCCAAAGCACTGAAGTGCACTTTAAAAACATAATGTGTCTGCCTCCTCTCCTTTTTCCCCCTCGGGCCAAGCACTAATTAAATAAACCCTGGGGATAATTTAGTTCGTTCTAACCCAACAGCAATTAACAAAAATAAATACTGTAAAACCTACAGTTCACCCTGCGGGGGAAACTTACCTGAGCTGACTTTAAAAGTACGCCGTGTCGAATGTTTGCAGACCCTGGTTTTAACAGTTACCGGGATGTTTTTAGCCTCGGGACGAGTACGAGTACGGTTATTGTTAAAATGGAACCTTTCTTTTCATTTTTTGAGAAATATACAGAACACTGCTGAATACATTGACATGTCAGACAGCCACTGATAGGACCAATAGCATCTGCTGGTAGGGGACTTCAATGCATAGTGAATGAGGGGTGAATAGGCGCCCATGGGTTTCTCTGGTCTCAATGACAACCGTGTATGAAGTCACTTAAAAAGGTGCAATGTGTAAGATATGGCCAGAGTTTTAGTTTAAACCCATGAGGGGAGATGATCATAACCCACAGTGTGCAGTTTACTTGCGGACTTCCTGTTTTCATAACATCTTGATTTCACTCCGTCGCGCAGAGACTGAACTATTCTTAGTTCAGTCAGGAACACTCTCGTCATAGATTGTTTCACCATTTATTGCAACAAATGGAAATACAGTTAAACATGGCGCTGATGGCTCCGCTCTTTAAATCTCCCCGGATTAGCCAGCTACCAAGCCAAAACGAGGATTACCGAGCATCAACCCCCCGGGTTTACAGGAATGAGCCAGAAGTATATTTTTTAAATACATTTCAACCATTTGCTATGCAAGATGAACTCTGAATTGAAAAAGGGTGGAGGCTGGGGTGGAGGAGGCAAAGCTTTGCCAGCAGTACGGTCTGTAACAGCATTGGTGTAGAAAGAATCAGTGAGGAGGGAGTCATATTTAAATGAGCCTCCTTGAAGTGAGAGTGGAATGTGATTGGTGCGTGGCCGATTGGAAGCTATGATTCAATCGGCTGGCTGTCAGCTGGTTACAGCTGGGGGCGTAAGACTTCCGTGTCCTGCATGAACTAACACGATGCTTCATTTTTAACACATTACAGAAAATCTGCAATGGTTTTTCTTTCCACCATGGCGACGGCAGAGCATGAAGATGCTGCAGCTGGTATCTCCCGTGAACTTTGCTACATTTTTGTTTGAATTTGATTCCTGTTCATTTTTGCTACTGAAGCATGCGCAGCACACGACCAGAGACACACTCGTCAACGCCGATAAAGTGCAGCGAGCCTTGAGACGATCAGCACAACACAGCATCTCCCCACCGCCAGACCAAAAAAACGCCACCGAAAGCGGGAGTCGGCCGGCCCCAGGAGGAGAGGGAGCAGAGCCGAGATTGGAAGCTAAGCCAACCCAGCTAGGACCTAAGGTAACTCCACTACCCAAGCCTGCTCCTGGCTAATGTCCGGTCGCGGGAAAATAAGATGGATGACACGAGACTGACCCTGCAACAGGAGGTTTACAGAGACCTGGCCACAAAAACACACTTGGAACGATAAAGAAGCAAGACAACGGTGCATTCAAGTGCTCCTGGGATGGTCCTAATCCCCAGAGTTGGGAGGTCGTTCTACCCATAGATACAAATGCGATTCTTCCGACTTCGGTGTGTTGTTGAGCTTTAAGTTGTAATGTGGAAACAACGCTACAGAGATGATGTTGAGTTGTATACCTTACAACTCGTCAGGTTCCCACTTTACGGGGCTTTTGCGTGAATTATATTTTTGGGAACTATTTATCCTGATTATCCCAAAATGCCACAAATTGGCAAGCGTTGTGAGGCGTTATAATGACTTATTATTCACACATACATATAATAGCTTTGTGATTCATGTAACTGCAAGTGATGGCACTTCAACATTGTTGAATTTTAAAGAGTCATTATGTAACAACAAGTCCTTATATAACACTCATGCCACAGCGATGGATACAAAAAAAAGAATCAGGAGACGTTCCATGAGGTAAACAAACGGGTGAATGAAGTCCGAGTGAATCCTGTAATTGGACATCGGCAGCAGCAGCGCGTGTCAAAACCCAAACTCTACATTCCGAACTCGGAAATATACTTGTGCTCTGATTTTTTAGTAACGTGTCTCATCAGTCTCTCTGCGTTTTCTCTGGAGCCTGCGGACCCTATTTTCATGCACAATCCTAGTCGCAGCTGAAAACGCCATCTGTTCCTGTGGCCTACCAATCCGCCCCCCCCCCCCCCCCCCCCCCTTACCCCAACATACACACTGTATATAGCAGGCCCCTATGCAAGCACCCATTCATCTGTATGCACCCGGGCCTCCGTGGCTCAGCCTCAGAGTCGACTCTGTCGAGCGCCGGCCTTCACAGCTCCCTGAGGTGGAACTGCCTCCCTTCCCTCAGGATATGCACTGCGCAATACTCTTGTGTGTGGTGTGATGTGAGTGCGTGTTGTATATCCGTGCCTCCTTTTTAAAAAAATGTTTTTAATTGAATGGCATTGCCATGCTCTGTGGTGAAATTGGATCCACAATGTGAGTTCAGGAGGGGCTTTATCCAGGCTGTGTGGTGTGGCTGGTCTACTGTCCTGTTTTTCTGCATAGGTTTTGTACTTTTTTTCTCATTTGGTGCCTATTGTTGTTTTGTTAAGTTAGCTCTTTGCAAGTGTCAAGAGATTGTAATTTCCCCCCACTTCCTGCTATAAATGACAATGTTGAGGAAAAAAATATTTTTTTTAAATGTTGGTAGTAATGCATCCGCTGTTTCAAAAACAGGTTGTTCTTGGTGTCACTAGTGGCAGTAGTCAGCCTATGTAAAACTTGGATAGCATATTTCATATCAGCATATTTACTTCTGCAAAACCGCTGATAATGTTCAATGAGGACATTTTTTTAATGTCACAGATGATTTCTATATAATGTCTGTGCATGCCAGATATGGGATGGTTAATGTTCAAAAGTGGGACACATCGTGCTCGTGTTTGTATCACACTTGTCCGTTTGGTTTCTACTAGAACATGCTGACATGCTCTAATGTTCAAATTAGAATTACCGTTTATGTTTGCTGCCCTTTTTATTGACATTATCATCATGAGGGTCGCTTATGGAAAAAACATGTACACAGAAAATAATAATCCGAAAAGCCCATTTACACCTCATGTCTGCTCCATTATCCACCCGAGGCTATTGTTGTATATAAGCTGCATTTATGTGTCTCTGTATGGCATTAGCGGACAAAACAACCTTACAAAATTCCATCATTATTCATGAACACACTTGTATAACTCAATTTGTGACGAAGTGTGGAAACTGTTTGATTGCCTGAGCGGGAGGCTCAATCATAACCTCATATTTTCCCCGTTTCTCGAGCTTAGAGCTGAGGTGAGCTCCCGTGGCTGCCACTCAAATCTCCGATTATGGCATGCCATGGTGTAAATTGAAGGTATAAACTGAAGCGTCATGTGAAGGAGAGGTGACATCAATATCCTGCTATCCTTAGCTGTCACTTAAAAGCTCCAACACAGTGTGCATGAGAACAGAATGCGTGTGAGTGAACTAAAGGTTGGGATATGATCTTTATCACATCACACAAGTGTTAACTTCGGTTTAGTGTGTCTGGTTTGGTTATGATGGCTGTGATGTGACAGTCTTCGACAACAAAGTCAAAACTGAGGGGAGCGGTTGTTTTATTTAAATCTGCTTTAATCTTTATTTCCATATTAACAGTGGATCGAATGGCGATGATAGCGTGAAAGATGTTATTACTGAGACACTCAAAACCCAGAGAATTAGTGGTGCAACGGATCATTAAAAAAGTCACGTTTTGGAGTCACGGATCACGGATCTGATCAGCACAAAATAAAATAATTTTCAACCGCTCTGAAGTCGTAAACCATCACAAATTCTAACTGTTATAGTTTACTTTGTTGTAGTAATTTGTAGTGGTCGTTTTCTTCATAAAAACACAATTAAAATGATAGGAAGATAAAATATGCTATTTTCATTGATTAAAACAAGTCTCATCATTACTAGTTTTAATGATGTATTATAAGCCGCTTAGAGCTCGTGTAAACAGCTCATAAATCATCTCTAATATCTATTTATGTTGCTGTGAAAACATCTTCAAACAACTGGATTCATTTCAGTTTCTCACCAACACTACATTTTAAGAGATAATGTGAACACAATACTCATTGTCACTGAACAGAGCCTGAACGCATCATAATGTAAGTGAACAGAACCTTCATTCCTTAGCCGTTAGTGGTACTGCCACGGTAACACAGATTGGTTGTTTACAGTGTAACATTATTAGAGATCGGCGAATAGAAAAGCAGAAATGCTGACGTCCTGTTCGCATATTTTTACTGAGTATTGGCGGATAACGATCATCACACTGGGATGGTTGAACTGTGTAATTAATCCGCGGTTCAGAGGGATCCGTATGGATCACGGCTTGTTAATGGTCAGTCACACCACTAATATAAATATATAATATATTTGTTTTGACATTTAGCAGAATAGCCCATTTATAAAAGAACCATTTCAAGTTGAAGTGTTTTGCTTGCAACCTGAGTTTGAATAGCTGTCTTCTTACCTGAGCTTTAAGCTCCTGTTCAGACCTGGCATTAACATGCGTCTTGGGCGATCCAATCACAAGTGGACAGCTGTAAGTATGCCAGTTGGCATTAGAATGCGTCTCTCCACATGCCTCTCGGGTGACCTGATGTACATATTTTCCGTTTGCAAAGACCAAATGCGATGTTGTTTTTAACCAACCATCAATGTCATTGATGAAAGAGTTTTGAAAGCCGTCACAGCTTCTTTGTTTCTGGCAAATCCAGCTCGCTGATATTACATGTTGTACTGATGTTAATGTCGTACCCTTCCGCTGATGTTTTAATACAAAGAGCAGACACTTTAAATGTACTGTATGCGTCAAGGCCGAGTGTGAGAGGCGGAATATTTTTCTTTAGAGTCGCATACTCAAAACACATTTGTGCCGGAAGAGCCACAAAATGGAAGTTCCCTTGTCAGTGGTTTATTGAACGCACTTCAAGGTCTGATGCTGGCTGGAAAAAACAACCCAGTCCATCTCAACCAGAGCTTATTAATATTGCGTTAAAGGCCAACCCTGTGAGCAACCCATTTACCCACTAGGCATCAGTTACACCCCATTTAAGATGACTTCACGGAGGGCTGAGGCATCTTGTTAAAGCCCCTGTCTAACTGTTCATTAGTAACGATACTCCGTGCATCTGTCTCACTGTGACAGCTTCATTTAGTGCACGTCTGCATGCATCACACGTGTTTTGCTTTCTGCATCTTGAAAAATCAGTATGATCACACAGAAAGTGTGAGGAGTGATGTCTATTAACACTTGATTTTGATGACCATGATATATCTTCACATTGAGCTCAATAGTGATGTGTTTCAAGACAGTATTCACCTGTGGATCATGACATGAATGATAATGAACCATGCACACATAGTCCAACTCATTTGCATTTGCAAATATATTCCGTATGCAATGCAAGGCTGCCTGTATTATGTTTTTATCTACACAACAAGGCTGCATATATTAAATATATCTGCAAACTGTCCACTATCACCGTATCCCTCTGTTTCCTTACATGATCCACTCAAGGCAACTGAAGCATAATTTGCATTCTGATGGTTATATTATATGTTGGTTGAGATCATCAGAAACAGCGTCCATTGTAAAGGACATCAAGTATTTATTGGTCTTAACCAATAGTGAAGTGTTTTAACATGTTTACTCGTAGCTAATAAGAGTCTATTTGAAGCATAGACTGTATATAAGAAGTGGGCGTAGACCCATTGGTTTGTAGACTGCCATTTTGAAGCATCACCATCTTGACTTTTTGCAACCAGTGGACGGAAGTGACCATATTTGGAATGCGAAGGAGTGACATTGAGATGCCGTATACAGCTCTGGTAGTGACCTGTCAATCACAGTAGCCCCGGCCGACAGGCATACCTGGCTTTATCATCTATTTGACTTTGAATGAACATCATGCTGTATTGAAGAAGACTTGAAACTAGAGATTGAGACCATAAACTAATGTTTAAAATGTTTACTGAGGTAATAAATCAAGTGAGAAGGAAGGTTCTTGTACAATCAGACTTGTTATTGCAACCAGAGGAGTCGGCCACCGGCCGGCCATATTAAACAATGCAGGTTTAAGACACTTCCCCATTGGCGTCACTCTTCAGTTCCGGAGGTTGCTGCCTGATTTGAAGTTACAATTAGGCCGATACAGAGTACCGATCTGATACCAGTGTAAAATATTGCAAAATTGCTAACATTTTGCTTGCTTTGGCTAATGCTACACACTCCGCTAGCACCTGCCCGATCAGTACTGCACATGTGCAACTCTCAACAGATATGAGAGAAAAGTAAAATGTCTCACTCGTTTGCTGCTTCCCTTTTCCATTCCTAATACTGGTGTTGGTATCAGAACACCTCTTGCTATAATACTTAAGACTTTCATGAAATCAAATCCATTGGCAAAAGCCATTCGAAGTTCAGTAATTATCTTTCTAGACAGTGGTATTGATTAGTCGTGGCAGATTCCTGAGCTGGATTCAGCCTTCCAAAGCATCTGAATCCATATTCTTAGTGAATACATCCATGATTTAGTGTGACATGGGAGAAGGGCAAGAACATATGTATTTTCTTCTTATGAGTGTTCTGAAGTGGTTATGATAATGGAAAGGTTGTGTTTTTAGATACATTTTGTAAAGGTGAATATCAACTCAAAGCAGGAGACAGGACACATTGTTTTGTTTCTTTAATATTTAACCAAACCCGCAATATTTTCATGACCGCGACGAGTCGCCTAAATCCAACAAATCGTAAGATGGATGATGCAAAGTAGTTTGCTCTGACCATCTCATCGTGACGCTGATGGGTTTACATTGGAGTTTGTTGAAAGCCTGGGCTTATTCGGAGCGTCGGTATCGAACGCCGATGGGCACTGACCAAGCTAAGATATTTGACGAGTTGGGAGTGAAGTACATGAGGGTCACAATTCCTGAATTTGAAAAAAATGCCAGTGTTCATATTTCACGTAGCAACATTTCTTCAAACACATTTTGTAGCAAAACATATTGAGTGTATGAATGTATATAGGATATGTGGATGGAAATACACCGTTATTTGGTTTAAACAGGAAAGCAGACAATGATCTAACCCTCTCCAACAACAGCGTATCCTCTGATTGAAGGGCATAATGGTACAGAGAAGAACAGCAGCGAACCATACATTATTTCTCTCAGCCATCAGGTTTCTCAGCAACAAACGGCAATCAGAGAGGCTGACTGGCTGGATGGGGACATTTCGGAAGGGTAAAGAAGAGTCCTGCATGTCATCGGCAATTCTCCATGTTCACTATCTTCTGATGCTTTTGACAAAATGCATTACTTCTGGGACAAACAACCAGTTTTTTCAGGAGGACTCGGTGGTCCGTTGACCCCGATGCTCTTTGCCAGACATTTCTGTTGCGTCATTTTTCTATGCAGTAATTACTTTGCTTTAGTCATCACCCATTTGCAGTATTTCAATAGTGCTGGACGAAAAATAAAGGAAAAACCTTTCAGTCCAAAAGGAGTTTAATCAACATTTCTATGACATAATGTCAGCAAAAACTGTATGCAACTCGCTAACATGTAACTATAGTTTATGTTTAACTAATAAACTGGACCGTCTTGGTAAAGAGGGAGCTGAGCCGGAAGGCGAAGCTCTCAATTTACTGGTCGGTCTACGTTCCGACCCTCATATGGTCACGAACTCTGGGTCGTGACCGTAAGGCCGAGGTCGCCAAAATGAGTTTCCTCCGTAGGGTGGCCGGGCTCAGCCTTAGAGATAGGGTAAGGAGCTCGGACATCAGGAGGGAACTTGGAGTTGAGGCGCTACTCCTTTGTGTCGAAAGGAGTCAGCTGAGGTGGTTCGGGCATCTTTTTAGGATGCCTTTCCGGGCACGCCCAACTGGTAGGAGACCCCGGGGAAGACCCACAACACGCTGGAGGCATTACATCTCCCAGCTGGCCTGGGAACGCCTCGGGATCCCCCAGAATGAGCTGGAAAATGTTGCGGGGGAGATGGAAGTCTGGGTCAGCCTGCTGCCACCGCGACCCGACACTGGATAAGCGGTAGAAAATAGATGGATGGATGGATAATAAACTGGCTACTCAGTATAATGACACCTTAATCGAATTGATACGATGGATAATTGAATGACATGGGAATATCATGTGACTGACTTTTCATACTTAAATTATACAATGACAAACTGAGACATCTACTTGAAAACTGAGCAACCTCCATCCACAGATAATGACATAGAGAGGTTCAGAGCAAAGGTTATTTGTTCAAAAATAGGGAAATGACAAGTTAGTGACTCAGCCAAAGAAGAAAGTGAATTGTCTTCAAAATCATAGTCCACAAATGGACTATACAGTCTATGGCTTTTAGGGAAAATGTAGTTATCATTAATTACCATATCATTTTTGTCGCTGATAAGACCTCCTACAATATGCCTAGAATTTACAGACTGTGCTCAAAATCAATACTTCTTGTGTTACTGCAATGTTGAAAGTTTTGGTTACCACTGTGTTTCTGGCAGTTCTATTCTCACACACTGCTCCTACTTATAGCTATGGATATATAACCCACGTAATCTGTTCAACCCAGGCAATTAGTTGTTCGACCTGTAATTGAACAATGTCAAAGGGCAACTCTCCAAAAATCCGAAAATGACTTCATCCAACTAATAAGATGGCCTGCTCTCTCTAAATTATTCAAAACACATCAGTGAGATGCAGAGTTTGAGTGGGCGCCATTACCTTGAACACGCAATACCACGTACACCGTCCTGCTGCCTCAAATAGTCACTATAAAACAAAATTGGGATTAATCTGCCGCTGAAAATAGTGCCCAACAAATAAACTATTTCCCCCTGTTTAACATTTGTTAAAAACTACAGTTACTAGCTGTTTTACAAAATGTATGAGCCTTTTTTATTTTTTAAATGATACTCTTAATTTGTTTGCAGTTTTTACAGATTTACGTCTTGAGTAGGAACCAATGGGCTTGGAGCTTAGTGGCACAGACAAGGTGGGGAAGTCAGAAAGTAACGAGAGAGAGAGAGAGAGAGAGAAACACATTGTCGGTTTGGGTCTTTTCATGGGATTTGTTAACAATGAGAAATAATATGCAGTATGGTTCAAACTAGCACAGGTCCTAATTAACTTACATTCACGGATGTACATCCTGCTGCCTCACCAATAAGATCCTAAATTTAACATGGTCTGAATGAACTGTCTTAATTTGAAATGCAGGCTGTTCCATTGTGAAACATTTTCCTCAAGGAACAGGGTGAACTTCGGGACACTCTAATGCTGGCACCCCTGTGCAACCTTGTCTCCTACGCAGCCAGTTCCCTTAAACCCTAAAGCCCCAAAGTAAGGATTCCATAAAAAGTTACATCAGCCAGTGCTCCTGTTTTCAGTGTGTCTCATTAGCAGTCTGTCCCCCTTCCCCCCCTCTGTCTCCCCCTCTCCTCACAATTACGGCTCTGTCATTTAGTCATCCTCCCCGTCTTTCTTCCAAACACTCACGATCTCTCTGTACACTGGGATTAATTGAGGCAATCGACTCTCGGTGGCTGAAATTAAATTACAATCACAAATCCCTGGTGCGGTGCCCCAGAAAGGACACATTTTCTCTAAAGCTGTATGTCGTCTCTTGCCGAGTGCGAGTACAGTACGATCTGAAGCAATCTGTGATGGGAAACGTTGAGAAACAGGGATGCGGGAAAATCAATACGGGGTGGCAAAGAGAATGAGAGAATATGGTTACGCAATGCTTCAGGACCTCAAGTTATTCTTTTAGAGTAATTCTTGTGATATATTCTCTCTCTCTATTTTTTGCATAATGTGTAAATGCCACTGTGTTCGTGTAATAGCGCGTCTCTTTTACTGTCACATTCTTGTGGAAGTAATGAGGAAATGTGCTGCAGTGTAATTATCATTCTCTACGGGATTAAAACATTGGAGAGGAACACATCCTCCATACAGTGGTTTTCACCCTAATTTTCAGGGACAATTTTTCTAATTACAAGTAAGTCTTCAGTCGTGGCTAAGAAGCCCTGAGTCAAGCCCCAAGAACAGCTAGTACCAAGTCAAGTACAAGCCCTAGAACTTTACATGACGAGTCCTAAACACGTCAATATGTACCCTTCACCAGTCCTAAGTCACTTTCCCTCTTCTATCTGCTTTTGTTCCAGCTTGTCTGTTCTTGAGTTTTGCTTATGGGTTCAAGATTGCTGCTTTAATGAGCCTTTGCATTTATAACTTTGAAATAACATTTTATATCAGTTAAGAGCAAAATGATCAGGTGTGGAAGGCTATATTTGTAGACGTAGTAGCGTCAAGTCAAGTCAGGCATTTTGGACGTCGCCGTCTTGTTTTTTTGGAATCGTCCCGGATGACAACATACGCCACGGACGGCCGCGGGTGGCCACGGTTCAGCACGGATGGCCACGGTTTTACTACGGTTCATCACGGAACGTCCCGGACTGACTACGGTTTCACTCCCGGATGACCCCGGATGACCCCGGATCTGATCCGTAGTGTCTCCGGAGACATCTGTAGTAGGTCCGGCTTTCGGTGGAACTGGGGCTTTACCTAAAAGTGCTTTGATTTGCCTAAACATAATCATATAATTCTTCATGCTGTTGTTGCCAAAAGAGGTTATTTGAAGACAAATCAAAACAAAGGATTGTTGCATGAACATTTTGCGAATATGCAAATGCATTATTATTAAAACTGTTAAAACATGTGTTTATTTATTTCATACATTTAATGCCTTGTGCAAACATATAAGAACTTTCTCCAATTACAACATGTGACATTACAAAAAACACACAATAAAATAATAATAGTACTAAAAATAAAAACAAATAAATAACTCAAAAGGGATTAAAGGCAAAACTTTAGAGACATCAATTATAAAAAAAATACAGTCATACATTTAGGACAGAGTATAGCACACCTTCCTCATAATAAAATGAGTTTATGTCCTTCACCTTTTCCTCACACTTCCAATGCCTCTTCAACATTTCTAACAAATTCCAAAAATATCTCCCAAAAATAACAATCTCAAGCGCTTTCTTCCTCACAATATAGGTATTTGTTTACGAGCCATCTCTCATCCATTGGCCAAGATAAGGGGGCAGCTTGCAGTCTTCCAACAGAACAAATATGAGGTCAATCTTCACTTTCTATTAAAAGCTGTTTTTCTTATGTTACATAATCCACGTATTACATTGTTCTCAAAATGTATTTGCTGAATCAAAATGATATTGTACAAAACCTAGGGCTGCCTAATGTCTACGTTTGATGCACAATGTACTCTGGAAGCATGACAGGTTACGCATTTGTTCATTAACCAGACATGTACATAAGTGGTGTTATTGCTTAAAGGTCCTTGCTGTGTAGACAGAAAGAATCGGTGTGTTTTGCTTGTAAGGTACTGATTTTATTTCCCAGAAGGGAGAAAGAGCAGCAGCAGAACATGAGGATTCAGAATCAATTGTGTTGGCTCACTGTGTACTTCTTTAGTAGTTGGAAGCCAGTGGTGACAAAGAACAGCCTGTAACTTTGGAATGATCACTTCGATGATCGAAGTTAGAAGTTTAGTGCATGTCACACGAGATGGGTTTAATAAAGTCTCGTTTGCAATGATATTAATATGAGGCATGTCAGATTGTTCGCTGAATGTGATGTGAATTGTAGAACTATGATTTAAATAGTTTTGTTAAGAAAATGCTGCTCTACAATGTTTCTTTCCTACTTCCCTTTTTTTTGCCTTCTTGGTTTTAGGCCGTCGTTATCTTGATTTTTTTTAACCACAACTGACACGAGAGGGTGGAGCTAACTCCAACCAAATGGGAAAAATAAATTTTTCGGCGACCAAAATGTTACAATTTACTTCCATGAACTGAAAACACACTGTGAAAGGGTTCAACTTGTAAGACAAAAACTCGGAGAACGTCGAGGTAGCAACCTGTCAATCACAGTAAGCCTGCTCTAAAGCATATTCTGCTTCATGGTCTATTTGACTCTAAATGGACCATCATTTACTAAATGAACAACATCATGCTGTATTGAAGAAGACCTGAAACTAGAGATTGAGACCATAAACTTATGTTCACAATATTTAATAAATGCAATAAATCAAGTGAGAAGTAGCATCATTTTCTCATAGACATCTATACAATCAGAGGATTCACCCCTGATAGATAGATAGATAGATACTTTATTATTATTAATTTGTTCGCTATAGCAGCATTATGATACAGGTAAAGCAATCAAAGTAACAGAGTAAAAAATGTTAAATATAAAAATGCACAATATATACAATGAAATAGAATAATATTAAATTAACTAACTAAACAGCAGTGCAAATATTTAACCAAACAAAACGAACAACAACAGTAACAGTGTTATAGTCGTGTGAATGATCTGGCCAGAGGTAATTTATTGTAAAGTCTTATTGCAGTGGGCAGGAATGATCTTCTGTATCTGTCTTTGTGACAGTGGAGCTGGATGAGTCTGTTGGAGAAAGTGCTCCACTGTCCCTGCAGTAGATTGTGGAGAGGGTGGTCCAGGCTATCTGATATGGATAATAATTCATTCAGTGTCCTCCTCTCCACCACCTTTTCCAGAGTTTCCAGTTTGCAGCCAATGATGGAGCCGACCTTCTTAACCAGTTTGTTAAGTCTGTTGGTGTCTCCGGCTCCAATGCTGCTCCCCCAGCAGACTACGGAGAAGTACAGTGCACTGCAGATGTTGATCTTCCAGTTCAGTATGTTGTCGATGGAGACACCCAGGAACTTGTACTCCTCCACCATGTCCACATCGTCTCCCAGAATTATCAGCGGTTGTGGAGTCGTCGTCTTCCTCCTTAAGTCGACCACCATCTCTCTGGTCTTGGCCAGTTCAGAAGCAGGTGACTTCTACCGGCCCACTCCACAAAGTCATCCACTACTGCCCTGTACTCCTCCCGTCCGTCCCTTATACGGCCAAAGATTTTGCCACATCGCCCTCAGGAGTGTGAACTGTCTCAGACAGCCCAAACTCGCACATTAAAGGGGCCTCAACAGTTATTGATGCCAAAACCAAAAGGCTATAGAAGATTAGCTGTGTTGAGTAAAATGTGATCAAATGTAGGAAATGACTAAAAAGCTAATTATTTGATGGATGCATGCATTTACTCCTCCAACATGACTTGCTGACTCAACCTTCACCAAAGTAATAGTGTGTGCACTGGGCTATTTGCAGAGAACAGTTGCTCGAGGAGAGTACACGCTTACTTCTTTGTGTAGCGGGGGGAAGTGCAGAGCTTCCTCAGCTCGCAGCTCTGCCTCACACTGAGCCTGCCACCCATCACTGTCTGATCAGAGCAAACTCGTAGGAGAACATTGTTGAACCAGTGCTGTTAGATAGTGGAGATCCGACTACCTTGCCCTCCCTCCCTTACTCACTCCCTCATCCATTTTCTGACGCATGTAGCCCTCCCACGTCATCCAACTCAAAGCCCGCTGCCAGGCTCCCTCCACTGCCTATTATAACCTCCATGGAGGGGCTCCCAGCAGGCTTCCTTCAACTGATAATATGTGTGTAGGGGAGACAGTAAGACTGGCAGAGAGTCAAAGAGAATGAGGCAGCAATATTAGTTGGTGCTGCTCCTTATTTAAACCCAGTGGCAGGCCGTGCATTTTATACCTGGGCCTTCTGTGCTGTCCTACTGAGCTACAGTTATTTGTTTCTATTGGTGTAATAATACACGTATTCGTATTAAACCGTTCGGTACGAGGCATACTAACCGAACAATACGTTTGAATAATACTAGTGCATTTGGAAAATGCAGAAGCTTAAATTGTGGGAAATATAATGTTTTCGGTGGACTGAGCTCACGTAACAGACAACAGGCTTTGTGACCTTTTGAACCCGGAACAATAACAAAAAACAGCTGAGGCCCCACTTGTGTTTAGGGAGGCTAAGCTAACTAGTTTAGCGGGGAAACAACAGCAGTTAGCGGTTCCCTATTGATTCAAACAGAGAATCAAATGTCCGAAATAACCCCGCGATGGCGGGATGCTTCGTCATTAACGGACAAGTCAGAATCAATGTAATTAAACACAATGACAAGAACCAGTCACATATATTTATATGACGACATAAAATGTCAAGCATGACAAATCAATCCAGCAACACTGCAGCGCTAGAGCGCGAGCCATTCATATTATTCATAAAAACGACACGATAGACAAATTAACAGTTACTGCAGATGTAAAAAAAACGCAGTTTGTCACTTACCGAATGCTGTAAAGTCCATCCTCCTTTCTTTGTTGACAAAGAGTTTAATCCCAGTACATCGTTTCAGTTCCAGTAAGAAGTCCTTCTCATTCATGGACGATTCCCCGGCCGCGGGCCGACCACGGGTGGACTGCGGTTGTGGAGCTCCGTTTCCCTGTGAACGTGTTCGTTGATCTGTAGATCCACTTGGGTTTCTCCAAAAGTTTTCAAAAGCACTGTAGTGTCCTGCCTGCTATGGCGTCCTCAGGTTAGCATAGCATAGCTCCAAACACCAAGATACTCAGTTAAAATGAAACACATTCCCAGCCATAAAATGTGCGACGCTGTCAGCCAGGAACACCATTCATACAAATCCTTTTCCTGGCTGAGTCAGGGCTGCTCCATATCTTTCAATTTGAACTCTTACTACTCCAACTAACTTCTGCCAGCTTCCTTAAATGCTGACGTACTTAGGAGGCTACCTCGGTGCCAAAGGCACGTCAAAGAATACGCCCAACATGTCAAACTAAAGATCTGATTGGTTGAAGACAATCAACAATATCGTCCCCATATACTTTAATCTGTAAACTCTACCTAGAGGACCTCGGGCCTCTCTCCTTACATAGAGACATAGGGGCTGAATCTGATTGGATAAAAGCTCTACTTAAAACAGGCTGCAGGCTGGAAGCAGAGCAACAGATGAAGACAGGAGCTGTGCAATGAGAAAATAAGCTAATGGGAAACAAAATTACAATCCATGTAGTGTATTTGTGAAAAATTATTAAATTATAAAATAGCTATAACTTTGTGATTCTGTTTAGGCCAGCAGAGAAGGCTTAGCTGGCCCTGACGGCCCACCACTGTTTAAACCCCATTAAATAAGAAATTGATGCTTGATTCGCCAGTTAAAATAGTTCATTTAAGTCTCCTCAGTAGGTGCAGTTAATTAACAGGCTTCCTCTACAAAATAATTGCTGAAGTCATCATGACACTGTGTTCACTTGTGCCACGTAATCGTTTTGGTTAGGGCAAAAAAAGAAAGTGTCAATGATGTTAAGTATGGTTTCTAATTTATCTAATGTGGCACTGATCTTTTCCTGAGACTTTTATTAGACTGTTAATAGTGTGTAACGTTAACATGGCATTTATAGCAAACCATTTGGACCTCCATGACAAGCTTTAGGCCATTTAACACATTTAACAGCCAGGGAACTAATTGTGTTAAACCTCTGCTGGAAAAGGAAGAATAGATTGTGCTGACAGAAACTGTTCAAAACCCGGCAAGCAGAGTTACAGCCAGAGGATTCATAATAATAAAGAGGCAGGGAAGATTATATATATATATATATATCTCAAAATAATACATTGACAGTCACAGTCACACAAATCGAGGATGAACTTGGTTATTGGTCCTTTCCATGATAAGGATAGGAACATAAAAAGGAAAGCTATTTAAACCTATCTATTACTAATTAATTAACAATTAAGGAGGAAAACCCTTTAAAACAATAATAATGATAATAATAATAATTAATTTATTTTGTGTAGCACTATAAAAAGGTACTCGAAGGCACTTTACATCGTAAAGTCATCGTGTGTGACCCCCAAAGTCCGGTATTTGGACCAGGTGAGAGGGTTGAGGAGGTTGGCTTCGGGTGGGAGTGTGTCGGTGCAGGAGGTCGGATGCTATTGCAGTAGTTGAATCGTGAGGGGATGAAGGCATTGATGAGTGTTTCAGCGGTTGAGGAGGGGGGGGGGGGATGTATTATAATTGCACTTACCCTAATTAGAATCACATTTAGTTGTCTCGACCTGACACTTTACTATACTAATATTGTATCTGCATCACTGGAGCACCCCAGGGCTGTGTACTATGTCCACTGGTGTTTATCTTCCTGACCCACGACTGCATTGCTAAGCATGAGGGTAATCACACCACAGTCACATCACTGTCAACCTCTCATGGAGCCAGAACAGCCACCTCCTTTTTTAAGAAGGCTCGACAACAGTCCAAAGGAGGATAGAAAGAGCCGGTCCGTGCATATCCATCTTGTCCGGGTTCTACAGATTCACAGTAGAGTCCATAATGACCAGTTGCATCACTGTAAGGTACGGGAGTTGTGCAGCCACGGACAGGAAAGCCCTGAAGTGGGTGGTCCAAAGGGCCCCCAACACATCACTGGGACCAGTTTTCTCCATTATCTCTGACTTATATAAAGCTGGCTGCAGCGAAAGAGAACCCACGCACCCCTCCCACAGACTGTCAGACCTCTTACCTTCTGGCAGAAGGCTGTGTAGCGTCTGGGCCAACACAACAAGCAAAAACTGCTTCATTCTATTTAGGTTTAACTCCAGATAATTGAAAGTAATGTAAGGTTATAAATGACTTAAGCTTTTGTGAGATCCATCATCACCTTTTGTTGACTGAGACGGCAGAAACTGTTTTGGTGGCAGCCAAATAAATGTTAACCTGTAACAAAAAATGTTTAAATACAGCCTGGTTTCACTCCTGTGGCGCCAGTGGCCCTTGGCGTCGTGATACCGACACACTGAGTCACCCTTTAACGTTTGTATGAGACGCACCAGGCTTTCAACTAAGTCCAATGTAAACCCATCTGTATCATTATTAGACAATCACAGTAACTGACATAGTATAAAGAGCGAGATGGGGCTGTAACCACCAGCTGTCGATCAGCGGAAAAGCATTGGGAGTTGCAAACGTCTATAGTTATTAAGATGAGGTCCTGTGCTTTCGCGCTCACTGTACTCTCTAGAATTTGGCAGAGAGTAAACCTAAACTGAGTCACTGATTCTTCACAGAAGTCTTAAAAATATGATATTATGGGTGGACGTAAACTTGGTTAAACAATGGCTTTCTGTAAGTGAAGACAAAGAACCCTCTATCCAATTACAAATCGATCAAAACCTAAAAAAGTATTATGCCTTTTCCTAAACACTTTACCTACACAAGTATGAAATAGCATAAAAAGAGTACATCCAAAGATTGTTTTAATGGATCATACCATAGATGCAAAATGAACAGGAATTTGTATTTTAGTAGTTGCTCCACCAACCTTTGTATCTACCACTACAGCAAAGTAAATGCCTACAGCTGACACTACTCACTGTATTTATGTGAAAATTAAAGTCTATATTTATCCTCAGACTCTAGTCTGAGTTCGGAATAATGTGAAATATATTTCCTCCAGTCATCCACTGATTCATGGCATTTTTGGCATTAACAATGGTTTGGAGTTGCTTTTCATTCGATCCAAGGTACATCCTGGGGCTTGCCAAACAGAGAGCCGTCATGTCCTTGAAAGTGGCTGCTTGAGCTGAAGACATAATCTTGTTGCCATGGTGCTGAGGAAGAATCCTGCTTTGTACATGACGGAGATAAAGAAAAAAAAAGAAATCTGAATCATGTTCGTTTCTTTTATTTATTTATTCACATCTGTGAGCATATTTCATGTTAGTTTTTTTTTCTTTCTGGTTGTGTGAGTTACCAAGTGTGGATGAGCTGGGGCCAACAGAATATAGGATGAGTGGCAGGACAGGTTTGTGCACAAGTTATCAAGAAAGCATCGTGAGATGAAACGTTTCGATCCACACCCCCTGATCACTCTGATTGCGGCTACCTCGGTGTTGCTTCGCTGCTCTGGACTATATGTGATCCCGCCTCAACCAACCATCCCAAATTAGCTATTTGGGGTAATCAGATGGGGGCCACCTCACAGCTCTGAGCAGAACACTACAGGTACTACAATAATATTAGCCCATTTTTTTTTTCTCTGATTAAGCCGTGTTTGGCTGATTGGTTCTGCATGGATGCACAAGAACTGCACATGCTGCTTTGCTAAAATTGGAAGGAGGGGGGGGGGGGGGGTGTAACTGTGTTAATTACGGGCTGGTAAATCTCCAGAAAGAGCAGGGATTGTTTTGAAGCCTAGGAGGAATGGAGAGAGTGCAGCATTGCTCCCCCGAGCCTCGTGGCTCGTACATCACAATGCTGTAATTTAATATTGTGATAATGAATGGATATCTGTCAATATTCTGTCACAGAGAGTCAGTACATGACAGACTTGAGTGCTACATTGGCATGACAGTTTCATGGGTCAACGTTTGTCACTTCCTTTATCGTAATCAAGCGGGTTGATGGAGAAATTAGAACAAGACAGGCTCAATTTAGACTTTACAACTGATTAAAGTGCTCTAACTCACTGTGACGTCAACAGAAAGTCTCTAATTCATTCTTACTTCATTAATGACAGCCTGCATGCATGTTTGCTGCCTTTGGTCTATGCCAGGGGTCGCCAATAGGCGGACCGCGGTCCGGATCCGGACCCAGACGCTGTCCTATCCGGACCCGGACGTATAATTGATGGATAATTGAGAATTGTACATTTTGGCGGAGCGCTTCTGTTTTAACCTGCGCAGCTTTTCTGGCCTTTACGGCATTCATTCAGCAGTTCAGGAAACACACCGACCAATTACATACATTGTAAATAATCTCACGTGACGCTACTCAGCCAATCGAATGTTTATTCCAAAATGCATCGTGAGTCGAGTGAGATTACGCAGACAGGCGGGAGATGGAGCGAGAGCAGTGAGAGAGAAGCAGTGAGAGAAGTGAGTAAGTCGGAGAAGCAAGTTAACATGGCGTGCTCTAAAAAGAGAAAAGTGGACCTCGAAAACAGAGCTTTAACAAAGAATGGACGGACTCGTATTTGTTCATGGTCCGTGTACGGTTTAGTCATCTGTTTTACCGTTCATTCGATAATACGGAAATACCATGGTATTCTCGTTTTTCGTTTCAAACCAGAAAACGGAAATGGTCGGTTGTATTTCCGTTTTTGGTTCTGAATTCAAAAATGGAAAAACCACAGAACCAAAGTCAAATAACGAGCCGTATTTCGTTTTTGCAAATCCCTTTTGTTTTTTTCCGTTAAAACGAGACGCAGAGCACAACAGGTAACCCGGAAAGAAGAATATTTCAAAATAAAAGTGAAGGCAATATAATGACTGTATGCAAGAAATTAATGAATAAATAACTCTGGGCCGATGGGAGTGTGTTGACTACATGCAGTTTAATATTCATTTATCTATAACCTCCTGGTCCATATACAGTAGAAAACTAATCATTCTCAATTCATTGGTTAAAGCAGTTTAGTCTTATCTTTTCTGACAGACTTGTTCTTTTAAATGAACACTTTCTTCCTGATGAAGGTTTCTGTCTGGCTTTTATTGAACAGGACGTCCCTCTAACAATTACTATACTTGCAGTTTCTGCACTTACAACTTGTTTACTATGCCGACTCTGACAATTATCAGAGTAAGTTGAACCCAAAATGAATTAATTAACTTGTCTTTTCCATTCCATTAAGGCTATCATCATTAAATTTACACTAAATATATGAGATTACATGTAAAGAATATATCGATATCTGAGATCAAAACACTCTTAGCTCAATATAAGGAAAGAAATCATCAAAGAGAATGAAACTTAAATGAGGATAAATCATATTAATAAAAAGTCAATTACATCTTAAGATAGCACTTCCTATGTGGCTATAGATTACTGCACTGTTGTTGTTTTTGCACAGTACCTTTTGAAAAGATGCCTGGAAGTCTGGAATGTGTCTGGGGACACTAGTTGTTGCACTATGACCATTAATTGCACTTTATTATGTTGTGCTATGCTCTATTGCACATGTTTTGTATGTCTTATGACATTTTGCTATTTTTCAAATATTTTAATAAAGAAGTTCATGTTTCAAGTTCAAGTACATGGAATTTTTTTACCGTGGTATCGAAATTGGCATCGAGAATCGTGTTCCGTGCGTAAAGGGTTCCGTGCGTAACGGATTCCATACGTAACGCGTTCCATGCGTAACAGATTCCACACGTAACGGGTTCCACGCGTAAAGGATTCCACAGGTTCCGTGCGTAACGGGTTCCGTGCGTAACAGGTTCCGTGCGTAACGGGTTCCGTGCGTAACAGGTTCCGTGCGTAGCGGGTTCCGTGCGTAACAGATTCTGTACGTAACACGTTCCACACGTAAAGGGTTCCACGCGTAATGGGTTCCACGCGTAACGGGTTCCACGAGTAAAGGGTCCCACGCATAACGGGTTCCACGCGTAACGGGTTCCACGCGTAACGGGTTCCATGAGTAAAGGGTTCCACGCGTAACGGGTTCCACGCGTAATGCGTTCCAAGCGTAACGGGTTCCACGCGTAAAGGATTCCACAGGTTCCACGCGTAACGGTTCCGCGCGTAACAGGTTCCATGCGTAACGGATTCCATGGTTAACTGGTTCCACGCGTAACGGGTTCGACAGGTAAAGGGTTCCACGCGTAACAGGTTCCACGCGTAACAGATTCCACGCGTAAAATATTCCACACGTAACGGATTCCACAGGTTCCACAGGTAACGGGTTCCATGCGTAACCGATTCCACGTGTAATGGGTTCCACGCGTAACGCATTCCACGGATTCCACGCGTTACGGGTTCCACGCGTACCGGGTTCCACGCGTACCGGGTTCCACGCGTAACAGGTTCCACGCGTAACGGGTTCCACGCGTTTCACAGGTAACGGGTTCCGTGCGTAATGGTTTCCCTGCGTAATGTGTTCCGTGCGTAACGGGTTCCGTGCGTAACGGGTTCCGTGCGTAACGGGTTCCGTGCGTAACGGGTTCCGTGCGTAACAGATTCCATATGTAACAGGTTCCACAGGTAACGGTTCCACGCGTAATGGTTTCCCTGCGTAATGTGTTCCGTGCGTAACGGGTTCCGTGCGTAACGGATTGCACACGTAACGGGTTTCACGCGTAACGGGTTCCACGCGTAACCGATTCCACGCGTAACGGGTTCCAAGCGTAACGGGTTCCACGCGTAACGGGTTCCACGGGTTCCAGGCGTAACGGGTTCCAGGCGTAATGGGTTCCAGGCGTAACGGGTTCCAGGCGTAACGGGTTCCACGCGTAACGGATTCCACGCGTAACGGATTCCACGGTTTCCATGCATAACGGTTTCCCTGCGTAACGGGTTCCGTGCGTAACGGGTTCCGTGCGTAATGGGTTCCGTGCGTAACGGGATCCGTGTGTAATAGATTCCATATGTAACGCGTTCCACGCGTAACGGGTTCCACGCGTTCCACAGGTAACGGTTCCACGCGTAATGGTTTCCCTGCGTAATGTGTTCCGTGCGTAACGGGTTCCGTGCGTAACGGATTGCACACGTAACGGGTTCCACGCGTAACGGGTTCCACGCGTAACGGGTTCCACGCGTAACCGATTCCACGCGTAACGGGTTCCAAGCGTAACGGGTTCCACGCGTAACGGGTTCCAAGGGTTCCAGGCGTAACGGGTTCCAGGCGTAACGGGTTCCACGCGTAACGGATTCCACGCGTAACGGATTCCACGGTTTCCATGCATAACGGTTTCCCTGCGTAACGGGTTCCGTGCGTAACGGGTTCCGTGCGTAACGGGATCCGTGCGTAATAGATTCCATATGTAACGCGTTCCATGCGTAACGGATTGCACACGTAACAGGTTCCACGCACAACGGATTCCACGGGTTCCGTGCGTAACAGATTCCGTACATAACGTGTTCCACGCGTAACGGATTCCACGCTAACGGGTTCCAAGCGTAACGGGTTCCACGCGTAACGGGTTCCACGCGTAACGGTTCCACGCGTAACGGGTTCCACGCGTAACAAAAAAGGGATTTGCAAAAACGAAATTCGGCTCGTTATTTGACTTTGGTCCTTTAGTTTTTCCGTTTTTCAATTCAGAACCAAAAACGGAAATACGACCGCCCATTTCCGTTTTCCCATTTTTGGTTTGAAACGAAAAACGAGAATACCATGGTATTTCCGTGGTATTTCCGTATTTTGTTTTTTCCGAATTAACGGTAAAACAGATGACTAAAACGTACACGGACCCGTGGCCATTATTCGAAGCGCCAATGTGAAACGCCACTACGAGACCAAACATACCCACTCCAATCCGAACTGAGGGCACAGAAAATAAACGATTTAAGAGCCCAATATGAACGTTCCCCCAGAATATTAACAAATTCATTCACTGCCCAACGACGTGCTTACGAATGTTCCCTGAAAGTTGCTTGGATTTTGGGTCAACATAAAAAGCCATTCACTGATGGAGAGGTTGTCAAGGAGTGCATGAGTGCAGTAGCTGGAACTTTACTTTAGGGGAAACAAAAAGAAGAGTTATGTGAAAAAAATCAAGCAAATACCTGTCAGCAGCCTCAGCCACAAGGCTCATTTTTCTAAAATCAAGCACTTTCTTTTAAGATAAGTTTTTTAAAAGTTCTTTTTTGTGTATTTTATTTTTAGATGGAGCCATTATTTTACTTGAAATGAGAGAAGAACATTTATTTATGTATTTCTATGTATTATTTATAATCTATTTGAAAACTGAGAATAATAATTGTTAAAATATAATTGATGTGTACTTTCTTTATTTGATTTGACAGTTGTTGACTACACAGATACGTTACTACTTCTAGACTTCTTGAATATATATATATATATATATATATATATATATATATATATGGCACTAAGTAGCGCGAGTTAGATATTATTGAAATGTTCCGGACCTTTGCCCAAGGAGATTTTCTCAATCTGGACCTTTTGGAATTTTAATTGAAGACCCCTGGTCTATGCTTTAGATAATGAATGTGGAATTCTTTCTGGAGATCTCTTATAAAAGTTATGCAAATGCATTCACCTGCATCAGCATGATTGGATGTAACCGGTCAGCTGGTAGCCAATCGTGCGATGAATGAGCCATCAATTGTAATGCATGATGAACTGAGCAGATGATGCCAAACGGCTAATGCAGCACTTGTTTATAGGGCTTGCATAGATGTTCATCATGTTCTGTCCCACTCATACCCTGACACGTTATTAAAACAAACAATGCCCCAACGTGTCTGATTCAACACATATTTATCTGCATATGTGTCATCAATCGATGTGTCGTTGTCAAGGTTGTTGCAACGACGCTTGCAGCTCTCTCGGTGCGCTAACGGTTAACTGTCATCGCCAAAGAGAAAGTCGGACGAGCTCCAGCAAGCTTACTACCACTTTGCAAAGTACCCAGCACACACTGCAAGGGTACATTTTCGGTCGCGATTGGCAGAAATGGGGTTATAAAAAATCATAATCAGAGGGAAAGATAGCAATATACAGTAGCTGGCAGAGAATGTGTCACAGTCGGCCATTTAGCCAGCAGCCTGCACTTTTACACACTGTCAAATACCTTGTTTTAAAAGGTATCTGACAATCAATAATTATATTTCAACTATGCATCACACTTATTGGTTGCGTACTTGGCGGCTTGAAATTATGGTCACCCTAGCTTCACTGCATTTGGCCTGATGGTTAAAACAACGTTCCCCCCCAAGAGTTTACCTCCTAGTCCCGCCCTACTGTGCTGTGATTGGCTAGTACTTGTTGCCTCGACTGTTTGACTCATTTTGCGTACGGTAGTAGTTTGCCTCCAGAGTAGTCCATCAGAAAAGGTTTTTAATAAACCAAGTAGGTTTGTTTCCTATAGCTAATGAGATTTCTGGCAGAAGGCAAACTTCTCCCACATGCACTCAATTATTTAGCATGTAGCATGAAACCATGGTGGAGTTAGCAAGCTAGCGAGCTACCTATCCAGCAACTAAATGAGTAAAAATAAACAACTTAATGCTTCTTCAACTTCATCCACACACTTTTGTCAAAGCATAGGAGAGCACATTTATATTGCCAAAAATGTTGTTCGGCTCATTTTCTGCCACCAGTGTTGCATGAAAGCAGGGTGGTATAAGCATGCTAGCAAGCTAACTAGCCAGCTGCTAAATTAGTTAAATTTGTCAGCTTCATCCTTGCCTGACACTCTTATCTAGCTACAGTCTTGTCTGTTGTCTGACTCAGACATTGCTGGTGTTATTGAATAAACATTATTGGGTTTTGCATGTGGAGGGTAGCATTTTCTGATGAAACTGCAAGGCCGCTGGGCTTTGTTTACTTCTTACTGCGCAGGCGCACCCAAAAAGTTACTGGATCCGGTTTAAAAGTAAAACAATATTTAATAACAATTGCAAACTAAATTAACTATCGATAGTAATGTTCTCGAGAGCAGAGATCACACCCACACACTCCCTCACAGTTCAGCTCTCCAGCTGATTATCTGAAAATGGAATGGTGATATGATCTGAAGAATACTCCCTAAAACTTTGTTCTTTATATCCCCTAAAAGTCAGAAAGTGTTCGAACTGTCCCAAAACGTTGAAAACAAATGTCTGTGTCCATCAGTGATTGGCTTGTAGTAGTATTGGTTCCTCCTCTTATCGATCCTTTGTGGCAAAACTTCTTCGACCCCTCCTTCTTCGTGGCTGGCACGCCTGTCCATCCTTCTGATCACATTCCTCATCGGTGAGGTCACCTCTGTTCCTGCTGCACATCTCCTTATTTGGTATCATTGTTTCTCCTCTCCTCCATGCCTGTAAAGCCTCGCTCAAAATATCCCTATATCTGACCCTTAATACTTATTCTTTACAGCGTTTAATACCTACAGTGACTATGCTTTTATGGTTTAATACATTCAATATGTTCCCTATGATCCCTTCTGATATAAGCTAAACAAAAACGCGTTCTAGGAGCTTTTTAATACATTTGCTGATTCAGCTCATTTTGATTGAACCCTATGGTCATTTGTGTAATAGAGGTTTGCATTATATTGTAAGGTCTTCCTTTTACTTTGTCCATCAACCTATGCCAATGTTAAAACTAAGCAAAATGCCAAAAACTCGTATCTGCTATTACACAGCATATTAATTGCATGTAAGGTGTGGTTTGGCATGTCAAATATATATAGATATAATGAAGAGAAAAAGCTTACTATTTTTCAATACTGAACAGACACAGGCATTCCTGTTCCCTCACAGTCTGTCCTGTCAGTCAGGAAGAGTGTTTCTAAGGGTCCTGACACATCAAACCCAACTCTAAGAACTAGACGCTGGCCTACTGATCAAATAATTTGTGTCACCCCACGTCTCCTGTCAAGCGTTACCAACGAACGCACAGCAAAGAAGTTAGCTGATGGCTTACTCGTATGATCTTTGCCTGTGAGAGGAATGTATTTGTGATTCAAAGAACATTGTGAAAAGATAAAAAAATTAAAAATTCCACCATGAATTTGCATAGAATTGACTATTTATAAGCTGGTAATACATATTTAGATGATGTCGGATGAAAGGGTCTGCCTCGCTTTGCTCTGCGGTAAGAGCCGGCTGTCGTTTTCAGGGCCAAACCAACTTTGAATCGGTCAACATCTTGCCAAGGGGCTCACATAATAATCATATTTAAGGTTAATATTTGACTCAATATTAGATGCAGCATGTGAGATGTAATGACAACTCATTTTTGTGTTGGCGACAAAACACAACATTAACTTAACTAGAGTTCGTCCTGCCCTAATGGGACCCTCATATGGTTAACTTTTGCTAATATGTCACACCGGTGACAGGAGCCCCAATGATCGACATGACGTCCCCAGGCTGCTTAGCAGCTCTGACACCCTCTGGCCCTAATAGTCTGCCCGGTAAGGTTTGAGTCTGTCCACCATAGTTTTTAGCCACACTCAATGTTGTGCCGTCCGTCTACTAATTTCTGAAAATAACTAATTCAGACTGAAATATCTCAACTACTGGATGGATCGCTTTGACAATTTGTGTGGTGAATTATGGTTCCCTGAGGATTAGTTGAAATAACTTTGGTGATGCCTTAAGTCTTCATCTAGAACTGTCATAACCAGTGGCGGCTGGTGGAAAATGTTCTTGGTAGGGCTGTGCCACATCCAATCAATTTCAGCAAACATCCCAGAATGATTTAATGCAAACAAATTAAGGTATCAAACGCGCATTACTACTTTGCAGTTAAATATTTAACATTCATTCCAACACGAAAAAAAGCAGTAAATAACACTTTCACAAACACGTCAGGACATCTTATTTTAGTCACCCTCACAGGGAATTCAGTATAATATAATATATATAACATATAATAATATTCTGTATAATATAATAATATATATATATATATCATATAATATTCTGCATAATATAATAATATATATATCATATAATAATATTCACTATAATATAAAACACACACACACACACATACATATATATATATATATATATATATATATATATAATAATATATATATATATATATATATATAACTATATATCCATTTCTCAGACAGGTGCTTCATGTCCCTCACTCCCTAACTGTCCATGCTGGTTCTGTCCCCGTTGTTTTAAAAAGATAAATAAGTTATTATCATGACGTCATCCAGCTAGTCAAACCTGTCTGGTGTACAGCTAGTAGAGAAGCTTCATGTACTGCTTCCCTTTCCTGCTAGTCTGCTGTCTGATTGTGAGGTCAGGCTGATCTGGGATCAGCTCTTTCAGTAGTTTCTCCTCTCAGTTCTCCTCTCAAACGGGTCTTGGAGGAGTAGTGCTCACACTGGCGCTCTCCTGTAGAGACTTCTCGTGACGAGAACGCGCAGCTTGGGGCAGGAAAAAAACTGCCCCAAGCTGAATCTATTTGAGGACGCTGATTGGCTGAATTGTATGTCACTCATTTATATCTTTACTCAGCATTGGCTAAACTGCTTTATAGACCCGCCTCTTTGGGGCAGTTTTTCCAGCGCCCCAGCAGCTGAGACGTGCACACACAGAGAGGAAGAGCAGACAGGCAGAGAGGACGTGCAGGAAAAGCATATATTTACCGCAGATATCATATTTTACACATATTACTGGGTGATTCCATGTTTCAAAAACACAAATATTGACAATTTGTATAGTTTATTTTTATTTTAAATTTTATTTTTATTTTTATTTATATTTTTATTTTTATTTTTATTTTTATTTTTTGTAGCTCTAGGGGGGGCGGCGCCCTAGCGCCCTCTATGGACCAGCCGCCACTGGTCATAACTCAGCAACTCACACCAAAACAATCTAGATTTATAAATAGGTAAGAGGACATTTTGGTGTATACTGTCCCTTTAAGTTGTAACTCAAGTATTTTTTTCAGTGAATACTAACTCAAGTAGTTATCATGAATACTTTTGCTTCAACTTGAGTACTTGTTTTGCAAAGTAACAGTTTCTTTAACTTGAGTACAGTTTTTGGCTATTCTACCCACCTCACAGCGTACGGTTCTGAATTTTTACGTTTTCTGATCTTTTCTTTCACTACCTCCAGCTTTTAACATGCGTTATCCTCACACTGAACCCGCAAGTTATCTCAAGTGTGTTGTGTAGTACAGTGGGTGTGTCTTGTAGCCTGCCATACTGCAGTTAGACCCTTCTCACACGATTTAAAAACCTAAAGAAGGCCCAGATTTGTTAGATTTAGTGGTAGATTTATGTAAACTTTATTTGGTAAAACTTAAAGTGAGTGCACCCTGAATGCTGCTAACAGTCACTTATTGCGCACGACAACAGTAAATGCAGTAGGTCAAAGTTGACACAGGACGATGATCTGTAAAGTGTACTGGATTTTTACAGTTTGGATAATATATTAACAGTTAACCTTCATTGTTTTTGTTTCCCAAGTTCAGCTAACCTCCCTCAACATCCCTACTTTTGTCAATATTTATAAAAATATGTGTGTGTGTGTGTGTGTATATATATATATATACATTTATATGTACTTTTTTTTCCAATACCTGTTTTCACATACCTGAAAACAGGTTGGTGGGAACAATGTTATCATTAAAATGATGATCAAATGATGGCCAAAACTTCCAAGCCACCAAAGCTGTAATAAAATGATCCTGAATTAAACTTTAATGAATACAGATTCAAAATACATTTCCTACCAAAAAAGGGTTGTTTCTTTGGATGCAGTTCTGTCACTGACATGTTCAACACTCATATTTATTTTACAGCAAAGACAATGTTAGGAGGGCCTAGGCCCTGAGGTGAAGTTGTAAGTAGACACATATCTGATCTGTTGACAGTATGAGAACCTCTATGGAGCTCTGACTCCTTTGCATCTTTTTTAACGTGTAAGTAACATACTGTGAGGATGGTGCAGTGGGTGGATGCGCACACACAGTAATGAATGTACACAATCTCATATTGAATCCACTTAGGTCAGCATTGCAGATCTGCGTAGGCTAAGCCTCCCGAGCTAAACAATATATAGGGGATTCTCTCAAAGTGGGATTTGAAAGATGAGCTTGGGCTCTATTTTAAGTTGAGCGGTTAAAGATATAGGATGCACACCACTTGGCTGCTGCTGCTGCTGAAGTGCTTGCAGTTTGGAGCCCTCTGGGAAATTATTACAGAGGGAAAGGTTTGTGATATTCATTATTTTACACCATCATTATTTCGGAATCAGATGTTTTTCCAGGATTGAGTGTGATGTTTATCACATCCACGCACAAGGGTACATTTGAAAGAAGGTGAGGAAGATTCAACCCCCTGAACTCCCACCTTCCCCTTCACCGCTGACCCTCCAGCTCTAAAGGGGACCATAATTGGTCGGATCCAAGAGCCAGAGAATTTACACAGAGAGTAAAGATTATATATTTTTAGAGATCATGTTAATATATACTACGGCAGTATTTATTCCTCACCTGAGCAGTACAGTGATTTATTGTTATAATAATTATGCAATGAAGTTGTTACCTTCTGCCAATCAAATGACAACACACTTCACTGAAAAGAAGAAATCAATAACATAGTCATATTTTAAAGAGTAAAAGAGTGCACAATAGAGGATTATTGATGTCCACAATTATGTTTGTTAGGAACCGGCTCGTGCGTAATGTGTTCCTGCGGGCTTTCAGCCGTTCTCTTTTGATTCCTCGGCTTTATTTGCTGCTCACAACACTGGCACTCTTCTGGCTATATTGACTGAGAATATGCATTATACTGACAAGAGATTTCCTGGTATTAATACATCAACTGTTCTTGATGTTGAAAATCCCATTAGTTTTTCCCAGATGCAAATGTCAAGTAAATTTCTTAGAATGTAAATTATCCGAATAAAAATCCATGTTTAAAAAAATGTAAATAAAAAATCAAAGCAACATCTTAGCCTGACTGTATTATATAAAACACAAATACATCCGCGCTTAAAATAAATGTCACAACATATCCCTATTCATTTGGATGCATTTAATTAAATTGCTTTCTGAGAGTTGCCTGCTGTTATCTGTCATTCTGCAAGTTGATTTTAATTTTAACTCAGCCTTGCAGCATGTCCAGCCACTCACTGGAAAAGAACGCTTCAGCACATTTTGATACATAGGTCAAAAGCCTTTTTAATTCCAACTTTATGAATAAATAATGAGGCCTGGTGTGATATCAAATTTGTCACTCTGCCAAAGTGGGGCGAACACGTTACGTGTTGGTCGTGAATGAAGGCCCACACACACGTTTTTACTGAAAGGCTATTATTTTGAGTCTGGTAAAGGGTGGAGTACAGGAAAGGGATGCCTCTGACCATAACAAGCTTATTCCTAAAGCCGTAACAGATGTCTTTCTTTCCATTTTGTGCTGATTAGCAAATGTTAGCATGATTACGTGTTAAATGGTGAACATGGTACAACATACTTGCTTCACATCAGCATGTTAGCGTTGTTATTGTTATCGCATTAGCATGTCATCATCAATGTGATTAAATGTTAGGGCTGGGTGTCGTTTCAAAAAACGTACCAGTGCCAATACCATAGACTGTAAATAAGAAGTGGACGTAGTCATCGTGACGTCACCCATTGGTTTGTGGACTGCTGCTTTGAAGCCTCAAGTTTGCCGATTTTGCCGTCGCCATCTTGGATTACGGCAGTCACCATGTTGTTTTTTTTGCAGCTAATGAACGGAAGTTACCATATTTGGAATGCGGAGGAGTGACGCCGCATACGGCTCTGGTAGTTGTGTTTAAATCCACCACCGCGAGATAAGTCAGTAAACTTTACTTTAGTGCCGCTGCTGCCGAACCTGAGTTCGCCAGACTGGCATCTGTGTGATAGAGTCACAGTTACTGTACTTTACTGCTGCGGTGAAGATCTGCCTTGTTTGGAGTGCCTTCTTTTTCTTCTTTCCTTTCTTTCTAAACTAACCCACACACACAAATATGCCGTTATGCTTATTTCATACACACAGGGTTTGTTTGGCACAGCCACTATTGTGTCTTATTCCCTCGTTAAATAATCGCGGCCTCGCCGCCATTTTTGGAGTCTTGCGCAGCGTAATCACTTAATTAGGTGACTACGTCCGCCACCTTGTTCCCTGTCTTTCGCCGTAGTCCCCCCCCTTTTTTTCCTACACACACAGACACCCACACACACACACACTCCTCAAAACGTGATTGTTGCTTTCAGGTAGTATGCTTGTGGTTGTATAATAAACATTTGTTTTAATCAGAAATGTAAACTCTGTTATACTTTAAAGAGCAGCTTTCTGTGATTACTTTGTGCATATGGGTTGTGGTAATAGCTGGATATCGTGGCCTGTGCTTAAATTCAAACCTTCACTGTTCACTCTGAATGTGGAATCGTACTTTGACTATTGACATTGTGAGTGAACACCAATTTTGATACTTTTGGTTATTGGTCCCTGATCCCAGGGTGGTGCTCCGTTATTGTTAATAATATATGTTAATAATCTAATTGATATTAATAATTTCATTAGTATCAAAATAAACTTCTGTCTTCACAGGAAGTTAGTTTAAGGTAACAAAATCACTTAGTTAAATCTGAATGGTTTGCAGTAACTGCTTGCCAGAAAATGATGCAAACCATTAAGATATAAAGCCTTCCTCACAAGTCGCCCTCTAAAGGTTAGTGTATAATTCTTATTGGTAACCTGTTTGCTAAATAAAGCTTTACAGCAATACCATCGGGACAGGCATGAATGTCTCCTTTAGGTATGTGAGCAGCCTCCCAAAGTGGCCATTTCTCATCTTCCTCCTCCATTATACTTTAGCTCTTCATCTGTGTGTTTGAGGTCAAATTGACTCACCGATGTTCCCACGTAACTGGATAACCAGAGTGTGCTGCAAATAAAGCAGCATGTCGCTCAGCGACACTGCAAGCAGGTCATCCTGCCAGGTGAGCCGAATGTAGACCTGTAGAGGGGGGTCTTTTCTGGGAGACAACTCCTTTGGTCGAAATAAGAAACTCTGCATAAGTGCCTGGTGACACCAGAAGGTTTTCCTCATAGGTGTGAAGCCGACAAAGAAAAAGTTCAAAGATCTTTGAAATCAAGGCTTTGCCTCTGCCTTTTATTCAATCAACAGAACATGTATTTGTCACACAGCGCTGTACCTTTTATTCTTGTATTTTTATACCTGTCTCAGCTCATTTTTATTTCTATGCTCTTTGATTTTTAATGATAGAATTTTGAATCTTTTGATCTTTGAATTATGCTGCTTTCACAAAGTGATCAAGAATAACACAAATAAAAGGTTCAGAGTGAAATATTGTTGTGAGCCTTTAGTACTAACCTGATACTGTATGTACATCAGCTATAAATGCACTTTGTGGATGAGTGTAATGTGTGACGTGTGCAAACAACAAAGAAACAGTTAACTGGTTACATCTCTAAAGGAAGAGAAGAGAGGGAGGTTAGAGAATGAAGGGCCGAGACCACTTCCTTACTGGTTCCTGAAACCAGGAAACCAACCACTCAGGGATGTTTACAGGGCCGTAATTTACCTCTCCTCAATCCAGCAAATCGGCACCAGCGCCGCTGAAATTAATAGTCCAAAATGTAATAACTGCTGATGTGATTGAGCCCCAAGGTTGAACTTGTCTGGACTTTGATCGATGAATTCTCTTCAGGCCCAGAGAAAAAACTGAAAGATTAGGTAGATATTTTTTCTATGCTGAGTTTTCCTACGTGGTCATAGCTGTGGTTCTGTTCCTTATTTTATTGTCTGTCATTTGTTATTTCACTGTTAGTTGTAGTTTTTTTTTAAACTACATTATTCCAGGTGTGTTTGGTTTCGACTCTCAAAAAGGTGAATTGTGATTTGCTGCGCCGTGCTTGCGGAAACAAAAGGCTAATCTGTGGCTAACGTTGACATCAAAATAGCAGAGTATAATGTCATGAACATGCTGTTCTCTTGGCTCCTGTGCTAGCGTGTGAGAAATCTCTGTGTGTGCTTGGAAAGGGTATGAGTCCGTGTGACCCAGGACCAGTGGTCGTGATCACGAGTCTGCAACTACGAGCTGTGAGAGCATCTGTATCGAGGATGATTAAGACGTTTCTCTTTCCAGGAAATGGAAAGTGTCACATCGGCTCAGCATTGCATCACACCATCAGCTCCCATCACACCCTTTAAGTCCTCAGCCTCTGAAGGGACTGCGGAAAGTCGAAGGCATCTAGTTCCAGCAGCAGGGCTGGACAAAATAACTCATGATCTCGAGAATGTGTTGACTTCTTATTCAAAGCGTGTGAGTCAATGCCTATTCAGGGGACTGCTTCACACTGTGTCAAATGATTGACTCTGCAATTATTTCATCATCTCCTTTGTACAGATGTTTTTGTGTGTGTTCAGTGATTTCTTTGTATCGGCTGGTCATTTCACGACGTGACGGCTCTGCGCCGGCCTATCTCAACTTTCAGCTGTGCATGGTGAGCTAATCTTGCCTTTAAGAGATGCTACATAAAAAAAGTTTTGCCCTTCTTCTGCATATTGTGCGTTCGAGGCACATCTGCTTAATTTACTCATGTCGTTCAGCATCAACTGTCAAGCTGTAAAGTTAACCATTTAAGTGACTTATTATCCAAAAAAACAAGTCGAAATAAGTCAAACTGATGGATGGGAGGAGTCAGCAGTGTAGAAAGTGGGTGCGTGAATGCTATTTTGCAAAAGACAAGGAAAATAAATCAAATGCCACAACACCGACATATGCAGTGAGCGCAGGTCTGAGAGCCAAAGGATTGCTGCTGCTCAAGCTCTTTAGACATGGGGGTGCACCGAGCCCAGGTGGCATTGGGTCAAATAGTCAAAAAATTGTCTCCTAACGTCTCTTCCTAACCACTTTTACTTGACCTCGGTAAGTCGGTAAGGAAAGATGGGAAGGAGACTTCATAAGGAGTTAGGAAAAGACAGCAGCGGTGCTCAGAGACTCACTAAACTACGTCATTATGATGCGACGGCGGATGTCACTAAGGACTACAAAAAACGCAATTTAAACATGACCCCATGAAATCTGTTACACTGTTTTCAAAAGAGCTCCTTCTGTGAGAGGCTGCTTCACTCGTGGTGTGAAGGAGAGAAACCGGAGCTCCTTCCTTCCTGCTGCTGTCACACTTAACAATCAACATGCTTTAGAAACAATTCACTCGAATGAGAATTTAGAATGAGAATTTGTTCATTGACAGTTTGCTATATTTACTGTTCCTTTTATGTCGTATTCTTTGTTCAAACTTATTTATTACACGTTTGAAGTAAATACATATAATCGTTTCATTTTATATGTAAAATGAAAGGATTGTCACTGTCTATTCATATTCATTAACATAAATCCCATTACTTTATGACTGTATGAGTATAATTGTTAAACCTGTGTAAGATAAACATATCGTTTGTTTTCATGGACGGCCGTCACTTTAAATGTTGCCGCGGCAAGGATTTGTCGGGCGAAATCATCTACTTTCCTTTCATAAAGGAAGGTCCAGTGTTTCCTTTGCTAAATGAGCTAATAAAGGAAGCATAGAAGCACCTTTCCTTAGCATTTAGAGAATTCAAACAGCTCTTATCATGGCGGCCACTTTGATACTTCTGTGTCATTTCACCCAGTTAGGAACCTTCCTAAAGGCCCTGTCACACTATTGCGTATGATAAAAACGTATGAGTTGCGTATGCAAATTCCCCAAAAAACGTTCATACGCACAAAAACCTATTGAAAGTACAGAATGTTTCGTATACTCACCATATTGAACCTATGAGAAGCGTATGAGTAGCATATCGCCAGCGTATGGACAGCGAATGGCCAGCGTACGAACTGCGCATGTGCAGCGTACCGCTATCACGTGACAAAGTGCCGATATAAGCGGCGGCCATTGCAAATTGCAGCATTATTGCGACTAGACGTCGAGCTCTCAACATGCCTCCCAAGAAGAAGACATCGTCTACCCGGAGCCGAGGAAAAGGCAAGAAGACCCCATCCTCATCCAAACCAGCTGATCCACCTGTTGATATACATGCTGATATACCTGATCGACCTGATGATATACTTGATACACCAGCTGATGATGAGCCAGATATTCCTGTGCGCTCAAGGTCCCCAACTCCTCCTCGTGAACAGTCCCGTGAATCATCGGTTTCAGCATCTGAGTCGATTGCTGTCTCCACCTCCTCCCGCCTGGCTGATGACAAGGGGAAGAAGAAGAAGAAGAAAAGGGCCAAGAAGAACCCCTGCAACCTCAGCATTGCCGATGAGGAGCTGATGCTGGAGTTCATCCGTGACAACCCTGTGCTGTGGAATGTCAAGATGACAGATTACACAGGCGAAAGGACAAGAAGGACAAGATCTGGGAAGACCAGGCCCAGCTGATGGAGAAGACAGCAGACACCCACAAGGGCTGGTCCCGGTCATTGCGCGACACCCACACAAGCCTTGACAAGAAGAAGAGCGGCGATGGTGCCCCATCCCTGACTGAAAGGGAGGAGTGGATCATCTCTAATTTCGTCTTCCTGAAGACGGTCACTCGCCACCGTCCTGAGCCCCTCCGGAGTGTAAGTATACAACTCTTCTACTTTTTCTGGACCTCATAAATGTGATGTCAATTCAATTTACACTCAAATTTGCATTCATTTCACTTATAATTTTATTTATTGTCTTTGCAGGTGAAGGCAACCATCCAACAGCACAGAGGAGACCTTGATGCTGCCGAGACTGCCTGCGCTGACCTGGAGATTGCCCTGGATGAGCGCACCCCTACCCCCTCATCCACCCCTTCATCCTCATGCAAGCGGCCTCTGGAACCGGACAGCGCCCTCCTTGAGTCCCTACAGAAGACAATTGCTGAGTCCGGCACCATCCTCAAGGACCTCTCCAAAGCCCAGCAGCAGCCCATCACAGCTTTTTTTTTTTAAGCATGCTTAAAAAAAAATGTCTGCCTCGCCGCATGCCAGCGTATGCGACCGTGCTTGAAACGTATACAACCTATGCCTAACGTACCCCTAGCGTATGTCACCGTATACCAGTGTATGAGTGATATTTTTCATATGCTCGCATACGCTAGTACGATACGCAATAGTGTGACAGGGCCTTAAGCAAAAAGGACTTTTCGACCGCAGCCTTGGAGAAAGAAGACACCAAAACAGCAGAGGGACCTAATTTACCATAAATGTAATCAGTTGCCTAATCAAATTGTATCACAGAATAACAGTAATGCAATCTGATTTCTGTCCTTTTCTTTTGGATTGGACGGCTGAAACCATAGCCCCAAGCAATAACCACACAGTCACATACCATACAGCTTCACCCATGGACTCAACCCACAGCCAGGTAAAGGCAATTACTAGCCAAGGAACACCTCAACTTAAGGCATTGCCATACAAAGTCATGCACTGATTCGCCAATACTTGGTAGAAAGCCTTTAGTGCTAGAAGCATGAGTGGAAAATAACTATGTGGCCCGTATATACACTGCATCGTACACCAAAATGTAGAGTTAACCAAACAAGGAATATGAGGTGGAGAGACAGAGACAGATGAGAATGGAGGAGTTGGGAAATGTGTGCCAGGCAGTCTGATAACCGTTCAAAATGACTGACCACTTCTCCCGTTTATCCATCACGTTCAAAAAAACAATCCATCACTTTGGACACCAGTAACAGGGCTGGATGGAAACCATCTTCTCCCTCCTGCTTTATTTATTAGCTGCAAGCTTTGGTGCTGCCATATAACTCGTGTTTTTATATGCTTTGTGTGTCATCATCATAACCCCCCCCCCCCCCTTTCATCACACCTCGAACTCCACCTCCTTTTTTTTGACAGAGTGCCAGTTTATGCAGCCAAGGTTTGACAAAAAAAGAAGAGAAGGCTAAAAAAACAAGGAAAGAATACATCAAATATGATTTTAACTTGTTTATGCAGTTTACAGATTTGCCAAAAGCTTTAGTCTTCATCCTTGAAGTCTTTTCACTTGTAAAACCCAAAAACCCAAAAGCATTAATCTTACCTTTATGTAGGTTGTCGAAAAAACACACAACTGCAGTTTTCACCGGGCGGTAACGGTGAATTACCAGTTTCCGGAATTACCATTACTCATCCTCCTTTCTCCATATATTATATATTTTCATTCTGTTTGCTTGTTTTGCTCCTCTGTCTTTCTTTTTTTTCTTTTTTCTTTGTTCTGTTTGTCTCTGCCCTATGTAAAGCGTCTTGGGGTATTTAGAAAAGCGTATTATTATTATTATTTTTTTTAGTTTAATTTTCCTATATAGTGGGGTTAAAATCTGAATATTGTTGTGCAAAAACCTTAAAAATAAAAACCTTGTGGCCTTGGGGGTGTAATGTGATGTGCCCATTCTTCCTTGGCCCACCAAAAAGAGGCAAAGAAGAACGAGAAGTTGCTTGGAGATTTAGATTACGTTTTGTTTTGTTTTGTTTTCCAAAAGAAAAGGACTGCAAGGATGATGCTTTTCTAAGGGGCCATCCGAACCTGTCTCCCAAACATTGAGGGTTGTGGAATCCCCCGTGGCGTACTACAAAAGCTCACATGGTAAATTCAGTACAATGTACATTTCCATCAGAGCATCTCGGATTTCAATCGTGTTCGAATGCTTCTCTGATGTGTTCATGTTCCCGTGGCATATATAGGATGCTTGAAGTGACTTGGTGTAAACGGGGTCTCAATGACTTCATGTACCACCCGCCTCGCTGCGTTTGAAATTTAATTTCAGAGCAACAACATTCAGTATCAGAAAACACTACATACAACCCTTTACTTTCACATACTTGCTCTGCGTCACGAGCTACCTCGAGCTAAATTAGGTTGTGTAACTCAATCATGACCACGGGAATGGATCCCTTCGGGCAGTGCCGCCCACATGGCTTTATCAGACGAACCGAACGCAGGACTACTAGGTGGACGACTGCTCCACTTGATTGCGCATTGAACATGTGATGATGTGATACAATATGCACATAGCTCTTTCTAGCCAATGGTATGGCTCAAGACTCATTACACATGTGTTAAAAGGGCTCTGTGACGGATGCAGGTTCACAATGTGCACCGCAGTTTGATTTTCCACGGGAAAGCCTTTAAGGTGGGGGGAGGTTGGTAATGGTCTGGCATCACACCGAGATGACTGGTATAGTGCTACGCAGCAGCTGGAGAAAAGAACAAACCCCAAGCAGATTAAAAGGTGATTAAACTCCCCTTAATCTCATTAAACGGTAAAGAAGAAACTAAATGGGATCACTGCTGTGGAAGCTAATTCTTGGAAACTCCTACATTATCCCTAGCAACCTCTGGCGTCCCGTCTGTGTGGGAGTCGTCGCAACAACAGTCGGGTTTTTAAAGCTGCACCTGGTGACTTTACACTTTGTTGACTCCGAATGGCGGTTGAAGATAAACGTTCAATGTCGTCTTTAATTTAAGGTGTTTAGGCCTGTGATGCTTTATGCAAAGAGGATGAGATGTAAAGGAGGAAATGTTGGTGAGTTCTACTTTCCAAAGTGGAGGCAACACTGCCAAAGGCTCCAAAATATCAAGGTGTGGTAGTTATTGTATTTCAGAATATGCACCAATCAGCAGAGTTTAAAATGGTCTTGCATTTTTGCCTGTGAATTAAAGGACACCTGTGTGAAAATCAATCAACACATAATCAAAGCTGTAGAGGTTTAAAGATTCTGCTTAACTATCAGGTATAGTTCAAACCAGTATAACCAACCAATATAATGCAACTCAATAGCATCTTACTTTAGACCCACTCTGCTTGGTAAATATCCACGTCTTTTAAAAAGGTGCCATATCGTATAAAGTGAGCTTTCCATGTCTGTTTTTTTATCATAAAATGTTATAAAATGTCTAGGTTCATAACATCATCCGGAGGCGCTCAAGGAATTTCACCGAGCTGTATTCACTGTGTCTAGCAAGCCACACGTCTGCTGGTTTACTACAGCTGTACGAACCAAAAATAAACACATTTTCTGTGATTTAACTGCTATAAACGGATAAAAGAGTTGCCGAAATAACTACATAATGATGCTGATTCGTAAAAAGTCTGAATTCATGTTTTGTTAGTTCTCTCCACAAGACGACAAGCAAATAACTTTTAAAATGCTTGTTTTCTGAATGGAGCTCAGATATATCGGTGCTAGGCTATGCTAACATTGTAGCTGCTCCATCAACACTCAAAATAACGTCATATAGCCGTAAATACGGCAGCATCGTTAATATTTGTACCATATGGTACAAATAGGAGGTATCGTAGAGCTCTGGGTGAACACCTATGACTGCAATATTTTTCCCTCCATTTCTGATTCAACGATGTCAGTGATGACAGGAGGAGAATCGCAACGCTGATTGGCTTTCGTCAGGCGAATCAAGTGTATTTGTCTCTTCCCATTTGGCAGCATTAGTCCCCAGCTGCAGTGACGCTGTGGAGATGGCGACAGCGCCGATGCGAAAGATCAGAATCGCTCACCAATCAGAGCAGACTGGGCATTTTCGGTCTATACAGGTATATTCAGACGGGCCCTTTGAGAAAAAGAACAGTTTTTCGAACATTGATGCACGTAAACATATTCCAGTAGAAACCCAAAATACAAGTATAACCCTGAAAATGAGTAAACTCCATTCCAGTAGTTTGTAACAAAAGCTATCTGCTAAACAAAAAGTGTATTCAACAAGCCCTGGATAAAATAACCCTGATGAGTTTAGTTTGTTTTTCTTCTCTTAAGCTTTGACTGATTGCTTCAATGTCGGCAGAAATGATCTCCCATCAGAGTTTATACCAAACAAACACCAGAAATTAAGTTGTTAGCCTCCTTCAGGTAGAATAACAATTATCCCTCTATTTTCTTTTCACTCCGGGTCTCTGTCTCGCAATCATTATCCAATGCAGTCTTTTAATTGTGCTCATGGGCTTTTCCAATAACCACTGATCAAGCAAGCTGCATGCCATGTAAACAGGAAAAACAAAGCATGAGGAAAGCTGAACATTACACCCATATGTCAATACTGGACATGCAGTAGCAGCATCTTAATGCCCATGGGTTTGGAATATCAGCCTTCTGTCTTCAGGGAAGACACCAGATGTTGAAAACTGGCTGCAGGGATTTGCTCCATTCAGACACGGGAGCATTTCTGAGACCCAACACTGATGTTGTCTGGCCTGCAGTCCTAGCTCTAGTTCATTCTATTCCATTCCACAAGAACATTAATAATGTTTCAGCCACTGGGTGGGAGAAAGTTCTGAGAAAAGGAAAGATAACCAGACCAATTAACTAGACATGCATTTGCCAAACCGACCAGTTAGCCTTCATCTTTGAAGTTTTTTCTGCAAGGCGCTAAATGAGCATATCTATCACAACCAAAAGTTTACTTTGACAAGCAACTACTTTTTTTAAAGAGTAGTTTACGAAGAGTAACTGGTTGGTGTACGTCTGGTCAACGTCCCCATCAACTATGAATAGCAGCGCCATTTCCTTGAGCTTTTTTATGGGAACCATCCAGGCAAATGTGGAAGTGCCTTAAACATGCCCCCTATCAGGGGGCGACTCCTCTGGTTGCAAAACATTTCTGTGACTTATAAAAGTCTGTGAGAAAATGACCCTACTTTTTTTTTATTTATTTTTTTCAGTCTTTTTTAACACACATATTCATTTAGTAAATGATGGTCCATTTAGAGTGAAAATAAACAATAAAGCAGAGTATGCTTTAGGGCGGAGCTACCTTGTGATCGACAGGTCGCTACCAAGGCGTTCTCTTATCTGGGAGTTCTCTGTGTGTTTGTCCGAGAACTTTAACCCTTTCACGTGTTTTCACTTCAGGTAATTGAAACACTTTTGGTTGCCTAAAATGTCTTATTCAGATTTCAGGTCCACCTTCTCTATCACTTCTGGTTGAAAAAATCCACAATGGCGACGGTGAAAAACCAAGACGGTGACAGCTACAATGCCAAAAATCAATGCTTTGAAATATCAGTTCACCAATGGGTGACGTCACTGTGACTACGCCCACTTCTTGTATATCATCTATGGAAACATCTGGGTGTGTCTGCATTGCAGTGGATGCGATAGTCCAAAACGGGACTAATGACAACTGTAGTATAGTTGAAGGTGAAAGATGGAACATTACCAGTTATTAATGTCTAAAAGCGACTAGACTGTGATATATATTTTGTTGAGTCGTGTACTCCTATTATCCCAAATGTTTCCAACAATGTTCAAACCCAGAGAAATCTGTTTCAAAGTGCGTTTCCATTTAGTCACTTGTCAATGGTGTCATATCCCTTTTACCCCATCTAGGTGGTCCAACTTGCAGGGAAACAAAGGAAACGGCAGATGATCCGTCAACTACAAACACAATCGAGTCGTATGCTTTAGAATTAAGCGTACCCTTAATTGTAACAAAGAGACAAAAATGAAATAAAATGACAAAAAATACTCCATTTCTCACTTCTATGTCTACCTCTTACCATGTTGGAAAAAGTGACGGTCAAGTATCTTTGATTTATGACCTACTTAAAACTACATCAGAGGATTTGTCAGTGAATAAGATATGTGCTCGGTGTAGTGATTTGAATACAGAGATAACAAAAGATGAATGGGAGCAGGTATGCCCAGGTTCAAACTATTAACACCAGATTTAGATTCCATTTTGATGCCAATAATCCAGACCAGTGTGGGGGAAATCATTGCTGATAAGGGAACACTGTTTCACTGCTTATGGGGTTGTCCAAGGATCAGATCATTGTGGAAAGGGGAACTTGATACATTATCACAAATAGTTGGAGGCAAACTACCAGAATGTCCCAAACTGATTATTCTTGGTCTGTTCTCTGAGATTCCAAGGCTTAATAACACCAAGAAAAATAAATATTGTTTTCTCTCTCTTTTAAGCTAAACATACAATATCTGTCTTTCAGAAAACCCCAGAAAAGCCCTCCATCAGTCAGTGGCTGAAAAACCTGTCAATGTCTTTGCTATCAAAGGAAGGCGATACGTTTTATAAAATATGGGGGAAATTCTTTTTTTGGAAAATAGGTTGACGAGTTAGCATAATATAATGTGACAGGAAAAAAAGCTTCTTTTGTATACCAGCTTTGCAAATCTCACATTCTGCTGCTGCAAACGGCATAATGATTTGGGTGACCAGCTATAGCTGTATGCTCAAGGACCTCTCGTGGTTGCAGTGACTCACACTTTTTTATAAACACCTTTTATTACCTTTTTTATACAGCCATGACTGCCTGATGACTCCCTACTCACTTCTGTTAACTGGCCCCCGGCCGGCATGGGCCTCTAGTATTAACACAGCTGAGTAGATCAAAAACAAAACTAAACGACTACAGACAGACCAAAAGTACACCATCTATGTGGTGGAGTTGTCCACCTACACAGTATACATCTCACAGTATATTGCGCTCATTGCATATCATTCTAATTTTCCTCTTCAGCTATCAGGGCCATGTGTATGGTTCTCCAGGGACAATCTCACAAACAAATTCAATTTATAGGGTCTTACCCTTGCATTGATATTTAAACAGGGTCAATGCCAAGACCTTTTAAATATTAAAATATACATCTGTATGTTGTATCACTCATGGGAAATAGAGTGGATTTTTGAGGCTTCAGCATTGAAATTCAAGATTATATGACTAGCAAGTCTCAAAGGATGGAAAAGTAATTATAGTATTCTACATGGATATATCAATCAGGAGTAAGTTGGGGAAGAAATGCACGATGTAGCCCCTCTTTGTGATTCAGGAGGATTTGACTGGTGTCTTAGCCTGCACTGCTTTTCATTTCTCTTTCATGCAGAGGTGGTATATTAAAGAGATTGAAAGAGGAGATGTTTTGGGCTGTTTGAGGTAGACAGAACTGACAGCAGAAGAGGAGAGGAAGGAGTAATGACTTGGAAATCTTTTCTCAGACTGCCACAAAATAAAGAGTTGCACCAGATTAACACAATAAATCCTCTTTACCTAATAAAGTATACCAGAATATCTTATCTGAAGAAGACAAATTGACATTCTGCACTGCAGTCCATGCTGCTGTTTGATTACCCTGCTTAAAGAGACATTTAGTAAGGACTGTAACACGGCAATGGCTCACAGCATTTCACAAATGTAATGCCCATATTGTCTTTCAAGTTAATAGGCATTTATGGTTGCAGTATGGATTCATTACTAGCAATAAAGTAGATAATTATCTTTTGAAACGCTGACTTGTCATCTTTTTAGAGTAATGGTACAGTGAGTTCAGATTTCTCACTCGGTTGTAAAAATGAGAATAATGGCGTTTTTACACAGAAGGTGTTTCAATCTACATCATCTAGTCGTCTGTCTCACACCACCTGATGGAACTGATAGGTTTCTTTTTTAATCAATCCAGCTGTCAACACGAATGATGTAACAGCTCACATTTTACTCACATTTGCTATACTCGTCCTGAAACTATTTTCTTTCCAGCACTAAAACTGCTGCTGCAGCCCCGCCACATCTCCTGTGTAAGAGTCTGCAGCCATGCTTGCAGCTCAGTGAGGCTGTACTTTGGCAAAGTGGTGCTTTGAGCTGAATGCTAACGTCAGCATGAAAAGGCTAACGTGCTGGTGTGTATCAGGTATAATGTTTATCATTGTAAACACACTATGTTAGCCAAGCAGCCATCTTCGGGTCTAAAAAGTGAAGCCAATGCGGCGGTGTCTTCAACCTGTATTCTCTTAAATGGCCATCAGGGGGCGACTCCTCTCGTTGCAAAAATAAATCAGATTTTATGGAAGTCTATGACAAAATGACCCTACTTCTCACTTGATTTATCACCTCAGTAAACATTGTAAACATCAATCACTAGTTTAGAATCTTGTTTTTAATTTAGTATGGTCCCATTTAGAGTAAAAAAGACTTTACAGCATGGTATGCTTTAGGGCAGGGCTACCTTGGGATTGATAAGTGCCTACCATGGGTTATCTGTGTGTGGTCAGTGATTTTGTCTTTTTCACAGTGTGTTTTTAGTTCATGAAAGTTAATTGTAACGTTTTGGTTGCCAAAAAAAGGTTCTCGTTTTGTTGTACTGAGCTCCACCCTCCCATGTCTTCTGTCATTCTGGTTGCAAAAAAACAAGCTTGCGACGGCCAAAATACCAAACTTGAGACTTCAAAACCGTATTCCTGGAACCAATGGGTGACATCACGGTGACTCTGTCCACTTCTTATTTACAATCTATGGCGTTAGCATGCTGACATTTGCTAATTGGCAGCAACAACAAATTACAGCTGAGGCTGATGGGAATATCATTAGTTTTGCAGGTATTTAGTCCTAAACCAAAGAATTATGAACAAAGTAAAACTTCAACCCAATGATGGCGCTAGAGGAAGTACAAAAAATCTGCCTAATATCAGGAGATCAGTAGGCCCCATCCTCTGGGGACCATGACGTCTGTACAAAATCTCATGGCAATCTATCTAATTGATCTAATAGCTGGACCAAAGTGGTGTATCGACTCAATGATTGCCATTTCGCCCCTATTATTCATCCTCTACACAAATATGTAAGTATGCAGATGACTGTTATTGTTAGTCGGCTCCAGGACAATGAGACCAGCCACGGCCCGGTCATCGACGACTTTGTGAAGTGGTGTGAGGAGTCCTATCTTCAATTAAACATATCTAAAACCAAAGACATGACAATTGATTTTAGAAGACATGCCCACACACATGAAGTCATATCCATTAAGGGTCAGACAGTGGAATGTGTGCAATCTTACGAATATCTGAAGCGAACTGTGTAGCCGTGTGCAGAAAGGGGCACCAGCGTTTGTTTTGTTTGAGGAAACTCTCCTATTTCCACATTGACAAAACCATGATGACCTTATTTTATGGTGCTTTTATTGAATCAATTTTATCTTTTTCTTTGGTGTCATGGTTTGGAAACCTATCGTTAAAGAACAGAAACTCTCTGCATCAAATTGTTAAATGGTCGAGCAGGCTGATTGGTGAGTCACAGCTTAACTTAGAGTCCCTGTACACCAGACAGTTACAACAGATAACCGGCTCCATTTTAAAGGACGACTCCCACCCTTTACAGGGAGTCTCAGCTTCTTCCTTCTAGACAGAGGTATATGGTCCCACGGTGCAGAACAAAGCGGTATAAGAACAGCTTTGTTCCAGCAGCCATCACATAACAGTGCACAGATGCTATAGAAACATTTGTGTACTTATTTATTTTATTTACTGATTTTTAGCCTTGTGTACTTTTATCATGTTTGTCTTGTCTGTGTTCATTGTAATGTGTGTCGAGATGGATGCCTCGCCTTCTATTGCAAACCAAGTCTACCTACGGGTACAAATAAAAGTAACCTGAACCTGATTTACAGCCGTAGAGAAACCTGGCAATTTTTTTTGCCAAAGTTGTTAAATGTACATTGCATTTTTATTTCCTAGATCCCACTGAAAGGTTTGAGGATCTATCCCCCCCATTTTATGTAGAATAGGTACACTGCCTGTACACTGTGCTCCCTGAAACAGTTTCCTGCAGTTTTGCTGGGTTCCACTGCCACTTTGTGCAGCTAATTGGCCTTAAAAGAGCACTATTTAGTTTTTCAACTGAAGATCAGTTTGGAAACGCATCCAATTAACCGACAGCCGAGTGTTGATTGGACCACTTAGTGCTAATTCAGAGCAGGTTGGATACAAGTGAAGGTCGTCCACTGTGGAGAGGAGTTGATAGACCTGCCATGCTGGTGAAATGTGGGCAAGTACACTACAGAAATGAAGTGGCCTTAGTCAACTGCCAGTGCACACTTTGCGACTATTTGAGAACACAACATTATTAATAAACATGAGTGGCAGTTGCAGTGTCACACAAACACTACACTAAAAGCAACTGTAAGGCCTAGCATCGCATTACTTTCAGTCCACCAGTTTGTCATGCAGATAAATCAAATCCAATCGGAAAGACTTTCTCCGCACTCCATTTGAGTCTCTAAGAAGCCCATTAAGGTGAAGCGACTGTCATCATGCAAACTTTGCCATGAAAGGTGTCCAGAATTTTCCTTGGTGCTTTGTCATGATTAATGAAAATCCCACCACGCGGCTCTCTGCGGGTGCATCGAAATCCCGATGGGAGGGGAATATGAAAGTTTGACAGCGTGGCTGTGGGTACAGCGACAAAGTCAAATTAAGACCTTAACGGTGAGGAGACATGGATTATGCTAAGAATAAAGAGTGTAATAGCGACTGTACAGGAATGAGTGGCATGGGGAGGGGGGCTGAGTCTTTTTCTTTTTAACAAGACTAAGTTTTAACAAGACTAAGTTATAACACCAAAGCCTCTCAACTGTATCTCAATTTGGATACTTCCGCTAAGTACTACACTGTATACTCTATTGCTTGCGTAGTGCATGTATTTCGACAGGGAAGAATCGATCAAGGCTCTTGTGCTTCTTCTTTTTGATGGCAAATTGCAGTACAGAAGAGGGAAAATTCAGGCACATCAGCTATAGACCCTTATATGGTTTGTATACAATGATGACGTTCGCAAGTGCGCGCGCTTGGGAATGGAAGTACGGCCGAGTGCAATAGCATGTCAAGCTATGCATGGACATTAACCACCAAAGATTGCGAATGCAACCTAAACAAGCTGACTTTCTAGATCTGTGTGCTTTTAGTGGGTGGGTAGAATACATTAGCACGTGGCCAAATATCTAGTGGCCATGATATATTCGTACATGCATTTGGTGGAGAACCGTGGCGGTTAACGTCAAACAAGTGAGACATTACGAGCATTCAAGTCACTAGACGCTTATACATCTTCTATGGTCATGTACAGAACATCAAATACCATGACAGACTCGGAGGGTTGGCTTTACTGAGTTTTAGCAATAGACGACCAGTGTATCGGTTTAAAGAGGGGCCGTGTTAACTGGTGTCCTCATAAAAGCCTTCAATTAACTTCACATACATACTCATCTGAGTTTAATATCTACCATTTTCGTGAGTTATTATGAGCAAACACGGACGCTTTTGACTGAAATTCACCAGTTAACACGGTCACTCACTAAACTCGGGTGTAAACTCAGAGCTACAGGTGTTTACCTGTAGCTCTGAAAAGGTCACGATCCTGTCGGAATTCTGTGGAACTCGAGTCCGCTGTTGGAATATATTGATTCTCACAACCAAACATTTTGATGCTGCTAACAATTGTAATTCAATGTTTAAAGCCTGCTAACTCGTGATGGCTGGAGCAAAACACCACTTCCATTGCCAACATGCGCACGCATATTTTTGAAGACGTTTGCTGTTAAGGGGTCTATACTTAGTATACTTAGTGATGCTTCGTCAGCATGCTAACATGCTTAGAATTATTCTTACATACGTTTGCCATATTCAGCATATTAGTTGAATATGTACTCATACAGAAGAACATAGACTAGATTGGTGATTAGTCTGGTAACATCTTTATTGAGTCACGATTTGATCACACATGATGTCAGTGTATCTGTGACTCAGTTCCAACTGTAAAGGCCGTTGGAAACTGTCTGTCTTGACTGTAGCTCATTGACACTGCCGATACGGCCGATAAGGCCAACATTCGGCCGGCAAAGTGTGTGATTTCAGATCACCGCAGCCACAGTTTACAGGTTTCACCTCAGAACAGGCAACATGCAATGCTGAACTTGAAGCTAGTTGCACATTTTACTTGAATGCAGTTTTGCTTTTAGTTATGACCCAGGATGCAGGAGTGACTAGCGGCCTATAAAGTACTCAAAAAGTGTACAAAATGAATTCTCTTTACTAGAGATAATGATTCTGTATCTAATCACTCATACGACATACAGGTTTTGTGTTTTTCAAAACAGGCATTACCTACTTGTTTGATTGTGATGAAAGCCATCTTAAGCATATGAGCTTTTGCTGTATAACAATCTCATATAGGACGGAAATCAAAAGGCTTTTCTCTGCTCTTCCGAAAATGTCAGACTATCTTTCCTTGAGCAAAACAAAACTGCCCAATGTAGCTAAACTATACATCATGTTGAGGTATATAGTAAACATGAAAACACGGCCCCCGCAGCCGCCATGCTAATTTCATTGCATGACCCTCATCCTGTTAGGTAACATGATCAATTAACACAGGGATGGACTCTTGGCCTACACGGTAGTGTAATTGGTTAGTATTAATCCAGTCGGTTGCCCCACCCGCCCTCGTCTGTGGCCTGTGATTACAGCACTTTGATCATCACTCATTAGCACCACGGAGAATACGTGATGATTTTGTTTTGGAAATTGCACAAGCAGAGGTGTTGAGGGAGAGGGAGAAGGTAGCCTGAACAGCCAGAGCTCGAGTTGAGGCAAAGAAATATAGTACTAAATCGCTCCTGGTGGATTAGTGTGAAAAAGCAAGGGATTTGCTGTTTACCTATAAATCCCTCTGCATTCCAGCCTGAAGAATGATGTAAATTTTGTTTTTGTCCAGACATCATTTGGAACTACACTCATTTTCTGATATCAGTGGACCAAATAGGACAATTTCCCATAGCCCTTTCCCCACAGCTGCATTCAGTGAAGTCTGTTTATGCTGCTTCTCTCAAAAGCATTGAGGTGATGGCTGGTCTCCCTTTGTGTTCTCTTAATGGCCATGATAGAATAACTTACTGGCAAAAATGCTACATTTTACCACTCCAGAGAGAAGCCTCGGAGATAAAAAGAAATGCTAAACCTGCTGTCTGAATACCTGACCTGTCCCGCATAGCTTCAGAAATGCTCGGTTGTCAGGAACACAATTGTACAGCCTGTTACACTGAAAAAACCCTTGTAAAGCAATATCTACCGTCTTAACTAGAGAGGGAACATGATTCACGGACAGAACTGAAAGGAAACGTGGATTCTGAGTCCAGCAGCTTATTGAAATAAAGAAAATGGCCACTCTGCTTCAACATGACTGAAGGCCACCAATACAACAGGAGCCATGTCATTATATAAAGAGGCAAACAACCTCACAATGACAATACTAACATGCAACTCGTTTTCCCTCCCATCTCGTCAAAAAACGACGCTTGGTCAACGCACCCCCGGGTCTGATATGGACAGAACCCTTTAGCGTCTGACTGAGATGTACCGGGCTTTCGACTAACTCCAATGTAAGCCCATCCATCTCGAGAGTAGACAATCAAAGCAAATGTAGTATGAAGACAGAGAAAGTCAACTTAAGGAGGTCTGGGTGGATCAAACATACACAGACTTTCACCCAGGAGACTGCCGTTCTTGTCCCTGTGTGACACTAAGTCAACGTTGACTTATTTTACTTTAGTTTTGTTACGCACTTTGGTAAGTTACGTAAGTGTACTTATTTTAACCCAAACCGCAATCTTTTCATTAACCTAACAAAATAAAAGTAATCCTTCGTTGGAAGTTTATTTTGAAAATACAGTGTATGCATGTAACAAGCGGAAACTGTACATTTCATGTGAACACGGATGTTTATTTTGAAAAGACACCATGCATGTAACAAGTGGAAACTGATACACCACCACCAACATGTCCAAAACTGACCCCTGACCTAGTGTCGGTGTTTGATGAGTTGGGATTGAGAATGTGTTGGCTTGTGTCTCCCATCCAGGGGGAACCCTAATTAGACCTCCACTGATGACTTTGTAGGTGTGTCCAGACATGGTATCTCATTAAAGGCACTGCACTGTCACACGTGTTTTCAATTATCCTCTCTGATTAGCAGGCGGCAACCTCCCAGTCTGAAAAGTGAAGCCAATGTTGACGTGCCTTAAACTTGCATTCTTTAATGGCCATCAAAGGGCGACTAATCTGGTTGCAAAAAGAAGTCTGATTGTGTAGAAGTCTATGAGAAAATTACCCTACTTCTCACTTAAATTATTACCTCAGTAAACATTGTAAACATGAGTTTATGGTCTCAGTCATCATTACAGCATGATGTTCATTTAGTAAATGATGGTCCATTTAGAGTTAAATAAACCATAAAGCAGCGTATGCTTTAGGGCGGGGTTACCTTGTGTTTGAAAGGTATGGCGTTGTCCAGTCTGGGAGTTGTCTGTGTTTTCATATTAGAACTTTCTTCCTTTCAGAGAGTGTTTGAAGTTCATGAAATTTTGGTCACCTCCACCCTCTTGTGTCACCTCTGCTTGTAAATAGCTAAGATGGCGACGACCAAAAACCAAGATGACGACTGCCAAAATGTCGAACTTAAAGCTTATAAATAGAAGTCCACAGAATAATGGTTGACCACACGTGACTGCGTGCACTTCTTGTATACAGTCTGTAGTATCACTTTAAGGGTTGATGTTTTAGTATATCGTGATTCTTTAAACTATACTCAGCCCTTATTGTGACCGACTTGCTTGTTCCCAGCTGACTAGCACGTTAGTGCTTAGCTCTCCAGTGGCAGTAATTGCAACTGAAAGTCTTCAAGCAGTCTAGAAAATATATTTTCTGCATCGGTGAGGGTCCACGTAACATAAATTTCTTCATCAGATTGTGAACATGTCGGCCTACCTCCAATTGTTGTGACAACGCAGACTTCCTAAATACTGAATACGTCCTGTAGACGCTGAGCTAATGTGAATGTGTGGAACACGTCTTCCAAGCGTACTATCAGAAGTAATATAAACAGAAATACTACCCGTCCGCAACTGTCTGTGTACGCATCTGCTTGGGAGTTTATCAGGGGGTTAAATCACCAAGCTTTCAGCCTCACCTTTTTTGCGAGAATGAGCAAATGACCTTCAAGATGCCACTTTCTGACTGACCTGGCCCTTTCTCTCCAGAAATTCACCGTCACTGTAGCTGTTTTCTGTCTGTATTTATCCCACACCAAACTAAAAGAATATGCCCGATCAATGTTTCAGGGATAATTCCAACACTATGCACTACTACAATTTTCAGGCTCCTGACTTATCTGTCAGATGTGGCAGTGTGATCATGTCCTTCATTCCCAGTTTATTGTACCAATGCTGTTTTAACACCTTTTTACAAAAGGGACACATTGTCTCCACCTCCAAACAAGTCCTCATTCACTCTGCCTGCCGCAGTGTTGTTTTTGTCCTCTATATCAATGTGGATGATACAAAAATATTATAATTAAACCGGTCTTGGCTGTCCACACGAAGAATATGTTTTGGCAATCCCTCATCAATGTCTCCTGTACTTGTCTTGACTTCATACAGACATGAAACAAAAGTCTGCCCACTCCCCTTCAAAACAGAGTGGAATCAAAGGAAAAACAGGGATGCTCTTTCATGCCATGGTTACAATAAGCCCCGGTTATCCTCCAGACTCTTTTGCTACAAATAATACGGAGAAGAGATTCCTTTCCCACCTTTTTAGGGCAACACAAGAAGATGTTGAAATGTTTTGGCAGTGTTTTGGGATAATGCTAAGCAACACGGATCTCTTGTGGCTTCGCTCTTACTATGCAAGCCTTCTTTCTCCAGACCTAACACAATGAGGGCTCAACTTGACAGCTCTGCAGCTCAAAAACAGTGAAGTTAGCACAGAGACGACGGGCTTTGACATGATAATGAATTCACATGGCATAGGCCCAGCGTTTAATTTCTCTCTGTGTGCTAAGGGAGCGATGGATAGTAAAGGCTGGAGCAAATTAAAAGATCATCAATACGTGTTGCAGAGATTGATGCGCCTCTGCCGGTTGGTGATGTTAAGTCAATGCAGTGAGCATGTCATCTGTTTGAAACTGTTTTTGTCTGACAAAGTCGGGTTAGAAGTAACTGAGCTGATCCGTTTGAGAAACGGGAGTATTGTGCGGCTTCTCGAGCTCTTACAATCATAGTTCCCTAAAGGGATTTCACACAAAACAGTGTGCACAATGATACCTCCCCCTCCACACACTCACGCCCACACACTCTTTGTCGTCCCTTCTAATTGTTTAAACGCAAATCTGCCTCCTCTGTATACTGTACACTTCTCACAGAATTAGAGAACCGGAGAGTACCATTATCGTCGTATCGACCGGCTGTATTGAATTCTCATTACCAGGCAAGCAGCCAGGTAGAGTGCCGTATGATTATCGCTGTTGGCGGAGAAGAGCAGGCCAAGATCATTTAGAGCAGACAAGGTACTGCTGCGTTTTATGGATACATTTTATCACAAAATCACTCGAGGCAACGTGGAGAAACATCCCAGGCTCGTCTTGAGTTACAGTTGACGTTTGTACTGTTTCCAACTACGATGAATACTATTATATCCGACATATTAGATAAAATACCAGACTGTTGACCAGGGTGGAATTGTGAGTTATTCACTTGACCAGGGTGAAAATATGAAGTGAAACAAAAGTTGAAGAGTTCATAGCACACATTTCGACCAGTCAAACATAGTATCACTAATGTAATTGTTAACTGCTGCAATGCAATAACTGTTGGAACTGAGCCATTGTTAACATAGTTCCTCCTGTGCTTTTCCCGTTTTCCTGACAAGCCTTAATGTCTGTTGTAAAAGAACAAATCTATATATTTGATTTATTCGTTCAGGAAATGGCTGGAGCTCCGTCATAACTAAATTATTCTGGCCTCATTTAGACAAAAAAAACAACTGTTTTGTCATTTCCCCCAATGGGAAATTTTATATTGATTTATACATGTGATGTTTATGGTGCTAAATTTGAATTTCAGGGCACACAATTTCTAATGTCAGAATCAGAATCAGCTTTATTGGCCATGTATGCGTACGCATACATGGAATTTGACTCCGGTTTACACTTTGGTCTCAACGTACATACACAAGTTTACAAATAAACAAGATAAATATAAAAAAAACATAAAACAAGGACAACAAAAAAAGTAGAACAGATGTAAGTATAAACATTTAACGTTTAACGACTATGTACAACTAAATATAAATATATATCCAAAAGTATATACAGTATATATATAAACATAGCACAAAAAGTTCGGAAATTTGTGTTTGGTAGATTATTTCCTTGTTGTAACAATACTTCTTGGCAATAAATCTTATACCGTTGGAAAGCCTGTTTATTTCCCTTTTAAATGGTGCCACATTTGTAAGGAACATGCATTTGTGGGATGAGCAGCAGAGCTGAGTATTTGGGTTGCGCCCATGAAAAATGTGCCAAATCTTCTCTGCCAATGCCAAACAGCTTATTTTGCCATTGACTCTTGTTTGGTGTTGTTTGGTGGATTGGATGATTGAAGTTTGAAGAAACAAGACATATTGGCAATTTAACAATTTATTCATTCAACAAACAGGAGCCTCAGTAGCGTATGGAAGAACCATACACAGCCACAACAGCCTGGCACCTCCTCCTCATGCTGGTCACCTGCCTGCTCACACTGCTGTGGGATGGCATCCCATTCTTCAAAAAGCATTTGTCACAAGTCAGCCAACGTGGTTGTGTTGGTCACTCTGGCACGAACAGCATGCCAAGCTGATCCCACAAGTGTTCAATGGAGTTGAGTTCAGGACTGCAGGCCATTCCATCCTCTCCACTCCCAAATTCTGGAGGTAGTCTCTTGATAAACCCCGCTCTGTTGGCATTGGCAGAGAAGATTTGGCAAATTTTTCATGGGCGTAACCCACATACTCAGCTCTGCTGCTCATCCCACAAATGCATGTTCCTTACAAATGTGGTACCATTTAAAAGTCCCCGTTATTATTAATAATCGTTAATAATCTTACTGACATTAATAATTCTATTGATGTCAATAATTTAGTTTTCTTATATGCTGATAACTCAAACACGCTCCTTTTCGTTCCCAACAATATAGTGCTGTATGTAGTATGGACACAGCACTCGTCTCTCAGACCTAATTACATGTTGAAACAAGCACTGTAACGCATACTATTAACCTTTCTAAACTGAGAGCCCCCCGACGGGGGGGATACTGGTACCGACTGGTGCCGACTGGTACCGAAGAAAGCCAAATCATAAAACGATGTCCTCAAACTCCTTTTAGACTCCTGTTTCGCCTTTTGTCATCCGTTTACAGTCTAATAAAGTTGTGAAAAAAGGAAGGGGGGGGTCAAATGAGCTCGGGGGACCACATTCCAGCGAGGCAGCTTCGGGCTTAGATCGCCATTTTTCGGAAAACTAAAGACTTCCTGAAAATTCCGTTGACGCCAGTCAATTGGCCACATCCAGACACGTGCATAGACGTTTCATATGAAGAAATCGACCAATCAGGGGCTCTACACTGGCCCAATACACAACCACTATGGCGCAATTCTCCCGTAGGTCGGCGGTCCCGAGACGCTTTGGAGACGGTTCTAGCTCTCCAAAATGATTTCTAACTGCTGTATGTGATAGATTGTGCATGTACAAGGATAAAGGAAGTTAAATATATAGTTATTTAGCTTATAAAAGTACAATGGAACAGCTGGAGAGGCTGTTTCTCACATGGCGACCTCTCGTGACCTCTCGTGACCTCTCATAACGTTTATGTCTCTAACTCTGGCCTACTTCACTCTATTCACTCCAATTCTTTTGTGGGTGACTACTGCTGTTGTTTTCTATGATTGTGTGTGGTTTATAGGCTTCACTGAGCCTCATTTAATATTTAGCTTATGCTTTTTCACCATACGAATTTGACATTTTTCAAAGTGGAGCTGTGTTCCATCTTCATCAGCTATTAACCAGTAACATATACACAATATGTACACAATTCATATGAGCAAACCCTCCTCAGTGTTATAAATCCATTGAACATTTTCAAATAGACCTTGTAGTTAGAGAGTAAGGCCCCTTTGAGTATGGGTATAGTATTTTCGAGAATAAGCCAATCTCGTGACCTCTCATAACGTTTATGTCTCTAACTCTGGCCTACTTCACTCTATTCACTCCAATTATTTTGTGGGTGACTAATGCTGTCGTTTTCTATGATTGTGTGTGGTTTATAGGCTTCACTGAGCCTCATTTAATATTTAGCTTATGCTTTTTCACCATACGAATTTGACATTTTTCAAAGTGGAGCTGTGTTCCATCTTCATCAGCTATTAACCAGTAACATATACACAATATGTACACAATTCATATGAGCAAACCCTCCTCAGTGTTATAAATCCATTGAACATTTTCAAATAGACCTTGTAGTTAGAGAGTAAGGCCCCTTTGAGTATGGGTATAGTATTTTCGAGAATAAGCCAAAAAAACGTCTAGGGCTCAAAAGGTTTTAAGATAGTAGAAAGCAGACAGGCTTATCCTACATATCTAGCCAAGCTGATTACATCAAAAAAAGGCCACGGAAATATTTAATCTTCACATTCCAGGCTCTGTTTTCATTTCAGATTTCCATACTGCAGCTGCAGCTGCTATGATAAATAAATGAAGAATCAAATTGGTTGTGAACACCAGCTGAATATTAATTCATTATAACTGTATTTTAACTGCTACTGTGTAAAGGGAATACTGCTGTTTAAAAAGCACCTTATTTGTTTAAAGTGTTTGCAAACCAAATGTTGTTGCACTTTTGTTCATATAGCAGTACTTTTAAAATAAAAGTGCGCAATACACTACTTTTTAATTCATTATTGAACTTTGCGCATAACAATGCGATTAAAAATTTGAATCGTTGCCCAGCACTACTTATTACACACTCTGGCTCCTAATAACATGGTCGATGATGATCCATGTGATTTTAGAATCTTTATTTCTGGACAGCGTGAGTTGATCGTAACAGTAACACGTGAAGGTTTTTCAAGGCCAAGTGTTTTGAATATGTACAAAAGTGTCATGCATACAGTGCAAAAGTTCACAATGATATTGCCCTCCTTAGAACTTGCTTTGTCTTTTCATTGGAGTTGATTCGAAGATTTGTGAACATGTAAAACAGGCTCCCTTTGCGAAGACGTACAATTTGTTTCACATAAATTATTCAACCCTGTATTTCCGAGCATCAGTCTATTACAAGTGTAAAGGTCTTTCTGTCTTTTCCTATGTTGTGAGACAAAACGCTCTCCCAGCAAAGTAGCACTTGACTTCTGTTTGATTTGTACCTTAGCTGCCGCTGCTGATTCTTTCATGAACATTCCAGAACTGAGAGGTTTGGCAATGATCAAATACCTGAGCTGAATCAAAGGTTCCAAGGCAAAAGTTCTTGAACATTAAAGGCACTGAAGGAAAAAAGAAAAAAAGATTCTAAAAGGAAACGGTGAACCACATGGGTTCTCATTATTATAAAACGAACACACAAGGAAAGACAAGTGGAACATCTGCACAATTCCTTAAAGCAGCAGTACATCTTTTGGCCAGTTGTACAGCATTGACATGCGATCACCTGTAGATCCAGTGTTTTAACACTGGATCGTACAGGTGATCGCATGTCAATTCAAAACCGTTTGATTGGTGGACTATATAAAAGCTGATCCGAAGAGCCAACCAAGTGACACAAATTGTTGCCCCGCCGACCGTGACATATATAACGGTAACATATTCGCTGACATGCCTCCCAGTTCCGATTTTCCTACAGCACTCAGTGACTTGGGCTCCTATTATGTGCAGTCAGATCCAAATGAGTCTCATCGGTGTTCTCCTCACTTTTCTCCGCTGCCATGACTCTTCCCCATTAGACCAGCCGACGGAGCCTAACTGAGCTGGGCATGAGTGCTCATCTCTCTCCCAGCTCAGATCGATACTGCAATAATATGAGCTCCCCTGATTGCAGACGGTCAAATTAGTGGCACGTCTGGCAGATGCAGCAGTTGCATTTGTCAGCTCTCTCAGATTGTGAAAGCACCGGGGCTCTTTAACAATTCATGGCCCCCTGATCACAACATGAAACTCTTCACTGCCTCGGACTTTGTCTGGTGGCGTTAATTGGCTGAAACCAGAGCCCGGTCTGCCACCGCGCCTGCCAACAGGGCAGCGGGGGGATGTAGTAGCATATTTATGTTACAATTCTCTCACAAATTTTAACATACTGAGCCACGCCGTATCCGGATAAATACTTTACAGTCGGGCGGCTGGCAGAGTGGAAATTCTGTTATGAATTCATGAAGCAATGTTGAGGATTGTACTGTATATACCAGCCTAGTGTCGGAGAACAGATTTGAGTTGGAGGGGGGAGGGGAGATGCATCATTCAGTGAGATCAGACAGAAAGATCAGGGAGCCACAAAGAAGAAATAATGTTGGGAAATATGAAGCATGATGTGGCAAAGCCTTTTTATGGAATAAAAGATCGAATAGTTGTTGTTTTTTGAGTCTCCAACAACTGTTGTCGATTTAGGACAAAAGTAGTTATCTGACAAGCAGTTAAAATGTCCATAAACAGCAAAGGGGCATTTTTAACACTCCACTTTCAAAATGTGTAATGAAACATTTACATAAGCGATGTGTAAATGTTTCATTACACATCTGGTGTTGTGGATCAGAACAATTTGTAAAAACCTGATGAAAACCTATGTCTAAGTATTTTATAAAGAGTTATTTAAAAACTAACTACAGACCATGTGAAAATAACAAGCACTGAAAAGACCTATTGGGCGGAAATTGCACTGTCCCATTATCAGATACAATCAGTGTTCACAACTCTTATTATGCTTAGATTGGGCCTTGTTGAATCATTCTTCCCAGCATTAGCAGTCTTCTTCTAATTAGTGAATTCATTTTAATATCTGTGAAAGATTGGCAGCTGAATGGTTACAGCACATGCCATGTAATTCCCTCAAATAAACAATGGGATAATGTTACAATTATTATACTGACAAGTTTGTTATGAGGATTCTTTACATGGCAGATTTTATGGTAAAACTAAATGTCGGCAATGCTACCTTTCATTTTAATTACAAACACGTTTAGCCATGCTAGCAGCATGGCTGTTGTGATGGCAATAGTCAGTTAGTTGGTTGCCCCACCACTTTGGTTCAGGCTAAAATATCTGGACAAATTGATGGATTGCAATGAAATTTGGTGCAAACATTAATGTTCCCCACAGAAAAAATTCCCCAAAAAAAAAAATGTGTTTAGAGGGTATCTGCGTCTGTGCTCCCCATGCTTGGTTGTGCTACAATACATTTTAAGGTGTCCCCTGTTCATTTAAACTAGACTGTTTTTCAATAGCCAAAATTAGCATTCCAACTAATATCAGAGTTAACATCATTTACGGATGCACCTTACTAACCAAGCTAGCTAGCGTTAGCTGGTAACTTAGCACTTAAGCTAATGACATGCTGCTGCCAGGCCTCGATCCTCCCAATCTCCAGCCTGTCCTCCAAATATGGCCACTTCCAGCTTTATAAAACCAAGATGGCTACGGCCAAAATGCCAAACATGAGGCTTCAAAATGGCAGTCCAGAAACAATATGGGTGACGTCATGGTGACAACCTCCACTTCTTGTATACAGTCTATGATTAGAATGCTGACATTAGCATTTAGCTCACAGTTCTACTTTACCAAACTACAGCCTCACAAAGCTGCTAGCATGACTCTAAACATTATTACAAAGTGGTCAGGATATAAAAAAAAACAAAAACATTTTATTATTCTTGGTATGCATTTCCATCATTCTGTTCGGTAAGTTCGGAAAGTTAAACTCAACTGAAACATACCACATGCCCAGATAGATGTAGTATGACACTTGTCACGACCCGGCTCAAAAGGCCGCAACATGAGGGAGACAAGACGAGTTTAAAAGTAATAAATATACATTTATTTAAGGAACCAGTAACTAAACAAACAAACAAACAAACAGCCAGGTCCTCCACACAGGAGGCAGAGAGGAGGCACCTAGCCACCAGGTCCTCTATACCAGAGTCAGAGAGGGGAGGCACGGCGAGGAGCCCAGAGGAGCCCGAGGAGCTCTTTATAGCTGGGACCAACCCAAAGCTCAGGTGTCGCCGATTAGCTGCTGATCAACATCCTGAAAGACAGAAAGCAGCAACCAGGACACAGACCCCTGGCGGAAGGGAGGGGTCGTCACACACTAACTTAGCAATCATACTGACTTGGAGCTGAGAACAGCACATTTTCCGCAAAATATTATAGCTCAAAATGTGGTCAACCAAATGGCTAAGCAAACCTTCTAAGGATGATGCATATTACCGCAGTAATATTCAACAAAATTCCCATCTTGCCTTTCTGTGTAGTTTTGAATACGGTCAACATGATACATAAAAACGTACTATCTACTGAAAAAAGGACATGATGCTCAGCTTGTATGGCTGAAGCTTTCAAAGCTTGTGTAACAGCTTCTTTCATGCAGATATCAGTGGTGTCAGCTTGGAGATTAAGGCGGAAAAAGATTTTGCGCCTGTCACACAGGCTCTCATGTTCCGCAAAGCCCTGCTGCTTCAAAAGAAAAAAAAAAAAAATCATCTAAATGTATCTAGGCGACAAAGCCAGCTCTCGGTCGCCTTCCGAAGACAGCCTTTCAACGCGGATGCCCCGCATTTCTCAAGACCACCTGCCGCCTCGACCCTTTCAGCAACCTATCCGTCGTAATTGCTTTTTTCCCTATTTGCCTCGTCAAAACAATGTCTCACCCATTTCCCCTTGCCAGAAATTAACAAGGAGGCAACTCATTTATATCCAAGAGCAGTAATTATTGTCTGCGAGTGTTTATAAGAACTGAAAATGTTTGCTATTCTGCGTAATTATTATGTTCATTTTAATTGTGTCCTGCAATTGGCAAAATTTAATTAATTACAGTCCTCCAGCGGTCAGATTGCCACCATGATGTCTGATTTCCCACTGGGAATATAAAATGTGTCTATAAAAAAAAGAGGCTTTTGTTCACTTTTGAAACATCTCACAAAGCTCCTGTATTCATGCTGGGAATGCAACATAAAAATGTCAAATTGTTTATTGTATAATTGCTTCAAACAGATGGTTCCTGTTGTACATGTTTGGGTACAATTCCCCCCAACATCAGTGTAAATGACAAAATGACAAGTGCAAATCTCCAAATGTGTTCATTCTGTCACATGCACAATTCAATCTACTATATGTGGTTTTTGCTACAGTGAACAATTGTGGCATATTCCGTGACATAGAGCCACAGTTGCTGCCCCAGGGGGGCTGCAGACTTTGAGGCAAACCAAAAACAACTCGTTTGAGGTGGAGCAAGGCGTATTTTCCTCTTTGCATTTACATTGTGACATAATAAATGGATTTCCTTTAGTCTCACATTACACACAATTAAAGTTGCATAGGTTCAAACTGAGCGCACCATGCAAAATGCAGCAGCTAAAAAGCTGTAATAAGTTTAAGTTTAAAGCTACATTTATCGATATTTCTGTATAACCGATAAATCTAATTAATTTGTGTATTGTGAAAAGGGCCTTGCGGTGATGAAGCCAGGTGGTAAGAAACTCCAATTGAATGCTTATGTTGCTCTGTGTCCACTGGATAGGGAACAGTATGACAACAATATATCAATATTTTAAAAGTAAGAACCTGCCACTGCTCCCCAAAAAAGGAAATAATACGAGTATAATGTTAGGCTACCTGCACAGGCTGAGTGAATACTGGAGTGAAATGAAACAGCAGTCAGCATTCAGTCTCGTTATTAGGATGTGTGAGATGTTCTTCTCCGTTTCCTGCCCGGGGATTACAGATTAAGTGTAGATTGTATGTAAGAAGTGGAGGTAGTCGTCATGACGTCACCCATTGGTTTGTGGACTGCTGTTTTGAAGCCTCGAGTTCGGCGTTTTAGCTGTTGCAATCTTGGATTACGGCCGTCGCCATCTTGGCTTTTTTACAACCAGTGAACAGAAGTGATCATATTTGGACGGCGGAGGAATGACGACCTGTCAATAACAAGGTAGCCTCACCCTAAAGCATACTCTTCTTTATGGTCTATTTGATTCTAAATAATTTACGAAATGAACATCATGCTGTATTGAAAAAGACTTGAAACTAGAAATTGAGACCATAAACTCATGTTTACAATGTTTACTGAGGGAATAAATCAAGTAAGTATAGAAGTTCTCATATACTTCTATACAATCAGACTTCTTTCTGCAACCAGAGGAGTCACCCCCTGCTGGTCAGTAGAGAGAATGCAGGTTTTAAGCCACTTCCGCACTGGCTTCACTCTTCAGAATCGGAAGTTGCCGCCTGGATGTAAATTAGCTTATGTGTAGTTCTGGTACAGCTAGGAAGCTGTGACCACTACTCCCGTCAAATAAACAAACGCATACATAATTACTCAAGCCAACGGTTATGTCAGACACTTTATTTGGAAGTTAGCCTGAAAGTGAGCAAACAGAAATGCCCGTGATGACATCACATTGTACAGGAAGTCGGTCTGTAAGCCGTTACGGGGTGATTATTCTAGTATCTCTCGGTCTTAAAGAGTGGACACGTTAATCTCACGGTCACAGTGTCTATGAAGATATTCCATGTTTTTTTTCTATTATTGTGGATGTACGTTGTATGTGTTCAGCATCTGACGCATTAAAACTGGCTGATAATTTAAAATTCAACCATTTTCTGCAGGTTCAAATTGCCAGAGGATAAACGTTTTTAGTACATTTGAGCATAACAGGAAGGGCACCATTACATTTCTTGTTGCAGAAAGTGAAGAGGCTCATTAATGACTCAGCTCGCTGACTGTGATGTGTCACTATAACACACGAGTCAAGATTGAAAAAAAAAAAGGTAATGCCTGCATGCTTACTCCATGCCACAAAGGGTTTTAATTATAAAGTTTCGATTCTACCTGGATCTTCGTCACTCTGACCTGGTCATTGCTTTATTCATGCCGTTTTACTGATCGCACCGACGTGATGTGCATGTAATTATTCTCCTTCAACTCAATACACATGGGACCATCTGACTATATTTCCAGTTGTTGCGGCTACAAAGAGCACTCAAAAGCCTTTACTGGCACAGCGAGTAATGAACGGCTAATGTGAGTGGATTTAGAGCTCTGGGATGAGGCCTTGATGATGTCTCTCCGGTTCTGGCCGATGTTAGCACAGCTGCTATCCAACCTGCCCTCTAATGGACTCCATTACACATAAAACCATTTTAAAATTCGTGGTGAGCCATCACGTAGAGTTCTGTTTTTGGATGCTATCAGAACGATTTCACTTTCTATCATGTAGCAATGTGTTACATTTTAAAAAGCCTAATGTGTACATGGATGCTAGCAAAAGACAAAAACCATCACGTCAACCGAATAAACAGTCAGCTGCCGAGTGCGGCTGTTTGTACATCAACCAGAACGGTTGCAAAAGGTCTCTGAATATTCCAATGCTTTAATTGTGACGTGCAACAGCAGCGTCGCCCCCCTCTTGTCAGGAGCAGAGCTTCGCCGACACCACGCTGCTGAGGGCCTGGGCCCGCTGGAGGGAAGGGAGGCGCGGGAGAACCAGAACCAGGACTACGTGGGGGCAGACTGTCAGACCCTACTGCACTTAAAACCTCTTTAAACTGAGAGCCCCCCGACGGGGGGGATACTGGTACCGACTGGTGCCGACTGGTACCGAAGAAAGCCAAATCATAAAACGATGTCCTCAAACTCCTTTTAGACTCCTGTTTCGCCTTTTGTCATCCGTTTACAGTCTAATAAAGTTGTGAAAAAAGGAAGGGGGGAGTCAAATGAGCTCGGGGGACCACATTCCAGCGAGGCAGCTTCGGGCGTTTACGCACGGGTCCGCCGGCTTAGATCGGCATTTTTCGGAAAACTAAAGACTTCCTGAAAATTCCGTTGACGCCAGTCAATTGGCCACATCCAGACACGTGCATAGACGTTTCATATGAAGAAATCGACCAATCAGGGGCTCTACACTGGCCCAATACACAACCACTATGGCGCAATTCTCCCGTAGGTCGGCGGTCCCGAGACGCCGAGACGGTTCTAGCTCTCCAAAATGATTTCTAACTGCTGTATGTGATAGATTGTGCATGTACAAGGATAAAGGAAGTTAAATATATAGTTATTTAGCTTATAAAAGTACAATGGAACAGCTGGAGAGGCTGTTTCTCACATGGCGACCTCTCGTGACCTCTCGTGACCTCTCATAACGTTTATGTCTCTAACTCTGGCCTACTTCACTCTATTCACTCCAATTCTTTTGTGGGTGACTACTGCTGTCGTTTTCTATGATTGTGTGTGGTTTATAGGCTTCATTGAGCCTCATTTAATATTTAGCTTATGCTTTTTCACCATACGAATTTGACATTTTTCAAAGTGGAGCTGTGTTCCATCTTCATCAGCTATTAACCAGTAACATATACACAATATGTACACAATTCATATGAGCAAACCCTCCTCAGTGTTATAAATCCATTGAACATTTTCAAATAGACCTTGTAGTTAGAGAGTAAGGCCCCTTTGAGTATGGGTATAGTATTTTCGAGAATAAGCCAAAAAAACGTCTAGGGCTCAAAAGGTTGTTTTCTAATTTTGGCGTGCAGAAAAAACAACGCTTTTGTCCACGGGGATCGCCAAAATCAACACAAAACGAAAGTTAAAGTTATAGTACTTTTCTAGTCTTCCGACAACTCAAAGCGCTTTCCCACTACATGTCACCATTCACCTATTCACACCCATTCATACACTGATGGCTACAAAGCTTTGTCTCTATCTTAACGCGTCACTTTCCCATAACATATCTGCGTCTACAGTCCTTACAGGCTGGGAAAGCTTTCTTTCCCAGGCGCTGTAGATTAGTCAGTTCGATTTTTGACTCTAACACTTTTAAAAAGCGGAAACTTTTTGTTAAAACTCTATATCACCAAACTCCCATCTGTGTTTAATTTAGTTTGTTTGTTTTGGAGCCACAAACTGAGAAACTTCTTATCAACCAAAGCCTGTCAAATTATGTCATTTTTAGACTGTATCTGGCTGTATTTTTTATTGTACTAATATTATATTATTGTACAATATTATTAAAACCAATCCAATGTAAAGGCTTGACAACTGAATAGGTCTGCATTGCATTAAGAAAAACACAGCCAGCATCGAATCCCTTTAAAGAGACATAAATTAGATTAATAACACAAATAAACAGTCTCCTACTGTGTTTTAGTGGTCGTTTCAAGGTGTGTGGTTTTTCGCCGCCGGGCGAAGAGATGGTTTGCGAAGCTCGCAGACAGCTGCAGAGACACGCCTTTCGAAAAAATGGAACTACACCAGACTACGGGACACACCACAGACGTTTGATTGGACATCAGAGCCGGGATATGGGTTTACATCCTGTTGCAACAACAACAACCACCACCTTATTAATTCTAGGCACAGAAGCTCCTCCTCATCTGCCAACTCTTCAATAATATCTTTATTTTCCAACCATGGAATTGTGTTGGACCAAACTTATATGGAATTATTGAAACACACAGATCAATTAATTAAAAAATTCAAATAAAACGTCTCTCAAAGGATTTGAAAACCGAGGGTCCAAATCAAAATGAAACGACATGCATCCGATTTTTGAGCCTGGATGAAGACATCTCCAGTTGGAACAGGTTGTGTCTTAGATGCGATGGGTCTGCTGCGATGTCTCACTCACAAACCATGAGTGTGATCTCCAAAGCCATTTAGATTCATTGTACGAGGTGAGTGTCCAATCCAGGAGTTATTCCAGTCTGGACCAAAGTGGCGGACAGTCCCATCATGCCAGAGCATTGCCTCGCAACATTTCAAAGTGCAATTTCCAACGAGTTCAGACAATTATTAATATTTTTTTGCAATAATTGGCCTTTTCATATTCAAATCTTAATATAATAGGAGCACATTTGCTATGACATTCAAGTGAAATATAGCAGTTTTGATTGCACCAATTGTTGAATTGATAACCCAAATATATCATTTTCATATAAAGCTGGACTGAATTAACTCAAAAGTCTTAAACTGTAAAATCCAGTCTCAATGAAAAGTGTTTCTACAGCGTTTTTCACATCCACCTCATTGTTTTGGCATTAATCCACTCGTGGAAATTAAACAGTTTAAAAGCCTTAATGGTTTACATTTGATTAAACTGTTCCCCCAGTCCTTCCTGTAGGCTCTCCACCAATTACTCACTGACACATGAAAAGAAATGGCATCATTGTCGACAGGCCCCCGCTCCACTCCCATTAAACTGCCGGTGCTATGCTCCGATACGCTCAAATGTGATTTATGCTCATGTGCTGTGTTTATGGAGCCCCGACCCCGTCACCGGAATAAAATGAGGCCTCCAGGGCTTCAGCCTCTGATGAGCCCTCTTAGACATGCATGTTCAATGTCCAAATATCTAATGACATTTTTGAGAAGGTGGAGTAAGAAGAGAGAGAGAGAGAGAGAGAAGCAGCTCAGCTCATCTCTACGTCAGTCTCTGATTACATGAGAGGTGAGCTCCCTTGACGAGTATTTCTGAGAGAGAGAGAGAGAGAGAGAGAGAGAAAAAAAAATGAGACAAACAAATCGATATTCAATTAAAGTCGATGTTGAATTTTGTGGAGCTGTAGCAGACGAGATGATGACCAGATTACCCATTGAATGAACGATGAAGAAATTGACTCCCAGGCGGGGAGAGAAACACCACATTCAGGGTCTTTACCCTATTAACGAATACATTTTGGGTCACTTCAGCTTTGCAATTAAGTGTCATGTTACATAATCATCTCAGCTCCCATTAATTATAAGGGAGAGTGTGAAATACCTGGGTTTTAAATTAGAGCACTCTATACAGGCATTTATGTCGCTAGGTTTGCTTGCCTCCAGGGATAATTAGAAGCAGACAGCTCGTAATGGAAGGCTCACTAATTGAAATTAGCCCACTAATTGTCTTATCATCACTGCTGCTTTTTAATGGCAGGTACAAGACAAGGATACCCTTGAGTGTAAAGCCAGATTGGAAAAATAGTTTTATTTGGTGGCCTAGATGCAGAATGTCATTTCCAAAGCTATAGTTAACTGCGGTTGCCCAGAGAAACGCCTGGCGTCTCATTTATTAAAGGATCCATACTAAAGGGGTACGTGCGAATTTAAGCCGGAAATAGCGTACGGCAAAAAAACAAATTGGACTCATAAAACCGTGCGTTCGCACACCTGCAGGCCTTTATAACTCACAGTCCACATGGAAATGTGCGCACATGGCTCAGCCTCACATTCCGCACTCTTTCAACCATAAATGGTCAATGCGAAGCACCTCATGATTATTGATGCATATAAATAAGCCTGCCGATTAATGGTTCTTCACGGTGAATCATGGCTACAACCGAGGGGAAGACAAAAAAAGGAAACTTTTCTGACACTGGAATTGAGGGTGAGGTGGATGTCAGATGGGTGAATTTTGTTTGGTGGCTACAGCAGCGGAGCCTCGAATACATGAAGAGAGAAAAGTGCCAGAGATCTTTTTTTAAAAGTGGTCTGATCTAAAGGTGGAGGCCAAAAAAAAATATTGCATCCCACCGTCAGAGCATGTCTGCTGCTGGTGGGGGAAGAGCACACCCAAGTTCACACACCACTGCACTCAAAGATAGCCTCAATACTCAGGGAAGCAAGTGTGAGAGTGAAACCACAGATGAACCTGGTAAAGCCCAGTTGTATACTTTATTACATGACTGTTTAATGTAAAGAAAAAAGCACAGTGAGCTAATGTGATATTTGTCCTCCTGTAGTTCTCCCAGAGTCTATGGCAGCAGTAGGTGGGGAGGAGGTTCCCCGGCGACGGTGCTGCATCCGGCCGTGCCCAAGCACCAGTGCGTCCCGTGCGCATTGGCACGCCCAGATGTGGCTGGGTTCTGACTGATGCGGTCCTACAAACACAAAGGGAACACAATCAGCGCTATAAATGTCATATCAGAGGAGATTCAATATATAAGGGCTGTGCTGAGTTGACATTTCAACCACATTAAAAGATCTTTGTCAAAAAGTGAACCAGACTTGCCGTCTTTTTACAAATGTTGCATTAAATCCTTTACGGATCCTTGCTCCCTGTTGATAGCCTCATTGTCGGGGAGTTGGCTGTGGGTCAGGGTCCTCATGCTGGGGTGTTGTGGGGCCAGGAGGCCTGAATGCGTCAGGATAAAGGAGTCATGTGTTGAGCCAGGTGAAAGGACCACCACATTGGTGAGGACCATGTTGGAGTCACGTACAACTTGGACATTAACTGAATGGACGGGCTTATTCGTTTTCAGACGGGTCCCTTTTAGCAATATGAGTGCAGTCAATTGCGCCAAATACATTGGGGAAACCAGACATTGCTCCAAATTGCCTTTTAATGTTGGCCTGTTCTCCGACAGTATAAGGAAACTTGATGTATCAACTACTCATGATAATGCCATCCAAGACGGCAGCAATTATAGCAATCAGGGACGGCAGCTGACCTAAAATTATTTAACAGAATTACAATATTCACAAAAAAGGCCTTGAAAGGTGAACATCTTATTCATCACATCAAACGCATACCTGTCGGCTAATTCCCTGCTGGTAACAGCCGGTTGGCAGAAAACCCCAGAGCGGTCAGTACTTGAATTTGTACCGGGAATGGTTCCGTCTGGTTGGCTTGTCTCATCCTGGACCCGGTTCAGCACCATAGACTCTAGAGAACAGCTCTAAGAAATCTAAACCGGCTTATTAGCCACAGTCATTATCATGGGCCAGGAAATCTTCATGGTCCCTGAACACTCGTTCAGTCCTAATCCTTCCATTCATGTAGTCCTCTACAGCAGTGGTCACCAACCTTTTTAAGCCCAAGATCCCTGACCTCTGCCTTGGTGACAGGCAAGATCTACCTATTGAGGCGTTGAGAGAAAAAGACTGTCCAGACTGTACTTACAATTTGAGGCTTTTTATTTGGCCTAATTGTAATTGAACAGTGGCGGCTGGTGGAACATTTTCCTGGTAGGGCTGTGCCACATCCAATCAATTTCAGCAAACATCCCAGAATGATTTAATGCAAAAAATAATTAAGGTATCAAACACGCATTACTACTTTGCAGTTAAATATTTAACATTTATTCCAACACGAAAAAAAGCAGTAAATAACACTTTGACAAACACGTCATCTTATTAATGTCACCCTCACAGGGAATTCAGTATAATATAATAATATATATATCATATAATAATATTCTGTATAATATAATAATATATATAATATAATACTATTCAGTGTAATATAATAATATATATATATATATCATATAATAATATTCACTATAATATAAAACACACACACACACACACACACATATATATATATATATAATTATTTATTTATAACTATATATCCATTTCTCAGACAGGTGCTTCATGTCCCTCACTCCCTAACTGTCCATGCTGGTTCTGTCCCCGTTGTTTTAAAAAGCGAAATAAGTTATTAGCATGACGTCATCCAGCGAGCCAAACCATGTTACCTGGTGTACAGCTAGTAGTGAGGTCAGGCTGATCTGGGATCAGCTCTTTCAGCTGTAGTTTCTCCTCTCAGTTCTCCTCTCAAACGGGTCTTGGAGGAGCAGCGCCGGCGCTCTCCTGTAGAGACTAGTCCTGACGAGAACGCGCAGCTTGGGGCAGAATTAAAACTGCCCCAAGAGGAATCTATTTGAGGACGCTGATTGGCTAAATTGTATGTCACTCATTTATATCTTTAGTCAGCATTAAAGCATCATTGGCTAAACTGCTTTATAGACCCGCCTCTTTGGGGCAGTTTCTCCAGCGCCCCAGCAGCTGAGACGTGCACACGCAGAGAGGACCTGCAGACAGGCAGAGAGGACGAGCAGGAAAAGCATATATTTACCGCAGATATCATATTTTACACATATTACTGGGTGATTCCATATTTCAAAAACACAAATATTGACAATTTGTATAGTTTATTATTATTATTTAAATTGTTTTACATTTTTTAATGTGTTTCTGAATGTATTTTTTATTTCATTTTGGAGAGCGACAGGGAAAGTCTCCGAGATCGACCTCGACGGGTTGGCGACCACTGCTCTACAACAATCAGACAAATTGCTCCACACCTTGCTCATTAACTATTTATGGCTCATTAGTACAGATAACAGAAAGTTAAATGCAACACTTTGCTCACCTAAAAATGTCTTGTTCACTATTTCGGTTGGACAAAGCTTCAACCTCCTGTCACCTTTGGCTGCAAAAAAAAAACTAAGATGGCAACTCGAGGCTTCAAAACTGTAATCCACAAAACATTTAGTGCCATCACGGTGACTACGTCTGTGGTAGGTGCTAATGCGAGGGTGAACTGTTATCTACCTATAAGTGAATGCCTGGCACTTCATCTTTCACCTAATGTTAGTTGGGATGGGCTCTATCCCCCATGATCCCTCACATATTAGATAATGGCTGGCTGTACTCTTGATCTCAGAACAGACAAGCCATCATCAAGTGATGCACACCGCTCAGGACACGAGGACATTCCCCAATCAGAAAAACCTCCACAGCTTTGTGTGTGTGTGTGTGTGAGCAGAGGGTCTACGTAAGGACAACCTCAGCTCTTTGAAGACCTCCTGAAAAGTTTAAGGATGACCCTCTAGGCAGGACAACCTGTCAGGTTGAGAAATCCTTACCAGCTCTGAAGGACACCGTCTCTTTGGGAGCAACACACGCAGGATTTCCCTCTTGCCATGCAAGCTTTATGATGTGGCAGATGTTCACTTTAGGAGTGTACTCTGAGACTGGGAGCAGCAGCCCGAGCTGTGATGAATTTCATTCAACTCGGCATGTGTGCACACAAACACACACTTGCACACACAAACAAACCGCAGACCCGGCTTTCCTCTGCAGTCTTTGTCAGCACCCATAACTGAGAAACTATATTCAGCATCTAGAGGAGATGCATCCTGACAAGATAAAACACTGTTGTGGTGAGGACATGAGGCCCAGCAAGTGCATGCGGGAAACTGTAACGTATGTCTATCTGTGTGGGTGTGTTCCCCTCTGTAATCCTATGTCAAACAACATCTGGATCATTAGGAACGCTCCCCTCTAGTCTGGCCTTTGGACATGTGGCCTTTAAATATGACAGCCACCCATCTATATCATATATTCTAGTTTTCCCAGACAATAATTGTGTAAGATGAAATTTTGAGTATATGTGGTGTGCAGGGTAGTTAATCCTTTATTCAAATAGGCAGTCTCATTAAGACCAAAGTGTTGTAATTCAAGGCCTTAAGATACTATGTCAACATAATTGGGTACCAGACATCCACCACTGCAGTTTACACCTGTGTAACCCATTGTTGGGGTCAACAAATCTAAATGACTAATTATATTATGTGTGCTCACAAAGTCTGGTGTCCTCACTTGAACGTTTATGGCCTGCGTCCTCTGTTGAATGAGTGTGTGTGAACTTACTCTGACATTTGGATCTACAGCAGTTTAGTCTATTTAGGTGTCGAAGGCCTGCTGAGAAAGGGAGCTTTCTTAGCGGCACGTCCTGAATTGTAATGATAATAAGAACTGTAGAAGCGTTGAGATAGAAGGAGAGCTAAGTGACCTTTGTGCCAGAAGTTGCAGACACTCTTCTCAGACTACATGGCGTGGACGCCATGTAGACGCCACGTGGACGCCATTTTGTGTGTGTCACCTTTTGTGACGAAGACCTCATTGTAAACCAATCCTGTGGCAGCCCATTGCATGTTGTTTACTCAGTATAAATATCAGAAGCTCAGTCAGAACTCCGAGCGGCCTTGATGCATGTCCTGTATGTGTTTCAACTCTGTTCCTTCTTTGCAAAGAATAAATGTCCTGTGATTAATGATTTTCAATCGGTCTCAAGAGTTAATTTTTCCCATGCTGAAACGCAGGTTGTGAAGATAATACTAAGAAATAACCTCATTACAATAATCAGATTATTTCATTCTCTTCCAAACAACACAGATTCAGGACAAATAAATCAATGTAATCTTTTCTTATCTTCTAAACAGAATTGTCAAGATATTTTTGTATGTTTTGAGGTGGGGAGTGCAAACAGGGGTTCATTTTCTTTTTAGAGGGGTAATGAGGAAAAAGACTATTTCTTGGTTCACAGTTGATAGCATTAGAAGAGAGCATCGTCAACTGTGTAAGAGGATTCCGATAATCTAATTCTCCAGGTAACATCCCAGGAGCAATAAGGTAAGAAAACATATTCAGTGATGGCAAAGCTCATCCTAGAGTTTTAGGGATTCTTCGAATCCACAAAAATCTCTCCATGAATTAAAATAGTAGAGAATCTAAATGGATTAAAACGTGATGTCATCCCTACTGGTCATGTTCACCTTATTCACCAATATCACCTTAACGTTGTGAAATGGTGGTGGTTAACGTTGTAAGTTGTGGTTGACGTTTTAATTTGTGGTTAACGTTGTAATTCGTGGTTAACGTTGTGAAACGTGGTTAACTTTGTAAAATGGTGGTAGTTAACATTGTAACATGTGGTTAATGTTATGACACTGTCGGTTAACATTGTAACACGTGGTTAATGTTATGACACTGTCGGTTAACATTGTAACACGTGGTTAATGTTATGACACTGTCGGTTAACATTGTAACACGTGGTTAATGTTATGACACTGTCGGTTAACATTGTAACACGTGGTTAATGTTATGACACAATGTCGGTTAACATTGTAACACGTGGTTAATGTTATGATACTGTCGGTTAACATTGTAACACTGGTTAATGTTGTGAAACTGTAATGGTTAACGTTGTGAAACGGTTGCAGTTAGCGTTGTAGCAGCTGCTTGACGTTTTGAAATGGTTGTGGCCGTTAGGTTAAGGCAACAAAGCTTCTTTGTTAGGGCTAGAAAACACATAATTGTTTGTGTTAAGATAAGTATGCCTGTTACTTAATGTATATGTGACATTTTCTTCTTCGAAGAACTCACATTGAACTAACTTTGGTGCTATTTGCTGTAAATAAGGCAATACGGCAGGTAAGCAAACCCATCTCCATCACATTTTCTTTTCTTTTTTGGTGAAATAGTCAATAGCGATAACGAAATTATATACTTACTCTACATACACTATAAATAACTAATAAAAAACTATTCATTAAATTCATTTTTTGGGTGGTATTTTTTTCAATGAGTGTCGGGTAATATGTATGCTGATATTGTCCAATGTCAATTGTCAATCTCATTTGATCATGTGACGAGACGATGGTGTGTGTGTGTGTGTGCACTTCATAACTAGCATGCACTAAGGCCCGTCAGTGTGCATAGTGTGACCCATATTAACTACCTTACGCCTCCTCCCCACAATTTTTTTCTCTCCGGGAGTCTGCAATTATCACCCTCTCCTCTGCTGTGCCATACCCGCTCCCTCACACCCGCTCCTCTGCTGTGCCACACCCGCTCCCTCACACCCGCTCCTCTGCTGTGCCACACCCGCTCCCTCACACCCGCTCCTCTGCTGTGCCACACCCGCTCCCTCACACCCGCTCCTCAGCTGTGCAGTAAAGGAGCAGTCTGCTGTTTCTCTGGCTGGCTGCGACACAGGAGAGCCTTATAGATAAATAATGCAGCTTACCCTTCTGTTGCTTACACCATCCTACTTTTATACACAAGATAGCATGGTGAGTGAGGAATGTGGGAATACATAGAGAAGGTTTGAGGTAGATGCAGAGGCATATACAATTTCACCATAACCAAGAGCAGGCATAATTGTGGCTGTACAGTGGTATTCCAAGATGCTGTCAGGTGTTTCACATGGGTCTTAAAACACAGCCTTTTATCTATTGTCAAGTGAATTAATTCATGAATCTCATTTAAAAACAACAAAGTATTGGGCAAAGTGCCCTACAGAGAAAAGCACATTCAAGTACATTAATTGAAATGACAACAAATATGTAATAAGGGATTGTCGCTTACTTCCTACAACAGGTAACAAAGATAGATGAAGAATAGTTCCTCTTCTTCAACTTCTACTTTTTATTTTGCTACTCTCTCACACACTACCTGGTGGTGGAAACTGTACAGCGCATTCCAAAACATAAATATTGTGTTTAAATAACACTGCAGCCTAAACAAAAATTTAAATCAGTAAGTAAGTTAAATTAAAGCTGTCTAATTGATATTTATTTTCTATTTTCTTTATTTGCATATTTGGAATTGAGGTAATCCAAAAGCAATTGTAAGTATTTAAGTTACTTTACTTTAAAGCCTCTACTAGGACATTTTATTTAGTGTTAATTGTGGCGGCCCCTGTTGACGACAGTGGTAGTGTTTCATGAGCACCAGATTACCTTTAGAAAACCTCTGCAGAAGTGTCCGACAGTCTGCCAAGTGTAACATATAAAAGTAAATCAATCAGTCATATTATTAATGGATTGTAAGGCGGAATTGAATCCGATAGTGAGGGGTTCTATAGTCTTGGATCAACAATAGAAAAATATAGAGTTAACTGATTTGATTGGAAAACAAATAGTGGTTTTAAAGCAAACAAACAGTTAACAAATAATACATCTGATGGGAGCCCCAGTGCTGCCAGATTATCAAATAACAACAACATTTCACAGACAGTGGGCGGATCATCTTCAGTGACCTTGAAAATACATGTTTTCTTTTTACCTCTGCATTTCAAACATGCTTTTGTTAAATAAGAGAAAGCTGAATAATATCCCGAAAAAAAATTAGACTACATATATGCAATTTTCCAGGTTAGGGTTTCAGTTATGTGGGAGCCAGTGGAGCTGAGGGAGGACTGAGCGTGCCTGGGAGCAATTAAATCAAACAGCTAATACATAACTAGCAACCATTAATTTAATCACAATGCATTTTTTTATGTAATAGCATAACATTTGCATATTTTCCAAAAGAACTAAGCAGCTTATTCTCCCGTGAATGACAGTATGGCAGCACTTCACCGCCAAGCCACCAAGGTAGTACAGAAGAATATTGTGCATACTATGTTTGTCAAGACTGTGCTGCTACGAACACTTTGAGCCCGTTTGGAAGAGGGAGCGACGACATGTATCAGCCAACATTATCTTTATAATATATTGCAAATGGTGCCCCTCACCAGGCCACTGCTGGTTTTTAGAGAAAAGCTCAGATTAGAACTCCAACCCTGCATAAAGTAGTATCATCTGCATAGAAATACAAATGATACCATTTGGTAAATGGATTAAAATGAGAGGGTATCTGTTTTTGAGACGTGCAAGACTTTTCTAGTTTTACCTAAAAAGGCTATTTTTAAGATCAATGCTTTCGAAAGTCAATACAAGCTCCAACACAAATCTCTTGATCGTCTGTGGCATCGACAGCTGCATTTATTACAATCTGTATTCATCGCATTTATTGATCACTGGAAATGGCCGCAGCTGTAAATCCACCAAGTAAGGTCTTTGTAAAGCAGGGCCGTAATTATTTAGGTCACTGGGATCACTACCTTTGTGTAGCGGGATAACCTTGCCAGCCTTCCAAACGTCTGGGATTTTTACCAGATATAGATCTGTTGTGGTATGTCTGCTTCCCCAAACAGCCTCTGTATTCATCAAAGCATGTGCAAACTGCTGGGGACAGCTTGTGGGGGTTTTCATTATTGTTCCAAAAGCAGTGTTTACTATCGTTATTCCCCTCTGACCCTTCCTTTATTTTTATTTTTTTTAGAAATCAATTCAGCTTCACTAGATCCAGAGTGTCTGCAGACGAGTTCAACTGTTGTTTTTACTTATTTATCTATTTATTCTTTATTTATGCATCCATCCTTCTTCCCCCCCATGGCTGGCTGCGGCCCACCACTTCCACTCCCCCTCCGCCTTGCTAGAAGACTCCATTAGCAGTGTTTCTCTTGTGGGCGGGACATGATGTAGTTAGACGAGGACCATAAATGCGATCATGTCAGTTTCACTCTGGCGCGATGGTGACGGGCCCGTGTACACACACACACACACACACACACACACACACTAAACACCCAGAGGCAAAATGGATGAGCAGATATGGAGGAAACGAGAGAGAACGCATAGGGTGAATAAAATATTAGGAACGCAACATGAAAAAGGACTTTGAAGTATATACTGAATACAAAGGCAGGCGGTGAGTGATATTAATGCTAATTAGTAGCAATACTGTCTAATGAAGAGCTCTGACTGAAGGATGCTTTAATATACATTTTCAAACTCTGAACCAACAGAGTTCCAAAGAGGCCAAGAGAGGCCCGAAATCCTGTTATTAAAGTGGATGGTCAAATGCTTAAAACAACCTATGTTTGTCTCTGCAAAAATGGAGCGAATAGCGCGCAGCAATAAATCTTCCAACTACATTGAGTTATTTTACCATGATGGCAACCCCTAATGTTAACCATGATCAAGACTTTTCAAACAGTATCGCCAGGCAGAAAGAGGATTCTTCAACACCCTGGACTATGTTACAATTACAATGTCATGCATTGCTTCAAGTCTTGCTTTTCTTTTGAGGCAATGAAAACCTTGTCTCTGGTTCATTACAAAGTCCACAGCCCATAAAATCGACGTAATCAGATTACTTTACGATACATTTCGTAGAAATAGGGATCATTAGAAGGATTACAATTTTCCCATAATGGCCTTAACCTGCACAGCTTTTCAAGCCTTTAGGGCACTTGGTCAGCAGTCCAGGAAATACACCGACCAATTACATGCATTGTAAATCATCTCACGTGACGCTACTCAGCCAATCGAATATCTGTATTCTGAAACGCATCGTGAGCCGAGTGAGATTTACACACAGACACGGGAGAGATGGGGAGATAGAGAGCAGTGGGAGAAGTAAGTCGGAGAAGCAATTTCACATGGTGTGCTCTAAAAAGAGAAAAGTGGACCACGAAAACAGAGCTTTTAACAAAGAATGGACGGACTCTTATTTGTTCACTTTTCCTGCTGGCGCTACTAAACCACTCTGTCTCATGTGTTCAGATGCCGTGGCCATTATTAAAAGCACCAATGTGAACTATGAGACCAAACACACATCTTTAGACCAAACACTCCAATCTGAACTGAAGGCAAGATGTTGAGATGTGTAGAGATTGTTTATTATAAAGTTGACTGAGACCAGCCACACTTTCCTTTTTTCACCTTCATTAATTTTTCAAAAATCAAGCACTTTCTTTTAAGATGCAAGTTTTTCAAAAATTCTTTATTTGTCTATTTCATTTTTAGATGGAGCCCTTATTTTACTTGAAATGAGAGAAGAACATTTATTTCTGTATTTCTATGTATTATTTATAATCCATCCAGTTAAAAGTGAAAACTGAGAATAATAATTGATGTGTGCTTTCTATATTTTAATTGACAGTTGTTGACTACACAGAGACGTTACTACTACTAGGCTTCTTGAACATATATATATATGGCACTAAATAGCACAAGCTAGATATTGTAATGTTCCGGACCTTTGCACGAGGAGATTTTCTCAATCTGGACCTTTTGGAGTTTTAATTGAAAACCCCTGATGTAGGACATATAGAGGCATCAGTATTAAATTGAGACTGTATCATAACTAGTTAAAAGTTCCTCACAGTAACTTTTATACTATGATGGGTAGGTAAGCCTCATTAGTAATTGTATCCTTAATTCTGCAATTCTTTTGCTCCAAATAATGCCGGGAACTACTGTGTATTTTGTTATTATTTTCTTAATTTTGTAATTGAAAAATAAAAACGTGGCGACCATTAACTTATCTATTTCCACAGTATCTGCACATTGCAACTACCGTATACATAATCTATATGATATGGTTACGATCAGGGGAGGATCTTTGGTACCTCAACACCCCACCTTGCTGCACTCATAAAAGGACACTTCACCTTCTGCACAGGCACTCATTTTGTTGGCATTGAACGTAAATCAGGCACGGCAGAATCTTTAAATAGGAAACACAAATCCTAGTGCATACAGAAGCGGTCACGAACAGACAGACCGCGGTGCGGACCAGACGCCGTTGTATCTGGACCCACACCTAAAACCGATAAGATAATGATAAATGACTGATAATTATAAAATGTTGACATATCGCCTCTATTTTAACCGGCGCAGCTTTTCCAGCCTTTACGGCACTCGTTCAGCGGTGCAGGAAACACACCGACCAATTACATGCGTTGTAAATCATCTCATGTGATGCTACTCGGCCAATCAAATATGTGCATTCTGATAATTATTGCCCTTGACTAGAATTGAACTTTCTATATTTTAAATGACAGTCAGTTGTTGAGTACATACAGACTTTAATACAACTGCTAGGCTACTTCAATATATATGGCACTAAATCATAGCTCAAGTTAGACATTATTGTGATAGGAAATCTCTAACTGGACCTCGTTGAATTATAATTTAATACCCCTGGCATACAGGGTTAACGGACTGTAAGTGTTACTATAACTTCAGGAGAATGGATGTAAAAGTGGGCTTTGCAAAACCCACACACATGGCACAGTGCCACTTCCTGTCAATCACATCTTTACAAAAGTAAACCTTCAGCAATACAGACACTTAAAAAAGTCAGTGCCTTGACTTCTACACTGCAGATCCATCATGTGTGGCTGATGGAAGCAGCACAGGCAGTAAGGACTGATAAAAAGAAGACCCTTCAATACATTTAAGACGGGCTCAAAGTCCCAAGGACAGGCCAGTACAGCTAGCAGACAAAGAGCACACCAGAACTTCACACACAGACGAAGAAGAACTGACAAAGAACAAAGGAACCGGGCTGGTATGAAGAGTGAACGACCAATGTGGGAACAGGCAAACAATCAAAACTGGTGGGAAAAACACACAAAGGCAGGAAGTGAAGTCACCTGAAACGAGAGGAGAGCTGAGTAAGTAAATAAAACAGGAAACACTTAACGTGAATGAGTGGTTAAAAAAGCAAGGCAGATTATGACACTATCCTCAACCTGGATGGGTCATTTGTATTTTGTATATTAGTAATATATTATACAAATAAAACAAGAGTACAATGTTGATAAAACAGTATACATGTTAGAATAATGTGAATGTATTATTTATTATATGTGAGTCAATATCAATATAATAAATGTAAATTAATTTAATCATTACATACAATTATTATGTATTTTTGGTACTATATACTTTTATTCTAATTAGGCAATACAGCAGTTCAAGAAACAACACACATTTAGTTAATGTAGGTTTCGTTCCTTCATTAAATCCTTAAAGGAAAATGGTGATTATTCTCTAATTTGTTAATGCTCTGAATTTTAACTTGTCAATAATCATAACCATGCATGCATGACAACGCGTCTCAAATCAGCATGAAACAGATTTGCTGTTGTTGTTGTTTTTTGTTATAGCAGCTAGTTTAAAGGCTCCAGACTATTTTTTCATTTTTAAATTAATTTGAACCATCCAAAAGTGACAATCTCGATATTAATATACTGTTAAGTCTTGAAATGACTTTGCTCACATCACTGTCATATAAGGGATCAGTTCTTTCCTGGCTTGCTTTTCTCTCTCTGACGTGCCTGGACCAAACCAGACGAAAGTGTTGAGATTGCAGTGAAATGGAGTGTTGGATGGGTGACGATAACCAGAAGGATGAAATTACACCCAGTTACAATCATCTTTTGTTTGCAATTATCCGTAACAGTCTTAAATCTGCAGATTACCACCTATAATTTCCTAAATTCATGTTTAGCAACACAAGCCTACTTCTGTCTGAGCCTCAACAAAGCATCTTCTGATGAACAAAAGCGAAACTAAGACAAAGCGCTTGTCATCATTTCCTCCTTCCCTCGTTGAGTTTTCGGGCTCAATGTTTCATGTGTAGGCTGCAGCAGCAGTGGAGTCCGGCTGACTGACAGGTCTCTGCGGAGGAGGCCGTCCCTCCCCAGGTATCCCAGTGAGATGAGGGTGGTGCATCAAGTGCCTCGGCAGCGGCTGGACTTTTCATCGGTAAAAATAAATTATACAACGGAGAAAATCATATGCCTGAATGTTTTTCGGTTTTCAAGTACGAGGGCTGTTGAAAAAAGTCAAACAACCAACACAAATGTCTGCTTTTCGCTCCAAATGTGCAAGTTGAAAATGAGTGTTTTGATGTTGATCGTCAGGGTGTAGTGGCACACTCGCACTTTACGAGAAACTGTTGTTTTTTCAGTCTCTTCGAAATCAACCTAATGGGGCTGAGGTGCAACGGCCCCATGTGAGACAAGCAGTTTGTCCATTTGATGTGTAGCGTTGTTGAAAGGGTTACTGCGCCGACAGAAAGACGACTAAAACAACATCCTGCTGTCACGTCCCAACAAAATATCACAAGGTTTTTTTGTGTGGGTGGGGTGGGGGCTGTAAAAACTGATGACCGAGGGGTTGGATGCAAAGCAGCGCAGAACTCAAACGATAACTTATGCTTATTAGTGTTGGGCATTTCAAGTAATTTCCATAATAATATTATAGAGCAGTCATTCCCAAAGACTGGGTCGAGACAGCGGTCCTCAAGGGTTACATATGACTCTGTGGTAGGAACTGTCCACTAGTCTTCAGTAATCGCTACCATGTCGGCACTTTGCAGATCAGCCCTCGATTCCACTTTCCTCAGAACTAGTGTGGAACTGAATGTTTTTTTGTTTTGTTTTCGTTTACATTATAATGTAAAATGTTTTTTTAATTACTGTTTTTTATTATTATTTAAAAACATAATTTTTGGTGCTGTTAGATTGCTGCTTGACCATACTGTTAATACAAGCATGGAAGAGAGCCAAAAAAGTTTTTGGAAAGCTAAACCCAAACAAATATGGATTGAATCTGAATATTTTGTGAATGTTGTAAATGATTACTTCTATTATTTTCTTTTTGGACTGAAGACAGACAGTGAAAGAGTGAGAGGGTGGACTGTTAATAATAATAATAATAATAATAATTTGAATGTCAACGTTTTAATGTTTTGAATGAAGCTTTGAACTACTCATTTATATTTTATATATATATATATATATATATATATATACACTAATTATTATTATTATAAATATATACATATAAATTTGTATTTACAAAGGAAAAAAAAAATGTAATTGTCTATTTGCTCCAATACAATAGTCACATCACAGCTATTCAGCTATTGACACCTGGCCAAATTAAATATGCTACTTCATTTAGCAATAGTTGAAAGGCTTTCTGCGAGAAAGCCCTTTCCGGCAGAAAGATTTAGTAGTATAATAGTTATAGACGGACAAAGTGTATGTAAGGAGCTAGTCGAGCTGGATGAATCGGTCAAACACAAGGCTTTCACCCAATAGACTGGGCAGTTTGGTGAGGATTAGGCAACAAAACTACGAGGTGAGGTTTAGGAAGAATATACATAGCCTACAGTAGGTTTTATATACAGTATAGTATGTGTGAGCCTGGGTCATTTGAAAGTAGAACTGTTGGCTAGAGACAGCTAAGTGCTTGTCTCTGCCACGCTATATACACACCTGTAAATAGCCACATGTCCTATTCGCCTGGGTACAAATAGTATTGATAGCTTCTGACACCTGGGTGCTAAAAAATGTGATATGTGATAAATGTGATAAAATGTGATAAGTTGAGTACTCGAGTGCTCATGCCCGTCTACATTGCTTATTCAATAACAATGTCCCGTAAATATAGCAGCTTTGTAGAAGACAAATATCGATCTGAAGTACAAATAGGAAATATGAAAAGGGACATATTATGACATTCTGAATTTAATAAACACTATCCTTCCTGTTGCACAATGAAAATGATCAAAATGACACATTCGCTCTCTCTCTCATGTTCTGACCTACTCAACCCATGATATACACTACACTGCAGCACCAGGGGCCCTCGTCTTGTCTCGTCGGCCCCTCCCTCTCTAAATCAGGTCACTCAGATCAGTGGGCAAGTGATTAGTCAAACACTAGCTCTTCAACAACGTAACATTGTGTTAGTCTCCTTATCTTTATTCTTGCTGAGAATACGAGGCGTGTTTTTCCAGACGTGACGGAAAATAGATTATTGTGAACAACAAAGGATTGCATGTACCTGTTACTTTGCACTTCAAACTCAAAGGAGAACTGGGGTCACTGCTGTTCAGAACACAGTACGGGGTGTTCAGCACTGCCTATGTGATTTTTTATTTTATCTTTTCAATTTGTCACAAAGACAATTCTTTCCCGATCAAAGTAGTTAGGCTTATTTCAAATCACTCTGCATTGTTTCACGGAATAGTCAAAAAATGTGGTGATGAAACAAAGGATCGTTCCAAATTGCTTGGTTTCTCCCACTAAATCATGAAAATACCATATTTTGGTATAAATAACAGCCTGCAAATGATGGTGTTAATAAAATGACATGCTTTCATAAGGCTGCTGTTTCAAAATCAAAGAATACAATCATTAATCAGAGCACTCATAAGAACGCAGCACTATCAAAGCAATAAATATATTTTGGAATTTATGAACGATTCTCTGTCAAATCAGCAGGGGGAGGTGTGTAGAAACAGCTGTTGACTGTCCCTCCATGTTGTTTCTGTTGATTGCTGCAATGGGATGGGGGATGGAGGGAATTAGGGCCTCAAGTTCTATTTACAACTATGAAGAGTAAGCAGGCAGTCCGTCTATCGATATCGTCTCAGTGCTCTGGACAGTGCTGCACCCACGCCCCCTCATGGCACCGGGCCCGGAGAAAACGGATGCAACCCGTCCTGTCGGCCTACGAAGTAAATTCCTGTGCCAAGTCAAGGAGACACGTCGTTTAATTGAGTGTTTCAGAACTTTTCTCTGGTGTGGGAATAAACGAAGGCAAAGGTTATGAGCAAAATAAAAAAGTCATGATTCAACAATTAGTCGACAATAGGCAAGACTAGACTCATCAGATTTGACTATTGTGGCATCACATTGGAGGGATGCTACATTCCCTTTGTCAATCAGCAGCCACACCACAGAATGGCCGCCAATCTACACACTACAGCTCCCAGAATGCCTCACCACTCACCCAGGTGTGGGCGTATAAGCCACCTAATTGAGGCAGGACTAAAGAGCTGCAGGATGCAGGGGAGAGGGAGAGAGCACACGGCTGGAAGGAGCTCCCAGAACAAACTTGGACTGGAGAACTGCATAAAGGAAAGGAAAGGACAGAACCAGACTGAGGAGCATTGACGGAAAGAAGACCCTGTAGCCTGTGAAACAGAAAGTTTAGTTTTTTTCTAATGCTGTTCAGTTTAAAGAACAATTATCTCGGCTTGGACGCTTTTGATTTTGATAGAGAGTTACCTGAGTTGCCTGGTTAAAGCAGAATAAAACTTCACCTTGTTTTCGGAACCTTTGATTTTGCCTGTTTTTCTTAGTTTCATTGCACCACCCCACCCTAGTCTGCCCTAGTGACCTCTCGTGGCATTACACTATGTAAATTGTTAATTCGGGGGCACCCCTAGTTTCTTGGCACATACGCATATGAAGGTGACTGGGAATACGCGGTCAATGCCCCTGACTGTCCCTCGCTCCCTGCCTGGAGGGGCTGAGGCTGGCAGAATCAGTGACATCTTTTAAATCACTTATCAAAAAAAAGTGAGCCTTTTCTTAATTCTATCACTGTTTTTTTTCTATTTGTTTATTTGCCTGATAACGGAATGCTTGAAGTCCTTTGAAATGTTAATGTTTAATCCTTGTTCAACCATCTGGAAAAGCTTTTTATTAATAAAGTTTATTATGATAAAGTTCATTATATTGCCACTAACTGTAGATCAGTGGGGTGGTGTGAAACCATTGACAGGAAGTTGTATTGCATCACCTGTGTGCTTGTACATGAGACAAACAAAATGGGGACCCATTCATTAAAAACATTTTCTCCTTAACGATTGTTTTCTGTTAAGGTCATGGTAACTTTGGTTAGTAAAGTCATGTGGCTCCAGCCAAAGTCACTACAATGAGATAAAAACAAGCGTCAGACTCCGGTGCTGAAATGAAGCCAACGCAGAAGTGCCAAAAACTGCAGTTTCTCAAATGGCCACTTGAGACTCCAGAAGCAAGTCCATCCCCACAGCGCCCCATGTTAAATTGCCCAACTTTACAGCAAAACGGTTTTGGTCTCTATAGCTAATATACCTGTTTATGATAACTGTACGGGGGTAAGTTTGTATAGAACGCTTACATTGAGGCAGTGGCGGGCCGTGGATTTTATACCTGGGCCTTCAGTGCTGTCCTACTACAGTTGAATTATCTTCTAATAACCTCATTATGACACATCAATCCAGCAAACCTGCAGCGGATCCACGCATTCCACCACACAAGAGCACGAGCCATTCAAATATTATTCATAAAAGCGACACGATAGACAAACGAACAGTAGTAACGTTACTATGTAAACAAACACACGCAGTTTGTCACTTACCCAAACTTAAAGAGTTTAATCCCAGTACATCGTTTCAGTTCCAGTAAGAAGTCCTTCTCGATTCATGGACGCCAGTGATGACAGTCGAGCCTCATCAGTTGTATTTCGCCGGTCTGCTGCGGCAGGTTGGCAGCAGGGCCGGGTTCCCTCCTCCGCCGGGGCACCGGCCGGCGCAGACCGCACCCCGGACCGCGGTTGTGGAGCCGATTCCCTGCGAACGTGTTCGTTGAGTTGTAGATCCACTCGAGTCTCTCCAAAAGTTTTCAAAAGCACCGTAGCTTGTGTCCTGCCGTGCTATGGCGTCCTCAGGTTAGCGTATAGCTCCAAACACCAGGAGCTCAGTTAAAATGAAACACATTCCCAGCCATAAAATGTGCAACGCTTCTCCGACGCTGTCAGCCAGAAATACCGTTCATACAAATCCTTTTCCTGGCTGAGTCAGGGCTGCCAGCTGTGGGGTTGACTGACCATTTCTTACGATGTCCAGCTTTTCCTGAAATGTCCTTCTTTCTTGAGAAAGGCGTTATCAGTAACTCCGCCACTAAATCCGTTTCTCTTCAGTCATTGAGTGTTCAAAAACAAAGCTAGGTCAAAAAATAAATAAACTACACCAAGCAAAACCCTACAAATGTCATAATTTCTTCCATATCTTTCAATTTGAACTCTTACTACTCCAACTAAGCTCTGCTGGCAAGTTCAATTTCGTTTCACTTCAGTCACGTGCTCACCCACTGACCAGTCACAGCACACTCTGCACTTCGCGGCAGCTGCACCTGGACATGTAATGATGATGTAGATGTAGGCCGGCTAGTATGGGAGTAGCGGCTGCTGACACTCAAAGAATACGCCCAACATGTCAAACTAAAGATCTGATTGGTTGAACACTATGACAATCAACAATATCGTCCCCATTCACTTAAACTACACATGGAAGCACTTTTGAGGCTGCAGGCCTCGGGCCTCTCTTCTTACCTAGAGACATAGAGGTGAAATCTGATTGGATAAAAGCTCTACTTAAAACGAGCTGCACTGGAAGCAGAGCAACTGAGGAAGACAGTAGCTGTGCAATGAGAAAATAAGATAATGGGAAAAATATTTTTATAAATTATAATACATTTTTTTTGTGTGATTCTGTTTAGGCCAGCAGAGAAGGCTTTACAGGCCCTGACGGCCCGCCACTGCATTGAGGCATAATTGAGGGTGTGGCCACTTTGAGTGATGGATGGGCGCCATACCAGGTTGCTAGCTGCTAACTGTCTCCTCTGCTATGTCACCCAGCATCCGCTTCAGCTCCACCGACAATCACCGACACCTCTTCTTAGAGTCCGGCTGCGGCATCGCTGCCAAGATGGCGATGACCTGACCTCTGCTTTAAGACCTTCAATCACCACTACCACCATAGCCTTTTCCCTCATCAGAACCTGTAAACCTATGTACAGAAACACTGATGCAATCCAAAAACAGCTCCCTGAAATAAATGTGAGACATTTAAAAGCCCATAATGTTAAGCTTTCTCTGAGCCTGTCTGAGGGAATGCGTTGAGTAAACTGTGGTTACTTTTTATGTTTGTTTTTCTCTTATTTCACGTCATACAGTGAGAATATAATTTTTTTTTATGCAACCAGAGACACAAAATGATATAAATTTATTGCAATACTGTGCAATATAATGTAATCCGGTGCACAGCTATAGTACTATTCATCTCCCAGGCTGGTGTGCACAATCTGAATTTGTCAGCCCTGCAGAGATTGGTGCTCTGAGCATCCTAGGGAGCTGAGCCGTCATCTAACTCAGCTGTACTGCGGGTGGTGCAGTAAACGCTTTGGATAAGTGCACATTCACTGAGAGTGGATCAGGTTGGCTGCACACACCTCATAACCTTGTGCATGTTGTTCCGCAATACTTTTGAGATAATAAACAAAGAAACAAATGCTGCCACAATATAATTAATGACAAATACTGTGGACATAAAGCTTCAAGTGATATAAACTCTCTAAAACAGTAGTCCCACAAGTGCTTTGGAACCCTGCCGATTAGATGGCCTAGTCGAAAGGAATGGGTGAGGTGACTGATGTGGAGGAACCAGGCGGCAATCTCCAGTTCTGCTGAGTGAAGCCAATTCGGAAGTGTCTTAAAACGTTAATTCTCTCTACTGACCAGCAGGGGGCGACTCTTCTGGTTGCTTCTAGGATTGACAGGTTGCTGCCGCTACTGCATTTAAGTCGGTAAGTCATGTGACATAAGTATTGTAAATTAAGCCTCGATGCATGACGTTTGGTAATCGAGTTTCAGCCCTAATTTGAGGGGTACAGATATTTCATGATTTAAAATTGTTTTAATTAGAAATGCCCAAGAAAATTATGTCTACTGCCACGTCACCAACAGGGCAGTTCGTCAACATTTTGACCTCCCTCCAGGGAAAGTGAACTTTCGACAAAAATGCTTCAATGCAAAAATACTTCTTCATTCGACACCTTCATTGTAACCGTTCACTTGTTCATCTGATTAAAACAATCAGCTGGATATCAGTTTTTTTAGGGCAGATTTGGTTTAGCATATTAGCTGAAAAATAAATATGATTTTTAGTAAACAGGCCGTTTACTGTATACCAAGCGAACACATATGAAAGTGGCACAATTGGATTAAGTAATAAAAGTCAGTATCTTGTTTGCTTTCCTACACTTTCATTTTTCATTGGCAAAAGGGAGTGAAAATGTGTCATCATTCCCCTCTCTGATTTATGGTAGCGGGGCTTCCAGATACATTTGACGCTCAACCGCTGTAACTCTTCCTTTGCTTTGTGGACGGACAGGACGTTTCGTGCTGTGGATATTTCCTGTCAGTTATACCGTTAAATGTCCAATAAAGGCAAAAAAAATGTAATAAAATCGGTGGTAAAAAAAAACAAAAACTATACTGATAAAGCTATCAGCAACTCTTTATCCACAGCAATCTCTTTTCCTTTCCCGCAACACTGGAGAGAGCGAAGACAGGAGCAATTTCAGAACACCAATCCTGCAACTTACAGTGCTGCCCCTCCATCAATAGCAGCGCTGTCATGTCTTTAAGATTGCGTTAAAACATGCATTTATTCATGACGGGCCCCCTTTGCGGGGCTGCACACGGCACAATATCCGAGGCGCAACGTTATTAAAATGCATCGAGATGTATTGAATCAGACTCCGAGACATGTGCAATAAAACTCCTCGTGATTCTCACCCTGGAGTAAGTGCTGGTAACAATCTCTGCCATCTGGTGCCACAACAAATACAGAGCCGCCTGGTAAAGTAGAGTCGTCACGTGTGCGCTGGTGTGTGCGCGCAATATGATTCCATGTGCTCTGATAACTCAAAAGGAACACAGCGAGTGGGAGCCAGGAGGGAGACGATTGGTTTTGTTAATGGCTGGCCATTAAGCGAAATGAAAGCTGATGCGATATTGATGAGTTTGTTTCGCGGCTGGTTTGCATATGGAAAGCAAATGTGTTCGAAATCAGGATTCTGGCTGCGTCCTGTGAGGCTCTTAATCAAGGGAAAGGAAACCTTTCAGACCAAATCTATTCATGTCACTTTTCATCACAGCTGATGAGAGCTGATTTGCCTCACACAGGGCAGCCAGACACCAATCATTGTTTACCGCACAGAGCAAATAAATGGAACGGGAGCAGAGGAAAGAGTCACAGGCATTAGCCGGTGCCATCTGCTGCCGCCTCTTCGTGACAGTGGCGCCTCTGATCAGTGGCAGATAAAAGTGGTCCTGATGTTCTCCCAAGACTCGACTTAGATGTGAAACAATACTTTTGGATGTGCTACCTGCATGGTGGCTTGTGCACAGCTGAGCTCATTAAGGTGCTGGCGTACTATAGAAAACTTGCTAGCAGCCCCAAGAGGCTTAAACTTTCATTACACTGCGCCGTTCAGAAGAGTTGGACAGAACACAAAAAAAAGAAGCGGGGATGAAATGTGACACGTAACCTCATTAAAACCCCATTGAAAACATGGGTGTGCTCAGCAAGTTTCAAGGTAATCAGCCTATTCGATGACAAGATATCATGTGTGCAAGGGTGACATTTTGAAGAAAGGGCTAGAGGAAAGCACATTGGGTGTCTGAAGGACTGTTAAGGACTGTCCTCATGAATATGAGCCAATCTGCCCTCTGGATTGTGAATATTTTTTTTTATGTTCACTTGAAAAATATAGAAACCTGAAGTCCCAACCCAATTATCAGACAATAATGTCAATATTGGATGATTCTGCTTGACCGCAGATTTGTTTTGCTGAGATTTAAAAAAAAAAGGGAGACATGACGAGGTCCTTATGTTCATTGTAGAGTGCCGGTCCAACCTTCAGTCAGTGAAACGTATTACTGGGGTTTGCAATCCAAATGAGTATCTACTTCAGCAGTCGTTATAAGAGGGTGAAACCCTTTGTGATTGGAATACCAATTAATCAGCAAAACAATACAGCCCTTATCAATGTTTCCAGCTTGACAGTGCATGTATGACATTATATTTATCCTTCTCTTACTTTTGTTCACCTCTTTCTATGCTTTTAGAAAACAACCTATTGTTAAATCCACGTCTGAACTGGGAGTCTGTCAATCTAGTGACATTAAACCATAGACTGTATATAAGAAGTAGACGTAGTCCCAGTGACGTCACCCATTGTTTGTAGACTGCCGTTATGAAGCCTTGAGTTTGGCGATCTCGCTGTTGTCATCTTGGCTTATTTTATTCATTGGTTTATTTTGTAGGGACAGTGCACATTAATAAAACATTCCTGTAAATTGCCAGAGTTAGCCAAGAGGCTATTCTTCATCTCTAGTCCCAGGGCAGATGTTGCAAAGTCAACCTAAAAACAGAATATAAGGTTAAACTTACAAAGTTTTGTATCCGATGAACGGATAATTGGAATGCGGAGGAGTGACGTAGAGACGCCATATACGTCCCTGGTATGTAGCAGCGACCTGTCAATCATAGTAAGCCCGCCCTAAAGCATACTCTGCTTTAAGGTCTATTTGACTCTAAATGGACCATCATTTACTAAATGAACATCATGCTGTATTGAAGAAGACTTGAAACTAGAGATTGAGACCATCAACTCATGTTTACATTTTTACTGAGGTAATAAATGAAGTGAGTAGTAGAGTCATTTTCTCATAGACTTCTATACAATCTGACTTCTGTTTGCAACCAGAGGAGTCGCCCCCTGCTGGTCAGTAGAGAGAATGCATGTTTTAAGACAGTTCCGCATCGGCTTCACTCGGCTGAACCGGAGGTTGTCGCCCGCATTAAACCTGCAACTGTTCTCGGACTCGTGGGAAATGGTGTTTGTGAAGTGCCTTTAAAATCAGGGCTGAATTTGTTGATGGAGACGTCATCTCCATGCACAGTGCCCACCTCCTCCTTGTTTTTAAAGTGCAATGAAATTTCGGTGACGACATAATAGACCGGTGCTCCAGAGGAGTATTGATCACCCTAATGGTGTATGTTTGCTCAGCTGTGAAGAGACCAGGGGAGGCGACGAGTGAGAAAACTCGTCGTGACGGTGGAGGCTGCTGGGGAGTTTCTGATAACAAGACAAGAAGTGCAGCATCGGATGAAGAACGCACCAAATTCATCCAGCAATGCAGAAATCATCTGAGCAGGTGTGGGATTTGAATGCCTGAATAAAAGCTATTAATCACTATGACACTGGTCAATTATGATCGTTACTGCTGTGCATGATGGGACTGTGCTTATTGTTGCTGCACAGCATAAAGACATCTAAACTTCTCACCATGCAGCTCAATTCAGGACAGCCGTCCACACATAATCATTTGATGTGAAACGTTCAAACTTTCTGAATTTTTAGCTAAAATGTTATTGTCAGGAATTAGACAAATGATTATCCAACACATTGTCTTTGCTGAATGATGCGCACAAGTTTGGCACTATGTCATCAGTACACCAGCTTTATTTTATGTGTAACTTCACTCCCAGGTCCGAACCAAAGTCTCATTTTGAAAAATGCAAAATAAAAAGGGCAAGAGTCTGAGAGATTAAACCTACTCTACTTCCGTAAGCCACTACGCAACGCCAATATGACAGCAACAGTAGCTTGGACAATAGTGATATAGCGTGGGGCTCTGAATTTGATGAATTTATCAAACCATAAATCAGACATAATTACACCCTCAACTCGAATTCAGACTGCGCAAACCCTAACGCAACTCTGTTGCGGCTCCCTAAGTCTACATCCACACTAATACGTTTTTGTTTTAAACGATCTCCGTCCACACGGCGTTTCAGCATCGTTTTCTAAATCAGTGGTCCCCAACCACCGGGCCGTGGATCATTTGGTACCGGGCCGCACAGAAAGAATAAATATTATATTATTTCCATTTTATTGATTATCAGAGTCTAAAATAAGTTTTATTTTGAAAAATTACCGGATTCTCTCGCAATTTCATCCGCCTGTGGCTCTTGACACATGTCAAGACAACTCTGCTGGTGTTTTGGATTCAAATCAAGGCTGAATATCCTGAGATCGCCACTAAAGCACTGAAAACCCTGCTTCCATTTCCAACATCCTCTTTGTGAAGCAGGATTTTCTGCAGTGACGGCAATCAAAACAAAATTACGAAGTAGACTGGAGATAATAGACTTCGGGTGTCATTGTCTCCCATTACCCCCAGATGGGACTGTCTCGTTGCAGAGAAACAAGCTTAGGGCTCCCACTGATTCAGCGTTATTGTGAGTTGTATTTATTTATGCATTTTACATTTGTTTTGATGCCGATCGTATCATTTTATTTCGTCGTGTTTTTCCGCCACACCTTGAAGGCCGGTCCGTGAAAATATTGTCTTACATGAAACCGGTCCGTGGTGCAAAAAAGGTTGGGGACCACTGATCTCCGTCCAGACTCAAATGCCTGAAATCGAATATCACGTGACTATTCTCGTACACTGGGCATGCGGGTGGGTGCCGGTGTAAACAGGAAGTGGATTGGTTGCTCCGTAGGTCTGATAACGCCGCTGGACATGCCCCAGTGAGCACTAAACCGGATTTCAACGTTGATTTCTGGTTGAAAACACGTTGAAATGGAGCCTGAACGTTTAAGACCTATTTTCAATGTGTTTTCAAACGTCTAAATTACGGTTACAATATCAACGTGTCATAAATACAACAAACTATAGTTTTTGTATATATAATATAACTATATACAAAACTTTATAAGCTGTGATATCAAATAGCTTTTGCAGCTCCAGACACACTTTATTTGGTGGAAAATAGGGCAAAATGGCTCTTTGGATAGTAAAGGTTGCCGACCCCTGCCCTAGCACCTTCGTCTCCGGATCGGCCGTCGGCTCTTCTCTCGGCTGTAGTCGGCGGGAAGCAGGGACCTAGCAGCTGGCCACCAGCTCGCTGTTCTGCTCATGTTCTGTAATCCGTGTATTATTAACATGAAAACATGGTGGAATTTTCAAGCTAGCATTAGCTAGCTGACTAGTCAGCTAACTAGCCAGTCGCTAAATGACAAAAATTAAACAACTTTATGCTTCATCTACACGCTGTTCTCATTGCGTGAGAAGGCACATTGCCATCCCCAGATAATCATTAACACTGATTCACCAGATGTTGTAATGTGCTGATAGCTTCATTTCCAGTCCACAGAAAGGAGAGAACAGACTTTGGCTGTGCTGTGATTCTAATGTTACACAGTGGTTACCGAAGAAGTACAAACAACAGACACTGTGAGGAGAGGAGGGGGGTCTGATTAGAGGGTGTAAACTAGGGCTGCAACAACGAATCGATAAAATCGATAAAATTTGATTATTAAAAGAGTTGGCAACGAATTTCATTATCGATTCGTTGTGTCGCGTTACTATTACGCCACTCAATAAGTCGCGGAGATGTTTGAGTATAAAAAAAGAGCGGAGCAGATCGGAGGTAGAGGAAAGACCATCGGAGAGACCCGTAACGTTGTTCTGAAACACATGGCGGAGGCAGAGAAATCAGTACGACCTAAGTCATCCAAGGTGTGGGAGCATTTCACACTAAATAAATCGAAAAAATGTGTTAATTGCAAGATATGCAAAAATGGCATGGCATGGCACGGGAGCACCACGGTGATGATTCAGCACCTATAACGTAAACATGTTGGAGTCCTTGATGAGGAGGAAGGGAGTTCAACAGCAGGTTAAGTCACTACAGAATCCTACTTTTGTTCTGTTTTGAAGTGAGGAACGTAACGTCCCTCCAGTAACTCTTCTGGTGCTGGTGTTTACTCGTTATCCAGCTTGACAAGCATGACAAGTTAGCGTTAGCTCGTTAATAACAGTAGTAAAGCAGGGGTGGTATAGTTTGCAAGACTAAAGACACGTTTTTATTCACTCGCCTTTTTTGGCCCATTAATTTTTCAATCTGTTGTCATGTATATATATTCTGTGCTTTGTCCCATATCGGTTATTGTTGACAAATATATTTGTGTGTGTTGTATTTTTTAATTTCATTTTAAAGTTCTTTTATAGTACTTGGTCATCTTAAGCTGTGTTTAAATGTGGTGTATAAATGAACTTAACTTGTACTTACTACAATGATGGTAATAATTTAATGAATAAGCTTCAAGTGAACTTGAGTGTGTGCGTCTGTGAGTGAGAGTTTGAGTGTGTGCATCTGTGAGTGTGAGAGTTTGTGAGTGTGTGCGTCTGTGAGTGTAGTGTAGAGAACAAGTTCTGACGTTCAAACAAATCCTGTTAAGTTTTCTGATTTGTATTTTTCTTTACTTTTCTTTATTTTTTATAAATTATTTATTGTTCTGACAGCTCAGGTCCCTTTAAACTAAAATATACATCTTTTTGTGCACTTTATTTAAAAAAAGCCTATATATTTGGCAGATGTAAAGCATACATGTGTATGTTTTTTGTGTTAGTCCATTTCTTTTTTTACAGCTCAGGAATGTTCAAGGAGCAACCTGTTTGTGCACTTTCTGAAGATTTTTTGCACTGTGAATTTGCACTGTCAGTTCTGTTTTTGAATAAAGGGTTGGAAATTAATGCTTTTTTGTTTTTTATCCAATTCATTGATTAATCGAAAAAATAATCGACAGATTAATCGATTATTAAAATAATCGTTAGTTGCAGCCCTAGTGTAAACATTCTTTTATTTCATTACATAGATTCGTCCCAAACTGTCAACTCTATCGGAATTGGCCTTCAAGATATGGGCTAATCAAAACAGTAGTTAGTATTTTGAGCCATTTTCACATGAAATGCCGGTTTTTATTCATTTGGTGAGAAATATCAATATCAACACCATAATAGATCTGTTTCATCACAGTGCAATCATACCATATAATTCCCAGCTTAAAAAACACTTGTAAGTGTGCAGTTAGTCTTTAACTAGCCATTGCTGCTGAACATTTAAAGACATGTAGGATTGATTATCTATTAACCGCACTGAAGAGCCCATCAGGTAGCTTCAGACAACTGGGCTGAATGACATTCAAGAGTACTTGAGCACTAAGAAACGTGTGCAGGATCTGAGCGAGCACCGTGGCAATCGTTTGTAAAAAAAGGCCATTGATTTGTCCAAGTGGTAACCATGAAGGGGATTGTTTTTTTAAAGTGGGTAATTGCATTTAAGGTCAGGGAAAATCAACACAATGTCATAGTCCAATGCTAGTGACAGACAAAAGGATTAGGTGTCAAGGCCTCAGTTTGCTTCAAACAAAGTGCTTGTCGGATTGTCTAACAGTGTCTGCAAGCAGGGGCTGCGTATAGCAAGTTTTGAATTGATATACGACAATCACGGCCGCTTTGACCAGGCCTTTGAGGTGTGAACGAAGGGTTTGAATTTTCGTCCTTCGCTCGGTCTTTTGGAGTTTGCATGTTCTCCCCGTGGCAGCGTGGGTTCTCTCTGGGTTCTCTGGCTTCCTCCCACAGTCCAAAGACACGCAGCTTAATTGAGGTAGGTGTGAATTTAAGCGTGAATGGTTGTCTGTCTTTATGTTTCAGCTCTGCGATAGTCTGGCGACATGTGGGCAAGGAGCTGTTTTGTGTGGCAAGCGGATATCCGGGCATTGCTCATTGTTTACAGTCCGATTGGCAACTTGATATGCGACACTGGAGTTGGAGTTGAGAGACGTGTACGACAGGATTGCTACACAAGTGACCAGTTACCAAATCATCGTCAGATGACAGTCGCTGGGTTCTGAGATTGCATTTCGGCCAATGCGTTCTGCCTCTTTTTCTCTCCATATGGACTGTTTACCTGCATTCAACCAAAGCCTTCTCGAACGTGATTGGTCAATAAAATTCGGACTACAAACAGGAACTGGTACGCTTCTGATACCAAAATCATAGACATAGGCCAAAAACTACACATGAGAACTTAACCATATTACCAAATGAATGTCAAGCACATTAAAGAAGAGTAACAATAACAATGTTTAACATCCATCAATCAATGGTGATTACAGTCTAGCATGGTATGGTATTCCAAGTCGTTTAAGATAAACAGGAGGAGAAGGGATTTGTGTATGCAGTAGTTAAGTAACGGGGAGTGTTGTTGAATCTCAGTATTTTTGTTTACTCTTCTTGTTCACTGTCTGAAGCAAGTTCAGGATATTTTGTTGATCCAGGATCTTTTACATCTGTGCTCTCCTGTCTGATGCCTCCTCTCGTTAAGAATCAGCTCGGTAGTCTTTCAGCAAGCTGGGTTCTTCTTGAGCCTTCCTGTATTTTTCACCTAAAGTGTGACTTGCAGTTGCCAAAGGTGCAAAGTCAGAGTAGTGTGTTCATCTATGACGTTGGAATAGGGACACGTAGCCCTGTCAGCCCGATTTCTTGTTGTTCGACAGAGCATCTTAGTAAACTCTCAGTAGTCTCTTCCACTTGCTGTCATCACCAAAACCACCAACTCCCAGTTGGTTTTCTTCTTCACTTTGGGTGAGATGAAGTTGGGACGTTACTCATGAATGGTGTAATCTGATCAGGCGGCAACCTCCGGTATGAAAAGTGATGCCAATGCTGAAGTGCATTAAGCTTGCATTCTTTCAAATGGCATCTCTTCGTCACTCCTGCACAATCAAAATATGGTAACTTCCGCTCACTGGTTGCAAAAAGCCAAGATGGCGATGGTCGTAATCTAAAATGACGACGGCCAAAACGCCAAACTCAAAGCTTCAAAACGGTAGTCCAAAAACCAGTGGGTGACTTCACAACGACTACGTTCACTTATTATATACAGTCTATGGCTTTAATTACCGTGTTACTGTGAAAAAAACGACTTGTGTTGCACAGTGTTTCTCAACCCAGTGACCTACCGGTACTTGGAGCCTTGAGGAGATTCCATGGGGTCCCCAGTAAAGTGAGGAACAATTTAATGTCAGTATTATTGCCTTAAGTAGCCAACCCAATCATAGAATGAACAATGACTAACGTTCCTCAATATATCCAAAAGACCTGAAATACCTTTGTGGTTATTCAGTGCCTATTCATTGGAATTGGGTTAGCCCTGTGCAGTGCCAGCGTCCACTCTCTGGGGAATAAATTGCTCATTTAGAAGTTCTGGCAGATTTCTCAGTTACAGTTGAACACTCACTCATCAGAGTGAACTGTGCTGAACAAGTCACTTAATTTGAGAGTGTTTCCCCCCCCCCCCCCCCCCCAAAGGAAGGATGCTCTTCTTTTTACATGTGGGACACGGTATCATTTCAGGCTTTTTTTCTCTACATGACCCAAAGGAAGGTCTTTTTGACATGTCAACATCCAATGACTCTCTAAAAGCATCACTGAACACTTGTGTGTTGGAGTTAAAATACAGTTTTGAGTCCTGATTGGAATTCAGCAATTCTTTCAAGTGTTAATGTTTAGGTTGGACTCAACTAGTTCTCATGTAGATTTATAGTAGCTTTGTAGCTATTAGTTCGCTTGTCCTGGTAAGTTTTGGAAATATTTGGAATATCAACATCTGTAAACTGACTTATCTTAACTTGATATAATTTGAAAAAAATAATTATTTAATGTTGAACTGACTTTATTCACATTTGTAAAAATGTAATTAAATTAACTACTAAAACTACTTTTTTCAGTTCTCTTAATTACCCACCTATTCTAGTCCAAATCATTTCACACAAGCTAATTTATTGAAGTGTAATAAACTTGATACTTTACGTTGACATAACTTAACTTAGTCAAAGCAACAAAATCACTTTTTACAGTGTAGTATTTCCGTATTTTGCTATCTTTTTATATATTTGATGACCTTTTTAGGAGGGTTTTTTAATCTAAGTATCTAGGTTCAACATTGTGATTAAAGGCTACCATGGTGCTCATCACTTTGGGCTGGCTAGTTGGCAGCTCTGTTGACAGGATGCCTCTGCTCAACAGGCGTCCAAATTAGGGAGCAAAAGCACTTTCTTTCTTTTAATCTGACATCTAAAATTCTGCTGTAATGTCATATAACCGAGTGAGATGCCAATTTTTTTACCATATTTCTGTTGATTCGACCTACTTGTGTATATATTCATTGAGACGAAAATCATGCAGGGGATACAAGAATCTTCACTCCGTTAACCAGAAAATCATGGATTGTAAAGGGAACAGTATTTAAATCTCAGAAGTATTGGTTGTAATGCAGAATATCTAGGCTCTAATCCTTTTCGAAGCCAGAACTCCTCAGTGTTCTGTCAGCGAGTACACCATGTGGTTTACCTGCAAGGGGAAAAGGTTAATTTCACTGTGTGCAAACAGCTTTCCACCACCTTGGTAAACAGGAAAAATCTCTTTGGCTCTATTGATTCCCTTTATTGAGCTGATTTCCTATGTTAAGTGGGAACCCCATGGCCTGCCAAACCAGATCCCACAATCAGATGTGGGTTATCTCTAACATAAGGTTAATCACAGGTAATCATTAACATGACTCCTCAATTAAAAAGGATGTCCCTAAACCCACAGGTCTGGCAGCATTATGTCAGCCTTATTATCAAAAGACAGGGAAATGGTGTGGGGGAAGGAGCTTCAGATCAGTAAAATAAAATTGGTAGAATGTCTTAAACACTTTTAGAAATACATCTTTTCATCATTAATTAATGTCACACCATCCTGATTTTACATAGTCAGACAAATAGAAACATTATTATAAGCCCCTATGTGTAGCGGTGTTAGAAATTAGATAATTTTTTGTTTGCTAGTTTTTTTTTCTCTGCCGGTTGGTGCTGGGTACAGTACAGTACAGTAAGTGTATATAGCAGTGCGTTCTCACTGAAAACAGCTGCGTTCTGTGACTGGAAATAAGGTCAACAGGAGCATAAAGCGGGCGGCAAAACACAAAACAATGAGGGAAAAGAGGCTTATGCCTCGTTTTTACATAGCTAGATGAACCTCAGGTGATCTCTGGTATTTGCCTCGAGCACATTGCAAATGTGTTACTTTTGCTGGCAGCTATAGACAGACCGCATGCAGTGTTGCGAATAAATAACTGATTGATGAATTTAATCCAGCTCTATATATACATTATTTTTAAAGGGAACATTTTGATATTTTTAGCATGTTTTTCTTTTTTATATGTTGTTCAAGGACCCGTCTCACATTAGATTGGACGCCGAAAAGCAGACAAATTATGCGGTAGCGTTTCTATCCATCCGTAAAGGGATGCATTTTGTTACGTCGAACACTAGGGGGCGCAATCTGTATACTACACAAGGCCTAAAAGGCCTCATAGAGATGTGTAAAGTTGGGTCATAATTAGGGCCCGAGCTCCGACGTAGTCGGTACGAGGACCTATTGTATTTGTAATGTTTATTATTAGGGCCCGAGCTCCGACGTAGTCGGTACGAGGACCTATTGTATTTGTAATGTTTATTATTATTATTATTATTAGGGCCCGAGCTCCGACGTAGTCGGTACGAGGACCTATTGTATTTGTAATGTTTATTATTAGGGCCCGAGCTCCGACGTAGTCGGTACGAGGACCTATTGTATTTGTAATGTTTATTATTATTAGGGCCCGAGCTCCGACGTAGTCGGTACGAGGACCTATTGTATTTGTACTGTTTATTATTATTCTTATTTTACCCCTTTGATCGCAAAAAGGAGGAGCTTGGGATACTGGAAAAGTTGTGAAATTTTGCATGCACGCCAGAATTTGCGAAAATTGCATTCTGATTGGGGTGTCCAAAAAAAAATAAAAAATATTGGCTCGATAGCGCCCCCTATTGAGTAGCCCCAACACCAGGTTTCACCTAGCTGTATGAAATTTGGTAGGTATGTGGAACTTGATGGGACGTACAAAAAATCCTCTTGGAATTTTTCATTTAACCAAACAGGAAGTCGGCCATTTTGACTTTTATGACGTTTTTGGACCGTTTCAAGGCGTCATACTTTAACGAACTCCTCCTAGAGATTTAACCCGATCAACTGCAGATTTGGTCAGTATGCTCTTGACACCTTGGCAGTGAAAAGTTACTCAAAGATCAAAAAGTTATCGAACGATGTATCTGTGGCGTGGCGTCAAAAAAACACCATTCGCCGCGAAACAGGAAGTAGTTGTAACTTGGCTGTGCATTGTCTAATCTGCTCAAAATTTCTCATATGTCATAACACCCTGACCCGGAACACATCTATATGAGAATTTAGAATCATAGTAAGAGCGCCACCTAGTGGCAACCGGAAGTTGTAAGTTCTGTGCTTTGACATCCTGCTCCACACAGATGAATCAGATCCCTCTGAAGTTTTGTCAGAAAAGCCTTAAGACCTTGATAATGCTTTATTGAGAAGATTGTAAGAAGTTGTCGAAGGGCGGCGACGTGGCGGCTCGGCGAATTTTGATCCTTCGCCATGAACGAATAAATTCATGTAACTCGACTCCACATCATCAGATCTTTACCATATTTCACTTGTTTGATTAGACTCCAGTCTTGAAGACATCCGCAGGTCAATTTTGAATCATAGTCATAGCGCCACCTACTGGTAACAGTAAGTTAAAGTCTTTATACTTTGGCTTGTTTCTCTTAGCAGGTAAATCAGATCAACATCAAATTAGTTCCACACAAATGTAAGAAGTTCATAATGCCAGTTCATGAAGCTTTTGATGTTTCGTCGAACGCCGTTGCCGTGGCGACGCAGTCTTCGCCGTGAAAAACGAAGGCAATTTTGAGAGGCTAAAAATGCTCGAAACATAATCAAACTTGGCAATCACATTTAAAGCCCAAAATGTAGTTACATAATATGGTTTTAATGCTTCAGAGTGGCAAATTGGCTCAATAGCGCCCCCTACAAAATTTCAAAGAAGCAGCCCTCGCAGTATGTTTGACCTAGATGTATAAAATTTGGTAGGCACATGTATCACATGTGGACTTAAAATAAAGTCTCTTGGGACCATGCTCTAAACCCAACCGGAAGTCAGCCATTTTGAATTCTTTATGAATTTCTAGTGTCGTTTTTGTCATTTCCAGGCGCTGTATTTTAACGAACTCCTCCTAGGGAATTAATCAGATCAACTTCAAATTTGGTCACTATAGTCTAAAGACCTCTGTGATGAAAAGTTACTCAAAGCTTGTTGTTTCGTGAAAAGCCGTCGCCGTGGCAACGCATTCTTCGCCATGAAACATTAAGGTGTTTTTGAGGGGCTAAAAATGCTCATAACATAACCAAACTTGTCACACACATTTAAAATCCTGAATGTAGTTATCTGATGTGATTTTAATGCTTCAGAGTGGCAAATCGGCTCAATAGCGCCCCCTACAAAATTTCAACGAAGCAGCCCTCGCAGTATGTTTGACCTAGATGTATAAAATTTGGTACGAACATGTATCACATATGGACTTAAATAAAAGTCTCTTGGGGCCATGCCCTAAACCCAACCGGAAGTTAGCAATTCTGAATTTTGTATGAATTTCCTGTGTTTTTTTGGCAATTTCCAGGTGCTTTACTTTAACGAACTCCTCCTAGGGAATTAATCAGATCAACTTAGAATTTGGTCACTATAGTCTAAAGACCTTTGTGATGAAAAGTTACTCAAAGCTTGTTGTTTCGTGAAAAGCCGTCGCCGTGGCAACGCATTCTTCGCCATGAAACATTAAGGTGTTTTTGAGGGGCTAAAAATGCTCATAACATAACCAAACTTGTCACACACATTTAAAATCCTGAATGTAGTTATCTGGTGTGATTTTAATGCTTCAGAGTGGCAAATCGGCTCAATAGCGCCCCCTACAAAATTTCAACGAAGCAGCCCTCGCAGTATGTTTGACCTAGATGTATAAAATTTGGTAGGAACATGTATCACATATGGACTTAAATAAAAGTCTCTTGGGGCCATGCCCTAAACCCAACCGGAAGTCAGCAATTTTGAATTTTGTATGAATTTCCTGTGTTTTTTTGGCAATTTCCAGGTGCTTTACTTTAACGAACTCCTCCTAGGGAATTAATCAGATCAACTTAGAATTTGGTCAGAACAATCTAAAGACCTTAGTGATTAAAAGTTACTAACAGCTTTAGGTTTCATCGAACGACGTGGATATGGTGTGGCAGTCATTTTAGATGGTTCACCATCATCCATCAAGCTGTTGTAACTCGACTGCACTTTGTCAAAACTGTCCCAAACTTGACATGCTTGTTGACTGTCATGACTTTAGGACTTCTGCATGCCAATATTAACACATAGTCATAGCGCCACCTACTGATAAGCACGGACGTAAGCAGGATTCGATAATTACAGCGGTCCAAACACTGAACTTATTAAAAGGGTTTGTGAGCACACCATGAGAAAAAGACTTCTCTGATCTAAATACGTGTAAACTAAGATGCTTGGAGAGCAAAAGTTAGATAACAGTGGTTCTCAAACCATGTCAGTGGGCATTAGTATAAATGATCTGTCCAGAGCTTCTACATGATAATCAGGTTAAATGTTACAATGAATGCTTCACACTACAGTCTAAAGTTACAGAAGAGCTTACAATGAAAACAGTGTTAGATTAAAGTGTTCAAGTAAAAGCAAATGACGCTACTGTTCTGTTAACTTTCATGCAAGTCCAAATACAATCAGCAGGACACTGCAGGGAGTTGAACCCCATCCCAGTAAACCGACAGTCTGTTATGTTACAAACACTGAAGCGCATTCACACACATTCATTTTCTTAATGATCTCAACAGGCTTACATTTATGATTGTATCAGAGGTACACTCAAAACATTTGAGGCTTGAGACCTGGCAATGTGATCTTGCTACGCTGCTGGTCGACGCGGGAAACATCATCCAACTCGTGCACGCAGTGTATGACGGTGACAGAGACGGATGGCCGCGTCAACCAGAGTCCTGCCAGTACCCTCGACGTGCGTGAAGTTGCGAGGGCCCGCCAATGCTGCTTGCAGCTTTAATTATTATTATTATTATGCTACAAGTTTAAACGCAAAAAGGAGGAGCTTGGGATACTGGAAAAGTTGTGAAATTTTGCACGCAAGCCAGAATTTTTGAAAATTGCATTCTGATTGGGGTGTCCAGCCGCGGTATGAAATATTGGCTCGCTAGCGCCCCCTATTGAGTAGCCCCAACACCAGGTTTCACCTAGCTGTATGAAATTTGGTAGGTATGTGGAACTTGATGGGACGTACAAAAAATCCTCTTGGAACTTTTCACTAAACCAAACAGGAAGTCGGCCATTTTGAATTTTATGACGTTTTTGGACCGTTTCAAGGCGTCATACTGTAATGAACTCCTCCTAGAGATTTAACCCGATCAACTGCAGATTTGGTCAGTATGCTCTTGAGACCTTGGCAGTGAAATGTTACTCAAAGATCAAAAAGTTATCGAACGATGTAACCGTGGCGTGGCGTCAAAGATACACCATTCGCCGCCAAACAGGAAGTTGTTGTAACTTGGCCGTACATTGTCTAATCTGCTCCACATTTTTCATATGTCATAAGACCCTGACCCGGAACACATCTATATGAGAATTTAGAATCATAGTAATAGCGCCACCTAGTGGCAACCGGAAGTTGTACGTTGTGTTCTTTGACATCCTGCTCCTCACAGATTATTCAGATCCCTCTAAAGTTTTGTCAGAAAAGCCTGAAGACCTTGATAATGCTTCATTGAAAAGATTGTAAGATGTTGTCGAAGGGCGGCGACGTGGCGGCTCGGCCAATTTCGATCCTTCGCCATGAACGAATAAACTGATGTAACTCGACTCCACATCATCAGATCTTTACCATATTTCACTTGTTTGATTAGACTCCAGTCCTGAAGACATCTGCAGGCCAGTTTTTAATCATAGTCATAGCGCCACCTACTGGTAACAGTAAGTTAAAGTCTTTATACTTTGGCTTGTTTCTCTTAGCAGGTAAATCAGATCAACATCAAATTAGTTCCACACAAATGTAAGAAGTTCATAATGCCAGTTCATGATGCTTTTGATGTTTCGTCGAACGCCGTTGCCGTGGCGACGCAGTCTTCGCCGTGAAAAACGAAGGCAATTTTGAGAGGCTAAAAATGCTCGAAACATAATCAAACTTGGCATTCACATTTAAAGCCCAAAATGTAGTTACAAAATATGGTTTTAATGCTTCAGAGTGGCAAATTGCCTCAATAGCGCCCCCTACAAAATTTCAAAGAAGCAGCCCTCGCAGTACGTTTCACAAATATTTACAGAACTTGGTAGGCACATGTATCACATGTGGACTTAAAATAAAGTCTCTTGGGGCCATGCCCTAAACCCAACCGGAAGTCAGCCATTTTGAATTGTTTATGAATTTCTAGTGTCGTTTTTGTCATTTCCAGGCGCTGCACTTTAACGAACTCCTCCTAGGGAAATAATTGAATCAACTTCAAATTTGGTCAGAACAATCTAAAGACCTTTGTGATGAAAAGTTACTCAAAGCTTGTTGTTTCGTGAAAAGCCGTCGCCATGGCGACGCATTCTTCGCCATGAAACATTAAGGTGTTTTTGAGGGGCTAGAAATGCTCATAACATAACCAAACTTGTCACACACATTTAAAATCCTGAATGTAGTTATCTGATGTGATTTTAATGCTTCAGAGTGGCAAATCGGCTCAATAGCGCCCCCTACAAAATTTCAACGAAGCAGCCCTCGCAGTATGTTTGACCTAGATGTATAAAATTTGGTAGGAACATGTATCACATATGGACTTAAATAAAAGTCTCTTGGGGCCATGCCCTAAACCCAACCGGAAGTCAGCAATTTTTAATTTTGTATGAATTTCCTGTGTTTTTTTGGCAATTTCCAGGTGCTTTACTTTAACGAACTCCTCCTAGGGAATTAATCAGATCAACTTAGAATTTGGTCAGAACAATCTAAAGACCTTAGTGATTAAAAGTTACTAACAGCTTTAGGTTTCATCGAACGACGTGGATATGGTGTGGCAGTCATTTTAGATGGTTCACCATCATCCATCAAGCTGTTGTAACTCGACTGCACTTTGTCAAAACTGTCCCTAACTTGACATGCTTGTTGACTGTCATGACTTTAGGACTTCTGCATGCCAATATTAACACATAGTCATAGCGCCACCTACTGATAAGCATGGACGTAAGCAGGATTCGATAATTACAGCGGTCCAAACACTGAACTTATTAAAAGGGTTTGTGAGCGCACACCATGAGAAAAAGACTTCTCTGATCTAAATACGTGCAAACTAAGATGCTTGGAGAGCAAAAGTTAGATAACAGTGGTTCTCAAACCATGTCAGTGGGCATTAGTATAAATGATCTGTCCAGAGCTTCTACATGATAATCAGGTTAAATGTTACAATGAATGCTTCACACTACAATCTAAAGTTACAGAAGAGCTTAAAATGAAAACAGTGTTAGATTAAAGTGTTCAAGTTAAAGCAAATTAAACTACTGTTCTGTTAACTTTCATGCAAGTCCAAATACAATCAGCAGGACACTGCAGGGAGTTGAACCCCATCCCAGTAAACCGACAGTCTGTTATGTTACAAACACTGAAGCGCATTCACGCACATTCATTTTCTTAATGATCTCAACAGGCTTACATTGATGATTGTATCGGAGGTACACTCAAAACATTTGAGGCTTGAGACCTGGCAACATGATATTGCTACGCTGCTGGTCGACGCAGGAAATATCATCTAACTCGTGCACGCGGTGTGTGACGGTCACAGAAACGCATGGCCGCGTCAACCAGAGTCCTGCCAGTACCCTCGGCGTGCGTAAAGTTGCGAGGGCCCGCCAATGCTGCTTGCAGCTTTAATTATCAGTTGGTTTTTTCAACACAAGTTATTAAATATCGATTAGTGGCGCTTTAAGGTAAGGCAATGCAAGTTTATTTGTATAGCACATTTCAACAACAAGGTAATTCAAAGTGCTTCACATAAAACCATTAAAAGCATCAAAACATAAGGCAAAAGAAAAGGAGATTTAAAAACAATTAAGAACATTCATTGAAATAATAAAAACAGTCATTAAAACACTAAAAAGCAGTGTAAGAAATAAAATACAGTAGTAAAATGCAGAAATGCAGGAGATTGATTAATATCCTTGAAAATAGTTCAATTAAAGGCAGCAGCAAACAGAAAAGTCTTCAGTCTTGATTTAAAGGAGCTGAGGGTCTCAGCAGACCTGCAGCTTTCTGGGACTTTGTTCCAGATATTTGGGGCAGAAAAACTGAACGCTGCTTCTCCATGTTTAGTTGTGACTCTAGGAACAGAAAGTAGACCGGTCCCAGACGACCTAAGGGGTCGGGATGGTTCATAAGGTAGCAGCAGATCAGAGATGTATTTTGGCCCTAAACCATTCAATGCTTTATAAACCAACAGCAGGATTTTAAAGTAAATTCTTTGTTGGACAGGAAGCCAGTGCAAAGACCTCAGAACTGGAGTGATGTGATCCACTTTCTTGGTCTTAGTGAGGACTCGAGCTGCAGCGTTCTGATTGACTTGTTACAGAGACCTGTAAACACACCGTTACAGTAGTCCAGTCTACTGAAGATAAATGCATGGACAAGTTTTTCCAAATCCTGTTGAGACATAAGTCCTCTAATCCTTGATATATTCTTCAGGTGATAGTAGGCTGATTTAGTAATTGTCTTGATATGGCTGTTCAGGTTGAGGTCTGAATCCATAACTACACCTAGATTTCTGGCTTGGTTTGAGGTTTTTAACATCAGTGATTGAAGCTGAGCGCTGACTTTAAGTAGAACATAGTGAACTACGTAAATTATGCATGAAGAGTGAAAGTTGTGGAGTCAGTGGCAAAAGACAAATGTTTTTTTCACAAGAATTTCAAGCTCCTCTTCACTCTAGCGGTGACATCACGCACTCTAAACTGCGCAATACACACCCATTATAAAGTCAGAAACAGACCCAAATTTTCCTGAAAATGAATCTGTGAGTTCATGAAAACTGTGCTAGCTATCAAAATGTCCATTTGGCTCAATAATGTCCAGCGTTTTGTCTACGTTTTAAACTTCGAATAATTTTTCTACGTTAAAGTATGGCTAGTCAATATGGACCCAAAGTTAAGTGTTTTTTTTGCTCTCTTCACGCAAAAACCCCATTCAAGTGAATGGAGAAATTTTGCTCCGTTTTTGGGGATTTTCGGGAAAACCGCTGGGTGAATCTCTTATAAAAGTCATAGCACACTATTCCCGACCAGGCCGCACGTCTGGATGTATTTTTCGCGCCGCTGTTGGCAACGCTGTGTGAGGAGAAGCGCGCCAAACTTCCTGGATAATAATATTATTATTACTATTATTATTATTATTAGTCCCGCAGGATTACAGTCAGTGTGCTTTGGCACAGGCAGTTTTACTGCCTTTGTGCCACAAAGCCACACTGAATTATTAGTCCCGCAGGATTACAGTCAGTGTGCTTTGGCACAGGCAGTTTTACTGCCTTTGTGCCACAAAGCCACACTGAATAATAGTATTAGTCCCGCAGGATTACAGTCAGTGTGCTTTGGCACAGGCAGTTTTACTGCCTTTGTGCCACAAAGCCACACTGAATTATTAGTCCCGCAGGATTACAGTCAGTGTGCTTTGGCACAGGCAGTTTTACTGCCTTTGTGCCACAAAGCCACACTGAATTAAAAAAAAGACAAAAAAAATGAAATGCCAGTTTGCAGTCATATTAGCTATTAGTGTTACCTCAGTATGTATAGTGTTACCTCAGTATCAGGTCTTGTTAGCAGGGAAGCTCCCAGCACATTAGCACAGTATTCAGACTTTACACACACACAACAGACATCTTTACATTACCATTACTTTGTGAAAATTCCGACCAAGTTATAGCTATATCAGACCACACTTAGCACTCAAATGTAAAGCATTTAATCTCAATCTGTGTTGTAACTGTACACCACTCAAATATTTTTTTACTGTAGAATACGTCACAGTACAGAAGCTAAAGTCATTCTAACTTCTGTTCACCTGGACAGCAACATTACTCAGTGACGTCAGCCAATAGAAATGTTTAGTTCCACCATTACATGACACACCATGACACAGCAGCTAGAATGAAGCTAATGCTAACAGAAATGTCCTGACATTTATGCTGAAAGCAAGCAGCACCAACTGACAATGCATTGAAATCTGTCTCACAGATAAATATCACATTCAACAACGTGAAACGTCAGCCATTTAGTTAGGTCTTGTTAGCAGGGAAGCTCCCAGCACATTAGCACAGTATTCAGACTTTACACACACACACAAACTCGAGCGCGAGAGACATCTTTAAATAAAAAAAAAACATCTATTACTGTACCTTAATAAAAGTAAAACAGAAGGCTAATATTGTGTGATATTTTATTTGCATAATTACTTAAAGATAAATAAATGTTGATTATTTGATGTGAAGCACTTTGTGTTTATGCATGAATGCTATACAAAAAAACAATATGTGTTGTGTACTATGGCGACAATCTGTAGCTAATCATTTCAACCAAATACTGGACATTTATTTTGGGAAAGGTGGGAATAGAACCGCCTCATTTTGGAAGGGCTTCTGGGCATGCAAATATCTTCTACGCCAACAGCATCCGCCAAGCATATAAGCAGCAAGTACTTGCTGTAGGCCTTGGGAAATCAAAGCAAATCCGTGATAAAACTCAAGCATGTAGTGTATTATCAATGCAGTAAGCCGCCGTTTACAAAACAAATCACCACCGTGGCTTCCGTCAGAGTTGGTTCATGTTGTAATGATAAGAGTAAAGCGAGACATGATAATACGAATTTGATATAAGAGCAAGCAATCATCCTGGAGGAGCTTCCCATCGTTCCGCAGGGTACAGCCTGACTCCGACAGCCTTCAGTCCCACTTATCTCCTCATTTACTCCCCGAAGACGGCCATTAACTGGCGATGACAGAACTATGACAAATGTAAATTGATCACTTAATCAGTCTTAATTCATGAATTGATGGGTCCTGATTAAAAAGCAACACACCCACGGGTATTCTTGACAGATCACTTGACATACAGGAGAGAAGAGGCCATTAGCCAATGCATCCAACTGTGTTCCCCCAGAGGCTTGAATTAAGAGTGGTGTTTATTTTTCTTTGTTCACGAGAAAACTCTCCTTTTTCTTTGTCTTTCCCCCACTCCGCTAAAAATGCATCAGTCGTAAAAGGTTCAGTATAAGTCAAACAATGGAGGTCATGATATGTGTTGTCCGACCACACCTAACAGAGCACATAGGCCTTCGTGGTGTTACACTGGGTTTTACACAAAGAATGAAAGAAGTAGGTTTGAAGAAACCTCCCATTTACACTCTAGTGTCTTGGATCCAGATTAAATTCAAAAGCCTTGTAATACACTTTAATTTGCACTCACCTCAACCCCTCCACACTGACAGATATGCATGTATTGTGACGGGCTGTCATGTTACGGAGACCAGATTAACATAAATTGCTTCTTTTTTTTTCGAGCTTGAAGTTAAGAGGGTCTGATAAGTCTGGGGCACAGTGACCAGAACTGTCCAGGACTGTTGCGGTTTCAAACTGGGAGTCCCTAGTCTGGACAAATATATTTATATATTTGTCCCAGTTTTCAACAGTCACTCCCAAATTGTCTTAATTTTCCCCACAGTTCAAATAATACTGTTTTCAGCGCTTACATAGATGTTTATCCTGTTCTGTCCCACTCATCATTACTGATTCCAATAGAAAGAAACAATTCTAAAGAGCTCCAGGAGGCAGTCCTTAAGATTTCAGTCCTTGTTGATTGAGAATTTCCATTTCAGTGAAAACATTGGAATTGTGCTCAGCTTCCATACGAACATGCTATTTTTCAGAATTGTGTGCATAGTTAAATTTGTTGTGTGTATACGATGGAGAAAAACTATAATACAGCATTTTTCCCGGACATTTTGCCACCCAGTTCGTAAGACTCCAAATATATGAATACTGCAATACTTAGTGACTAAACAGCTATTGTGGAGCAGGGCTGCCATACCAGATAGACAATACATAATATAACATAAACAATAATAATAATACGCCAATGTAATCCTTGAATTTTGTATTTACTAGTGTTGCAATACAGTTTTCCCACAATCTCCCATGTTTTGGTGAATATTTAGAGACTAATGATAATTTGCTGTCCATGGTGCTGAAAGGTGCTCTAAATAGAATAAAAGTCGCCCGTCCTGATGAAAACGCTTTTGCTGCGTTCATGAAGGTGCGCCACACCTAATGGTTCGAAATAATGGTCACCTCACCCAATGCTGCTGTCGGAAAAGGGGTTTCATGTGCTGTCAGTGGACTTGTGAAGCACTTTGTTGGAAGCATATTGAGGCATTTTATTTCAGGTTACAATAATACAATTGACAAAAAACAGAAAGCAATACGAGTGAGTGGGAAGTGGTCCAGCCAATGGGTGAACACAAAAGGAGAGGGGCAGAGCTCTGTAGTACTTTCTTGAGGAGTCGTTGTGATGTGCAATCTTTGATTCAGGGCCCAGGAGCAACAAGATAAGGACCGGCCATGCACCGGTGGACACTCGCAGCGACTCTGCACTTCCACAGCTGTCCCCGCAAGGCTCAGCCACCCAACTCTCAGGCACGCGGCAACTTGTAAGTCGTTATTGATTTCGACCCACGGTGCCCTGCTCATTGAGTCGGGGGCAACAAATTCAGTGCTTTACAGTTCAGAAAGATTGCATTTTAGATAAACACTGTCAGCGGCTGTATGGTGAGGGCCCGCGCCGATAAAAAGGAGGGTCTCAGAAAATACCTGGAGACACCGCAGATCGCTATCTTCACAGTGAATTACAGCGGAAGCTGTCTTTAAGGTGGAAAATTGCCAACCCATCTCATCCCCACCCCATCCCCCCTACCCTGGGAGTAAGATAAAGATGGGCCTCTTCAGAGCAGAGAAACTGGACTCTCCGACAGTAATGGAGGCAAGGACGCTGGAGAGTCCACAGAGATAGAAAGCTCCACTCCATTTGTCATGACTGTGCTAACTGGTCACTGAGGTCAAGGGATGAACAGCAAAAATAATCAAGAGGTAATTCCTTTGATGACGGGGGGAATTAATCAACTAAAGTGTGCCGTTTCATCTACCATCCATAGATTTCTGTCCGGGTGTATAGGCCTATGCTGCAAATGAGTGGATAATATGTAGAGTGAATAGTGTACAAAATGAACTAATAGATGTCGCCATTAAACGTAACCCAGTTGATTTCTTACATTAAGACAAGTACTTTTTTAGTATTAAAATTGTTTTGAAAATGTATGTTTAAATATGCAAACACATTTCCAGAAGAGAAATTGTATGGGATTGATTGTGAAGGTCACGTATTATGCAAAATGCACTCTTTCGCAGCTTTTCAACATAAATTGTCTCCTAGTGTGTCTAGAGAATCCTAAAGTGTCGGGACCACCCGCCTCGCTATTCGAAACTACGGTAACAGAACAATGCGAAATGAATTAGCGAAGCAGGTAAATTGTTCTCCTGGCTGCAGAAACCAAATCAAATGTCCTTGTGTACTCCTATCATCTCATGTTAAGACCGAGTAGATTCACTATTATTTCGGATTTATATATGAATATCGGCCGATATACGTATCATCATTGGAATTTGACTCCCTAATATCAGCATTGACCACCTAAATCCAGCATCGGTTCGCGATGAAACGTAAATAAATATTCAGTGTATTTGCAAGCTCTGAATTCTAATCCAAACCATTAATGGGGATTGGCCAATTATTCTTATTCTCCTGGCTATAGGTCACTGTTGTGAACTTTCTCCTCAGTTCCACCGTGAAGTGCTGGTAATTTTAGTTCCTGGAATACTTTTCAAAGAACTTAAATGTTCTTTCAGGCCATTGTTGTGTGTTTCTATAGCAGTCTTAAAACCTGCGAAGATTAGGCAAATTATAATGAGAAACTTTGTTTTGTCTCACTGCGATGAAATGTACTGCTGCGTATCATCTACTGATGCATGTTGTCATAGATGAAATGGAGAGGAGGAAAATGAAACTAAGAGTGTCTGTCTCTACAGTAACTCTTCTGTGGGGTTTTGGATGGTTATTTATCTGTGCTTTAGAACACAACCGCTGTGAAACATTCAAGAATTTGTTTTTATCTCATTCACAGCACCGCCATGCTGTCTCTCTTCTACTGCCCTCTCTCTTTCTCTCTGTCTTTTAAAATGATTCGGGAAGCAACAGCAGAGCCCAACTTCGAAGACAGAAATGTTCTCCCCTCATCCTAAAATGGTTCTAAATCAATACCAGAGTACTCATTTTATGAACCAAGCGCTACACGCATTGAAGCAGCGGTGCTGTGTGTGTTTGACCAATCAGTGACAGTCATCTGTGCAAACCGCACCCCGAAAGTTCATGTGCTGTCTGTCAGTCTGGTGGGGCAGGAAATATAATGGTAAAAGTTGCTCATTGATTTCAGGTTACAACAGGTGCTGGGGAGACTTGACCCTTTCAGGTCACAAGTACTGAAAGCAACTTTTCAGTGAAGTAGAAGAGGGTTTGTGTCCAGTAGTTACGGATGTGAGAGGAAGTAAGTTGTGCTTTTTTTTGCGTGACCTTCCTACTTTACAGCATACAAATTGTCTCTCTAGCTTCCTTAAACCCATTTCCAGTCCCACGTAACCTTTCTTTCTGTCAGACCCCTCTCTGGGTTCAGAATCAGTTTAAGCCTTAACAAACATCTGCTGTCAATATCAGCTGCTTTTATTACCTGATGAACTATGGAATTATTTTCCCTCCCCTTCATCAGAGCAACAGCAAGAGCTGGACATCTGCTTGAATCCTCCTTTCCCCGTTCACAAGATTTGTTTGCTTGGTTGCCCACGCCCCCACACCCCACTGGCTCATCAGCTGTTTAGCCCTACGCACTTTGCCAAGCGGCGCTCTTGAAGCGGCCATGCTTAGTGGGATCGGGTGCTCACACTGCCGGAAAACTTAAAATGATCAACAGACTGGTCATGAAATGGATGCTGACACTGAACCATGTTGGAAATCTTACCAAATATTCATAAAGTACATCCAACAGTCAGATGGATGATCCTTTAATCAATCGTTACAAGCCTAGAAATAAAACAATAGTAGAATGGGTGTTGAATTGTTTGTCCTCGTTTGACTAGGTCAAAAGAAAATGGCAATTCTTGTTAGTTTTCATGGTGACAACCCATGTCAGTGGGGCCGTTAAGTGTGTCACATCTTGTTGCTCTGCCGCTAAGCTGGCAGCAGAGGTAATCACGGAGGGTAATCAACGTCTGTTAAGGCCAATTCATCCTTTCTTTCTCACTTACTTTTAAAAGAGACAGCCTGCATGGCAGGACGACACGCACACACAGACACACTAGACACTGATGCTGTTGTTTTAGAGGTTGCTCACAAGTTGCGTTCTTTGCGCCCTCAAATCCAATTGCTATTGTCAATGTAGACGCGCAGAAGGCACACTCGAAAGCGAGAGCGGGGCTGTCCAAAAGTAGCCCCGATTCCAGCTAGATATCTTTTCTTTCTTCCATACATTATAATCTACGGTAAATGAATGGAGGAGAAGTTAATCATTTTAGTTCAGGACTACTCGGAGCTTTACTATCCGTGCCACGGAATATTTTACTTGCTTCACCCTTGACGTCCAAGGACTTAACAACATCCGGTTGAATGGTCAGCAAAATTGCCACAGACAAATCAAGGGAGGGATTTACGGTGCTTGAAATACATTGATTATTGTTATTTGAGGTCAATACCAAACCTGAACCATTCATTACATTACAGTCATTTAGCAGACGCTTTTATCCAAAGCGACTTACAATTCAGTATCTATCTATACACCGTAGGCACAGCTACGGGAGCAATTTGGGGTTAAGTGTCTTCAAACCGCAGATCCTCTGATTGCAGGACGGCCCTGCTCTCCACTTAGCCACGGTCACCCATTCAAGGTCAATGACTAACCTCAACCATTTCATGAGAGTTTGACAACTTGTGCGTTATCTTCTGGACACAACCATGTGCAGGCAATCCTGGATGTACATCTACTGCTGCTGCTGTAGTGGACCAATCACACGTCATATTGAATTGAAGAATGCTTGCAGTAATTGGTTACGAGCGAATCCATACAATTAATAATTTGTAAAAGTGAAAATTTGCAAAAAACAACAAGTTTTAATATTACCTGGTTATTCTGGTCGATATAAAACGTATCAAGTATTGATACTGAGCCCTACTAGTCTCACAATTATTGTGATCATAAAACACCACCATGCATACACATGACTTTATAAATCTGACAAACTGAGTCTGTATCAATGTTTCGGTCTTTGTCTGCACACAGAGAATTTTGTCTTGAATCTACACAACGTTTTAAGCATAGGGGCCCCCAGGAGCAGCACAACGGGGCTTCAGGAAGAGTGACAAGTTGCCTGAGATGAGTCTTGAACTTAAAATAGGAGGTGAATTGTAATTAGAAGTTGAGAAAGAGGGAGAAAACTTGCAAGAATTTGGATTAAAATTCAGCAGCAGAAAAGAGAAGTGACACAAGTATAAGAAAAAAGAAAAAAGGTTTGGAGGTGAATGCGTGTGACAGACAAAAACAGGCAGATCATGGTTGTATTATTATTTTCCCTGTTGAAGTGGGTGAGAGCAGACATGCATGGAGATAAGGGCCGTCTCATCCATTAATGTATGATTCATAGAGAAGCAGAAGATATGAGTCGATGCATCAGCAGGCTGTACCAAATCAAGACAGCCACAGAGTGTTATCTTTCTGCCAACAGATGCTGGACACTGATAGCCTCTGGGGACCAGTGGAGAATGTCAGACGTTGTCTCTTTCTCTTTTCATGAGAACAGGAACATCAATTTATTCTATTTTCCTTCACCAAGAGGTTATGTTTTGGGTTCGGGTTTGTGTGTTTCGTTATTGTCAGCAGGATTATGGAAAAAACTATACTACTTTTTATGAAACTAAGTGGAATGGTTTAGCATGGGCCAGGGAGAAAACCAATACATTGTGGAGCACATTCGAGTCACAGGGCGGACACACACATTATTATTAACTCATGGAAATGGTCTGCACTCTCGAATGACCTTCCAGTTTTAAATACAATGATGGATGTGAGCAGTGAGATGATCAAACCGGTTGTAAAGAAACCAAGAATTGTTTTTTATTTTTTTTCCAAAGCTGCGCCAATCTATAGTTTTATATGAAAGACATTAATACTTTTCAATGTGTAAAGACCAGTGTCAGAGTACATTATACCCTTTTCGCTGATAGTGACAAACAGGCCAGGAATTTCATAGCTTGAAGCCACTTGGCTCTTGGTGTTATCAATCTTGGGTGTGGGGGCGCTGGAGGGTAGAACGAGAGGGCTTTCAGTGCATCCATTCAACCAACGAAGGAGACACTCTGTGCAACGCTCTGTGGGTCCGTCAAAAATAGACTAGGCGCATAGTTTTAGTGGGGCAGAGCGGAAAGACACTTCTTGGACGCTTCTGAAATGCGCTGCAGCTGGTGGAATCAGATGATCAGATCGTTTAGAGTGAATGAGATCAGCTCCGGTGGCCGCATCGCAGCCAGAACACGGCGCAACGGTGTTCTGGTGTCAAACTATCATCATAAATAGCCCAGTTTTCCAGCAGTTCATAGTAAACATAGTGAACCCGCCGCTGGTTGTATGCACAGTGTTTCTCTTTATTACAGGGTCATTTAATGCCAACAGGGTTGTGCAACAAAATGCAGTTTGTAGTCCCATTTTGCTACATAAGAAAACCTATTTCATATGTGGAGGATGAATGAAAGAGTCTCACAGCAAAGAAGCTGCCCTGAAGTCTGGTGGTACGGCAGCTGATACTTCTGAATCTCTTGCCAGATGGCAGCAGGGGGAACAGGTTGCGGATGGGTGGGTATTGTCTTTTATTGTCCTTTTGGCATTTCGTAGACACCTCTTGTCGTCAATATCACTAATGCTCGGTGGATGGGAACCAATGATGTTCTGGGTGGTTTCAATCACACGCTGTAGAGCCCTCCTGTCCTGAAAACTGTGCATGTCTCATGCCAGTTTGTAATGTCTGCAGTCAGGATGCTTTCTGTTGCTCCTCTGTAAAAGTAAAACAAGAATTTGGCACAGGAATTTCACCTTCTTAAGTTTCCTTCAGAAAGACAGCTGTTTTATGAGCTTTCCTCACCAGTATGGAGACGTGTGAGGACCATGTCAGGTTCTTTGTGATGCTGATTTACAGCAACTTAAAGCTGTTAACTTGCTCCACCTCAACTCCACTGATGTAGACAGGGGTGTGCGCCTTCGCCTCCTTTTTTCTAAAATAAACAATTAGCTTCTTGTTTTTACTCACGTTGAGCAGTAGGTTGTTCTCTGACCACCTTTCTGCAAGATTGATTTCCTTTTATATAAAATCTCCTCGTTTGTAATCCACCTGATGAACTGAAGAAAACCGCCGGGGCTGCGCGGGCTGGGCATCAAGGCCACTGTGGCTGCAAGGCATAGGGTTTTCAGAAGGGCATCAAGGCCAGACAACGGGGCCACGGCTGCCGGTTGTGTTCCAGCCCTGTGACAAACCTACAAAGAATGATCACATTTTAGTGTTTAGCTACAGACAATAGCAAGTAGATGGTGAACGTAGTAGAGCATTTAGCAGCTCATAACACCAAGTATTATTTTAAGGAGTTGGTGGACACCAAACCAGAGTTTAAAGGAGAGTGAATATTGGACTAAAATCTGTCAGGTGGACAGCAGCATGACTCCGAATCAGGTTAGCCAATGAGTGAGCAAAGATAGGATTGTTCTGACCAGTGAAAAAGCAGGAGGCAGGCGCCTGCCAATGAACTTCAGCAGGGTCGTGTGTGAGGATACAAATGAACGAGGTGTCATAAGCCAAGTTTGGGCAAAAACACAAGCATACATTTGACTGAACATGTTAGGAATATATATGGACAGCGTGGGTTATGCTTTGGGAGTGGTTTGAGAAGCTTATATGAATGTTTCGAAATACACTGTGAAGTTAGTTCACCAAAATCCATTCATGCCTCATGAATTTAGTCTGACTACAGTTGCTGCCCTGTTTTTGGTTTTAATATCGCTTCAAGTTTCGAGGTTTATGTGTTTTATGGGAATTATGTGTGATCAGGGATGGCCATTTCAATCAGGGCCTGATTGAAAATGGTATTACCTGACAAATACTGACATTTATTGTACATAGTCCTTCGGGTAAACAAGGCAGCCATCTGGCAGGGGAAGCAAGGAGGTACTAAGGAGAGACATTATTTAAATGATTGGACTGTTAGAGTGAGCAATCATGTTGAAAGTAACACTGTCAGTGTCTTGGTGTCTTGATAGTTGAATTGTTTTTTGGTGCCACGTTCACATTTCAGAGTAAGCAGAATATTGGAACATGTTAATATAACATTTTGGGGAAACCCATATCCACACTAAAAACTTTCCATAAATAATGTTTTTTGTATCTGAGAGAATTATACCTGGTAGATTTGATTCTGTCAACAAATGTTTTCTACACTGGTGGTCCTCTCAACAATCCAAGCATCAATCATTTGTTTAGACTTATTGGCTTGGTAGTATTCAGAAGTATTCCGATTTACTTAAAGCTACAAGGAGGAACTTTACTTTTCTGTTGATTATGGCACTCCCTGTGAACATAAGCAGTAGTGATCCCGAGCACCAGAATCCCATTAGAAAACCTCTTATTTTACTGCAGCAGGGTCTGACAGTCTGCCACAAACAGTCCTGGTTCTGGTTCCCCTGTGCCTCCCTTCCCTCTAGCAGGCCCAGCAATACGGCCTGGGCTTCTCCCAGCGAGGAAAAGCAGAGCAGTGAGGTGAAGCTCTGCTCTCCACCTCCCGCCGGAGCTCTGACTGCAGGTCGAAGGTGGGCTGGTTCTGCCGGAGGCCCCCACTGGATTCTGAGCTGATAGGAGTTTCTGGTTTGATTCTGTCTGATTTCACACAGAATCAATGCCAAGCATTTGAATAACTATCGAGCCATTCACCCTGAACTATCAAAAGTAATCAAACTCATTCTACTGAATGGCCCCTTTCAGAGTGTTTTGTATTATTCTTTCATAACTTTTGTTGTAGATGGGCAATGTGGATCACGGTTGAAATTTCTTTTTTAAATTGTCCTAATTTTGCAGGTATTTGGTTATAAACTGAAATATTTCCTTATGATATAAACCTGATGAAGGGGCTTGGATCACCAACGTTAATACACTTCACCTTTGGGAGGCACAAAAGATCTGTATCAAATTTCAAGGAAATTCTATACCTGTCAGTTAAATTTGACATTTAAACGAGCAACATAGAACATTCAGAGCATAAATATAGCAGCAAAAAACTATTTGTTATCGGAGCTTGTCCCTATTATGCTGACACAGACGGGTTTAAGTGTAAGTTCGTGCATGTGAGCGTACCCCACTGGCACTGCTCTCAGCTGATAATACCATCCCAAAGCGTAGCACCCACTCTCCTGTCAGCATGTTTGCAGCATGTTGTACTGTTATTGCTGTTAGCACCATTAGCTCGCTCTGTTTTTGGTCTCTACCAACTCTTGAGATAAATATCTTCCTCTTTACCTGTTAAATGCTCCATTATGTGCATTGTCTTTAATGGTGTCTTTCTGCTGTTTGTTGCTCAGCAGGTAGTGCACAGAAGCATTTAAGAGCCTTTTCAATGAAATCAGTTGGCTGCTGTGTAAAATGAGGCTACGAGAGCTGTGAGAGTGAACCGAAACAATTAAGTTGTGGACCGGGCAGCTAAACAGTGAGCTGAAACTCACAGAGCTCTCTGAAGCCAAAGGGGATCTGCAGATGTATGTGATAATCCTCTGTAGGTTCATCAAGCGTCCCTTTTCACATTGTCCACATTGACTCCTAAAATCACAATAAAAGAAAGAAAAATTGCATCCATAAATGTGTGTTTACATGCATTAACTTACACACATGCACACTGGCTGTATAGTCGAAGGCGGAGCAGTGGGAGTGGCTGCAGGGTGTCGATGGCAGACCGGTCGATCTACACACCTCTGAAGCCCCCTGTCTGTCTCGTCTGCGTCTCTCAGGCCACGAGTAGCACTGAGAAGCCTCGTGTGGTCTGGCTAAGAGCTGCCCATCAGTCAGCACAGACATCTGAGACATCCATCCCTACCAGCTGCTGGCAAAAAAGTGCTCTTAAGAGAAGCACTGTCAGCCCAAGGTCAAAAACATGTGGGTAAACATACGGCATGTCAGTGTCACATACGTCAGTGTGACGGGCAACTGTAACAACTAAAAGACACTTTTTAAAACTGGGAAAGCATGAATAATCTAAACATAGCACAAAAAGTAAGGAAATTTGTGTTTGGTAGATTTGTTGTAACAATGCTTCTTGGCAATAAATCTTATACCGTTGGAAAGCCTGTTTATTTCCCTTTTAAATGGTGCCACATTTGTAAGGAACATGCATTTGTGGGATGAGCAGCAGAGCTGAGTATGTGGGTTGCGCCCATGAAAAATATGCCAAATCTTCTCTGCCAATGCCAACAGAGCGGGGTTTATCAAGAGACTACCTCCAGAATTTGGGAGTGGAGAGGATGGAATGGCCTGCAGTCCTGACCTAAACCCCATTGAACACTTTTACTATGTTTATTAGATTTACTTTAAATCAGCACTGGCATGGTAGTTCAGGGTAACATTGGAGTTATATTTCACAGGTTCACAGGTTTTTCCTTCCTCCTTGTGTAAAGCAATGGGGAGAAAGAAGGAGCCTGGAGGAGAGAGGAGTTCTCCTGAGGCAGTGTAATACATAGAGAATGGAGGCGAACTCCCAGCTGTGAGGATGAAAAAAAAGAGGCTTTTCCAGTCCTGTACCATGAGCAGGGTGTGTTTTCTAGTAATCATCCCACTCTCAACTGTACCAACATTCTCAGTAATTCTGAATAGAAAGGAAAATGTAATGTAATCCCACTCGCTGTGGCACAAAGCAGACAGACGAGTGGGACTTCCTTTTGTTGCAAGACTTTCGTTCAATCTTCAAATCTTTGCTGTTTGTGTGCTCCAGCAGTCATTGGACAACAGCAAGAGGAAAAGAAATGAAAACACACATACAGCGTGAGTGGCTTCTTAGATTTCTTGCAAAAGTCCAGACAATAGGACGGTATGGGCATTTCAATTAGAAGCTAAACAAATCAATGGTGGCCCCAGAAACCAATAGCATTCCACTGTAGAGCATCTCTGGCACCAAGACCCATGGTAAAAAATCCTGTTTTTATCACCCTTCCTAATCAATAATCAACATTTATATGCCACTTTATTTATTTACGATATGCGTCATAAAACAATACACTGTGCAATATAACAAAGTAGTAGTGAGCGTATATTTACTGCTTTGTATCCATTGTATACCATCCATGCCCCAATAACATCAAGGAACACAATACAACCTAAACATCTGGAACATAATGTTAAACACCAAATAACTTGTACTAACCTTATGAGTTTGCTAATGTTAGCACAACAGGAATTTTCTTTTGCAAAATTGAATAATTTCAGCTGACGTTAACGTTATTTTGCTTAAACAATTAGCAAAGCACTTCAATCTCATGAACACTATCGTATTCTGATGATCGTCTCTATTTCAGACGTCACTTCCTTCTCCAAGCTAGGGGCCAGAAAGGGTCCGACAGATAAGGTGGGCCCGAGCCATATAAGTGTACTTCCTGTTTTGCCCAGGTTAGAGTACTAGAAAGTTAGCAATCAGCTTGCCAGCTACAGTAGTTTACAAACTAGCCCTGCAACTTCACCAGGCTTCTAGAACCTATTTAGCAAGGGTGAATAAATGTGATTGGGTAAACCATCTGTCTCTCTTTAGGAGCCACCATTGGTTTCGCACACACCTAAACCTTGCCCATAGCTGTCAGTAGCTTGAAGCTGAATTGTTAAGCATTACTTGAAGCCTAACAAGATGGATTTTTTTGTGTGATATGTAATCCCACGATTGTCGTGTGATCTAGTGACGAAGGGATGCGGGATGAGGGGATGAAGGTCAAGGGATATAAGCAAAGGGTTGGGTGAGGGATGAAAGAGGGATGGGGGGGGATTGAAGGGTAATTGACAAAAGGATGAGGGTCCAGGGATGAACGGATAAGGGTTGGAATCTGGGTTGTGGATGGATGGAGAGTGATGATGGGCAAGTGTCAATCGAAGGTGGGAAGATGCGAGGGAAACGGGGGAATCTAGACTGAGAGTGGGGGGAGCTGTGTGTACTCGGGTCTGGATGGTGCCCCCAGTGGTTCCAATACTCAAACGAAAGAGAGAGAAGGCCGAGACAGAAAAACAGAACAAAGAAAAGGGTTTTGGGGGGAGGGGGGTAAGAATGTGAAAACTGAGTCATAGGTGAAGTGAACGGATCATAAATACTTTTGTGCAAAACTTCATCAATTTCTTCTGCATTATGGTGGTTGCGCTAACTAGACCATTCATTTTGTTCCCTTTCTAACTGAGCCTTGTCCATTTCTTGTCGTGGAGCCTCCATGGCTATTCAGACAGCATATTGAGAGGACATTTTAGTCTAGTTGATTATGATAAAACCATCAGTGGTGATGGAGGCTGAGCAGTGAAAGGAGAGGGGAGGGGATTTAAGTGACCATAGGTGTAAATTAATCATAAGCCCTGAAGCTAGTGTCTGCCCTGGCTCCCACAGCTCAGCGCACCGTCTGATTGGCCTTGACAGGCTGTTGGCATGACGACCATAAGGTGTTGTGATATGAAACAACCTGGGAAAAGTCTTCATTACGCTATATAAAGATCAAATTATGATGATGGACTAATGGTCCTCACTCAGTGTGTCTTAATTGGAGATAAAGGCCCTTAAGCAATGAGCGTTTTAAGAGAGTGCTGATCTGACCAGTTCAGTCATGGGACCTGACCTGTGACTGTAGAACCGATATTTCATAGATTTTCGTCATGACAGGAGAATAACTTTGCTGCACAATTATATAATTTGCCAGGCACAGACTCAAACTTGTGTTAGAAAGCAGTTCAACAACATGGAATTGGTAGGAAAAATGGGTTTTATTAACATCATTTTCAAAAACGCGAAGTCAGGAAAACTTGTGTATTCATCAGCAGTAACTTAACAGGATTCAGACAGCAGGTCTCAGCTGTGTTCAAGCCCAGGTTTTACTCCTCTCTTCATATTGCTCTCCTCGGGTGAGGAACTCCCGTGTGTGTGGGGGGGGGGGGGGGGGCATGATGGAGACCTACGTTTAATGAATTGTCCAGATTGTGCCCGCATGCTGTCCACACCTCACTGAGATCCAAACTCGTGAGCCAGGCCACTTCGGCATGATGTCTGGCTGATTGTACCTAAATGTGAATTCAAAATAAAAAGAACAAAGCACCTGCCAGAGGTTTGAGGTTGGCTCTTAGCAGCGACCATGAAAAGATGATATGGATATGTATGTTTAAAGAAGAGTACAAAGAGGAGGAAAACCCTGGCGATGTGTATGCCCACACGGACCATGAGGCGCTACGCTCTGCAATGGACAGCGAGGAGCCTTAGTGTCTCTCTGCGGGCAGAGTTACACTTATTGATTGAGATGAGAGAGCAAAAGGAGAGGATTCAGGAGGGGGGGGTGGGGGGGGGGGTGATCACACACTCATTCATTGCGTGACTTGGGTAACAAGGGAAGAAACAGAGTGTTCCAGTTTTACAGCAGCAGTGGATTCTGTGCTACACAAGAAGATAATCTGAGTCCTGCTACATTATCCTGTGGTGGAAATTAATGTATGTCCTTGAGAGAAATCAAAAGTATCTTAAGCTTTCTGTCTTTTAAGTATTTATTATAGGATTAAATGTAGAAAAGATTATAAAACGCTTCCAAACAAATCAAAACAATATAACGAGCGTAAACAGCTCAAATGTGTACTAACATAAACAGATTAAAACAGTCATAAATTGCTATACAGCTGAATTAGCAGAGAGCGTCTCTTCACCCTAAGCGGACGAAAAGAGACTCTCCTTCTCGACAGAGAAAGGCTCCCTTAAATACACGTCTGAGTGAGGTATTTTCACATCAGCAGAAATATGTGTCCATCAGCGTTTATCTAGCCAGCACGGCTGTGGTCTAAAGTAGAGTGTTTATAGAATGTTTATACAAGTCCAGTAACCATCCGTTTAATATAAGGCTCCATTGCGTGGGAAATGGCTTTAACTTTGGTTCTCATAAGAAAGGGGAAAAGAAAGCATTTTATGTGGGGCCCCTTGAGCCAAAAGTTCAAACTTAGATAGAAAACGCATGTGCTCAGATTTATGGTATAATAGAAGATACATTAAACTATTTGTCCCCGACACTCTACTGAAATAATTACAAAATAACAAATAGTTACAGCCTTGTGTTCCTTGGCTATTTAGAGTTGGTATGTTGAATGATGATGCGATCGGTTCATTAATGCGCACACGTTTAAAGCAGCCTAAAAGTAATCGAAGGGCATACTCATTTATTGGCTGTTCTCCACGGTTAACCAAACTGTTGCCATGACATTTGGAGCTTCGTTAATACACATCGTCTTGTGCTAAAAAACAAATTGGCTGTGTGCAAAAACAAATCACCCGATACTGTGAGAGCGTCCAAACACACGGTCTCCCTCTCCCCTAATTTGAGGTGCCCAGGTTAATAAATCACACCACTTTATGTTGCTACCATGCCATTGTTACCCTAAAACTAACCAATGTCACTCTTCATGCCTAAACCTAACCAACCTGACCAAAAAAGGCAACAAGTAGTAAGAAGTTACCAACTATGGTAACTTCCGTTTATCGGTTGCAAAAAAGCCAAGATGACCACAACGGCAAAATTCAAGATGGCGACGGTGAAATCACCAAACTCAAGGCTTTATAACGAGAGACCACAAACTAATGGGTGACGTCAAGATGACTACGTCTACTTCTTCTATACAGTCTATGGTAATTTAGGAACAATGGGTCATCAGAACAATGGCCGTCTGTTTTTCTGGATAACGGGGCTTTCGGTCCAGCGACCATTTTTAGGACTAATCAGGCGATTGGAACAATTGGCAGTCCCAGTTATGTTTGGAAGTCAGATTCGTAAAATAGTTGCAATGTGTGATGTGGTGGCTATGTGAAAATTGTTGCTAATGGCTAAATGCATCGTACCAATTCAATATTGTCAAATTATTGTTAGATCCTTTTCTAAATCGAGGGGGATTAGAAGAACTATTCAGAACTCTGGGTAGGGCTCTTGCTTTTTGGTTTAGGCCCCCTCTCCACCCAAATCATTTTCATACAGTTCTATACACAGTATGAGAAAAGCTACCAGCTCTTTACTGTCACTGGAAATTCATGTGCTTTGGACGACAAATACAACTGTGCTCCACTATCTGAGCCACTCAGTTGTCTCTGTTCGCCGAGGTGACACCACAGATGAGGCGGTGTGTGCTGGAACAAAAATCAACCCCCGAGACTGGATGCATTTCCCTGTTATTTTAGGTGAAAATTGCTGAGAGCACTACAGAGACAGGTGTGGAATTATAATGAAGCAAAAAAGAGACAGTCAGAGAGATTCATTTAAGAGAGCTTTGCACAGATGGTGAATGTTTGAAACGATATTTAGGTCAATAGTCAGATTTAGTTAGGTATTCAAAACGTATTGACCAGATAACAGAATGGCACCTAGTTAATAAATAACAAGCACTATGGTATAGGCTGGTATCCTGAAGGCAATAAAGCAGAGCTTGTATTGACAGCTAAAAGCCAATATTCTCTCTCGCACTGTATGAACAATATAATCTCCACCTCTCATTTGAATTTTCATTTCAAACCCAGACTGAGGCTTCAATGAATATTGAATTATTCACAGTAAATAACCTGTTCAAATTAAGCATTAGTGTATTCATCATTGGAGTTGATGCTCACCCCCGCATAATGTTTCTTCCAGTCAATGCAATAAAACCACTGTTTGAATAATTAATTTGGAGGAACAAGCCAACCAGTGCCTTGTCTAAAATGTGTCTTTTAATTGTCACAAAGACACATTAGCCCACTACTGAACAATTGGCTTTGTGTTTTTAGCAGACTGATACCCCCTTTACACCTTGCATTCAAATTAATTATGGGTGTGTATGAGTGCTTGGCCACATGAAAGTAAAGGTGTAAATAGACCCAAAATTCAGTAAGGACGGATTGGGATCTGATTGGCCAAACCACCTCCGGAAAATTCAGAAAAAGTTAAAAGACTAACTGCTTTTAAAATCCGAGAGGACACAGTGAACTCACTCGCGATGCATTCAGGGGACACACCACAACATTTCCCTGATATCGCTACATTGTGAACAACAAATCTTTGTTGAAATTGGCAGGACGAGAGCTAGTACACGTTAGCCGTTAAGCAGCAGGATTGTCCTGCTTGGCTAAATAAGGGAGTTGACAGCTCATGTTAACGGAGGTTGCATTGAGTTTCATTATGACGCATTCAGTATTGGGCAAAGGTAAATTATAACGTTATGGTGATATGTTCAAATGTAATCCTGTAAAATTTATTTTTTGGCAAGAAACCTGAATATTGCAGTTGTTTGAAGGAGATATTTTCGCAGCCATATAAAATAGATTTTAAAAGATGAATTATGACCTGTTTAACTTTAACCTAACACTATCTCTTAGTGCAGAGGTCTTCAACAGGGGGTCCGCGAAATTTTTGGTTGATTAGACAATTTGTTTTTATTTATTTCTTTCCAAACATGAATCTGTTCATTATTTTAATAGTTTAATAGTATGCAAGATAACAGGTATGTTTATGCATGGCAGTGGCACTAATAGGCCATCACTCATTTTTGTTTCCACATTTATGTTTAAAATGAAAACATCAATTTGAATAGTTTGTATGCATGATTATCATGCAATTAACAGACAATGTTGATATTGGCATTGGTATCAGTTGACAAGGTGTGTTTCTAAATGGCAGTGGCACGACCACCCTACTCACTGTACCTTGCACATGTTTAAAATAAAAACATGAATATATGAACCTGTGTATTATTTGAATAGCTTAGTATTGAATGCACAATAAAGAGGTATGTTTATACATGCACTAGGCCCAGTTTAATATAAAACACAATTTTATACAATATATATAGTCGGGGGGTCCCTGCTCCATCTCTCTATCAGTTTGGGGGTCCTTGGCCTGAAAAACGTTGAAGACCCCTGTGTGTATATTGTTTTGTGGTTTACTATGATATCAAAATGGTAATCGAGAATCGCTGAATTTCACTGATATTGGTATCGACTACTAAATTCCTGGTTTTGTGACATCCCTAAAGGAGAGTGTCATAAATAAAGACATGCAATCTGAAGCAGACATATAACATTTTGTTGCTCTGAAAAAATGGCTACCGCCACACAGATTTCTGTCCTTTGCAGCCATTGGTGTTAGATAGATATCCAACCAACACAGCCCACTGCATTGTCTTTCAATGGTAATATGTTCAAACAGAATAATTCAATTTCATTCCCCTGCCATTTACCTTGAGGGAGTAAATGTAGCCAATGAACCAGCGATGCACAGCAGCCCTCCCGGCTTGTTTGTAGCACTAAATGTGTTGAGGATGTTGAATGGTCTGCATTCTGTTATATTCAGATAATTATTCAGCACAACTAGCCCTAATCTTTTTTTGCGAGCAAATTGTTGTCCTACCTTGGAGATTCCCTCAGCATTATTATGTGTTCATATTGGATGCTACCGGAGCAGCTCCAACAGCTTTGATTGTGCTGGTTAAAGTAATTGGTTCAGAGCTAGGAAATAAGTAGACTTTTATTCAAGTTTGAGAAAGGAGAAATTGTTTTCAGACATTGAGCTTGGCTGTTTTTCTTGCCTGGCTCCCATACAGATGTGCAGGTACTATGAAGGGTAGTTTTTACGGGCCTTCTGGTATACCTCCACTACTTTGTTTTTAACAAGTCTATGCTCAATCTAAAATAGTCGCTAATTCTTGAGATACAGTCTGATGACCTCTGTGCAGAGAAAGTTCCCAGGGTCAATGTTAAACCTGCACTATTTTACGCTCTGTCATAATGTGGTTTCATGTCATATTGGAGATATGAATGTGAATATTTCTGAGTGAGCATGGATTTGGTGCTTCTGAAAAGACTTAAAAAGATTTTGAAGCTGTGCTAAATATAGTTTAAAGATGAGATTTGAAATACAAGATGTGTAAAAGAACTGGACACAAACAGCGGTGTCCTGGGTGAAAGTCCTATGTTTGACCCACTCATCCACCCTGAACCTTCTACTACACAACATATTATCACTCTGAACTTGGTCTTTGGCCGTAAGGTTCAAACTATGACCCTCTTGGAACCCCTCTAGTGCCACTTTTGGACGTGTAAGGGACGGCGTGTCTAGTAATATAGTCGGTATCAGAGGCCAAGGGGCACTGACCAAATTAGGAGTGAGAATGGGTTTTTCCGATACAGATTAGGATTAGATACGTATTTGTGATATGTCGAAAACAACCGTAATCTGGGAGAAAATTGACAATAATGTTTTGTTGTACAGGAAAATAATATTCATGAGACCAGGCTGGATGATGTCCCTGTGTGGTCATTTTGGAGGATTGTGTTTTTCTATTTAACTGTTTTTAGAAGTATATAATGCAAATGTAGGACATGTTTTAAAATGGAAAGGAAGCTGCTCAGATAGAAAATGCCTCATCCTTCAAGAAACAATGTGACATTTTGTTTTTCCATTATTTTCTTTCCACCAACATGAACTCCCGCTTTGGCCATATTTGTATTTTGCTAACCTCTCACATCCCACTGACTGCATTCTGAAATGTCATAAATGTGAGGCTAATTCCATGCAAAGAGGTTACAGCCATCAAAGTGGACTTTGATGGCACTGAACAACTCCTCTGCTGATTTAAATTAAAACAAAATATGAATTGTAATAATCACTGCCACACATGAGAAAAAAAATCACTTAGTGAATCTAGTGTTAAGTAAAGAGTGAAGACCATTATGATCAATCTTTAGAATGGATGGATTACTGAACGGGACTACACAGGCCCAGCGACTCCTTTGGCCTTCACCGACAAAATGTCACTTGAAGAGACACATACTGACGATGAAAAGACTCCAAGTGATCACAGAGAAACTGCTATACAAATGACTACAAAGAGACGCAAAATCACTAAAATAAGGGGCAAAAGAACCACAATGAGACACAAAATGACCATAAAGAGATGCAAAACAACTGCAAAGACACAAAATAACCACAAAAAAGGGGCAACACAATCATAAAGAGACACAAAACGATAAAAAAGGGCATAATGACAACACTAAATTCACTAAATGACTACAAAGAGGCACAGATCAAAGAAAAAACAACTATAAAGTCTGTGTCCTGCTCCGATGTAAGAGAGGTGGTAGGGCCTTTTGAATGTCTGTGCCGAAGGGCCCATTCACTACATTTACATGCACCAATTATTCAGTTTTTTGCTTGTATTCTGAAAAAGACAATATTCCTAATAAGCTGTTTACATGGCTAATGAAAATTAATATTCCACTAATATTACCATTTAGATGCAGACGTGCATTTTGCGATTAATTTAAAACGACCCCATGCCGCATCCTCATCACCGCGGTCAGTGAATCCGACACCATTCTCGGCTGTGTTTGACGGGTCGATGCCCTAACATGTCGTTTATCACTGCTGCTTGTGCCATTTTGCTTTTTTGGTGACAAAATATGTTTTGGTGGTAGACTTGTTTAACTGTGTGAATACAGCCTTTTTATTCCCTTCAACCACCTTCATTAGAAGGTCGGGGTTGGGATATTTGCGCATATCCAAAAAACCTGTTGATATCCAAGTCCTTTATAATGCTTTAACATAGGTGTGTTTTTCCTCCTGACTATAAATATGGGCTTTTCCTTTTGGCATGCATCTCCATTTCAGCTTGGCAAACTATTGGCTAGTTGGTTTGTGTTCAACGCACAGAGCTGGTTGAAAACAGGAAAGAGGCTGTGTGTTGCAAAGTGCCGTAAAAACCCCAATTGAAACGCATATTCTGAATGCCCTGTATACATGTGCATGTCTTAATTGCAAAATGCTCCATTTGCAATAAGACCTTACTCAGAACATCCAAACGGAATATGATGTTTGGGTGACTGTGGCTAAGTGGAGAGCAGGGCCGCCCTTCAATCAGAGGATTGGCGGTTCGATCCCCGGCTCCGACCCCACTAGTCGCATGTCGATGTGTCATTGAGCAAGACACTTAACCCCAACAATTGCTCCCGTAGCTATGCCTACGGTGTAAAAGCGTCTGCTAAAAGACTGTAATGTAATGTAATGTTTACATGGGCCATATCAAATTGGGAATATTATCATATTTGGAATAATACTGGAATATGAGTGTGCATGAAATGTTTCATAATCCGCATATGATCCTTAGTCACACTAAAGCGAGATTCAACCTCACCAAATAGATTTAAACATCCCGAATGAGCCCCCATCTGTCACAAACTGGCACAGGAAATGAGACAAGGAGGGAGTCCATGCAAGGTTATATTCAAAACAAATCATAATTTATGAAATTAAGGTCAGTTAACAGAACTAAAATTAGAGCGGGTAGAAGAGCGATGAAATCAGTGTATGGATGTGTGATCAATGTGTCTTGGAAAATGATGCAGGGTGTAGGAAGGGGAGAGAAGGAGTGAATACATGGAGTAGCTTTAATAGCCTTAGGGCCCTGTGAGCTTGATCAGCTGATCGACCCCGTGTTAGCCAATTGACCGATGAGGACAGCCTCCGAGACGGTAGGAGGGGTGTCACATATCTAATAGTTAGCCAGACATTCCTGCAAAAACTACTATTGTCAACCTCATTGTGGTGTTGCTAGTGGAAAAGTCCAGTCAGTCCCTTAACATCCACCCATTAAGGAGGTTACACCAGTGGCGGGCCGTCAGGGCCTGCAAAGCCTTCTCTGCTGGCCTAAACAGAATCACAAAGTTATAGCTATTTTATAATTTTTCTTAAATACACTACATGTATCATAATTTATAAAATAATTTTTCCCATTACCTTATTTTCTCATTGCACAGCTACTGTCTTCCTCAGTTGCTCTGCTTCCAGTGCAGCTTGTTTTAAGTAGAGCTTTTATCCAATCAGATTTCACCTCTGTGTCTCTAGGTAAGAAGAGAGGCCGAGGCCTGCAGACTCACAAGTTGCATCCATGTGCAGTTTAAGTGAATGGGGACGATATTGTTGATTGTCATCGTGTTCAACCAATCAGATCTTTAGTTTGACTTGTTGGGCGTATTCTTTGAGTGTCAGAGCCTGCTAGCCCCATACTAGCCGGCCCACAACTACGTCAGCATTAGTGCAGCTCAGAGCTCTGCCGAGAGATGAAGAGTGTGCTGTGATTGGTCAGTGGGCGAGCATGTGACTAAAGTGAAACGAAATTTAACTTGCCAGCAGAGCTTAGTCTGAGTAGTGAGAGTTCAAATTGAAAGATATGGAAGAAATTATAACATTTGTAGGGTTTTGCTTGGTGTAGTTTATTTATTTTTTACCTAGCTTTGTTTTTTGAACACTCAATTACTGAAGAGAAACGGATTTAGTGGCGGCGTTACTGATAACGCCTTTCTCAAGAAAGAAGGACATTTCAGGAAAAGCTGGACATCATAAGAAATGGTCAGTCAACCCCACAGCTGGCAGCCCTGACTCAGCCAGGAAAAGGATTTGTATGAACGGTATTTCTGGCTGACAGCGTCGGAGAAGCGTTGCACATTTTATGGCTGGGAATGTGTTTCATTTTAACTGAGCTCCTGGTGTTTGGAGCTATACGCTAACCTGAGGACGCCATAGCACGGCAGGACACAAGCTACGGTGCTTTTGAAAACTTTTGGGGAGACTCGAGTGGATCTACAACTCAACGAACACGTTCGCAGGGAAACAGCTCCACAACCGCGGCCCGGCGTGCGGTCTGCGCCGGCCGGTGCCCCGGCGGAGGAGGGAACCCGGCCCCGCTGCCAACCTGCCGCAGCAGACCGGCGAAATACAACTGATGAGGCTCGACTGTCATCACTGGCGCCCATGAATCGAGAAGAACTTCTTACTGGAACTGAAACGATGTACTGGGATTAAACTCTTTAAGTTTCGGTAAGTGACAAACTGCGTGTGTTTGTTTACATAGTAACGTTACTACTGTTCGTTTGTCTATCGTGTCGCTTTTATGAATAATATTTGAATGGCTCGTGCTCTTGTGTGGTGGAATGCGTGGATCCGCTGCAGGTTTGCTGGATTGATGTGTCATAATGAGGTTATTAGGAGGTAATTCAACTGTAGTAGGACAGCACTGAAGGCCCAGGTATAAAATCCACGGCCCGCCACTGGGTTACGCTGATTCTCCATCTGGGCGCTAATGATCAGCATTGATAAAAATGACATCAAAGTAGTTATTCAATGCGGTGCCTAAGTTTTGTCCATGTTATGTTATGTATTTAGAAAACAGTCAACCATCTGAATACAAGACAACGAGTGTAAAAATCCAATCAACATGTATTTTGTGTAACACAGTTCCAATTAATAATGAATCAAACAATCAGAGGTGGAAAGCACTGATGACCTCGAATCCAGTTTCAGCTAAAAAGGCAGAAATACACACCGCCCTTGTTCCTCGAGCCCTGACGCTCTTCAGACATTTCTGAAGAGACATTTCCAGTTCTTACCCTTGACATTTCCTGCTGTGAATTCAGAGGGTGCATCTCAGCACAGTGGGTGCCCTGACACTGAGCAGACATGACATGTCAGAGCTCCACCGACTCTAATGGATAATATGATTAATAACAGGTGTACAGTGACACGGTGGTTAAAGGAGGTGATATGGACGAGTAAAAAAGACACAAAGAAAGACAATTTGTGGAATTGCCACTTAGCTTTCCAATTTTATTGTTAAATTTCTCCTTTTCTTCCTGTCTTCATCTCTGGAATACGTATTATGTTGAGAGCTCTTTCGGGGACCATGATAATTAATTTGACCTAGATGTTGCACCATTCAATCTTTCATTGAGAAATTGGTGCACACTGTCTATAAGAGTGTTGGTCCTCAGACGGTCTCTTGGCTCCTTCTACTTTGTTTTAGTGTTTGCCACAAGTATGCATTGGCTCATGGAAATGAGCATATTATATGGGTAGTGGTTGATGTCCAAAGTGAGATCGTCCTAAAAGTCAAGTACTGCGGGCTTAAGGTGATAATGTAGGGGAAGTAATAGTTTGTTTGAAGGCTAATAAAGAGGTTGAGTATCTTATTTCATCAGGAAAGTAGTAAACAGTAGGTGTTTTGGTGACAACATTCACTGATTGAAGTACATAGTTCGCATTCTGCATGACAAGAGTCATGACAAATCAAGTAAAATTTTGCCATGTCAAGAACTGCAAATGTTAAAAAGTGCAATGCTAACAGATTTAGCGAATAAATCCTGCTCATGATGATGAGGCAAGTAACTAATTAGCCAATCAAGCTTCCACTGACGAGTCAAAAATGAGTTGCAGAAGTAAACATCTGTGTGTAGCAGTAATGAGACTGTAAACTTCTTCAAATTAATAAATGAAACCATTACAATAATATTTTGTCTCTTTGGTGTGGAGCAACATGAAAGCATAACTGCAAGACTCTTTCCTCGCATCTAGAGCCGCCAGGTTAATGGCATAATACTGAATTCTGTGCAGCCGACTAGGCTAGACTGAGGCTCTTCCACATGACTGCTCAGTACAGTGCGGAAAGTACTACAGCTTAAACGTCTTGGGTATTTAATGATCACTTCCCATCGAGAGCCTGTAGGCTGAGGAAGACAGTGAATTTAAGAGGTCAGTGTTAAGATGCACACACATTCTGTACACTGCCCTGGTGCGGTGCACAGGGATAACATATGGCCGAGCCTGTCCTGATATACCGTGCAAGCTGCCTGTTAATAATAAGTCGGTCAGAGGGCAGGAGAGTGACTCACAACATTACACAAGATGCTAATACTAGCAGAGGAGACGAGACGCCATCTGCAAACCACCGAACCACTCAGCCTCTGATGGTGGAAGGTATCCCTTAAGATATTCTGACAACTCTGTCCCAGCTGGAGTGGATATTGCATTTGTGCTGTAATATTTGTCAAATCAGTACCTACATGGTGGACCTATGTAGAACAGTGGTGAGAATAGCCACACTACCTTGGCATACGTCACAACTGATGGTGATTTGACGCTTGGTCGGTGGAACGCGTTTCCGATACACGAGGCACTGTGCTTTCAACTGACGCCAATGTCATCAGCACGTCATTGTTCTCAATTTTCTGAAATATTGAAATTCAACTCACCAGTTCCACATTCCCATCTCACATATTTGCAGTCAAGGGGATGAAATGGGGGAAGGTATTAGAAAAAATAAATAAAAAAAATGGCAAAATAATTTAAAGTTCAGTTGCAGAAAATTAAAGAAGCAAAAGGAACTAGATTATAAAAAAGTGGTTTGAAAATCAAACGAATGGATCCACAAGGAACAAGATCAAGAAGTTAGGAGCAGTACTTAGCTACCTAATAAGCATTATGCAAATATGATAAACAAGGTAGGACAAAAGGATCCGCCTCCCGACTGGTACCCACTTATTGTAGGCGAACAGAGTGCCGAACTAGCAACTACGGTTTATTTTAGGTACAACTATCGAACTGGCTATATTGTTCTTCCCAAACTGTACATTTGCAGTGCTCCCTGGTGTGTGGACGCCAGTGTATACATGTATACGGGTTTAGAGATGAAAACTATTGACTGTATCATATAGAGGCAGATCTCAAAATGATAAGATATTTATAAGCTACAAAAGTGTTAAATTAGAGGTTTGTGCGTGCCGCTGTGGTTTTGTAATTAATAAAAGTATATTCCAACACTTTCTATTTGTATTACATGCATAAATCAATTAAGGGCACCAAAAAAGTCATCAAAGGGTTTCTTTCACCATGAAAAAATATTTATTTTCATCACTGAATATATGGCAATAAAATGATTAATATGTCAATTTACTCATATGAAGAATAGCAGATGAGATTTACTTGTTTTTCTGAAACCCCAAAGACATACAGGATAGATCTTCTCTCATTTGAAAGGTAAAGGTGTCCAAAAAACCCAACTTTTTTCCGTTTTTCCAGCTGTGTGAAAGTATGCACGCACATTTGCTGCAGCCTAACTTGGCTTGAATGACAACAGAGGTCATTCTAAGCTTTACATGGATATATGGCACATTCCAAAACGGCAAGGCCACGCCCTGTTTTGGAGGATAGAAAACTAAAGATCCTATAGGTGTCAATGTAGGAACGTGTGTTAGGTTTGTTATGTTGACACGATTGTTTGCATGCATTTCTCGTTAAACAAATGTTTGTTTATAGATATGTCTCATAGTTTTACGTTTACCTTGAACCTGTGAACCTGAGCGGTTGCGACACCTTAATGAATTAAGGTTATATCCCTACAGTCTGCCCCTGTCCAAGGGAGGTAGGTTTATTTATCCTTTTAAGCAGGGGTGGGTTTACGAACTTCTGAATAGGGGGGGCCAAACACCTTTTCACACCGTGTTCCAATAACTTGGAAGTTGGAAGCTGGTAGAACCTCGCTCAACTTTCCCGCTTCCTGTTTATACTTAGATCAGCAACATCTGTTCAACATGAATATAATTCCCCCCCCCCCCCCAAACACACACACACTCCCATTAATTACCCTCTTTTTCTACCCATTTGAGTTTGCTGACTACAACAGGGGTTCGGGGTTCAGCGGCCTGCACCTGGTAGGTCTGTTCAGCAATCAATCCATGATCCAAGCCAACTACCCATCACCTCCTGACTCCTGGTAGAGAGGGCCTATAAGATTACAGTGGGGGCCTGTGCCATCGTTGTGGTCCCGCCCCCTGCTAGGCTGAGACATTCTGGTTCATGGACAGCCGGTGGTTACATGCATTTTTCAAATTACTGCTTCCATCCGTGTCTCTTGAGTGCACACCATTGCGACTAGACTGAAGGAAATGGCTAAGAGCTGCTGGTATGAGCAACGCGGACCGAACGTCTCTTTAATGATTGAAGAGGTGCCTCGCTGCGAGGGACAGAAAAAGTAAACTAGCTCTCCTCTGGCTTTCTGAAAGGCTGAATTTTGAAAGAGTACAAACAACAAGAATGTCGTGGCTTGCAACTTGCTATTGTCCAATTGAACACACCCTATTCAAGCTCAATAATAGATGTCAGCCATCCATCGGGGGTATCAACAGAGGGAGTGGAAAAAAAATCATTATAGAAGAAAGAACAAATGTTGATAGCAGCATATTATGCCCAATGGAAACAACGTTGCTGTATTTCAGCGTCCACAGACGCTGTGCACAGACACTGAACAGAAATAAGCCTTTAGCACCTTAATGTATGTTCCTCTCACATCGAGATTTTCACGCCTTGCATCTTCCCAACAGCAAACTGCCAGGCCTGTCCTCTTACACAAAGCCAGGCTTTCTAAGGAACACATGTTTTGAGCCAAGTGGCTACAGTCCAGTAAATAAAACATGGATCTTGTTGAAGCGCCTCCTGTCTCATGCTGCATGCAGCGCAGTGCGGCCAAATGTGAAGGCAGCCATAATGGTGGTGGAATGCAGACCACGGGCAACTTCAAATACATGTGCAGAGGGGTTTTTAACACATTTGCACCATGAAAAAAAAAGGTTTGTGAGAATTTCTTTTGGTATATTGCATAATATAGGCCAGAGAGGCAAACAGATTTTTAGTCTGATGCAAGATAATTTAGCTTTCTTTTTTTCCCAGATTTATAGATTCTTGCAAAGAAACTAGTATCTATATCCATGGTATTTAATGCTAAGTATGTACGTGTTTGGCCACAGTTCACGGCGTAACTCCCCTGAACAGAAACTGTCAGTTGTGGTTAGTTAGCTGTTGGCTCTGTTAGCCCCGTTAGCTGTAGGCTCTGTTGGCCAAACACACCGGAGGATTTCCAGCGGCTCCAAACTAGCTCTCCTCCTACCAACATCAGAAGACATGCTCCTGTGTAGTCAGCGCTCTGTTTAGTTTGTCATTTGCTTAGCAATAGTTATACATACATACAATACCTCTGGTATTGAAGCCAATGTCTTAATTAAAACTTAAAACCTGTCCAACAGGAGGCAACTCCTCCGGTTGCAAAAATAAGTCAGACTGTATAGAAGTCTATGAGAAAATGACAATGTGAGAAGTAGAGTCATTAAACATGAGTTTATGGTCTCAATCTCTAGTTTCAAGTCTTCTTCAATACAGCATGATGTTCATTTAGTAAATGATGGTCCATTTAATTACCGTGATTGACAGGTTGCTGCCACTACCAGAGACGTATACGCCGTCATTTCGTCACTCGCCGTCATTTCGTCACGATGACTACGTCCACTTCTTATATACTGTCTATGAATGGAACCCATGAAATAGTCAAGACATTTTTTTTTAAAGTTAATCACTGCAACAAATAGCAGTCCTTGAACACACTGTAATAAATGAGCACAAAAAGTATAAGGCTGATGGATATAGCAGTATGGGAGATTAGCCATACAGAAAAGAGATGCACATACACACTGAATACACACATAATTGCGTGTTGGAGATAATTCTTCTTAATTTAAATCTGTATTTATTATTATATTAAAATATGCTATGTTAAATATAACTCTGGGTCCGTCTCTAAAGGGGGGGGGGGCATGAAAATAAAAAAATGCATATAATGATAATAAATGTGTTTGATGATATATCATTATATTAGATGAATGTTTTTTCAGCTTCCAAAAGGGGTACATAATAGAAAAGGTTTGAAAACTACTGCTGTACGGACAGTCAACTGCGCACAGAGGAAAAAAACAAGAAACATAGTTTTGCTTTTGCTTCTAAGCCTCACAGTTCAGGAGTTATGAGCGACAACTGGGCAAACTATGAAGTCCATGAGATATGAGATGCGGATGGAAACCTAGTAAGTGAACCTTATTTCTTTGTTAAGAACTAAACTACTCTTTCCAGGTTAAAGAATAGGGTGAACGGACACATGGTTATACTATCCGCCTCATAAATGAATCATACTTGGCCAATATCACTTTCCTAACACAATTCATTAATATCTTTTGACAAGTTTTTGAGAAACCCTGCTAAATAAAAAGAGAACAGACAAACATGCACCTATAATCAGTTTTGACAAGTGTTAACCTTGACAATGTGATCAAATCTGACATGTTTGTACTTGTTAACTCGGCGCTGACAGTCTGATCTGTGAGCAAATGAGGAAACAGTTCCCCCCCCCCAGTTTGGCTCTGCAGCGACAACAAAATCTTGATCACTAACATCCGAAACATCTACGCGTGTCATCCTCGAAAAAACAAATAGTCCAAACAAGCGCTTCGGGAACTTAGAAGACTGACTTGTCGACGCCGCTTCCAGTCTTTTTTAGCTGAAAGCGTTGCGCGGCTAAATGCAGCCAATCTGACAAGTGCCACGAGTTGACAGGCCACGCAATAAGATGTGGTGTGTTGGAAGGAAATGCTTGTTGTGCCGCAGAGCAGTTCCCGTGTCAGTCTGTTGACGACGTGCGTGTGTTTACATATTCAGACTCAAGCTGAGAGCCAACATGCTCCTCAGACGGCGTCTCTCCGGCTCCGACTTCAGTCGCCGCTGCTGTCACTCTTCCTCCTCTCCGCCGTAGTCGTTTTCTTTTCTTTCTCGGTCTTGAAGTTGTTCATCTTCCCTCTCCTGTCCCTTCTCCTATACGCCCACTTCTTCTCTCCTCCTCGCCCCTTCATTGCTCTTCCTCTCTCTATCTCTGTGTTTTCCGTCAGAGTGATACAGGCGCTCAGCACTTCGGCCCCACTCGTCACTGTGACAGCCACAACCGCCTGACGAGAAGAAAAACAAATTCCACAGCAACCGCCGGATATTAATGGACTGAGCTGTATTTTTCTTGTCTTGCCTTTTCTTTTTTCGTTCTTTTGGGGGGGGTTGGGGTCCTGATGCAAGCACACGCATGACAAAATCAAGTAGTGGTTGCACTTTACACAAAAAAGGATACACAAAATCCTGAGAAGATACCAAGGAATGAGTAAATACCAAACCAGAAACCAACCAATCAATAATTAGATTATGATTATTGACATGTAGTGTACAGCGCTTTGAGTGTTGGGAAGAATACACCAAAAAAAATGAACGCCATATTAAGCAAGTCCATTTCTGATTTAGCATTTACCAGATTTTAAATAACCCAGTGAGCATACACACTCTGCTTAATCCCCTCTCTGGACTACAATTACTGGTGCAACATGTAGTGTTTAAACATGAGGTCCCACAGGGCTTTTACTCATCTTCCATTCTGTTCTCCATCCAATACAAACATCATTTAACTGAAACACTGACTGACAAACTGATGGATAAACGGCCCCAGTGGCCCACCTGCCTGTCAGCATACCGCCAGTATGTGGACTCTCCGATCACCCTCTTTGGAGTTGAACTGTGCTGTGGGAGGAGACTAACATCAGGTGATGCTGTCCCCTAACCCTGGAATTAAAAGCTAGTTGAGCAGCTGGGGGTCTTCACCTTCTACTAATCTTGGTACAACTTTCTCACTTTGGAGTAATTACAGTCCACATAACCCTAACCCTCATGTTAAAGGATTCTGAATCATTCATAAGAGATGGGTGCTGAGAGCTTGAATGCTAGTGAGGTCCGCTTCAGATCTGTAGTAAAGCGAAAATGTGTTTGACTGCATCCTGTCATCCAGAGAAAAGGGGAAATGGGCCAAGTGACCCATTTGTTTCCATTAGCAGATTTTACAAGGTTTTACAACACAACATGAAGCTAAAAAGTCCTCTGCATAGGTCGTAACGCTTTACAGACCATACTGAGAAAACAATTACATCAAAAAAACGTATACTGTAATCGTTTAACATTAAGCTGGTAAACTTACAGGCTCATTTGCTGCAGCTGCTGTCTATATATCTCAGACTCCAGCTGAACGTCAGTATCCACCTGCGGGCTCCAGCTCTTTATTGTTCTCCGTGGAAGGATTGTATTGATCCCTCCCTGCTCCTGCTGCGGCTTGTTTTAAAAATACCTGTATGAATGAGGCGGCGCCAGTTGGCAAAATAAAAAAATCAACACCTACGTTTCTTTCTTTGTCAAAACTGTCAAATTCTTTCATGGAGCATTCTGGCATAAAACAACTGATACTTTTGGTACTTTTGTATGCTACACCAGTGGTATTGTTAATCACAGTGTTACTCCAAATGAAGACCATGTTTACCATTTATGCATAACATCATTGTAACTGTGCATATGCAGCCGCACAAACAAACATTTGGAGCATACAAATAGGGAGCATTTTGTATCATATATATGGCTATGTATGGCTATACATATGTGGCTATGGCTCTTTCAGACTGACATCCAATCATAATAATGTTCAAAAATGACATTGGTACTTGAGTATAGAGTAGCGTGACATTGCTATTAGCTCCAAAGACTCTTGAGAGGAGGGAGCCACAATGGATGGCTGAGTCAACAAAGCATGTGACTTTGACATTGACTATAGTTTTCCCCATTGGTTTCTTTAACAGGATCACAATCGTAACAATAACAGTGGCCGATAGTCAATGCTCATATTAATAGTTTCTGTATTCGTTATCTTGTGGCGCAGTCTCCAGGAAAAAAATGACATACTTGTACAAGAGCAAGTGAAGTAATACACCTAGCAACACGCAGTAGTTCGAGCGACCATTATTGTAAGTTACGCCGTATGATATTAAGTATAAAGTCAACGCTGACTTCGTGCTTCCGTAGCGTTGTTACACACAAGGGCTGTTGTTAGTTTTTTTCGCTAGTGACGTGGTTAATGCTAAGTTAGAATTTGAACACAAAACAAACAGGACTTTCACCCAGGAGACCGCCGTTCATGTCTCGTGAAACCAAAAATCAAGAATACTTTAACTCTTGTTAAGAGAGGTTACGTTACGAAATAAAGTTGGCTGAGGACGGTTGTTAGTGGTTACGTTGTATGTTTCTAACCTTAACATAGTAGTTTTGTTGCCTAAACATTCACAATGTTAACCAGATGGCATTGTGTGTTTATGTAAGCAAGATACGAGGCTGATATGAAACGTATTTTTGATTCAGAAATGTCAACAGTTGTCATGGTAAGCAGAAACATACAATGCCAACATTTTTCTGCCGACTGGTTTGCATCTTGGGTCATTTTCAAAGACCCTGATGAACGTCATTGTGCCGATATGCAGGCATCAGAGAAAGTCGCTGATATGTCCTGGACACAGGAGACGCCAGTTTGTTTCCTGTTTCCTGCCAGTGGCCGACCTTTCCCTTACCTTTTAACCCCAGCCATGATTCGTTCCTGACTGTAACCGAGCCCTTCTTTGGATTCAAAATAACCAAACCATGACAATCGCAATGGCAGATCAGAAAATGCTCAAACGGACCGTTTTTACAGTAGTTTGTTTGTCAGAAGTCATTTTGGAAGGCGATGACAACCTATTTGGTTGTTTTGTATGGACGACATACGTAGTTGACCATGCATATCCCATATGGATTGACATACTGGTGGTTAAAGATATCTTTTAGATACTGCAAACAGGTTTACTGTAAATGTTAAATGATCTTTTTGATCCACAAATGGTGGCAATGATGGTGTATAACAGGTCTTCCTGAGTCGTCCCTCATCTGAAACCAGTTTTGTAGACTAGTGATGTCTGGTAAAGGTTAAATATTTCCTTGGCCCCATTTATATATGTTAATTGTCTCAAAATGCCTGTGGTGATAATTGTATCCATGTTAAAATTTTACCACGAGAACTTTTAACTACTTGGCGCCTCCTCAGAAGTTCTCTTTAGAAAAAAAAGGAAGTGTTGCTGCTCAGCAAGTTGATGATGTTACATATACAGTAATTTTCTTTGTGGTATATCATTACAAAACCACCAGCTCCATTTTAATTGCTTAAATTTTACATTTTACCAAACCCATGATTCTACCGGGGAACAAGCTTCAGCAAGTTATAATTTACAAGTAGTGCAGAATGAGCTAATGAAAAGAACAATCTTTGCACACATGGAGCTGAAAGATTTCCTCATTCAATTACAATCAAAGAAGAAGAAGAAGATGGAGGAAGACCCAACCGACGCACACATCACACCATGAACAGAACATGAAAGCTCAGAGCAGCATGCGTTCACTGCGGGGAGTTATTGAAGGACAGAAGGTTTGTTACAGAAGGCAGAAAACAAACAGGATTTCATTTCAGTAATGTATTTCTACATGTGCGGAGCACAACACCTTTCTGGGGGAGAAAATTGCTTTACCCTGTACATGCAGTGTACCTGTAATGGACATGTTTTTGAGACGCAGTTGTATTATCTGCAGCGTAGGTCTGTCAGCATGAAAGGGAAATCTTTGACGTCATTATAGCAAGACTCGCATGTAGCCTGTCAACACACAGTACGAGTTCCCAATTACACCAATTCAATAGGAAAGAGAACAAAGCTGTAAAAAAAAAAGAGCTCAATCCCTCCAGTTTCGTGCATGGCTCTGTGGCACTGAGGCATTTTGATTTGGAAATGAATTTGCATGTGCTTGCAGCGGGAAGTCATCCCCATGTTAATTTGATCCCAACCTGCTAACCCTACTCCTCTCCGGCTTGTTGACCTGACTCTAAAGAGCTGTTGATCTTTGAGCGTTGTGGATAAACAGCAGATGCAGAGTCCCAGGCCCGTGTTCAGCGGTCAGGCTGCGCTCTGAAAAAATCGGAGACTGTATTATTTAAGCTCCTCAGCTCTGAGATCCAGAGCAACAGATTTCTCTGATGCATCTGAATGATTCATTTGTTGTTTAAAGGCTGGAGCCACACTGTTGCTTTTGTTTCTGCAAAAAAAACAAAGAAAACTGCAGGAGGCTTTGAATGTACAGCAACAGTATATATGAGTTGCTGATGCCACCTTTTCTCGTTCAGTTACACCAGCGAATCGCAGTTTTGAAAATGTCAAAGGGCGTGTTACCCAATTCAAATGTGGACTGTTTTAAATCCCTAAACAACAAGCTGCTGACCGATGTCATTTGTTCCCCCCGTATAATTAGCTCCCCGTCAAACACCCTGCTCTTTCCCTCGCATTTTCTTTTTCTTTATGATTATATTGCTTTTGCATCTATTCCTCTCACACAAGCTTTGGCGTGGCCTAGTGAGAGATTAGGACCATAATAAAAGCCTCGGTCCACTGACTTTGCAAATTGCTAATGTCGCTGCGTGCTTAAGATGGAACCGAGTCAGCAGAAGGCTGAAGAGTCACCTTATAGATCTGCGTAACGCAGGTTTACCATTATGAATTCGCCAGAAGCAAACAAACGGCCTTGGAGGAATTCAACTACATTCTCAATACGAGCCAGTTGACCTCATGTTTTGGTAGATGACCTGAGAGTTGTAAGCAGGAAGGATCTTTCCCCATCAGAACTTCAATACGAACGACCTTGTGTACTTTTTTATTGTATATGTTCTTTATTGCATACTTCACTTCATTTAAGCCATGATAGATAGATGGTTTTCCCCTCACGGATCACAGGCAAAAAGGCAGGAAGTGCCTTAAACTTGCATTCTCTCTACTGACCAGCAGGGGGCGAGTCCTCTGCTTACAAAAATAAGTCTGATTGTATAGAAGTCTATGAGAAAATGACTCTACTTCTCACTTGATTTATTACCTCAGTAAACATTGTAAAAATGAGTTTATGGTCCTAATATCTAGTTTCAAGTCTTCTTCAATACAGCATGATGTTCATTTAGTAAATGATGGTCCATTTAGAGTCAAATAGACCATAAAGCAGAGTATGCTTTAGGCCGTGGCTACCCTGTGATTGATAGGTCTGGTCTGGGTGGTTGTTTTTTATTCGGCCTTCAACCCTTTCACCGTGTGTTTTCGGTACATGAAATTTAAATGTAACATTTTGTTTGCCTCGGAATTTCTCACTAGGCATTCAGTTGTGCTTAGCTCCACCCTCTTGTTTCACTTCTGGTTGTGAAAAAACAAGATGGTGACAGCAAAAAAGCCGAAATCGAGGCTTGGAAACTAAAGTCAACAAACCAATGCCTGACTATGTCTATGGCTACAACCAATGAGAGCGCAAGACAGGGTTTGAGGGGAACCCTGTACGAAGGGTCGCCTGTAAAATGCAACACGGACCAAAGTTTTTGTTGCACCGAGAGGAAAATACATAAATGGTGAAGACGTGTGGAAGCAGTCTAAGTGAGCATGTGTGACAATGACAACATCAAAAGGCATCGCTGCGCGCATGGTAGTACGTCATTTACCGACGTATGTCGTATTTATGTGACGACTTCAAGTATCCCGATTACAATACAGTGAGTTGTGTAGTGTGAACAATACAGCGATCTCACAACTTTCCTGAACTTGGCTTTAGTCAACTGAGAAATTCAAGTCGGGGGAATGTCTTAGAAAATCTATTTATCCAAAAGCTGCACTTAGGCTGTACCGCATTGATCAGACCGGTTTCTGTTTTCTACACTTTTAACCTCATTTGACTTTCGATGAGAGGAAGATACAGTGCACAAAAACAGCAATAATTAAAGAAACATTGGCCAAAAATGCCCTCAGAGGGAAAAGTATCAATATATGGAGTACACTCTTCAAGCAGATACGTTGTTTTTGAATATACTTTACCATTTATATTATGTTCAACATTAAAGCTTGAGTCAGTGCTCCTACCTGCATCATTTCATGGAGTGCAAACCAAAAAACCCTTCTTTTATCTGTTCCGAGCTTCTTTGGATTGACGCCGCTGTGCAGTGTAACCGCCCTGATCACTGCAGGGGATTTGAGAAACAGCAAAAACTAAATTACAACCAGATTTACAGGATTTGCTGTATTTCCTTTTACTCTGTTCTGCAGAGTATTTTGTGAGATTTTTCCCATTCTTTATCTCACTTGTTGTTGGGGAAACTGCACAGCACTCGGCGAACATTTGATAGAGCGTGATGCTGCTGCTGCTGTGTGCGTACAAAGTTATTAAAACATTAATAATGTTAGAACTGGCTGTCTACTAAAACACACGCTGGTTACTGTGCTCGTAAACTGGATTAAAAAACAGGAGCAAGAGCAGTGGAGTCCACAAACTTTCACTTATTTATCGAACATTGAATTGTTGAATTGCACACCAAAGCAATAAATGTGGAAGAATGTGTTTTAAATCATCTTAATGGTTGGCAAACGGCTATTACAATCTAATTATGCTACAGGCTAAATAACTGTGATAGCTGGAGTAGTTACAAGATGTGTGTGCTGAACCTGTAGACCAGCGGTATTCAATTAATGTTCAACGAGGTCCAGTTAGAGAAAATGTCCTCATGCAAAGGTCCAGAACATCATAATATCTAACTTGCGCTATGATTTAGTCCCAAATACTGTATATTGAAGTAGCCAAGTAGTTGTATTAACGTCTGTATGTAGTCAACAACTGACCAAAAAAAAGAAAGTTCAATTGAATAATATCTCAACAATATTTATTGTCAGATTTGACCTGGATGAATTGAACTGGATGAATTATAAATAATATACACTCTATTAAAAATGAACTGAACTGAATTGCCTTACAGCTTTAAATTCAGTTCATTCAGGGTGAAGTGATATCACCCAAAAAAACCACAATATTATATTCTTCTCATCTTCTAATAAGAGAAATATGTGTTCAGGGATTTTATGTGTGGTTATTAAACCACTTGCTTCAGCTTTATTCCTTTCTGTTAACATCTGTGTTGGGAAGTGAATTCATGTGTTAGGATTCTGATCATATTGGACTCTTAGGTTTATTTTCTGTGTCTTCATTTCAGATGTGAGTGGGTACGTCTCAACATGAGACATACTGATTTGAAACTGCCTGTGTGAAGAATTAACATATAAGATTCTGTCCATTATTGGTTAAAGACTCCGGTCTCGTTTTCTCTTTTTGGATAACGTCATATGAAATAACTTCTCTGACTCACGTTCTCTCTGACTGTTTGCTCTGTCTCTGTCTCTGCCGTGTGTGTGTTTAAATCACTTGAGTCGAGGGCGATACTTATCGGAGTACACATATTTGATCGGCCGAGTAGTATCACATGATGTTTAGTTGGTGTGTTTCCTGGACTGCTGCACGAGTGCCGTAAAGGCTGGAAAAGCTGCGCCGGTTATATTAGAGGCGTTCCGTCAAAATGTAATAATTATCAATTATGTATCGGTTTTAGGTCTGGGTCCAGATACAATGGCGTCTGGATCTGGACCGCGGTCCGCCTATTGGTGGCTCCTGCTGTAGTATATATTATTGTAAAGATTGTGTTCCCAGCTTTGATCAAAGACAAAACATTTCTTCTTTTTTTCATTTATTCTTCAATTTAGTTTAACATTTTCAGTTATTTTTTTAGTATTAAGTCTCTCTAACTGTGTCTGTCCAACATATTCTCACTCCCAACTCTGTATCTCTCGAGTGTCAGTTTTGAAGGATGGTGTATCAGTGTCCGCTTGTCACATGCGTTGTGTCTTTTCAAAACAAACTTCAAACGAAGGCTTACTTACCCAACAAAAGTACTTGGTTAGGTTTAGGCAAGGAACATACTTGGTTAGGCTCCAGACAGGATCGTAGTTTGGGTTATCATAAGTACATTTGTTACATAAAATAAGTACGTAAGTTTAATAACAAAACTACAGTAAAATTAGCCAATGCCAACTTGGTTTCACATGGGATGCCAACAGCGGTCTCCGGGGGGACACTTGAGGTGCATTTCCACATAGTTGTTACATTTCCTCCTGTATTAATATTTGCAAGGTCGTTGTGGCAAATAAAATGTTGCTTTTTAATTGTTGTGTCTGGTGACTGGCAAACAAAAGGAAAAAAAAGGTTGAAGAAACCAGAAAACAAACATCACGCTCCATTTCCCAGCATACATCCCTTGAGCCCCGGAGGCTCTTCCTCTCGGTTTCCTACACCACACAGATTGGTATAAACAGCTCTGAACTGTAACAAAGCCTGTTATGCATTCCACAATCTCGTGTTGATGTTAGTCCATGCTTCCGCCACACTCCACTGGACTACAAAATTGGACCATGAACTGAAAAAATTGCTTTGGGTACAGAGAAGTATGCAAAAAAAAGGGAAAAAGAAAAGGGTTTGTGTGCGGTCTGATGTTTTATTCAAGCAGGAGTCAAATTGGTGGTGAGATATGACAGCTTGTGTTGTTTACAAATCTTTTTCAATTTGTTAAGCTCGAAAAGAGCATGGCACGTTGGCTGCTTTTCTGGCAGCTGAAATGACTCTGACAAGATTTTGGATTGGATGAGGGACTCATAAGCAAGATGTATAAATCTTTTGGACGAGGTTCAGCAGCGGTGGACATAATGCACCTCAGAGTATAGACCTTCTAAATCGTATTAAAGGGACAGCTCTGGTTTTTATCTACAGCTGTCAAGGTCTGCACAAAGGCAGGAAAACAGCATAGGACCCAAACGCAGGATGATAAAGGTGATTTTAATAAAGAAAAAATGTCAAACAATACTCCATAATAAAAGAAAAAATGTCCAGAACTGACAGCCAACAGAAGAAAGACAGGATTATAAAAGACAAAAGAAACCAATCAGACAACAGGACATAGGTGGGCAGACGCGAGGGTAGGCTGAAAGCTGACTGGTGGAAGAAGCACAAGGGAACAGAGCAAGGCTGACAAGACTAATACAACACAGGTGATCCACGAAAAAGGAGGGAAAAACCAGAGACACAAAGTCAAACAAACACAGGACACAAGAAGAGAGGCAGGGAACTTCAAAATAAAACAGGAAACAAACCAAATAAAAACCAAGATCGCGACAACAGCAGATGGCAGTTGGCACGCCTCCAGTTTGCAGTATCAGTTTAAGTGTACGCTTTATTGAGAATATTTTTCGGCCGTTTACCTGACTAGAATAAACTCTTCCCTCTCTTTTTTTCATTTTGTATAATTATTTTTCTTTCGTTTTTCGTTACCCTCTTAAAAACATACTCCGCTGCCTGTGGCTTCTTTACACTCGCATACACACTCACAGGAACCCAACACAGCAGACTGCCTCGCAATACACACACCCCCACAATGTAAGATTGGACATTTTGTTGTTATTTTTTTGTGCTTGTTAGCCTTTTTTTGGTTTCGCCCCGTCGTGTTAACCCTGTCACAATGCCTTCATTGCTGTCTTTCCTAGTCTCTTCTCTCATGTCTTGCTCCACTTAATAAAAATGACAATATATTTATAAAAGGAAGCTCTTGATTGTGGAGGTGATGTTTTTTCTGTCACACTGACTGTAGTGTGAGAAGTGATATGCTAATGAACCACTGGGGGAGTTGTCCGTTTGCTGTTTCCTGGAGTGAACATTGCCAACACAAGTGTGACAAACTGTACTTATCAATAAACACAATTAGTGTCAGGACAAACCCGATATATACCAATGCTCTGCTCAGTTTCTCACAGCCTACAACCAGTTTTCCTTCCAGAAATCAATGAGCAGAAAAGTTGTGATTGCAGGCTTATGGAGCGCTTGCCTTTTTTGAGTGTATGCCTCGCAAAGGCTCATTCTGACCTAAATTCAAAGAAAGTGCAAATTTGAACTACTTTTGCATCAAAGATGAGTCTTCTTTTAAAAAAAAAAAGAAGTGTGTTCTGTGGAGAAAGTCCCATGTCAAAAAAGTGTGTTCTGTGGAGAAATGGGACAAGGGAGAGAACTCTTGGAAGTCATTACTTATTTATCAATGGAATTTGAAATGAGACTTTTCAAAAGAATGTGATTAATGGCGTTAATCCAGTCGGTGGGCTTTAGTGGGGAGATCAATAGGCTAAGAGGGTAACACAGTCAGCAGTTTTCAAATATTTTGCACGACTTTCTTTACCGTGAATTATCTATTCACAAGTAATTGATGAAAACATTAGAATTGCCTCAGACGGATAGCATCGGGAGGTTGGCTGGGGAGGCTATTGGAGAAGTCTGTCGATGGTTCATAATTGATGGGGTTGCTGAACAAACTAAATCGGGGACTGCCCTCGAGAAGGTTTTGACCCTGTGATCAATTGGGCTCAGAAGAACTCAGATCAATTGTCTTTTACTCAAGAAACACCACTTGATTCATGGCTATGGCTGGGGAAAAGCAGCTATTTCAGATACATATACTGTGATGAAGTAACATTTTTTGCGTGTTTGTATTTCTCTTTCATGTGTACTCCATTACTCTATCCACTCTATCCACTATTATAATATATTTCAAAGTTGCACATGAGTGAGCTGTAAAGGTGTGTTCACATCTAACGCGAAGCAAATTTTTGCCCGGCATTAGTCACGCGACTTTGGTCAGAAAGTGTTCACTCCGGTTTTGTGCGTCAAAGAGGAGGACGACGAGGGGCTCCCCCATGGATGAAATGCCCACTGCTGACACGTTGTACATATTGTGGAAGTCCCAGATACGTTGAAAGAAGAACGCCGTCCTGTCTGGGTTCATAACAGCATCCAGAGGCTCACGCAGCTGGGTGAATTATATACACAACTTTTAAAACGCTTCTTTTCTGAATGCCGTCGTCTCAATCAGGGCTATGCTATGCTAACATTGCAGCTGCTCCATCAGCACTCAAAATAGCTGCATCTAGGCACAAATGCGGCAGCAACTACACATAGAGTTTCATCCGGTCTCTGTGCAAATATGATGTGCTGCTGTAGTGCTCTGGGTGACCACAGACAGCTACAATATATTTTACATCACACGAATTCTGTGTATTTGCGACATTCATTAGGCGGATGGCGCAAATTTGCGTCTATTTGCGGCACAATGCAATGTTGTCATCCTGCCATAGCCATGTGCTTCTAAGTGTGTATTTTTAGAGAAATGGGACTTAGGAGCAATGGACTTTCGTTTTCGGGATAAAGGCTGTCAGACGAATGGGCTTTCGACCTAATGGGACACAGTATTGCGGTTTCCGAATATTGGACCGTTGGAACAATGAGCAGCCCCACTTAACCGGCTATAGAGGGTAAATGGGTAAGGAGTTGCATTGGATCTCGAGACTGGGAACCACTTCCTTTGAAGTCATATGGTTTATTCATGCCTTCAACCAGATAAGGTCACCTTAGATCCAAAGCCGGACTTTAAATGAACGCGATAACAGCCGAGATAAAGAAGTATGTGTGTGATGGTGTGTTTACCAGTGTGCTGTCCTGTAGATTGAAATGATTGGTGAAGGCAAATGAACTACCCCTGCCCTTGAACTGATTGCAGTCTGCAGTTAATGAAGACAAAGAGAGTGAAATATGAAACATGGACCAAACCCAAGATCAGCGGGAGACGACTAAAGTGTCTCTCCTGCATCTTTAGCCATTTTTTTTAAATTAACCAGAGTAGCCCATACACACATGCGGCACACAATAGGAGATTGTCCGTGTCAGATGCGTTCTCACGTACTGCAAATACTCAGTTTAGGTTTAGGAGAGGCATGGCACCTGGGCAGAGCGTGCCCACATTTCACTGCGTTCATGTAGCCGGTTTGTAATTTGGTCATAAACAACCAAGTCTCTTACCATTCCTTGAATTTGCGTGACAATTTCTGTGTCTGGCCTTACCAACGGAAGTTCTTTAATCTCATTTCACGGGTTTGACATTTTTGTTGCCATCTTCATGGTAATGAACCTTTCCGTCACCTTCAGATGTTTGTTTTCTTTGAACATGCCTTTATCAGGAGCACATAGAACACATTGATTAAACACACCCCAGGCTTTTTCTGGACTTAATTGAGTTGCATTGTGCATGAAGAGTTTGTTATGCATGTGCTATGGTTTCCTTTGGCTCAGATAAAATACAATCCAAATGTTGAAAATTGTCCACAATGCACAGTTGGTTGAAAATCAAGATAAAGCCCCTCTGGCATTCCCTCTGATAAAGACGCTAAATAATAGAGATCCAGAAGCAAAAACACGGCGTGTCAGACAGAGTACATTACATTGCTGCTTTAGCAGTCTTATATCAATTAAGTCACTCAAGTCCAAAGACTGATATAGCTGCAAGTTAAGGACCACCTGCTGAAGTTCAGGCTGTGGGCAGTCCATCAAGACTTCCTGTGGGCATGGATAGACAGATCATATAGTATATGTGAAGGAGAAGATGAAAGACAGCAAGGCAAGTGTATTTATACATCGCACTTTAGCAACAAGGCAATTCAAAGCACTTTACATAAGACATTGAAAGCATCGAGACAAAGTGCAAAAGCCATTTGTGAGTCAAGACAATAGAAAATAACACTAGCTAAAATAGAATAAGACAGGTATGAAATACAATAACAGCCAAAGCGCAGTGTAAGAAATGGTTTAACAAAAGATGGCGGCAAACAGAAAAGTCAGCATACTGAATCAGTTGCAGGTGTCTAATCAATTTTTCAGGGAGACCTGTAAAGACACAGTTACAGTCTGCTGAAGATAAATGCATGGACAAGTCTTTCCAAATCCTGCTGAGACATAAGTCCTTTAATCCTTGATATATTCTTAAGGTGAGTGTAGGCTGATTAGTATGAGTGTAATTTTCTACTACCTCAGTTTTATCTTTGTTTAATTGAAGAATATTCTGGCACATCCAATGGTTAATTTAGATCATAGTGCCCTGGTGTTATGGTTATGTAAATGTGTGTCTCAGCTGCATAATTATGGTATTTTATTTTGTTTTCCAACATCTGAGCCAGTGGAAGCCTGTAGATGTTAATCAGAAGAGGCACCACAATGGAGCCTGTACTGCAGGAATGAGTTCTAAAACCCAGAAAGGAGTTAGCATTTTAAGAGATTGAGAGTTTGAGAGATTTTAATGTTTTGTTTTCCGACATAAAATACCCCACTCACTCGTCTTAAGGAAGGCGGTTGCTAACAAAAGGCTAAATGAGACTACAAAATGTCATCACTGCGATCAGTATACGGCGGTCACAGCACAAAGTGACATTTGCTTGTCCATCAACATTATTGCAATTGTTATGCTGTAAAAGACCTCAAGAATGTTAGGTAAATAAATTAGCTTAAGGAGCACCTTGCTAGCCTTATTGTTACAATATAAAACATAACATTCAAATATACTACAATGCATGATATAGAAAGAGTTTTCCATTCTGTAGCACTTAGCCCAAACACAATTAATTTCTATACTCATATACAAAAAATTAAAAAGCAAATAAAAGTAACAGTAATATCCCAAAACAGCTGGAAGCAAGAGGGAATAGTGCATTTGTGGAGGACTATTTTCAGCCGCAGATGAATCCACATTTGTTTCTCTCGTGAGTGATGAAAAAACATGACACCCAGTGCTACAGGGTGGCTCATTGATGTGTTTTTAATAGTTTTTGGACAACAATGGAGCTTCATTGTAGGGTTAACAATAAGAAAGAACAGAATACTGCAAGCCACATCATTTAAGGCTAGACACTACAAGCAAAAACATATTTTTCATGCACTAGTCAATGAGAGTTCTTCCAAAACACCCATTTAAGCGTTTTTTTTAACCACAATTGTCTTTTTGTGTCTGTAGATTTCTCCCAAAATCACCAAAATGTACCATTAGATAATGCCTCATTGACATATTTAAACATTTGTAATACAAAAAAAAAATCCTTAATATAAGTAATCGACTGGTGAAGTTTCATTGTGAATTGTATTAGTTATTTTTTCCCCCACCATTTTCACCTGTAGTGAAATGTATGTAACTTTCCAAAACGTATCTATAAAGGCTGTTTAGCCTAATGCTGCGTTCACACCAAACGCGGCGCGAATTATTCGCGCGAGTAGATTACATACAAAGTCTATGCACAGACGCGATGAGACTGGAGTGACGCGAATTTGCGATGGCGCGGCGCGATGGACGCGAATTTGCGGCGCGATGGTTGCGATTGACGCGAATTCGCGTCCAACGCCAAATCGCCCCAAACGCGCGAGTTGAAATTTTTCAACTTCGGCGAAATATTCGCGTTACGCCCCAGCGCGATAGCCTATCAGCGTTGAGATCCTCCCCCTGTCATCACTGACTTACTGCCGTTGTTGAATCAGGAAATAAATAGTGTAGCCGTCTGTGTTCACCCAGAGCTCTACAATACCTCATATCAATAGAGACCGGACCAAACTATGTGTATACATGTGTGTGTGTAAACCAGATGGTACAAACAATGAAAAAGACGCTGCCGTATTTACGTCTAGATGACGTTATTGTGAGTGTTGATGGAGCTGCTACCATGTTAGCATAGCCTAGCACCGATCGATCCGAGCTCCATTGAGAAAACAAGTATTTTAAAAGTTATTTGCTTGTCGTCTTGCGGAGAGAACTAACAAAACATGAATTCAGACAAATCGGCATCATTAGGTACTTATTTCGGAGTCCCTTTTTGTCGGTTTATTGCAGTTAAATCACAGCCAAATCAGTTTATTTGGGGCTCCGGATGATGTTATTAACCCAGACATGACAGCGTTTAGTTTTCCGTGATATCTGGGACTTCCACAACACGTACTAAGCAGAAATAGAGGTTATTTTTTCCATGGTTTATGGCGGACAGTTGAGCGTCTTTCAGGGCGATAAGCCACGCCCCCTCTCCAGCACGTCCAGCGCGATTCGCGCGATTCACGTGAATGAACACAAATGGTCCCCGGCGAGACGCGAATTTGCGTTTGGTGTGAACGCACCTTAAGCCTAAATCTCCACTTGAGTAGCACTTACATTCTCTTTCAGTTTCTTCCTCTCTATATTCTAAAAGGTCACAGAGGGGTTTTGTCAGATATCATTCATGGTCTGATTCATACAACATTTTATTACTAAAAACATGAAAAATTAGATTTTTGTTGTTTTCAAGTTTTACAATGAGAAATCCAAAACTCCCTCTGTAAAAACTTTGACTCTAATATGTCAACAAAATAAAACATCAATATTTATTCCGTGCTGGAAATGTCTGCAAATGAACACATATTTAACAAGATAATGCTTAATTTACATATTTAAAACATACCATTTCAGAAAACCCGTGATTAAAAAAAAAAAGATCTTAATGTAAGTAATCAACTGGGGAAGTTTCATGGTAATATTTATTCGTTAAATGGATCATTTGTAAAAGCACGTAAAACTTCCAGGTGTACAGTCACTGGGGCAAAATTTAAAGTAAAAATAGATACATTTTAGGTTACCGTGCACATAAGACTCATTGCATCACCCAAACCATCTTTAGATGTGGTCAAAAACATATTAGGTCACATCAACAATGTGAATAATGCACATGTAGTCCACATACAAGGTTATGAAGTGGGTTAATTAACTGAAGCCTGAACACACACACACACACTAAAGAGGAAAATGTTGAAGAAAAGTAGAATGGAGCCCAAGCCCTGCTGAACTGCTGTTGAACACACACAGGAACAGCTTTATGTGATAAAAAGGAAGCGCTCTTCAGTGCGTAACAGTCTGAAAACACACACACACACACCTGTTACCCTTGTCATCCGGCCTGAATGTGTATTGATCGGAAGCGGGGTGGTGTTGCAACGCACAAATAGAAAGCAAGGGATCGATTTTGTGCCTCTTGTTTGATGGAGCAATGTACATTGGAGACAGCTTAGATGAGAGCAAGGCGTTTGAACTGGAGGAGGAACTTAATAGGAGAGGGGGGGGGGATGGACTGTCAATGCAAAGTTGAGAAAGAAAAGTACAATCGGGGCCCTTAGCCAGGATTTTGGATCAGATACTGAGGTTACGAGTCCTATGAGTGACTTTAATGGATGGATCTAACTAGTATCCTTATAAATATAGAATTTTAACTTTTCAATACCATTTTATTCAAGGAGATTAAGAATTCAAGGATTGCACAACACAGGATTGCACAATGAAATTCAGTTGCAGCCCATTTGTAACACAGCAAACAAAACAGTCGTACATTCCTGTAGTGCAATTCTCTGGGCAGATAATATGGCCGACATCGTCGCAATAAAAATAAAAATAAATAAAAAAAGACAACTTTGACTGTGTTTGAGCACCAAGCATCATGACGTAAACACAGAGTCCACCTCCTCTCGTCCCACCGGAGTCCTGTTGTTAGCTTAGCTTCCATCTCAGCTCTCCTGTTGAATGTATTCTAAACACCAAAAAAAAAATGAATAAAGATTAAAATGTAGCGAAATTCATGGGAGCTACCAGCCACAGCATGTACATGTGCTGCCGTTTCTTACAAAGTGACTTAAGGTCTATTTCATGGGTCAATATCACCATAGAGTGCCTTTCGACCCTCACAATACTGGGCCTTGATGTATATGTTCTGTCTCTCTGACCATGCATATAGCTAAATCACAGGCTTTCCATTAGACAAAGCGGGTCATTTTGGTAAAGAGGAGTGGCCTAACTTTGAGCTGTTCAGCGTCCTCCTCTCTACGCCTTCACTGAATATCGTTGTGATCGGTAGGTTGGTGGGAACGGCAGCGGAGTCTTCGTTGCCATGTCCAACGTCCAATATCCAATAACAGTCTGCTAAGCTGTGGCAAAGTCTGGAAGTGTTTGATTTATAATTATTCATATACTCCAAAAAATGTCCCATTGGACCGAAAGCTGATTTGTGTGACAGTTATTTGTAAGAAGAATCTCCGCAGCGACGTACAGTATTTCCTGATTTTTTGTGCATGAGAAATAGAATTTCATGATGAATTTATCAAGGCGCACCAGGTAACGTTGAGCAAAATGCACACAGCGTTGCACTTAATCTAACAGAATTTCATTGAGCGTTCTTCCATGTTTGAAGTACTGCTAGGTCAGAACTAATTAAATCACTATCAAGTGACCTGGGAGTTTATTCACATGGGAGCAACATGTAAAATAGTAAATAAATAGTACTGCATGTAAGTGTGCAAGTAAGTAGTGCATGTCTGTAAAGATGCCTGGTCCTGATCATACCGAGACTTGTTCCTTGAAAAGCATCGCCTGCAAAAAACATTGGTTTCCTTTGGTACGGCGCGCCAGGTGTGCGCTCCTCTCTTGTGCAACCTGTCCACTTCTTATAGTCTCAGTCATACACTGTTTATAAGAAGTGGACGTAGTCATCGTGACGTCACCCATTTTGGTTTGTGGACTGATGTTATGAAGCATAGAGTTCGATGATTTTGCCGTTGCCATCTTGGAATGTGGCCGTCGCCATGTTGTTTTTTTAGCAACAGAAAGTACCATATTTGGAATGCGGAGGAGTGACGTAGAGACGCCGAATACAGCTCTGGTAGCGACAGCGACTTGTGAATCACGGTAAGCCCGCCCCATAACATACTCCTCTTTAAGGTCTATTTGACTCTAAATGGACCATCATTTACTAAATGAACATCATGCTGTATTGAAGAAGACTTGAAACTAGAGATTGAGACCATAAACTCGGTGTGATCAGCCCCTTAGAGTAACAGGTTGCAAAAAAGACCTTGTTTTCTGACAACACAGAGGACATGAGTCTGTTGTCCTGACGGACACTTATTTAAAAGCTCCTACTCATTCCCTGCAAACTGGTGTGAGGTTTATATAATTTCCTACATTCTACTATTTATCCTGCTCATAACACATTGTTAGCATGCTGGGTCTTGTCTTAGCAGCGCTACCTGACTATCTACAGTCATTTGCCTTGGTTATTAAGAAGTTTGGGAAAGAGAAACTTTGTTCCAGTTAGTTTATATTTCATGTATCCTGCTGAACAGATATTAATGAAGCAAATTGCTTGCTGCGACGTGCAACATTACTTTCCCCTTTTAGCATTTTAGTGTGAGGTCTTGTAAACTGACAGTTTCCATTTCCATTATTTAGTACCTAAATGATACGAGAAGTAAGTCGTGCAGGTCTTTATTGTTCTTTTCTCAGATATGAGACGCGGGACCCAAATATCTCTTCAATATGTATTATTTGAAGATCAGCTCTTTTTAAGTAGCGGTTTGATCAACAGCTTGGTTTGTTTGCTGTCCTTAATGATGAGAACATTAATATCGCAGGCACCATTGCCTGCATGATCCACATTGGCTATTCAATGTAAATTACATCAAACAAAGATTGCTTCAAAGACAATATGTTAGAAGAAAAGATTGATTACCCCCTGAACCTAAACATTAAATCTGTCTATAGTATTTCTATCAGGAGTGCAGGTGTAACAGATTACAGCTCTGGCAGCCTTGACACCAGTCCAACCGGCGGATAGAGTTCCTGCCGAGGGGAGGATACAGATACAAATGTGTATGACATTTTGTCAGTTATTGATTGTGGATTTCGAGAGTGGGGCAGGAAATAAGAGTCAAGGCGAGGGGTCTGACGTGGGAGGTGGAGGCGAGGCCTCTCCTACGTGATGGTGGTGGGGGGTGATGATGTCAGAGGCTGTCGCCGCACAGTGTGGGTCCTTAATCCACGGTGCATAAATGCAGCTCATGTCAGCACTGAGTGTTTCTGATATAGGCGGAGTGTGAGACGGGGGGGAGGTGATGTGTTAGGTTATGGTAGAGGAGTGCGTGAATGTTGGGGGGTGGGAGGCACTGGGCCCTTAACTGAGGCCCACAGTTGTGAAATTGCAACATCTATTTGAAACTGTGTAGTACAATTCCTGACTGAATGTCGAGAAAAAAACAAAACACTACATTTCAGGATACCCCAGCAACATTGTGGCAGGAAACTAGTAATACTGTAAGAAATTTCAAGTTCAAACCGCATGGCTATCTCCTGCAAACAATTACAATTTCCTAAGTAACTGTTTGACCTGTTGTGTTATTCCCCATCTTTATAAAGATGTTTAGGAAAACTTAATTAATAAAAAGAAAACTAAAAGATGCACTAATATGCAAGAATAGATAGATAGATAGATAGATAGATAAAGTGGGGATATTTGTAAGCTTTAAGACCTGCTCATGCAATTCCGCAAAATCCACCCAAAAAAAAATGAAAAACTCACTTCCTTGATTTTGGGGGTGGAGTAGGGGCAGTGGTGGGCCGTCAGGGCCAGCAAGGCCTTCTCTGCTGGCCTAAACAGAATCACAAAGTTATAGCTATTTTATAATTTAATAATTTTTCTTAAATACACTACACTAAAAATATTTTTCCCATTATCTTATTTTCTCATTGCACAGCTACTGTCTTCCTCAGTTGCTCTGCTTCCAGTGCAGCTTGTTTTAAGTAGAGCTTTTATCCAATCAGATTTCACCTCTGTGTCTCTAGGTAAGAAGAGGCCCGAGGCCTCTGGAGAAGGACTTCTTACTGGAACTAAAACGCACGGATGTACTGAACAACCGTGGGATTAAACTACACACGTGCGTGGATCTCATTTGTGCTCGTGGATTTTGACATTGATTTGCCTTCATACTCTCAGCAACTATGAACAGCACCGCTCCTGACAGATGGCCTCCAGTGTCAATAGAGAGTATGCGCGTGATGTGTTTATATTTTTAGTCCAATTGTTTTTTTTATCTTATTCTTCTATTGTAATCTACTATTAATCTCCGGCATAATAAAGTTCTGTCTTATTTTATAATTGTATAGTTTTTAACACACTCATGGTGCCATCACACGCTTACTCTCTACATTTCCTGTGTAAAAATCCATCGAGAGAGATGTTGTGTTCATAGTGCGATTCATACCTCGTCATCGACGACAGTGATGGAGCAGCTGAATGTCCTCTTCGTCCAGGAAAACAAGCGCTTGAAGCAGTTCTTCTTTCTCTTCTTGGTCTCCATGTCGTCTGAAAATCAAAAGGAAATTTCAGTAGAATCCACAACAATGCGACAATTCAGACGCGTGGAGGCAAGCATTTCCTACCAGATGTGGTGGAAGTGATTTCCTTGTGTTTCTGTTCCATGTCACGGTCCACTTTCAGAATGGGAGGGGGGTCACATTTAGGGGGTCGCTCCACTGGACTTTGTTCAGCCGGTGTAGATCGCAACACGATAACATTTGGATATAATGTGTCTGGGGTCGATCCGCAAAATCCACTGGTGGCACTGAACCTGTGGAATTATGACACAAGCAGTTCAACAGATAGCTGACTAGGAAGTAATCCGCTATTTGATGTAAACATAATATATGCTGACATGAGGAAAGGAAATAGTCTTACCAAGTTACATCCTCCGACGATGGTTCAGCAGAGAGAACAGCTGGCGGTAATGCTGAAGCTGTTGCAGATGTTTCATTTGTGCTGTTGAATGAAGACAGGCGCAGTTACTCAGAGGCACAAAGCTACTACAAGTTACGTTACATGTTGATGATCGCCAAAGCTACAATTCAAATTAAATGCATCACATGCTAATGATCATAACAAAAATGCCTTGTTGATGTCAGAGGAGAATGGGCAGAGTGGTTGGAGATGATAGAAAGGCTACAGTAACTCAAATAATCACTTGTTACAACCAAGGTATGCAGAATACCATCTCTGAACGCACAACACGTGTAACCTTGAAGTAGACGGGCTACAGCAGCAGAAGACCACACCGGGTGCCACTCCTGTCAGCGAAGAACAGGAAACTGAGGCTACAATTCGCACAGGCTCACCAAAATTGGACAATGGAAGATTGGAAAAACGTTGCCAGAATTTGGCGTGAATAACATGAAAGCATGGATCCATCCTGCCATCCTCCCAGCAATACGGCCTGGGCCTCCAGGAGCGTGGTGTTGACTCCCAGCGGGGCGAAGCTTAGATCCTGGCCGGAAGGGAAGCAGAGCCGGATCTCGGGTCTGGGTCTGTCGCTGCAGGAGGCCCCTCTGTAGTCTGCCGTAAATTGTTTGGTCTGATTTCGCGGGCAATCGGAGCCGATTACAAGCATTGAGAATACCTATATAGAAAAGGCCAATCTTCTCTCTGATGGTCTCATTTGCTTCGGTGGGTCATACAGAGGTATCAGTATTACATTGAGTCTTCATAACCAGTTAAAAGTTCCTCACAGGGACTTTAGGACAAGAATTTCAGGAACATTTTGCCAGTAGTTTTCCACTGCTGGCTGGCAAAAAGGCCAATGTGTACCCAACTGACTTCAGGTCCAGTTGGATACACATGAGAAATCACACGCACCATAATATTAGCCAACTGTTTGTTTGTGTGTATTGGTGCAGCACAATGGTGTGTGCATGGCCTTTTATCTCAAAATGCTCTCGATAGAGTAAATATCACTACATTGTGGACACGCCAGTGCAGCAGTTGTTGTTGCAGTTACTATTTGGTGGCATTGGTCAAGACCACACGGTTTCATCACACCTGCTGAGGAAACAAGCTTCTGTGGTGGTGGGTACCTGCCGTTTTGAGGTCAGTCACTTCAAAGGAGCCCACTGAATTTCACCCACCGCTGCAGTCATGCTCTCCTCATTTACAGTAGCTCTGTGCTGTACACAGAGTGTGTGTGTGTGTGTGTGTGTGTCTGAATGCTGGCGTGTGTTTTCCCAGTATCAAGACGCCTTTGTGGGTGAAGCGACCCAGCCCTTCTCAAACCACAGTGAGGCTTCTGTTTCAGCTGCTGAGTCCTGCTTACTCAGCATAGGACTCAGCAGTATCTGTGAAGGAGAGCTCGCAGCACTTGTTACGGACACCGTTTTGCAGTGGACTAGAAAACATATGTTAGAACGTACTATTCCCCTCGAATTCATTGAAACACGCCGTATGATAACAAATCCCAGCAGCCCATGCAGTCCCATTTTAAGCCCCTACTCAAAGGAAACAAAGGAAATAATTTTTTGGCCAGTGAACAAGCCATAAACCCAACATTGATACATCATCTTATAAGTTGTTATGGTGAATGTGTTAGCAAACAGTTTTTGCTTTCTTGAGTTGGATGAGGAGATTGACACCACTCATGTTTGTGCATTAAAAGGTCTGGTTCTGTCCAAAGTTGAAAAAAATGCGCCTATAAACACCTCTAAAGCCACTGTATTGAGTATCAACGGTTCAGGGTGGTGGTGTAATGGTGGGGGGGGAGATTTTCTTTGCACACTTTGGGCCCCTTAGTACCAATTGAGCATTGTTTAAATGCCACGGCCTACCTGAGTATTGTTGCTGACCATGTCCATCCCTTTATGACCACAGTGCACCCATCTTCTGATGGCTACTTCCAGCAGGATAATGCACCATGTCACAAAGCTCAAATCAACTCAAACTGGTTTCTTGAACATGACAATGAGTTCACTGTACTCCAATGGCCTCCACAGTCACCACATCTCAATCCAATAGAGCACTTTTGGGATATGGTGGAATGGGAGATTCGCATCATGGATGTGCAGCCGACACATCTGCAGTAACTGCGTGATGCTATCATGTCAATATGGACCAAAATCTATGAGGAATGTTTCCAACACCTTGTTGAATCTATGCTACGAAGAATTAAGGCAGTTCTGAAGGCAAAAGGGGTCCAACCCGGTACTGGCAAGGTGTACCTAATAAAGTGGCCGGTGAGTGTATGTGTGTAATGCTGAATAATCTAGACATTTGGTATCACCTGCAGAGTTGGACAGGAAAACAATCTGACCTCCTTTTATGAGAGGACCCTCCGTTTCATCAACATATCAGTCATGTTTTATGCGGTGTAAACCAGCAGACCCTGAACTCATCTTGCATAAACTGCTGAACCCTTTCACAAACTGACAGGGTTAAGAACTTGAATTCGTCTCCATGGAAATGAGTGAGGTCTTGTGACTCCTTGCAACGCCACACAACCCGCCGTCATTGCAGACCTAAGTTGCGCATCACATCACATTGTGTTTCACCAGAGTCCATGACAGTTCAGTCAACAAGTCCAAACGGATATTTTATGGTTTAATTACTTAGGGTGCTTTCCCACCTAACCCGTTTGGTTCGGTCAAAACGAGCTCAGGTCCATTTGCCCGGTTAGTCACGTTCGTGTGGGTTGGTGTGAAAGCTGTCAATCAAACCCTCTCTGGTGTGAAAGCAAGCGAACCAGCCACTGGTATTTTCGATAGAAGATAAGTGATTATAATGTGATTTCAAAAGCTAAACTACTAATACATCCATCTGCTAATCTTGAAATCTATCCAGGAAGTGATCATGTAATTGATCTAAATAAAGGCCATGTATTTGCAAATCATTTAGTAACCGCAGTAACACATATGTACGTCAGCACGGGTATTTTCCCTGATTAGTAGGTGTTGAGTCCAGAACCTCTCTGTACTGTGGAAGGCCACACGTCTCCCAGCCGTGCCAAAAAAAATCAGCTGGATCCGGTTTATAATCAAAAAAGTATTTAATAATTAACAGAAGCTAAGACAGTTACAAACTGAATTACTCTATCGATAGTATTAATGTTCCGCGGAGCAGAGTCCACACGCGTTCCACCCAACAGACCAAATTCGGTTAACTATAAAACAGAAAACGCATGGACTGAAGCAAGACCCTCTGGAACGATCTTATATTTGAAAGTCTCTGTACGAAAGTTTCAAAAGTCCAGTATCAGCTTCAGCGATTGGCTGAAATCCTACTGTCCCCTCCTGGATTCGGACAGTTATCAGCTCAGTGTTTGGCTGAAATCCTCCAGACTCCTCCTGCCTTTTGACCTGCTGGTCAGCTGTCCAGGATCCTCGCTGACCACTTCCTGTTGCTCGGCTCAGCTTATCCATTCCCTTATATGGTCATGATCGTCTGAAAAGCCTGTCTCAAAAATCCCTCTCTCTCCCTGTCTCTCCCTCATGGCTCAAAACACTATATACATGTGACTATACTTTTAGTTTAATACATTCAATGATTATGTTTTTATGTTTGCTGCTCCTCTATCACTGTGTGGTTTGGATCGGCCACTAAACAGGACAGAAACAGACTGCAACGGATTGTCAGGTCTGCAGAGAGCCTGCCCTCCATCCTGAACTTGTTCACCTCCAGAGTCAGGAAACGGGCAGGAAAGATCACTGCAGACCCATCACACCCTGGACACAAGCTGTTCCAACTCCTCCCCTCTGGTAGGCGCTACAGGGCTCTGTACGCCAAAACCACCAGACACAGGAACAGCTTCCTTCCACTGGCCGTCACTCTCATGAACAATAAATAAGTCATACTGCACTATTACCACTACTTGCACTATTACCTCAATTCCATTGCCATTGTTGTTTATAGGTTTATGTTCATATATATATATATATATATATATACTTTTTCGTATATATGTTTATACTTATATTGTACATATTGTTAAATGTTTATACTACATCTGTTGTTTTTTTTGCTGCCCCTTTTTATATATATATATTTTTTCTTGTTTATTGTAAATTCGTGTATGTACATCGAGAGCGAAGTGGAAACCGGAGTCAAATTCCATGTATGCATACATGGCCAATAAAGCTGATTCTGATTGTTTAACACTTCTATAAGTAAACATACTGTAAACATATAATACATTCCATATTTTGACATTTAATATCCACCACTAGGGGTGCTATTAATCATACTAACAATGCTTTTAATACTTAAATTCCTCACATAGGTCAAAAGCTGTTGAAACTGCTGTGCTTTTATCCGACTCTGCACTTTGTCAGTTCATTAATTAAGTCCATTAAAAAGTGTGTGACAGCGACCTCACAGTAATTAGATCCAAATCAGTACTGTACAAGACACCTTTTGTGAAGGGGCTTTTGTACAGTCCTGTCTCTACCCGTTAGTCATCTTCCTTCATAACATGCGTTCAATTTGCAGTCTAATTACAACAATATTGCTTATAATCAGTGTTGTCTTCATTGATATGTACACATCCGAAGCATTAAAGTGCTGCATTAACTTCTGTCAGTCTCCACAATGTGATTTCCCCCACGCGGGTCCTGATGATGCAGGATGACAATCGCCAAAACTGTCCAATTAATGAGTTCCTTAGAACTTCCTGTTTACTCTTCTTTGTTGGTTTGCAAGAAGTCATTGTGAACAGGAACGGGACCAGAACTGAAATGCAAAAAGAATATAATTTTGATCCCTTGGTGTGGACCAAATGAACCCAACTGACTTACCTGTTCCAAAAAGAATGCTGTTTTAACAACAAGGTGATGGATAGCATAGCATAGCAGTGCAAAACAACACCTTACAAACCACACTGTGATGCAATGGCCATGATTCACTCCGAGAGAGCATACAGAGATACAGCAGCTACTTTGTGTTTATTTACTCATACTGTATCTATAAATAAAACCAAAACACCTAATAATTCATCACACCAGCACACATAATTAGTTTAAGGACATTTGTTACACTGCACATTAATAAAACAGAGGGAAAGGCCCTGTGCACAGACTCATTACACAATGCGAGTTGTCAGTACAAACCACAGTATTCCTTAATGTGCAGAAAAAACTGAATCTCATTTCCATTACAGAACAGTATATAATTTGTGAAGCAGTATTATAAATAAGCAAGTAGACTGAGGAACAACATGGCTCTTGTAAAATGTGATAATAATTAATAATAAAAACACATTTAATAGTATGATAGGAGAGCATGGAGTCGTCTGCTAACTCCATGCTCCATAATGGTTATCAAATTAACAAGTCATACAGTTAGGTCCATTGAAGGATTGGAAAAATTTAAATATTTTTGACATTATTTGAATGTCCAGGCCTTCTTTGTTTTGATTTAAAGTCATCTCAGAGCAGGGGCGGAGCCAGACGTTGACTCTAACTGCAAATCAAGGTTCCCGAAAAATGCCAAGTAAATGTGGACTTCAATACTCTCAATTAAATTGTAGGTTAACAGAAGAACATTTACTCAAATATACTGACAAACAGGGTATTGTTTGTGACGTTCACAATTTTAGTTTGCTAGTTAGCATGCTAACATTTGCTAATTAGCACTAAATACCAAGTCATTTTGAGGCTGATGGGATGATTAGTCTTATAGGTATTTGGTCATAAACCAAAGTATATGACAAACTGAAATTCTGACCTGAAGATGGCACTAGATGAAAGTCAGTCAGAGGATCACCAAAGTGATTTCATTGCATCCTGAGGGGGACATTAATGTTTGTACCAATTTTCACAGCAATACATCCAACATTTGTTGGGGTTATTTTGACCAAAAACACATGCGTGTAACCTCATGATGGAGCTAGAGGAAAAGTCTGGGGGTCATAAAACCGTAGGGTTCATTCACTGGGGACCACGAACATCTGTATCAAACTCCATGGCCACCCATCCAGATGATAAGATTTTTCACAGGATAAGTGAAAACTTTCAGCTGCTGGTTTTACTAGAGGAAAAGTCACTTGACCACCAAAGTCATTAAAACACATCATCTGTTCACCCTGAATATCTGTACCAATTGTCATAGCAATCCACCCAATAGTTGATGAGATATTTTAGTGGAGTGGTGTGAAGTGGTGAACCGACCAACAGTTTTTTTTGTTCGTTTTTTCAGGCTTGACTATTGCCTGAGTTTGTTGATTTTTTGGGGCGAAGCCATGGAAAAAGAAACAACAGAGATACAATCTTTATTCAAGGATCTTCCGGACAAATACCACACCATTGGTTGGCAGGGAAAATGTCATCTGTTTGCTCTCATTTTTAATAAACAGCACAAGAAGCACTCCAACACTGCCCATCAGAGACAAGGAAAGCCCATCACAAAATGGAGTGTAAAGCTAGTCTCACATTTTTCCTTAGACCATACTTATTTCCCTTTAAATATGCATACTATTATGTAAAAATTCTCAAGTGGTGGATGGGGATATGTGACAGATATAAATCTAATTTCAGCACTAGATTGGCAAATTAAAGTGTAATTTATGATAAAGAGATTGAACGTGTATGGCAACATTACCACATCAGGAGGAAATGGGATCTTGGAGTCTGTGTGGTGGCGACTCAATGAAAAAAGAGTGGAAAGAAATTTGCAATACTAGCAACTTAAACTTTACACAATAGTCATACACATACAGGTACATACATGCGATTTGACCTCTGCATTTAACCCATCCTTAGCATTTAGGAGCAGTGGGCTGCTGTAACACGCCCGAGGAGTGTCTCCCTCGAGGACACGTCGACATGTGGACAGAAGGGATCAAACCTTGTAATTAAAGGACGACCAGCAATGGGAAGCGGGAAGCCTTTTAGTTGGTGTATAAGGTGCATGTCTCTTTTCAGCCTTACAACAGATCCTAACAACAAAGGATACGTTCATTTGTGAGTGACATCTCTATTTGTAGATAAATGTAGTTGGTTTGGATCCATAGTTTAAAATCCCAAATTACTGCTGAATGATTTCAGAACTGAGTTTAGTATTACATATTACTCTTTTATTCTGCTTCAACGTTTCAATACTGAGGCAGGGAAAAGGGGGAAGAGATTCCCAGAAAAAGGCACACATCAATTTAGAAACTACTATAACTATACTGTGACTTGAATAGAGGCCAGTGGCCAGCAATGGGGGAGGCAGGTGTTGTTTAGATCTGCTAAAAGAAAGAAGCTTTTAGAATCGCATGTGAAGTGTCTAATATTGAAATAAATGAGGACATGTGAGAGCTAGTTGGAGGTCAGTCATTTTGAATGAAAAAGCATAGAAATTATGAGACCTGGAAAGAGTTTGCAGTACGTGATCCACCACAGAATGATTCAAACATTTCCTGTAACATTCAGTAATTTTACACTTTTATCTATAGTTCACAGTCCCAAACATATAACCATAAGTGCATTCAACCTTCATAAGAAGATAAATGATGAGAGATGTCATCAACAATTGTAAGTGCTTCCTTCCTTATAAACTAAAAGAATGTCCAATGCCATAGAAGTATTTTTTGTCAAAGAAAAGAGACATCAGTTAGTGCTAGCATTGGTAATCGAGGTGTCTTAAGATGTGACAGAGGTGCTCACAAGTGTCTGAGTCAAGTCTCAAGAATTTGGTCACAAGTTCAAGTCTCAAGTCTTTGAGGTGCAAGTCCAAGTAAAGTCTCAAGTCTTTGGTCACAGGTCCAAGTTAAGTCTTCGAGTTAGAATCCAAGTAAAGTCTCAAGTCTATGGTCACAAGTCCAAGTAAAGTCTCAAGTCTATGGTCACAAGTCCAAGTAAAGTCTCAAGGCTCTTATGTATGTAATGATTGTTCTATCATCGGCTGCATGCCATCCAGTATGCTCAAAACACTGCATAGCAGGACTACTGCTGTAATATTTGCAGAGAATGCTGAGAACATCCAAGGTCACCCAATTTTCAGTCATGTCTAGATTGTAACCCTCGATTTGCGAAATTCTGGCGAGATGGTTTCGGTTAGGCAGTGACCGTGAATAGTTAAGGTCAGGATAGGTCATCGGGCGAGTTGGCGTGACCAGTGTATGAACAGGATGAAGTGTCAGCATTTCTTTCCCTGAAGGAGACTGTCTGACAGGTGTAATGACAAGAATATTGAGATGTTATCAGCGTAGCAGAGGTAGGAAAAGCCAAGTGTATGGCAGTAGATGAAGAGGAAGGGGCCCACAACTGAGCCTTGTGGTATTCCTGTTGCCAGGCTGTGTTCAGAGACCGGTTCTTTCCTCGTCATCTGGTAGGAGTGATTAGTCGGGTTAACCCATTCTCACTCCCAAGTTGTCAAATACCAAGGCTTGGTTAGTGCCCCTGATAGTTAGTGTCTGATACCGAAGGGTCGTGGGTCGGATCTGAACGCTGCGGTAAGGACTCAGCCTTGGTACATAGGGCGTCCAATCTACCAGTTAAGCTACAAGGGCGTCCCACATAACAAAGTTTTAACCCAAACAACAATCTTTCTCTCTCGTGAAACCGTTGGAAGTTTATTGTGAAAAGAGACTGTTTGCATGTACCAAGCGAAAACTGTCCATAACTGGAGCTAGAAGGGTATGTAGAGCATCATAGTTTGAAGCATAGGCCCAGGGAGCAAGAATGTCTTGGTCAGGTAGGATGCAAATAGAAATAGTGCAGATACTGAAACATAGGATGCAGAGGAGGATCTGGTGGTTCACTTTATTCAACCCAGCAGACAGATCCAGGACATGAGGTTCAGAGAAGAGAGATAAACACTGTGTTTCTCTCAACATCGAAGCATTAAAAACAAGGTAATAGAGGCTTTGCTAAATCAAAATTCTAGTTCTGCTATTCTGTTACAGCAAATCAACACTACTTAAGATATGGTTAATATGTGGTGTGGAAACGTCCAACTAAAGGAAATTCTGTAGATGGTGAGCTGGACATTCTTAAACCTGCCTTCAAACACCAGGCCTATTCAAATCCCTAAAAAAAAAAGTTGTGTATTTTTCATTTTAATCTGAAAAATAAATAAATTTCCATTCTGATCAGAGCTACAGAAATATGCGCTTAAATACACTTAAATGCTCAAAACATGTTAAAATCACTTTCATGCCAATACGTAAGTATGACATCATTGACCAAAGACACTTGTGGGTTACATCATAAAATAGATTATCCAGAAAAATTTCAAAACATTCAGCAGCAATGCATTGAAAAAGCTTGCGAAGAAGCAGATCTAACCTCTGTCCTATTTAGTTTTATCTGCATGGACCATAAAATGGAGACAAGAATCTTTTCATCTTTGCAAAAATGGACAGCTTCATAATTTCAGCAGTTTAACAGTGGGAGGGTGGGGGGCTTCCTTAAATGATTAAGAGGCTCAACTCTCCAGGGAGGCACACTCCCTTCAACAACGCCAAGAGCCGGGTAACAGGCGTTCATTTACAGCTGAAAAGAAACATAATTGGTCATCTTCAAAATCATTTTAATTATTAAAACATGATTTCCGCCCCAAAAGAGATAATATCAGCCTCTTAAAAACAAGAGTGAAATCCAATTTTCCCCTCACTCCACCGGGAGAGGGAGGATAAAGGAAGACGCCGACTTTGTTATTAAAAGCAGAGCTGGCCTCATTTCGGCACAGGCTGAACTGTAAGACAAAGATGGGGACTGTTATGGCCTTGTTGTCATTTGTCATGCGGAGCGCTTTCTGAGGGAAATTGGGTTGAGAGGACCTACGCTTTATGGTCATATCCATTTGCGAATTCATTGTTGTGGGGGCTTTAGTGTTGCATTGTATTGTTTTTCTGTAAACAAACAATATCAAGTTCATGTTTTCCATGGATACATCATGTTAGTTTTATGTATTTCTAACATAAAACATACTTATACAGCTTAAAACAATGTGTGAAATCTGTAGGTCTTAAGATGTGCTGTGTGTTTTATTAATATTGCTATGAAAGGATTTGCATAAAATGTAAGTAACACTGACTGAAGGCAAAACTGTTTAGAGCTCAGTGCAATGAATAATTTAATAAACATGATGCAAACTACCATAGTGCTGATGGTAACAGGCTGGAAAGATCTGACTCTATGTGTGGATATTAAGTTAAAGTGCAGCTGTTCCATATTTTCTAACAGTCTCATTACTGTCAAAACACTTTGTCAAAACTTCATAAAGGTGCAAGAATAAAGAAATACAGCAGGTTCATTAACAGCCACTAGGCCTACTGCAATGTTTCTCTATGCCTGACAGTAAGCCGGGGTGCAACATATACTGACTGACTTGTGAGCTCGATGAGTCAACCCCGTTTTCACTCGTCAACTACTGCAACGTATCATCATACAGCAGTCTGTATCTTACGAAAAGTTGCTTGTGCGTGTTTTTCGTGCGTTTTCCAACAAAAGCCAGTAACATGAGTCTATTTCCGCTCAATACGTTCATACAGTATTTTCAAAATAAACTTCTGTCTTTGCAGGAAACCACTCAATTAGGTTTAGGCAACAAAACTACTTAGGTTTCGGAAAAGTGCGTTACCTGGGTTTGACAAGTCAAAATATCTGCTGTGTTTTTTTTGTGAACCACTGCTGTATTGTAGCCTATCGACAGCATATAATAGCTGTGCCTTAGCCCAGTTTACTGAATCAAGGGAAATGTAACATTATTTCATTATATCTTATTGTTGCTCAAATGTGGTGATGATGTTAAAATAAGGTCTCATGTACAAACATATATTTCTATATTGCTTATTTGATTAACCCCAGGACATGTATTAAGAGCATTTTTTCCCCTTTACTCTTTTGATATACAGTGTGACGTCAGTGAAGCAGCAGAGGAGGAGATACTGGGACTTTTTTCTTGTTTTTCTCAGATAAAAGAACATTACTCTTCTACTGGCTCCTCTACGTCAATGTATGCCTTTACACCAGTCAATACAGACACCTTGCCTTTACTGCCGCGCAAACCCAACTACCTTCTATGTTTGTACAGTCCATTGAATAGCAAAGGTGTCTGTCAAGCAATTGAGCAAGAAAACTGAAATGTGGCCATTTTCGTCTTGTTAACTAAAGAAGGCATATCTCTTGTGTAGCAATGCTTTGACGAGCCCAGCTGTACGTTTTTTTAGGACAGCCTCCCTGTAGCAGATGGGTAATGTTCAGTTCTGTTGGTGTTGAAATAGCAGGGATCATTAATTACCCTGAGAGGTCCCTTTGCAGCTCTTCCATTAAAGAATTGAGTGTGCACACTGAGCACAAAAAACTATTTCCCTCCACAATTATGTTAATCACGTACGGTGATGTTGAGCCTTTCTTTCTCAAACTAGACATGACCGTGACATAAGCTACACCTGTCATCTTGTCACAGTGCTGATGGTTTACTCGTTCCTGTTCAGCCACACATGTAATTTTGTGATAGCCTTGCGTCGTCATTTTTCGAGTCCGAGCATCCATGCGGCCTGACTGACAGCTGCTCAGCCATTTCGAAAGAAAAACCTCTCACCTTTGCTGACATGCACTACGTTACCTAATCTGCTCTCCCATCCACTGCCGTCTGCACTCCACCGGCGGGCCTCAATTTGGACATCATTATGCAAAAGAGGTGTGCTTATTTGCTGATGTGGGATATTCATGAATGTATACATTCACCTTTACTGAGGGCAAATCCAAACTCACCCTTGCGCCGATGTATCGGTGATTTTAAATGAATAATTATATGCAACCTGGCATTATCCACAAGTTTGTTCAGATACAAGTGCATAAAGATTTCTGCTTACTTAAATTACACTTACAGATAAGGACTACCTTAGAAAAACCTTCTGTTGTATGAAACGTTTGTCCTGCAGGCCATGATGGGTATATTATAGAGGTCGGTCTGCATTCACGTTGCCCCTCGTTGCATCATTGTTGCCTCTCAGTGCTCTCATGAGACACTAATCCATAGATCAATAGAGTGTGATGAGCCCACTAATTAGACCAGTCCAATATTTGAACTAAGGAGTAACAACAGTGTGACATACAGACATACAAAGGGATCATTTAGTTGCTGCTATTCACATACTCCCAGTCGTAAAATATACAGCATTTTCAACAAACACACAAGACTGTTGGGAAATGTGGGATATGGTCTTTGGGTCAGCTTTAACATGACGGTGACAACATGGACAATAAATTCACCCACATGTCCCTGTCAGATAATTAGCTGTAGTGATCCATGATGATTTTAGTATTCCAAGCAACAATTTCATGGATCAAGCATTAATCTCACAGACAGACACGCACACACACACACACACACACACACACACACACACACACACACATTTAGTACTTTTATAAACATTTAAACTTTTAAAATAGGATTCATGAGAGTGCAGATCTATCCTCCTTTCTCCGATCAAATAATAAAATAGAAATGAAATTTTTCTTCTTCTTGTTCTTCTTCTTTCGTCTTGTTCTGCACAACAAAATACATTGGGCCTCATTGCAAGAACCAGCCGCAAGAACATATTTGTTCTTGAAGGAATACTCGTAGAAATATAATAGAACGGACATTCCCATTCAGATCAACGTAGCAGGATGGTCAAAGCGGCGGCCATTTTTATTTGTACCGTTGCCATTCCGATCGTAGTAGCAGGCTATAAACTAGACCCACTTACGGCAAGCTGCGGACTCACTGAGGTGAGGTTTTGCAGCAACGAGTAAAACTAACAATGGAGTAGTAACGTCAAGAAGCATAGAAAGCCAAAAATAAAACAACTTTGTGCGTCACACACTATTATCACAGCGTAGCAAAGCACTTTGCTATTGACAAATGAGTGTGAACTTTGTTCTGCTCATTTCTGTAATCTGTGTAGCAATAAAGTATGGTGGAATTAACAAGCTAACTAGCTAGCGTACAGCTGGCTAGTTAGCTAGCATGAATTAAAGTAAATGGCGGCCACGTTTAACAGCAAAACTATATCAAAACATCCGTTTACAAACGGATCTTTGAGAGTACTTTTTGCAGAAGTGTTTAGGGGAGATGATATTATTGGCTGGAAAAGTACACTGGGTTAGCGTGGTTTGCAAATAAGGGCTTGATTTAAGCAACAGACAAAGTTTCCTCATATCCTATAAAAGGGGACCAAGTTGTATAGACCCTTGTACAAGACCCAGGAACTGAATACCTGACTTTTTCTGATTTCAGAGAGGTCACCATCTCTCTGACCCATGGTATGAATGATTATTTCTAATTAAGATGAATAACATGCTATGATGCAAATGCAATACATTTTTTTCTGTATAGCAGATAAACAAAGTCTGTTCTGTCACAAATTCAAGGTAACATGGGGTGAGTCATTGTGAAACAAATTATCATTCTGGGGGGGTGACATGACATGATTTTGGTACCGATCTCCTTATCTCAGTCAGTTACACATTTTTAGTTTGGAGGACTTGTTGATATTGCAGATCTTATGTTCATTCAAATGCAAGTCAAGGCAAGTCTGTCTCATTGTTGGCATGTTTTTTTTTCAAGTACAAGTGCAGATGGTTATTATTTTATGTGGTCTGATTTAACTGCATTTAGCCAACTCCATATAATATTGAGATGCGTGGGCTCATTGCAGAGCGATGAAATAATAAACACTGCTGCCAGGCAGAGGGCTAAACTAAATTGTCGACTTCATTACTTGAGTACACTGTCAGACAGAACAGGAACGGAGCTAACAAAAAGCATTGCTCGCTGATAGCATGCTGTAAGTACGGACAGAATCCTGACACAGTGCTTCAAACAGGTGAGTGCAACGTCCCATTATCCTACTGAGGTCTGCTAATGGATGTGTCTACTGTTTCTGCTACCTCACTTATAAAGGCATTGAAAGAACCAGGTCCTTGATCAGCGGCCAGTTCAGGTTTCCCTGAATTGATAATAATAACCTTGATCCTGGAACACACGGCACAGAACATACTGTTATTTTTTTCAAGAGTCACACTTCTAAATATCAGCTGACACATTGATTGACACCTAAGTTATAATAAGCATCCACAAATTAGAATGTGGCCTATCAAAATAACACTAATGACAGACAGGTGCCCCATACCCTAAATATACCTCTCTGTGGAAGTCTTAATTAACATACCTAAATGTAGGATTCAAAGTTAAGAGTCGAGTTCACAAGGATTATTAACTGCCTCTTACCAAAAGTTTGGAGTCGAATCACATGACTTCGCAAGAGATCACACATTTGAAGACTCTAGACTCGACATAAAGACTTGCAACTCAACTTGGACTTGGGCCTTTTGACTTGAAAGTACTTGATACCTTACCCCAAGAAAAAAGTATGTTATTTAAAGAGTGTGACACTAGCTTAACAATTGTGAGTACTAACAACAGCCGTGTTCATTGTTTACATTCATTATTCTAATTTTGGGGGAGGCCTAAAGGGACTTTTTTTTTTTTTTATGATTAAAACCTCTTTTTGACGAGAGGGTCCCTTAAGGGTACCTACCGTGGGGAAACAGAGTGCACACAGAGTGTGCACATGTAGTTCAAATCACTTCTGAGAACGCATGAAATTATATTTTATGAGAGATCAAAAACCTACGTAATGAACAAATTCTGATAAAATGGCCAATGTATGCCATTTTACTCACTCAAAAACATGTATATACACAAAGTACTACAACATACTACAAGTACTACCATCATTTCACCTATTTTTCGCCAGGACACGGCGAGCTATGTTCTCTGTTACCGATCCCAACCAAAAACTACGGCACCTTCACAGACAAAGCAGATATCAAACCGCATGCTGATTCCACCCCGAGTCCGGCGAAAGCTTCAAAATTCCTCTCCTTCAAACCATTCAAAAGTTACCAATCCATCAGCCACACAGCAACACACAGCGAAACAGTACAAAATTTGAAACGCACCGTACCTTTTTGCAGATTTCTCCGAAGAAATTCGCCATGAGTCCAAAAGTAATCCTTTCAGCATGTCCTCCTGCTCTCTGTATCTCGTTCTGTGAAAAAAAACTAGTGTCTACGTGCTTGTATGAAGGATAGGCTGTCTTTTCTATTTCAGCCAATGGTTTTGACCCTTGGGGGGGGCGTCATGGTTTGGGGGGGGCGCGTCATGGTTTTCGATTTGTATTGGCTTAAATTTCTTTCAATCAACTCAAAGAACGTATCATTACAATCCCTGCTCGCTTCCGCATCTAACGCTGTGTCACATGCGAAAATCCGCCAATCAGAAGGCTCTGTAAGATTCAAGTGAAGTCTGTAAAAATTCAAATCAGACGAGGAAAACCCCTGTTTTACAGGTTTATATGAGGCCCAGGCGCAAAAAATTATGCCAAACTGCTTTATTAGATAGATTGAACAGTATTAGTGATAAAAGAAGTGAAATATATAGTTATATAGTATATAAAATTACAATAAAACAGCTGAAAGTGCTGCTTCCAAAATCAGAATTGACGCCGGCTGACCTGTAGAAAAACATCGATACTGCTGGCCTGCTTCACTTTATCAAAGCCATTTGTTTTTAGAGAGACTCCTGCCATGTTGTGCTATGACTTGTGAGGGGTGATTTGGGTGTATCTGCAAAAAAAAAAAAATAAATTGCATTATTTTCAGGCGAACCTGAAAATTTTCAATATGAGCTGTGTGTTATGTTCATTCAGCATTAACCAGTAACATATACACTGATATGTACACATATTAACGCATCTCACACATTTTAGTGTCATTATAAAATTTAACCAACCTCGAGGTTGTATGCCTTCGCAAACCAGTGTGTTGCAGTTTATATCCACGTCCATACGAAACGTCAATCATTTTATAATTTTATCCTATTAGATGTTTGTGTGAAATGGTCATAATTGGCGTACAAATTCTTGACTCGTGGCTGACAAGGTGTTTTGTTTTGAGTCCAGAGCATAAAAAAGACGGAGGTAGAGAGCATCAATTTAAAACAAGGGAAAAGGAATTTGTTTTTTGTGTAAGATGTGTGAATGTTTAAACATAGTGTGCTGCTGATGCGCACCACATATCAGGTGTACAGATTACACTAAAATACAACCATCCGTGACCTCTGCAACTGTTTGGTTTATGAGAGGGCTTTTAGTTCAAATTTACAGCCATCGGACATATTCAGTCCAGATGAGAATCACCAACGGCCTTCAGAGCTTGACAAACTGCTGGTTGCTTCCAGGTAATACTAATCCCGTACAACTAGGGTTTACGGCTGCCACTGAAGGGACTGGGCTGTGTGTGAGGGACCGTATTTTAACAAGATTACTCCCTTCACTTTCCAGGATGATGTCTTTAAAATTCAAGCTACGACATAGGACTGAGTGCCAATACTGTAAATCATAAGCTTACAGAGATATAAGACAGCAGGTAGGATTAAGCCTCCTCAAGTTTCTCATTGTAAAGAATCAAAGAGTAGAGACATGCAGTAGCTCTGTACGTTTGCCATACTCTTTTCTATCTTCCTAGAATAACATCTTTTGATAGTTTTCTTTCTTTCTGTTCAGTGGTCTTATAGGTCTCCCATTCGACCAGAACGTCATCGTCTACGGGGTCTGTTGCAGTTTTAGTTATGCCACTATCAACATTATAATAACACTCTTGTTTTCTTTTTTCACCGTTTACACGGCTTTTTACTGTTGTGCGGTGGTTTGTATGTAAAGATCTTCTGAGGTTGGTACAGAATCTTCCTCTAGCACCTGGTGTTTCCATTCAATTGTCAAGCTAATTTTAACATAACTGTTGTTGCAAAATTGAAATGCAGATTAGGCGCGTTTCCATCAACACACATAAACAATTTGTAACACTAATAATTGTACATTTATAAAATTACACCGCCGAACTGCATGCTTGGTACAGCTCGCTAGCTAGCCAGCTAGCACAACAGTCTGCTAACAGCTGGGAGAGGCTCCGTCACTACAGTAACGTTACATTAAAGAACAGAAAAGAGCGATGCAGGATGAACAAAGACAGACCGGAGATGCACCAATAGAGTCTGTGCGCCCAAGAGAGGAGCTGTCTCCGCTGTTTGGAAGTGTTTTGGTTTTAAAAAGTCCGACGTCCAAAAGACTATATATTGCAAAGTGTTTCGAGCCACTGTTGTTGACGCTGGTGGTAACACAAGCAACTTACTCCATCACCTCAGCAGAAAACATGAGTTGGAATACCAAGAGTGTGATTACGGTCGTCAACTGGTAACATTAACGCGAGTGAAACAGTGAAGCCAAAGGGTCAGACGTCGCTTGAAGAGGTATTTGCTCGAAGCACTGCATATGACAAGAAAAGCAAGCGGTGGAGCGACATTACGAAGGCAATAACGATCCACCTCTGCAAGGACATGGTCCCGCTAGAGACAGTCGAGAAAGACGGGTTCAGAGCAATGATTAAAACACTGGATTCAAGTTACGTCTCACCGGGGCAAAAATACTTCAGCCAAACTGCTATCCCAACATTATACGAACAAACGAGCAAACCCTATAGTAAGCAAAGCCTTTATACATGATGACATTAAAATGTTTTTATATTCTATGTACTTCTGACAGTAGAGTAAGCCATTATAAACCTATATAAAAACAGTCAAGGAAAAAAAAAAAATACTGTGAAACCGCCAGAATCTTAAAAAATACCATGATACAAATTTTTGGTCATACCTCCCAGCACTAGTTGTAAGTAGAGGTTTTAAAAATGAGAATAACTCAATATATATATATAACACGTGGAGACTCCATTTTTTTCCTACATTTGCAACACAAATTGTTGGATATATAGATTCTATCGTTTGACAATTTTTGTAAAATAAATTATCAAAGAAATCAACTTTCGCTTCTAACCATTGTTGTGCTGTTTCCATAGAGGTGCAGGACTTGTATATTCAAGGCCACAGAGAGAAAAATGTGAGAGGAGCGAAAAAAAACGCCCCGAAACTGCTTGGGGTTCAGAGTGTTAAATGATCTGACATGCACTTTGTTTGAACCATACCGATGCTTTAAGTGTGAATGTAGTCTTTGTTTTGAGGGTTAAGCTGCTTCTTCGCTAACCCATTTTGGTCCCAACACAACCACTTCCTCCCCATGTATTGTAGAGAAAGGTCATTTCTATCACTAGTGAACTGGATCCAAGCTATGGATGGGGGGTAACTTGCATGTCTTGACGTGCGTGAGAAAACTAGTAAACAGTTTTATGGCTGTATCTCGTGTATAAGTGTCAAGGAATCTTCTCTCTCATAAAGAGAAAGAGGCAAGGAGGATATCAGCACACCCACCTCCTCTGTGAGGAACACTCATCACTCATTAAAATCAAAAACACAGCCGTCATCTCGACCGCGTCTTGTCACTCTCTTCATTAGAGTGCTAAGAGCGCAGATGGGGATCTTCGTGGCGAGCCACTAGCAACCGGCGACATGTCATCACCATGGAGAGGGAAGCATTTATCTGCGGTGAAGTGCCCCACCGAGGGCACCATTAGCGCGATGCATTTGATTGTCTCTGCACATCCTCTCGCACTGACTCCGACAGGTCGCCATCCATGTCTTGATTTTTATCACCGGTGTTCCTGCTAAGTCATCTTTAGTGGCTCCTCCAATCACTGTGTGAGATTGGACAGCTTGATATTGATTCAGAAATCACATTGCTAGCCCCTTATGTTCAAGAGCCCCCAGGAGTCCAAGCTCAATATTCCGAAGTTTACTTTTGGCAAAAAAGGACAACTTAAAAAATCATGGAGAGGCCAATGGAGGATTTTGAAGGATACAACTAGTTGTTTAATTGAAGGCACTGGTAGCTGATGTTTAGTTTCAGAGCTAAAACAAGTATCAGGCATGTTACGAATCAGTCAAAATAGTATTAAACTCAATTAAACGACCACTCCACTGATTTAGCTTTGCCCAATGTCCAATTGGACCAATTTGTCTTTACGGCCCATTATCCCACAAACAAACGCCCAGGGTTCCGAAGGCCCATTCAAGTAATGCGTTTATGTCTGGCAACCCAGTGACCAATCAGCGTCCCGTGAGGAGCTACTGGCAGCTATGGGCCTGGTTTAGGTGTCTGCGAAACGACACAGAGAGGCTCCCGTTCGTCTAAAACAATAATGGC